>OX465416.1:7780557-8413368 GCA_950005045.1 Agrotis exclamationis
GTCGCTCGTAACCGCGTAGCCGCTCGTAGCCGCGTAGCCGCCACGGAGTATAACTAACTGCTACGTTTCATAGCCGTCCCAGTATTCGGTAGCCGGGTAGCTAGAGTAGCTAAAATAGCCGATAGCTGTGTGCGCGCTCACTGTGCTACGCCTGTACGATCTTCATTGATATCGTCGATCTTTTTCTCACAATATTCACAAAATAGATTAGACAAAGAAAGAGCATTATACTTAGTAATTTCGTTCGTTTAATGAACGAACTTATGAAATACGATGATTAGAAAGCTGGTTAGTTACCGTCAGGTTTAAAATAAATAAAAATTTGATAGTATTTTGGTTATTGTGACCTCAGAGAGGAAATCATTTCTTTTTGATTTAGGATCGAATTCAGATCGGGCAGTTGATGTTGCGTTATTTAAGTCCTACCTAGCTACACCGTCGCCGCTTCGTTGCGCCGCTAGTTACTAAACGCTATTATTCAATAGCCAAGTAGCCAAATAGCTGGCTAGCTAGCTGGCTATTACACTACAAATAGCCGGTTAGCTAAGCTATTGAAATTTCGGCTAGTTACCCATCTCTACACAAAACCAAAATAGACCTAAACTTTTTGACATCATGTCGATTGTCGACAATGTCTATGGTTGTCATAACTTGTCATAGACACAGGTTTTAGTATCCTTCTGCCCCATTGAGATGAAGTTATATGGAGATGCCCCGATGTTCTATACATACATTTTGCTTATACAAATATGAGTCAAACATGAGACAGCGAGTGAAATATTGGTTTGTCTCTTTCTTTCTAATGCAGTAATCATATTTGACAAAAGAGACAACAATATTTCGGTTGTTGCTCAAAATGGAATATTTTGTTGGGATATTTCCCGCAGTTACAGAAACGTGCCCATTTCGCCATTTTATGTGCCAAGTTTCGTGGTAGTTCTGCTGTCAAACAGTTGTTTACTTTTTGATGAATTTAGATTTTTGAGTAAATTACGGAGTGTTTTCTTTTAAAAGTGCGTGTTACCATTAAGAAACAGTAATTCAACATGCCTGGATGTTCCATTGTGTCTTGTCATGCCAGGAAAAAGAAAAATCAGCCTGAATTGACTTTGTACAGGTTAGTAACAGGTTTTCATGAAAAACTACATGAAATAGAACAATTTCGGTAAAGAAATCGCTATGTGACCTTGTTTTCATTGTTAGAGTATTAATATTTGGGTTTATTTCCGTCCTACAGACAATATTTTTCATTTCTTATTTTCGTTCGTTTGTTTACAATAATAATAGTGTTGTACCGTTGCTGTAATAGTTCACGATACTAGTCCTTCGTTACACTGAAACTGTTACCAAATGATGTATGGATAAAATAAAAAACTTTTTTCAAAAAAATGTAACCGCCTTCAAAAACAACCACAAAAAAGGGTAAAATAACCTACAAAATAACTTTTCTTTCAGAAGTCGGTGGCAAAAAAGACAATGAAATGAAAAAAAAAAGGCACCGACTTCTGAAAGAAAAGTTATTTTGTAGGTTATTTTACCCTTTTTTGTGGTTGTTTTTGAAGGCGGTTACATTTTTTTGAAAAAAGTTTTTTATTTTATCCATACATCATTTGGTAACAGTTTCAGTGTAACGAAGGACTAGTATCGTGAACTATTACAGCAACGGTACAACACTATTATTATTGTAAACAAACGAACGAAAATAAGAAATGAAAAATATTGTCTGTAGGACGGAAATAAACCCAAATATTAATACTCTAACAATGAAAACAAGGTCACATAGCGATTTCTTTACCGAAATTGTTCTATTTCATGTAGTTTTTCATGAAAACCTGTTACTAACCTGTACAAAGTCAATTCAGGCTGATTTTTCTTTTTCCTGGCATGACAAGACACAATGGAACATCCAGGCATGTTGAATTACTGTTTCTTAATGGTAACACGCACTTTTAAAAGAAAACACTCCGTAATTTACTCAAAAATCTAAATTCATCAAAAAGTAAACAACTGTTTGACAGCAGAACTACCACGAAACTTGGCACATAAAATGGCGAAATGGGCACGTTTCTGTAACTGCGGGAAATATCCCAACAAAATATTCCATTTTGAGCAACAACCGAAATATTGTTGTCTCTTTTGTCAAATATGATTACTGCATTAGAAAGAAAGAGACAAACCAATATTTCACTCGCTGTCTCATGTTTGACTCATATTTGTATAAGCAAAATGTATGTATAGAACATCGGGGCATCTCCATATAACTTCATCTCAATGGGGCAGAAGGATACTAAAACCTGTGTCTATGACAAGTTATGACAACCATAGACATTGTCGACAATCGACATGATGTCAAAAAGTTTAGGTCTATTTTGGTTTTGTGTAGAGATGGGTAACTAGCCGAAATTTCAATAGCTTAGCTAACCGGCTATTTGTAGTGTAATAGCCAGCTAGCTAGCCAGCTATTTGGCTACTTGGCTATTGAATAATAGCGTTTAGTAACTAGCGGCGCAACGAAGCGGCGACGGTGTAGCTAGGTAGGACTTAAATAACGCAACATCAACTGCCCGATCTGAATTCGATCCTAAATCAAAAAGAAATGATTTCCTCTCTGAGGTCACAATAACCAAAATACTATCAAATTTTTATTTATTTTAAACCTGACGGTAACTAACCAGCTTTCTAATCATCGTATTTCATAAGTTCGTTCATTAAACGAACGAAATTACTAAGTATAATGCTCTTTCTTTGTCTAATCTATTTTGTGAATATTGTGAGAAAAAGATCGACGATATCAATGAAGATCGTACAGGCGTAGCACAGTGAGCGCGCACACAGCTATCGGCTATTTTAGCTACTCTAGCTACCCGGCTACCGAATACTGGGACGGCTATGAAACGTAGCAGTTAGTTATACTCCGTGGCGGCTACGCGGCTACGAGCGGCTACGCGGTTACGAGCGGCTACGCGGCTATATCATAACCCACTCATAACCTGTCAGTTATCTAGCCAACCAGTAGCCGATAGCTAGCTATCGTGTTGATGGATATCATAGCCGTGGCTATTTTGCTCATAGCCGGTATTTGGCTAGTTATGGCTATAGCTACCCATCGCTAGTTTTGTGTCGATTAAAATTTAGCCTAAAATATTAGTAAAGGTAGTGTTATTCACATTTTTTTTTTAATTTAATCAGTAACCAACGTACTGGTCTGTCAAGTAAGTAATCTGTAATAATAAATGCATTAAAATAAGTACCACAATTTATAGGTTATGTATGTAATGTTTTGATTTCAAACTTATTCATTGACGATATATCTATAGAGAAAATGCTATTCATTTGCCATTTCCACTGCTTTTAAGTAATTGACAAAGAACGGTATCTTTAACAGTTTGTAGGAACACAATAACAAAATAGTTATCTCACTGTCAGATCAAATAGCCAATGTGTTAAAATTTATTTTACAGAATGTTCCCTGTGGAACATGTTTCCCGGGTCCGTAGGCTCTACAAGCTGATATTCCGGGTGCACCGCGCTCTGCCGCCAGAACTTCGAATAATGGGTGACAACTATGCAAGAGATGAATTCAAAAGACACAAAAAATGCAACCCTGAAGAAGCTAAGATATTTCTCAATGAATGGACGGTAAGTGGTCTCGATTATTGACTCAAATATAAAATATTAATATGTAATAAGAGTCAGGTAACTCATATTTTAGGTTTTGTAATAAATCACTAGTAGAGCAACCAATATAAAAAGGCAACATTACTTATGATTCGCTAAAGTAAGTTATACCACATAGACACGACATTCAAAGTTTCTATTTTATGTGTACTTTGTGGCTTCTTAGCCACCTGTCATACCATATTCAAATAGATTGTTCCCCAAAGTCATACCATACCATTCAAATTTCAGGATTATGCAATAACACTGGCAAAACAGATGAAACCTCTACAACAAGTGAAAAAGAAGAAAGTTGGCGAATACTTGGACCCGCAACTGTTGGATCACATGACAGATGAACAGATTGTCCAGTTATATGAACTGCATAAAGCTGCCACAGAGTCCACCGATGATGATATAGTTGAAAAAGGAGATAAGAAATGATTGTCATAATAATCTTAGTTGAGTATCTCTAACTTATTTCTCTATGGGTTGAGCTGAATTTCTAAAATCAGTTCTAGATTTAACCGTAAAAAGTAATGGTACTATTTATACAAAGATTTGCGCTACACTTGGTGCACCTGAACTTTTTCATAGGAAAATCTTTACTTACTTTGTCTTAAAGATTTTATAAATTTTTTTATTGTGGTAAAATCATTAAATGAGTCTGACCAAGGACAGAACAGGAGGGGCTGTCAGACTTATACTGAATAAAATCCATGGAGATCCTTCAATAGCCATTTATGATCCAGGGTCACGGTGACCTGATGAGACAGTCCCGTGTCCAGGGGCATCGTCAACAGATGGTATGCCTGGATAACATGTATCAAGTACAGTGGTGAGTCTGCCAAATCAAACTCAACACCAAGTAACCAAGTGGTCCTGTCCTGTATTACACAGGAAGTGCACTGTTTTGTCACTGTATCAGCATTGTTACTTGATAAATGCTATGCTGTGATAACGGCATAGCAGATTGACAGATTCTAGCATTCTTTAAATGAAAGCTTCAATCCGTAATAAATTATTATAAAAGTTGCATAGTATTTGATTCACTTAAACTCTAATAAGAGTCTGTTGCCATGCTAAAATTGAACTATTGAGGCCAATCACAATAAAATTATTGTGCCATGGAACAGCAATAAAATAATGATTAAAATTGGTAAGCTCAGACTGAAAATAATTATACATAATGATAATCTAATAAAATTTAAATTCTGTTCAACCCATGTTTTGTGTAAAAAATAACTAAAACACTTTGTTACCTCTTTTTAGTTTGTACAATTTGCTGTATTTTCTGTGATTTGCTTGTTGATTATTAATTTAATGTAAATAGTATTATTATTAGTAGAATTTGTATTAGGTATTTGTAAGTAGATAAAAGTTAAAAACAAAAATTAATAGAACAATTTAAAAATTGTTAGTGTATCATTTTTATCCTCTATGTTAAAAGTATAAGTAGATTATTAGTAATTACGTGTTGTTATCAGCCGTCTGCAATAATAGTGCAACATGTCACAGAAGACAATACTGGCTACACTCCGCAGCCTTTTCAAGCCAAATATCAAAAAAATCAGCCTGAATTGACTTTGTACAGGTTAGTAACAGGTTTTCATGAAAAACTACATGAAATAGAACAATTTCGGTAAAGAAATCGCTATGTGACCTTGTTTTCATTGTTAGAGTATTAATATTTGGGTTTATTTCCGTCCTACAGACAATATTTTTCATTTCTTATTTTCGTTCGTTTGTTTACAATAATAATAGTGTTGTACCGTTGCTGTAATAGTTCACGATACTAGTCCTTCGTTACACTGAAACTGTTACCAAATGATGTATGGATAAAATAAAAAACTTTTTTCAAAAAAATGTAACCGCCTTCAAAAACAACCACAAAAAAGGGTAAAATAACCTACAAAATAACTTTTCTTTCAGAAGTCGGTGCCTTTTTTTTTTCATTTCATTGTCTTTTTTGCCACCGACTTCTGAAAGAAAAGTTATTTTGTAGGTTATTTTACCCTTTTTTGTGGTTGTTTTTGAAGGCGGTTACATTTTTTTGAAAAAAGTTTTTTATTTTACTCTTTTTAGTTTAAATATTCAACTCAAATTCTTGTCAAATAAATCATTCTCTTACAATCATGTATGTGCACTAAAATTTTGTAATCCGTAGCACCGGTAACAACATCGCTCAAGTGCACAATAAGCTAATAAAATTCCCTATCTCAAAAACTACTGAACCGATTTTGATGAAACTTGCAGTATTCCGTAAGTTAAACAATACTTAGTACAACAAAAAAAGAATTACTTAAATCGGACTTGTAGTTCCGGAGATATGCGAACCGCAAGCCGTTGAGGAGTTGTACCTTCCATCATCAGCTCATCCACCTGAGATGATGATTATCAGATTCAAATACTTGAACAGCTTTAGAAAATATATGAAAATGGTACTAAGTGCCTGTAAAATTTGAAGGTTGCCCTCGATTTCCCTGGGATCCCATCATCAGATCCTATCCTGATGATCATGGGACCACTTGGGAAGTATACCCTTTCAAACAAAAGAAAAATTTTCCAAATCGGTCCAGGCGTCTTCGAGAAATCGGGGAACATACATAAAAAAAAAAAAAAAGATTCCGACGAATTGAGAACCTCCTCCTTTTTTTGAAGTCGGTTAAAAAAAATACTAATCATTTATAGGTTTCCCAAAAATGAAAGATTGAAGAAAAAATGGTTGGACTCTATCGGTGACGAAAAAATTTGTTCTCGAAGTAAAGACTGGCTTATGTGTTCACTTCACTTTGAAGAAAAATGTTTTAACAGAACACTTGATGTTATTAGGTTACATGAGAACTCTGTACCTACAATATTTTCGGTAAGTGTGTATTTTAATGATTGTTAAATAACAGCCTGGTTTTTTAGCCTAAGTTATATGGATAGTAATGCATATTTCATTTTTTTTTTCAGACATCCAACAAAAAACAACTTCCAGAGTCAGTTGTATTCTGTGAAACAAGCTACACTCAAGAATCTGATGTTTCTTGTACATCTACTGTAATAAAGGAACCATCTACCGTAATAGATGAACCATCTAGTGTAATGGAGGCACCATTGCAGTTGATCCATCAATTTGTGGGAACAGTGCCCAAAGAGGTATGTAGATGTTGAATTTTTAACCGTTTTCTGACAAACAGACGGCAGCACATCAAGCGCCACAATCTGTCAAAGACTTGTCAACTGTCACTTGAAAATAACTTTTAGCAATAAAATGCAATATGCAAATTATTTTTTAACAGTGCATAATTAAGTTATTGGTTAATAGTGCTGATACATTTGGCATGTGAAAAGGCGCTGTGAGATGGGACTGGTCATCTCTTAGCTGCCACGGTCTATTTTAATTTTCATTATTTTTTTTTAATATTAACTGTACACTTAACTTGCTACGTTGAGTGTAAAAAAAGTGTCCATGGAGTTTCTTGTCCGTTCTTTTGCATAGAAATCTTCGCTCTGGAATGGGCACCTACGGTACTTTCACAGTTATTATGTCTTGTGACTAGAACTGTAGCACCATAACAATTTTGTACTGATTTATTTTTATGTCTTTTGACAATTCAAAAGTGCCTGTAATTATTGGCCTAGTTGAAATAAATTTGATTTGATTTAACTATTTATCTTTTCTATTACAGGTTTTACAAACTGGAAAAATTAAAGCCTTTAAAGAAAAATATGTCAATCAACAGAAAACAATTAAACGCCTCAATGAAAGAATACGAAGGAAAAAAAATTGCTGATTTGAAGGCTGTTGTGATAGAAGACTTGGCGGGACCAAAAAACTTTTTAAAAAGACAAATTAACAAGTCCAAAGGTTTACCTGTACAATCCGAATTAATCGTCAAATTTTAAATTAACGCTAACACATAAATATATGTATAATATTTAATTACAATCAGTAGCGCAAATGTGAAAATTTATATATTTTTTTACGTAACTACATGGATTATAATTCAATCATGGTATCTAGTCGTAATACTATTATGTTATCCTAAAAGTACCAGGGATACTAGTATCCATACTCGTTACAGTAACACTATGTTTCTTGATTGGCACAACCCTAGCATTGGCCGCCATTTTATGTGCCACGGCGAACTTGTAGGTATCCACGTTTTTGGTGTAGGTATTTCCAGTCCATAGGATTATAATGTCTATGTTCTGCCCCTTATTCTGCCCATATAGTTTCTGGCATAGCTTTACGGCTTTTGATTTTGAAAGTTTTTAGGGGATACATTTTGTTCTATTTCAACGCTTTTTTAACGCCCATAAAATAAGCACTGGTGCGAATGGAGGCTTATTGTTAAACAATATTGCTATGGGTTTAAAAATTAATCGTTTGTTGAATAGGTAAAACTTTGTTCTATGGTGGTCACTACAACTGGCGCTGTGGACTGTTAAAATGTATCGTAAATATTTACGCTGGATAGGACTAACTGTAGCCTTTACCAGAGGATCAATGTAAATCAGCTTTATATCCAGAGGCGTAGCTATCGCCGTATCAATTACACGGGGCCCCCAAGTGTCAAGGGCCCCCGACGATTAGAATAAAAACATAATAATAATATTCATTAACATCTTTCGAGGCTCTCATTAGGGGGTTGGATCAAGGGCCTGAGTCAGAAGGCAGTGCTCCTCGATACGGCTCGCATTGTGAGGAGGTTCCTGTCTCTGGAGCCCTAACCACCGGTAGCTTGGACCCTGCTCCCACACCGGTGGATCACTATTTTTATATTTTTAAATGTTTTTTTATTTCTTTTTTGTAAAAATATTTAAAAAATAATGTATTAATAAGATTGTAAAAATGAATAAACGAGATAATAATAATATTCCACAACTATCACACAACGCCATCTAGTCCCAAGCTAAACAGAGCTTGTGTTATGGGTACTAGACAACTGATAAACATACTTATATATTTCTAAATACATAAATATTATAGATAAATTACACCCAGACACAGAACAAATGATCGTGCTCATCACACAAACATTTGTCCTGGGTGGGAATCGAACCCACGACCTCCGGCATAGCAGTCAGGGTCACTATCCACTAGACCAACAGGCCAGTGTTGCTCCTAAGTGAAAACTTGTCGCGGCCTTATAGCTCCAATTATCGAATTGCTAACATGCTCAATTTTCAAAAGGGCTATAATATATTTATGTAGTTTTCATAAATGAGCTACGATCAGCATTTTCTCCCTTTGAAATTCTCATCAGTAATACAATGACGCCCCCCCCCCCCTCTAAAGTGCCTCTAGCGAGCTACCGTGACCCCGAAACGTAAAGGGTTATTGAAGGACACCGTGGATTTTAGTCAGTACAAGTTTCAGTCCCTCCTGCCCTGACCTGGGTGGGAGTACTCAATTGATGGTTTTAAAACGCTAAAGAAATAGTGGATACATACTTAGCCAAATAATAGAATAATTTTATTATGCCCAGGAAAAATATTGGTACCGTAAGATTTAACACCATCATTTTAGTCATTGATATGTTAATCCTGTGTTATCGGTAGATGAGGGAAGGAAGGGAGGCCTTTGCCCTGCAGGGGGATAACGTAGGCTCATAATATTAATAATATTGGTAGATGGAGCAAACATGTGCTAGAGTGGAGACCGCAAATGGGCAAACGTAGTGGAGGACGGCTACTGCAAGATGGGTCGATTTAAGAAATGTGGCTGGCAGTGGATGGATGCGGGCTGCCCAGGACTGGGATAGTTGACGCTCTTTGGGGGAGGCTTACGTTCAGTTCCTGAAATTATTTATTCATCGTAAAAGTCGGGGAAATTTTTAACGAAAATTAAATTTTACTCTATCAACTCATGCCTTGAACTCTCATAACCGTATAACAGTTAATTCTCCTTCGGCACATGCAAGAATTCTTTGACCGCAGGTTATCGAAGCTGAACATTCAGTAGGACGTTAATAATATCCATTTATCCATGTTGAACAAAAACTTCAATCACAAGTTGCTGAAGGAAAAACAAACGCACACAGTTACAATATTAGTAAGTTTTTATTTACTTCAACTGTATAAAGTTAACAATAATTCCTTTGTCTCACCATCTGTGTAAAAGATAAAAGGAAAAAAAAAACATTAGAATTGTTACCTAAATAATTTATTCAACTTGCTATGTAAGTTCAACAAATTCGTAGAGAAGTAGAACTGTAAGTACACTATTTGTACAAGAGTACAACAATGACTTGCGTTACTTCAATCGCCAGCTTTATTTCCCAAAACGATAAAACTAAACAGCAGTTACAGCAGTGTATAATATCCATTTAAATAGGTATAACAATTATAATCTTAATTGGTTTAAATATGGGTATAACTATTTACAAAATCAGCTATATACTTGGGATGTATCAATCATTATCGCTAGGTGGCTTTACTTAGTAAAATTGACGAATGTTTTGGAAGGTTTAGCAGTTCTAAAGTTAGAGAAAAATAATGTATAGGAATAATATCAAAACAAAACCACAATCTTCAGTGGTGCCACCTAGCACCTAATCACCTTAATGAGAAGTTATTGATACATGGTATACAATAATTATAGTGACGAATCAAGTTTCGGTAGAATTATACATTGAAATATATTATTAAGTAATATACCGCTTTTCAGCCAGTAAAATGTTCGTTTTTGACCAAGTTATATCAGATTAAGTACTACAATTTATTGTAACTCTTCGTTGCAACTATTAAGATGATAATACATAACAACACGTTTTTGAGATTTCATTAAATTGTCACACTAACTGCAACAGGTAATATGCAAATCCCAATTTAATATGTCGTGTTCGCGCTATAAAAATTTATTGCACTATTCTATTTAATTATTTAGACAAAAAATGCTCTAAAACTGGAAGTTCATGGAGAATCGCAACTTTTGGAAAACAGTGGATAAACAGACAGACCAAGGTGATGCATGGTTGCACACAGATTACACTATTATGTTATGAAATTATAATTTCCTATAACTTCAGGAATTCAACAAAAAAGGTCTCATGGAAAGGCAACCACTATAAACTTCTCCACTTTTTAGGCTAATTACGCATTTATATTGAAATTTGTATTAATAATATGATATAATTTTATTCATAGAACTTTTTAGGTTCTACAACCCATTTTACTTCGGTCACTATTTTCCCCAACTGTTTAAATTATCTGCTTTGCATGCTGTCTACTTAATGTCATTCTCAAGGGTTTGCACACTGCTCATAAAATTTTATCTAATACATTTATGAATCAATTACATCAAAATAATTTTCGGAATTAAAACCCATACATACATACACACTATGCTTCGGTCACTTTTTATCTAAAAAAAAAACAAATTCATATATGCATGCTATCTATTCTATGTCGTTCTTATGGGTATATCTGTTCACATAACTAATAACTCGCAAAAACATTCTTTAAAATGGTTCATTACATATCGTTCAAGGAATTTATAACGCAACCATGCTCCACTCACACTTTTTCCCGTATTTTAACTAACATGTCTGTATTTACTTACGTGAAATAATAATATTCTACACACGTCTCTTGTATTTATTTGACCTACCCCGCCAGACCGGAGTAGGTCGAGGGTACTGTTAGATTTTGTCTTGTATGAATGGATGTGCGAGGCAATGGTTGACGGATGCCCTCTTGGCGGGATCTAGCATGAGCATGCGTTCAAGAAGATCTTTTAATTGAGCGATCTTCTTTGCTTCTGGAGCGGCGATGCGGTGATGAGGTGGCGCGAGCTCGGCTTGCAGGTCCCGCGTCGGCTTTATACTCGATATTATTACAACCTTTTCCTGTAAGAAAAACAAGATTTAGAAGTTCAGCTTGATCAGTGTGTTTTTTATTACTTTGGAAGAGAAAATCAGTTCTGTAGACCCTTTGTTTTTTATTATTACTTTAACAGTGCGAAATATTACGGGCTGTAATATCAAATTACTATAAATTCTATCAATAACATTGACGACATAATTATCACAAATTAAAGCCAGGGAAAAATCAAAACTCACCCTTTCAGTAATCTTATCTAGTTCGTGATACATGAAATTACAATTTAGATCAAAATGCTGTTCTTTAAAAAAGCCTTTCTTGATAATCTTATTTGGAATCTTCCCCTTTAAATCCATGAAATATTTTAACATTTCATTGTTTGATTTTCCACTAAACATGATTTTGCCGGTAGATAGTTCGTATATGGTACATGCAGTTGACCACATGTCTATTCCATAGTCATAAGGGACTCCTAGAATGATTTCCGGAGATCGGTAGAATCTTGACACAAGGTAAGGAGTGATTTCGTTATCAGAAACGTGGCCAGCCGCGCCAAAGTCACACAGTTTTAGCATCAGTTTGTTTTCATTTACGAGTATGTTGTCGGGCTTGATATCTGGAAAGAAGAGAATTAAAAAATGAGTGAATAAGCTATGGAGAACTGATAGAAAACTACCAAAAACAGGTATGCATTTGTCACTCCATGATGGTGGTCAACAATTTCAAGAGATGATTTCATTGTATTAAAGTATGAAAATCAATTCAGGGCAGTTACTCGTATCAACTTTTACGCTCGGTCACAGGACTGTCTTAAAAGTTCACCGTGATCCTGGAACGTAAAGGGCTATTGAATGAACACCGTGGATTTTGGTCAGTACGAATCTGACAGTCCCTTCCGATCCAGTCCGCTCCATCCAGGGAGTACTCATTTGATGATTTCACAATTAGCATTGTTTGGAACAAGACAAAAATTGACAATGCTTAAATGTCTCATGTGCCCACTATCCCGCAAAGAACCTTCTTTTATTATTTCCTTTACCTGCGTGTAAAATTCCAGTCTTCTTCAAAAGTTTGAGAGCCAAAAGCATCTGCTGAGTATAACTTCGGACAGCTTTGATGTGGATGCCACTGTTTTTGCCGTACTTCTTGAGGACTTCCCTGAGGTTCATGGAAAGAGGTTCCATGACCATACACAGATGCCTCTTGTGGAAGAAGTGTCGGAAGAGACGAAGGCAGTGGAACTTATCTTCTGGATCAGCATCGTTTAGGCGTTTGAGGATCTCCAGCTCTCGCAGACCTGTCTTATGCCTGTGGAAAGAGGAATCCAGTTATTTGCTGTTTTGTGTTTTAGCATGCAGGTTTACAATATCAGAAAAAAAAATTCACTTGGCTGTAAGTATGAACAAAAGGTTTGGGTTTTTTTTTAATTAACGATATTTTCGCCTTTGATGCCGCACGTATAGTACGCGTCATGTAAAAAGAACGCTGGTAGAAAGTGGTGGGGATGTGTTTGCGCATCGGTACAGTCTCGCATGTGCCTATTGGATGTGGATTCTGCGCGGGAAGCAAAGCTCAACTGACGAACCAATAGCGCACCGGCAAACATGCAGCGCGTGGCTCACCCGCCCCGCGCCCTACCTCAAACCACCATCACCATAGACCGATAAATCGCCTATAAGCTTAACCGCCAGCGTTCTTTTTACATGACGCGACCTGTATCTCACCTAATGGTAAGCGAAAAAGTCGTCGACAGCACAGAATACTTAATAGTACTATAGGTACAGAAGGCATACTCCCAAAAAAATTAAACAAATGTAAAATCTATACACGAGAGAATAAAGTACATTTTAACTGGCAGCCGTACCGCCCACCTACTTTTATAATAGCCTAAACTTCCCGTGCGCAAGCAAAAATGTACTGAATGGTTACGCCCGAAAGTTTATTTTGGTTTATCTGACGCCATCGTCTTTAAAAGGTTACTATGGGTCAAGCTCAATAGGGTTGCGACTTGCGAGTTTAGGCACAAATAGGTAGGTACCTATGCGTATTTTATGCATTTGTTAAATTACCTACATTATTACCATAAATACCTATGTTCCTCAAGGAATTTTGTATTTATCATCAGCCTATATCTTTTTGGTTTCGTTATCGATTACTACATACATTATCGATTGTTAGCACAGAATGTTAATAGTAGGTACCTACGGCACCTTACGTGAGGAATAATATTTATAATAATATCTTTTCTACCTATTTTTGTTATATTTTTGAAAATTACATCTTACAAAAAAGAAGAATAATATTTAAAAGATTGTTATCGTCTATGACAAAATAGCCAGTCCTTATCATTTTGCACTCAACCTAGTAACCGACCAATTATTATCGCATACTGTCACAGGCCCCGCGTTGCGGTTGCGTGTCTTTGCAGGTAGGTAAAAAAGTCGCGCAGCGGATTACGATCGCTGACCTTGAATGCGTAGTGTGGCCATTTTCTGAGTTTGAACGTGCTTAAACAACAACACAAACATCTTTCCACTTTCTACCGATCTTAATTCTTAGTACTCAGCTTAAGGTGAGTGAGAGTGATGTCAGGTTTGATATTCGTCTTTTTATCTTGGTCGTCTAGTAGGCTCGCCCACCCCCGCTAGTATCTCGCCACATTTCCAAACTTGTAACCTACCTAATCATGATCAGTTAAGCCCATACTTCACAAGCAGGTAGATAATTTTGTTGATCATTATTAAATATGTAGGTACTATTTTTTTTTCTTCATAATAATATTGTGTTATTAATTTCCCAAAAGCACCAAAAGCAAGAAACTTTTACGTAACTACACGTAACGTAACAAAAATATAAAGGAGACGGAGCGCGTGCGGAACGGGTGGCGCGTGGCAGCCGTAGTGAATGGGCCACGACAAAATGGCCCCGCAACTACTTGCAGTTTTATGCCTACACCGCGGAGTGGGACAGGCCTGTCGACAGTGAAACACGCTTGTCTAGAAGTATTCACTCTTGACTTGAAGACCCCAAGGTAATTTAACTTCATTGATTATCATCTTAGCCTTGTTTTTTCCCCGGTAGTCTAAATTTTAGACTACCTTCGTTTTGCTAGGAAACATAGTCGATAATACACGCGGTTTTGGTCGAGAGTTTCACTTAAGCCACTTTCCCCTCAGACGGAGGTCATCAGTTACTGAAAACTGTTTTTCAAAAAAAAAAGTTCTTCGTCTTTTACGTCGAGCATTCAAGTTAAGGGCGCATAACCAGAAAGTTGGCAACGTCGCAAATAGCTGTCAAATATTTACAAGTTTTAATTAATTTGGTAAATTTACTGTATGAAAATAAGAAAAAAGGCTCTGTAGTGCACTAAAACATTGATATAGGAGTGCAATTAAAACACTGAATTTGATGCTGACACCGTTTCAGGTTTAAAAAAGGCATTTGGAAGGTTTCCAAATACTTTTTTTTACATCTAAAACTATTTATTCGTTGTTACGAAATTACTTATTGCATTCCCTTAACAATGTTTTAGTGCACTACAGAGCCATATTTCTTATTTCCATACAGTAACATTGCTAAATTAATTACTCACATGATCTCATTGTTCCTGATGATCTTGACGGCCACGTCTGTATTGTTACGAGCTTGGTCCCTGGCTCGCACCACGTTTGAGAACACCCCCTGTCCCGTGTAGCCGTACACCGTATACCGGTTGTCAAGCATCTCGCCGATACGTACTCTGAAGAGGTTTGATATTAAAGTTTAATTAAAATAAGCTGTCATCTCTCAGTTTACAAGAACTGGGCAGCTTCAATAATTTCAAGGTACAATTTCTATGACAAAAAACACATTTTTTGTTTGAAAACAGATATTTATTTGCTTTGAAATCAATTAAATAGTCGATTCTTTGAGTTGGTAAATTAGTCAAGACTCAGATTACTTTTCATGATGAGACTTCTGTCAAAAGTATGGTTATTTGTTGGGTCAAATAATGGAGGTACAAAAGAAAGAAAGAAAATTGTGTTAATTGGCACTAAAACTAATTAAAACTAATCGATGTTATAGAGTAGTTCTATAAAATAAATAAAAGTATAAGTTAAAAAAGTAACAATTTAATGCCATTACTTGAAACACCTTCCCCCTTTTCTACTGAATAGCAGAAAAATTCTATAAGATGGACGGGTGATGTAACGAAGGGCATTGACTTAACTATTAGTACGTACCTATAATATCCTTCTGCGTCATCCCAATTGTCAGTCAACGAGGGATTGTCTATGGCATTCTTACTCTTCGGTTTCCCCGCTGTAGGCGTCTGTGACAACGAAATATAATTGTAGTATTCAGATTTCATGAGGTGTAGCTTAGAAAACTTCAATCATCTTTATGAAGGATCAAGTTTAGAATTTCACAATTACATTTTCGTAAATAAAGGTAACTGATTTGAGTGAGCTTAGGGTCACGACACGGTCGCGGGACCATCTTAATAAATTATCAGGTAATTGTGGCTCCGAAACGTAAAGGGATATTGAGGGACACCACAGATTTTAGTTAGAGTCTGACAGTCCCTCCCGTTCTGCCCTGGGTGGGAGGACTCGTCTGATGATTTTACCACGTAAAAAAAAAGGGTCACGATACGTTTACCCAACACGTTCAACGGTTTGTCCAAATAATTGAGAAAAAGTAGACGTATATATTGGTAACAGATGGCAAATGGATGCAACGCAAAACAAAAACTGACTCTTCGAAACGGCGCTATAAATTGAGAACGTATCATAATAATACCGACATAAATAATAATTGAACTGTCACTCACGTCCACACTGCCAAAGTCTTGATCAGCAAACATGTCCCATTCCCCACTCTTTATAGACTTCTCAAGCTTGATTTCAGTCTTTGATTCATTTTGGATATTTTTTATTAGGTCAGTTGAAGTCTTGTCCGGCTTTGAATCTTTGGTGGTCTTCTTGTCTTTGTTGTCACTATAATCTGGACCTGCAACTGTTTCTTTACTACTGCACTGACTGACTCGGACTTCTGGAGTATCGGAACCAAATTTATTGGTTTTAGGATCAAGTTTCGCTTCTAATTTTGGTGGGGGTGACTTCATTTGTGTGTCGTCGATCTTAGGAGGAGGAGGATTGTCGCTGCCGAGTCGCTACAAAGAAAAAAAATAATTTAGAACAAAAGCAAGTTACGATTAAAGCTAGTTATCGATTAATTCGACAACTATCGGTTCTGCTGTAAGTAAAATTGGAATCATTGAATGATTCCAATTTCCGTTGTCAAATTCGGAATATGTTAAAAACATTGTTTTATTTGGAAAGTCAAACTTACTGTGCTACCAAAAACGATATGCAACGATACACAACTGTAAATTAAATGGTAGCCTGTTGAAAAATGTACTAATACTTTCAATAGAAAACTACTACTAGTCAGACAAACTCTTGATTGGGATGTTACAACTGATAAGGTGCTCTTCCAAAGACGGCCATTATTATTGTAAACAGCAGGCGTAATATTCATTGCAGTCGCAATGACCGGCAACGACAAACGGGTTTCTACATAAGGCTTCTGTAGATGGCGAAGTTGCCGACTGTTGTTGCGGTCCAGACTTCGCACACCGCAAACTAGAAGTTCCATTGATGTACCAACTGTGACCACATGCTTTTTTAGTTTAGAAAAATTACTGTTGGGAAACGGTAAAATATCCGCGTTTTGAAGAACCCGTTATTGTTGATGATTGGGCGTTGATGACCCCTGCAGTTTGCGGTTGCAGTGGCTTATGGAAGAGCACTTTAACACAAACTTCAAGCCAGGTGACGTAGGTTTTTGCAAGCCTGCATTTGCACGACTAATAGTGACGTCACAATTGGGTCTTCGAATGGTTTTAGATTTTGTTCTTTTCGCTCTAATTAAAAAGTTATATAAATAGGGAGACCCACCCAAAGTCAGACTTCGCTAAAAATCGACCCACCCTTATCTACTTTAAATAAGGTTTTTGTTCTAAACGAATATTCTTAGTCAATTTACATGTATTAGCCAGAAGTTGACACAGAACTAACCCTTTGGCATTGACGTCACAACCGAGGCGACCAATCGTGCCGCGTTTATATTCACGTCAATTTTGTTCAAATTTTATCACGTTTAAGCTGGTCATGATATTTTTTTTAAGAAAAATTAAGATTTTTTCCCTTCAATTAATTTTACTAATCATGATGGATTTTTAAAATACACATAAAAAAAGAATATTTTTCTTAATTCAAATACCCAATTATTCGTACAATTAATGTAGACGATATAAATGCAGGTCATGCGAGCACCCGATGACCCTAACCAAAAATGTTCTATAGACTAGATAATACACTCCTACAAATATTCATAATAGTCATACGGTCAGTAATTCATTTTGAGAATTCCTTATTAGCTCACTGTAACTCTCATGCAAACAAGTATGGCACTGATCGCACACAGCATCCTCGTTTGTATTTTCAAAGATATTATCAGCACTTAATACATGAATCTCTGGCGTACAAGAACTGGAACTTATGATACTGGCTTTAGGGTTCAGATTGGCGTCTGGTATCGGTGGAGGCAACATACATGTGTCGTCGACTGCAGTAGGAGCATTATCGCAGCACTGTTGCTTTAAAATGAAAAGAATGATGATTTAAAAAGAGAATGACAACTAACTGAGACGCAGCATTTGTGCGTGCTCGTAACATATACAGGGTGGAATTTTGTAATGCCACCTGGAGGGAAAGTACTCTTAATACTGCAGATAGAAAATTTTACTCAAAGGAAACATTCCTTTATTTTTGAATAGAAAGCAAACTGCATTCAAAGATTCCAAGAGAATGGAGCCGATTTCGAGCAACTAATTAGTTAGTTTTTAATAATTAAATTAATTTAAGATTCACTGGTTTTCCTTTCATTTAATTTATCATGTTTGTTAGAGAGATTTCATCCTTATAATTGACCCTAACGATCGATGCAATAAAAGTACAGGGTATAATTTTTCTGATTTTAGCCGGTTCGATTCCCGGGTGTGGGAGAAGAGAATTTTCGAAAATCTTTGAATGCAGTTTGCTTTCTATTCAAAAATAAAGGAATGTTTCCTTTGTGTAAAATTTTCTATCTGCTGTATTAAGAATACTTTCCCTCCAGGTGGCATTACAAAATTCCACCCTGTATATTATAGTTGATATTTTGGCATAGATATAATTATATGCATCATAATCAGCCAATAATCAACACTGCTAGGAAATTAGCCAGAAATGCATTGGGCCATCGACGATATTATGTTTGCCGATGTTCTACGAAAAATGATGAAGCCATTTTCCGTGGTTTCTCAATTAAGTTCCTTCTCTAAATCGTACGATTTAGATGCATTCATACAAAACGTTTGCTTTTACTGAAGGCTCAGAAAGTACGGTAGCCAGAGTGATATGATCGAATTAATGTAAAATATGAATACAAATGTAATGTGTATGAATATATGTGAATAGTTATATGCGTACAATATTGTACAATATTATTTTTCCATATTATTAGGTCAGTACCACGTTAACAGCATTTTAGTTACGGTATTTGTAACAAATAATAATCTAAAAATAGGCAAAAAATAGGAAAACTAATTTTATGAAACGCTGGTGTTATGAATACAATGCCTACTTATTCACTACTGGTCGCGGGACTTATCTCATTACCGTGACCCCGGAACATAAAGGGCTATTGAGGGACACCGTGGATTTTCGTCAGTACAAGTCTGACAGTCCCTTCCGCCTTGCGCTGGGTGGGAGAACTCATTTAATGATTTTACCACGAAAAAAAATACCTATTCACTACAGAAAACTACTTCAATTCACATGAATTTCTGTTTGTGTTAAGAACACAATTCTAAATCTCTCAACTATAATTGCAGATGATTCGTGCCTACACTTTACAGTCTAAAACTGGTGACTAATACGACTACAATCATGTTACGAGACTATTCAATCATAATTTTGATTACATAGATTGCATACTTTCTAGAAATGATTAATTTATGAATGACAGTGATGAGTATAAATATATTTTGTAAGTTAATACTTCACTAGGCGTACAAGACACGAAGTAAGTCTACTAGAACTAGTTAAATTACTTTTAATATTAGGTATAATAAAATTAATATGAAGGTGACAATTATACAATCCTATGTACTCTCGGCACATTACTACCTATAAAAATATACAAGTGATTTACTTATATAAATTCAACATGGAGCTTACAAAACCTTACGTTGTACGCTTCTCGACCAGCATACTTACAATTGGGCTTCCACATTGGCACTGCATTTTCTAGTCGAGATTGAATTATTTATAGTTAGATTTATAATCCATTATTAATTGTATCAAAATAAAAGAAATAAACGGTCCCTAAATCGCTATGAAAAAGCATTGCTATAGCATAAAGGCATTATAAGAAGCCTGGATTTTTCATAACATTTAATCCCATAGAGATTCATTAAGATGAACGGACTGAGTTGGTCCGTCAAATTGATCTTATCAATGGGGAAGGCCAGTCAAAGAAAATGTAGATGGCGTGACCATAGTTAAGTCCTAATCCGACCAATGAGGTAGTACTATTTTGAAGTACCTATAAGATTTGAACCAATGACGATTGTTGGAACTAGCTATACCAGTGCCATTCGTTTCCCAGTTGCCATCCCCATTATGCAATTTACAGTTCAGTAACAGAGAATGTCATTAACGCTAGTAAAAGTAAAGGGATAAGTATGAACAAAATACATAACACATCGATGCGGAAAATCAGCTGTAAGTCGCGTTTTTACTAGGGGACATGTTGCAGAAACATGTTTCGTGGCATGTCCTTACGATATTGCGGGACAATTTCGCTCGACATTTGCTGTGTCTATATAAACTACTCAGTGGTTATTGTGATGTCGTCCGAGGAGAACATTAATATATCATCAATATATTATGATTTCGTCTGACAATACACTACTGCCATTTAGCGAAACACACAGCGACATACGTCCTCACTATTCGAAGCTTGTCGGGCGACTCTCGAGGAGCACTTAGGTAGCGTGTGTCTCGCGGCAAGACCCGCGATCCGTAGATGTCGCAAGCGATGACAGGCGACATCGCGCGGCCCATGTATAGCTAGTCAGAGAGAGCAAATGGCCCTTTTTTTCGCTTCTCTGCTCTAAGCGACTTAGAGTCGATGAGTTGGCCACTACCTAATTATCGACGACTTTCAATCGAAGTCTGAATTCAGACTGGTCGAAAATATGAGAAGAATTATGCGAGGAGCGAGAGCAAGCCCTCCTAACTAACCTTCATAAGCTGTTCCCTTTGCTTCCGCCGCCTTTCAATGATCTGCTCTTCAGTTTCCTCATCGTCATCAGTATTAATGGATATGTTGAGTTCCTCATCGCTTGAGCTTGGTACTAACTGCGGCACCTCGTTTATTGGATTCTGAAAAATAAAATAATAACAGTTATTTTTTTGTGGTAATTCATTAGTGGCCGAACAATGTCTTGCAAATTGCAAATACGTTATGAAAAGTAAAACAGCATAATAATGAATAGCTTCCAGGTTTACAAATTAGTAGTTTTCTTTTCTGTACCTTAGCAGACCGGAAATCAGGCCGCGAATATTTGTCTCGTCTGTCCATTAGACGTTCGCGGGATCTACGCTCTCTGTCCCCGGGTCTGTGATCGCGTCTCATCTGCTGAGGAGACCGCTCTCGCGACCTACGTGTAATTCTCAGCAGCTCTCTTTCCCCGCCGGCTCTTCTTCTCATCTCTATCGATCGACGTTCCTTATCTCTGTCTCGCTCCCTTTCCCGTTCTCTGATCTCTCTATCCCGCTCCCGTCTCTTTTCACGCTCCTTTTCCTCCAGCTTTCGACGCTCTTTTTCTTTTTTGTCTCGACTTTCCCTTTCTTCTAACCGACGCTCCATTTCTTTTCGGCTCTCTCTGTTTATTATTTCCCTCAAATCCTCTTCTTGCCTCTTAGGCTTATATCTGTCTCTTTCCGTCGAGCGGTCTTTACTCGATTTATGTTTACTGCTTCTTTTATGCTCGTGGTCTTTATCTTTTTTTCGTTTCTTCAGAATCGGTGACCTTGTATCGTCGTTAATACATATTACAACTTCACTAGACTTTCCTCCTTTCGTTTCGTCATCGCTCTTTTCAGAGGTGTAAGCGCAGAGGCGAGCTTGAAGTAGCTCTTTTTGCTTCATTAGTTCCTCCAAATTTAAATCATCTTCTATTATCGTCAGTTCAGGGCTCGCACAGTCTTCTTGGTAGTTTTCAGTCTCGGAGTTGGAAGATATGATCTCTAAAGTTTCTGGTCTTTCTACTGTTCTTGTAAAGGTAGTTTTAGTGTGACTCTTGCTTGTAGCGTCGCCATTTTTAGGTTTGGGCGTTATAATGGGTGGCCGTTTGACTTCGATTGGCAATCGTTTGATCTCCACGGGCGGTCGTTTGACCTCCACTGGTGGGGGTCGTTGCCGTCCTGACTTCTTTATCAGCTCCTCTACGTCTGATAAAGAAGTTTCGCTTTCTGGTTTAGGGCTCTTATGTTTTTCTTTCTTTACTTTTTTCTTTTTTTTATTTGTCTTATCGACAGCTTCCTCACGTTTATGTTTTTTGTGTTTCTTGCTCTTCTTTTTCTTCTTGGTTTCGTCGTCCACACTGTCACCATTCGTGGATTTCTCCACTTCTGCTTTCTTTCTGTTAACAAAAGAAACTTGTATATACTTACTATATCTACACTCTCGTTAGCTTCCACGTCTTTTCCATTCACAATATATCGAACAACTCTGCAACGTTAGATTAAATCATCAGCAAGGCAGGGGCGTATGTTTTAAGTTTAAACTTAGTTGTGGGTTACGATGCAACGACGAACATTGCACCATTACAGATTACTACATCAATAGTTGACGTCTACTTATCTATTATGAAAAAAGCTGACTTCATCAAAACAGATATTAATTTTATTAATGAAATCTTGCTATTTGAATATGCTATTTAATTCTAGCTACGATGTTAATGAGCGACAGACGAATAGTAGGAACCAAAAATGCATTTTACATGCTGATGTTATTTATAATTTTCCTACCATGTGTTTCATCAGGGACGTTTAAGTCCTATATGCATTTCGAGGCAAAATACTTCTAATTTAGTATGAAAACGTTGCTTTCATTTTTATATTTAGTGAGTTGCTCGTTTTGTTTGAGTTTTCCTACTGCTGGGCATTAGGTCTCTTCCCAATACTTAAAGTGCCTTCGCTCGTTGCTCGTAACCAACAAAACGTTTAACCTTGGTTCATCACTAGGGGAATCATTAAATTCAATAGATATATTTATGTTAATAGCTGATTGCATTGCTAGGTGACGATTGTGCAAATCATGATTAATATTTTTTTATGTTTTTTTACAAATCAAAACAGTTTTATTTACATCGCCCAATTTCAAATGACAGCAGTTTGTCAAAGAAGAAAGAAGATAGACAATAACAGACAACAGATAGTAAAAAAATATATAACTAAAGAGGATGGAATATTAATTTCAAATCAATGTATGAAGCCTTCGTTCACTGTATGAAGCCGACCTGCCTAAATCCCGCCATTTTTAAAAAAAATAACTACCCGACGGAAGGCCCTGCGGGCACAGTAACGCCAGTCTCCGATATTTTACAACTTTGGTATCCAGGCGACTACCGCATTGCAAATTCAACTGTCGGTGACGCGTGCGTGTGTACGAACCACTATGAATTAGTATTGCGGTAGGGCCTGGATACCAAAAATGTAGGTATAGACTTGCGTCGCGTTGTATACAGGGTGGAATTTTGTAATGCCACCTGGAGGGAAAGTCCCCTTAATACTGCAGATAGAAAATTTTACTCAAAGGAAACATTCCTTTATTTTTTAATAGAAAGCAAACTGCATTCAAAGATTTTCGAAAATTCTCTTCTCCCACACCCGGGAATCAAACCGGCTAAAATCTGAAAAAATTATACCATGTACTTTTATTGCATCGATCGTAAGGGTCAATTATAAGGATGAAATCTCTCTAACAAACATGATAAATTAAATGAACGGAAAATCAGGAAATCTTTAATTAATTTAATTATTTACAAAAAAAAATAATTTAACATTCCATATTTAAATTACCTCATACACGCAGCTACGAGTATGTCGCAAAGGAGTCTGCATTACAAAAGATGGATGTTAGTTAAAGAGCTTTAACTTGACTCATTGAATTTGTAATTTCAGATTTCCTGGTTTTCCTTTCATTTAATTTATCATGTTTGTTAGAGAGAGTTCATCCTTATAATTGACCCTAACGATCGATGCAATAAAAGTACAGGGTATAATTTTTTCAGATTTTAGCCGGTTCGATTCCCGGGTGTGGGAGAAGAGAATTTTCGAAAATCTTTGAATGCAGTTTGCTTTCTATTCAAAAATAAAGGAATGTTTCCTTTGAGTAAAATTTTCTACCTGCAGTATTAAGAGTACTTTCCCTTCAGGTGGCATTACAAAATTCCACCCTGTATATGGAGGGGCCTAGCTGATTAGTATAGGTTTCAACCTATACTAATCAGCTGAAATACATATAAACAAGTATTTTATGCTATTCTATCAATGTTATAGTCTTTGCTACCAGGACAAATTAGATGGTTTATATTTCGGAAACGAGACACTTAAGGCTGCGGTTCCACTGAGGCGGAGCGGAGTAAAGCTGCGACGAGCTGTGCCGCGTTTCACCAATCACATAGAGGAGTGGAGAAGAGATCTGGATTTCAAGCCATGCGATTGGTGAATCGCGTCACAACTCGTCTCCGCTCTGCTCCGCTCCGCCTCAGTGGAACCGCAGCCTCAATATTATAGATATTGTCTGATACTGATATTGAGGAAATATTATTAAATTCGAAGAATGGGTGGTTATGTAATTAGTGAAGGTGAACCTGAGTCGTTACGAATCAATTACTTAAGTCATTATTAGTGAAAATAAATCTTATCGTAATTAGGCGCCTTATTGAATTATCGTCGAACGACCAAGTTTATCAGGAATAAATGGGTAAAATGGGAAAAATCGATCTCTGATATAGCCTCATCTAAGCAAAGCAAGTTCATAGCATACTGAAAGATTTTCATCCGTTTCCGGGGAAAGATACGATTTATGAGTGGCATACTTTCTTTGTTGGAGACTATAGGGACTCACATTTCGTCTATGACGAGAACTACCGATCAACGTGACCAGTTTCAGAGTATTTTTCAAAAAGAGAATTAAATTATTGTTTTAGGTACCTATTCCACAGTCGCCCCAGTCGGAGGGTATCCGTGAGGATTTTCTCACTCAAGAAAAAAATGGTATTCCACAAACCTAAATTAATTCAATAATCATAAAAACTATAACTCCATAATAGAAAAATAAGTAAAATGGCAGAAGTTAGACGAATTTAAAATCATTTTTAAAAGTAATGAAAATAGTTTAGTTTAAACACTTAAACCTACTCTAAATTAAATAAGAAACAAACTCACAAGAAAATTTAATTAATAAAAGCTGTAAAAATAATCAGATATTTTCACTCACTCTTTTCCCATCTTCTCTGAAGTTTCTAGTAGTAGTAGCCTTCACGCACTATCTGTAATACAAAGAATAAATATTAAATTCTTGTAAGTTATATATTTTTTAAATTTAAATTATTATAGGGCTATTAACCCTTAACTTTTTTTTGCGTGGTAAATCCCTCCCGCCCAGGGTGGGGCGGGAGGGACTGTCAGACTTGTACTGACTAAAATCCACGGTGTTCCTTCAATAGCCCTTTACGTACCAGGGTCACAGTTAGCAGACAGTCCCACGACCCCAGCAGGCTTTGATTAATAACATCAGTCTTAGACCCGAATACCGGAGAGGTGGTCACGCCTGAATTCCTACAGAACAAAAGTCCTGCCTGTGCTACTGTAGGTGAGAAACTTTCCAAGTCCGACACCCTCTCCAGAAACCTTTTTTCACTGGCAACGAGACTTTATGGTTTATTATTAGCCACTTTTACAAAACAGGGAAAAAATATGTTAGATACTCAAGCCAGCTGTGGTTTGTTAAAAAAAAAAACATTATTGCAAAGGTTTCCTTTGACTATTTTTCCTGTATTAGGCGTTTTTTTACCACCCGTTTATGCCCCCCATTATTTCTTATTAGAAACCCTTTTTTGTATAATATTCGGGAATAGAACATGTGACTAATTGCGCAAGTACTAACACTAAAACTAAACACTAATTGCACACGCATTTGCTAAGCGTCTGCTTAGCAAATGCGTGTTCAGATTAGTATAAAAATCGACATGTGCAAAAACTTAATCTATGCAAAATGGCTTTCGCTTTAAATGTAAGCATTATTAACTTTAGAAACAATAACTCAATCTTCACATACATTCGATAGGTGCAAGTATCTCATTAAGCGTAAATAAACGAATGACGTCATCGTTTACTACACTATTTCTCATCTGCCTAACTTTTTTACCAACCCGCATGTCGAGAACCTCTTGAAAGTTGAGAAGGAGAAACAAATGAAAGATCTGGACTTGGCACGCGTGGTTGTCGTCATGTGGAATGTGAGCTGGCTAATTGTTGTAACGAGAGCTTCAACAGACATCTTTTTAAGCTCTCCCTACCCCACCTCAAGTGAAATCTCATTATCAGACCACAACTATATATGCTTTAGGTACAGGACAAGACAAATACTCGAGACTGTACAGCGGAGGAACCCAAGAAATACTGACTGGTGTTCGTACGTGAATGACCTCAAAAACAATTTGGGTAACTCAAAAGGTAAGCTCAATTCAATTATAGACATAGAATTTGAAGCGGACAGGGTTAGCCATGCCATACAACAGGCGTGGGTCGACAACTGCCCTATCAAAACAACAAAGGGCAAAAAGGAGCCGTGGTGGACGACTGAATTGGACGGACTGCGGCGGGAAGCCAGACGTGCCTACAATGCCGCCAAGGCTACAGGTAACTTCGATCTCTACGCCTGCAGTCTGACCCAATACAACAAGGCTGTCCGCAAGGCTAAAAGAAAGGCTTGGAGAGATCACTGCGAGAAGATCAGCACGATACCAGAAGGTATGAGACTCTCGAAGGCAATGTCAATGACAAGGGCGAATCCACTATCAACCGTAAAAGGGGAGAATGGTAAGCATACCGAGACTGGGAAGGAGACCCTTGAAATCATGTTCAAAACTCACTTCCCGGGCTCCAAGGTGGTAGAATATGACACAGTAGAGGCCATCAGCCTAGAAGAACAAAGGTCACGCACGACCAAAGCTGATTGGGAAATAGCAAAAAAGGTAGTAAATGAACACAAGCTAAAATGGGCGGTGGGTAAATTCCAACCATTTAAGTCACCAGGCCCGGATGAGATTTACCCCATTTTACTACAAAAGGGTATAACAATATTAAACCCGCACCTGTGCAGGCTGTACAAGGCATGCATAGCTTTCGGACATATACCGAGGAGCTGGAGACAGGTCAAAGTCATCTACATCCCTAAACCAGGTAAGGCAAACTATGAGGAGGCGAAGTCATACCGACCTATTAGCCTAACATCTTTCCTCTTGAAAACCCTGGAAAAGATGCTAGATGAATATATAAGGGAGGGACCTCTGAAGAAGATACCTCTACACAGGCTGCAATGTGCGTACCAGCCAGGAAAGTCCACGGAGACAGCTCTGCACTTCGTGGTATCCAAAGCTGAGGAAGCACTACAGAACAAGGAAATTTGTGTGGGGACGTTCCTGGATATAGAAGGGGCATTCGACCGCACAACCTTCGAGGCCATCAACACGGCGGCGCAGGAGCATGGTATAGAACCCACCATACGTAAGTGGATAAACTGCATGCTCAAAGGTAGGATTATACACTCTAATCTACTAGGTGACAGTCTCCGAGCGACGACCACTAGAGGATGTCCGCAGGGTGGGGTTTTATCCCCTCTTCTGTGGAGCTTGGTGGTTGATTCGCTTCTGAACAAACTGAACACAGGGCCACTCTACACAGTGGGATATGCAGATGATATTGTCATACTAGTTAATGGTAAGTTCCCAGAAACAGTGACAGGGTTAATGCAGAAGGCGCTGGGAACGGTAGAGCACTGGTGTAATCTAAACCACCTCTCTATCAATCCGAGCAAGACCACGGCGATAGCCTTCACTAGAAAAAGGAAGCTCGCAAGGCTGATGAATCTTCATCTGTATGACACTCGTATTGAATGGTCCACAACGGTAAAGTATCTAGGGATAACACTAGACAATACACTGACGTGGAGTACACACCTGGAGAACACAACGACGAAGGCACTTAGGGTCTTTGGCATGTGTCGCTCAACATATGGAAAAACTTGGGGCTTAAAGCCAAGGGTTCTACATTGGCTCTATACTATGATTGTGAGCCCTATTCTCACATATGGCAGCCTAGTATGGTGGCCGAGAACAAGACTGGTCACATGCAAACAGACACTGTTGAAAGTCCAAAGGACGGCATGCATGGCCATAACGGGAGCGTTCGGAACAACGCCCACGGCAGCGATGGAAATGATGCTTAACATGCCCCCACTGCATATTGTGATACAGTCGGAAGCTGCAAAAGCTCTCCACAGACTATCAGTAAATGACATGTGGAACTTCAACATGCCGAGGACGGATCACACAAGAATGGAGATCCCAACCACTCTCGAAAAGGTCATGTCCATGGGATGTGACAAAATGCGACCCACGCACATGTTCCGGAAGAAGTACAAGATACATGTGCCCAGCAGGGACGACTGGAGGGAGGGCCTGCAATTCACAGACAACCCGAAAGTCACATGGTATACGGACGGCTCAAAAATGAAGTCCGGAACAGGAGCAGGCATTTATGCAGAGGACTGTCAAATCAGTCAAAGCATGGGACACTATGCTACGGTCTTCCAAGCGGAGGTCTACGCTATATGTGCCTGTGCCCAGGTAAACCTAGACAGGAATACTAAAGGTAAGACTATTTACATACTAAGTGACAGTCAAGCGGCTCTCAAGGCCCTGGACTCCTACCGAATGGACTCCAGACTAATCATGAACTGTGCCAAAACCCTAAATACTTTGGGGAGGCAAAACAAAGTCAGATTAGTCTGGGTTCCAGGCCACGTGGGCATCCTGGGAAATGAGAAAGCTGATGAACTAGCCAGAAAAGGATCAGAAAGTGATCTTATCGGCCCGGAGCCATTCGTGGGACTATCAATTAGTACCGTGAACATGGCCATGAGGGCGATGGCCAGGGAGGCCCACCAATTGGAGTGGTCTAGGACGACGGGAATGGGCCACTCGAGGAGATTCATTGACACAAAGGACACCAGGTGGAATGGACAAATAATCTCACATGGTAGGAAACAGTTAAGGCTGATCTTGGCAGCATTCACAGGACATTACCAGACAAATGACCTGCTGTATAAAATGCGGTTAGAGGACAGCCCATACTGCCGTTTTTGCCCAATGACAGATGTCAAAAAGGAGACCATGAAACATCTTTTATGTGAATGCGACTCTCTGGCTGGAAAGCGTATGGGACTTCTGGGCCAAGCTTACCCTGACCCAGAGGACTACAGGAATCTGCCAACAGAGGGAATTATATCGCTTATGAGGTATATTTTTGCCGAAGAGGCAGATTGAAAAGGCTAAGGGCAAGACACAATAGATCCAAAAGGGTCGGAGTGTCGCCAAGGTTACATTGGGCCCGCAATAGCAAAAAAAAAAAAAAAAAGCTCTCCCTAGGTGGTTGGATCAAGGATCTGATTCACAAGGCGTACTCCTCGATGCAACTCGCGTTGTGAAGGTTTGTCTCTGGAGCCCTAACTACCAGTAGCTTGGACCCTTGAGCTTTGACCCTCAGACCCTACACCGGCAGACCACTATTTTTAATATTGTTTTGTTTTGTAATAAAATATTTAAAAATATGTAAGATGAATAAACGAAATTTTGCTTATTTATTATTTTGAAAGATGTGTTTGTGTTTAAAGTTAGACCTCCAATGAGAATAATATAATAATATCAACACTTATGGATGTGGTAGCTGCTGGCTAAAATTGCACAATCGCAAGAGCTTATTCTAGCATTCTGTTTTTTACACAAATACCTATGATAATAATGATTGAAAACTTGATTTTTAACACACAAATGACAAAGCAAACAAAAGTGACAAAGCATTTCGCAATCAAAAGCATTGGCGACATCGCATCAGGTATCTAAAAGGGCTACTTAAGCAGAATTATTACATGAATTGCGATGAAGTTCGTAAAATGGTCTATGATTTCACTAAAGAGACCTTTTTAGGCCCCCAGAACAAGTGTGACTAAAAGAGACACAGCATTTCGCAATCAAAAGCATTGGCGACATCGCAACAGGTATCTAAAAGGGTCACTTAAGCAGAATTATTACATGAATTGCTATGAAGTTCGTAAAATGGTCTATGATTTCACAAAGAGACCTTTTCAGGCCCCCAGAACAAGTGTGACTAAAAGTGACAAAGCAATATGCAAACAAAAGTATTGGCGACATCGCTACAGAGGGGATTGGGGTAGGTTCTTGCGCTGACGTCGGTAGGTACATAACAGCTTGATTCATTCAAGTTAACTATACGCAATTCGTCACTGTACCTACCTACATTCACAATGTGAAAAAAATCTTAAGTTTTTTTGGAGTTTTAGTTAATTTATGTCAGATTTGCAGTAAGTTGGTATTCAGCTGCATCCGGTTAGATCGGAAGCAGACCCCATCATCATCATCAGCCTATAATGTTCCCACTGCTGGGACACAGGCCTCCTCTCTGTTAGAGGCAGTGGGCCAAAATCCACCACACGGGCCCAGTGTGGGTTGGTAGATGTCACATGTCTTCGAATTTTTAGTTCTAGGACATGCCGGTTTCGTTTTGAGAGCAGTGCTGATGAAATAAATTACACAAAGTAATGTGCCTGGCGGGGTTCAAACCCACAACCTACAACTCGTAAGTCGGGGCCGATACCACTGCTCTCAGTGACCGGCGTTCAGTGACAGCAGACCCCAACTAGTTGGAAAAAGGCAAATGATAATATTAATAGGTAGCAGATACCTATAGATGAGTAATAGAGATGTTTAAAAGAAGTCATATTCTGCTGATCCAACTCAATTTGTAGGGCAGGAAAGAAGATAATTACTATATTTGTATGATATAAACATGTTCCTAATACAGATTAAATGGGTCTAAACAAAATGCCCTACAATCATTGATGTAACAATGATTTATATAGTCCCCGCCAGATAAGACTGGAATAAAGGTCATTGATCCTAATAATGCATCATACGAATTTCAAAATAAAATATTAGGTCAAAGTCGCCTCTTACCACGATTAGTTTGTTTTGATCGTGTTACAACACTTTCTTTACACTTTTTATAATAGTTTTGAAATATTGGAATACATTGGTACACTGGGGATCAACGAATTTTATTCCAGACTTATGTGGCGGGAACTATAGCAGATCTAGCAATCCACACTGGTACAACTTGACAGACAATACCACTGATGAGAAGGAACTTTATTTTATACTATGTAGAGAAGTGTGGTCAATAGTTAATTTATGTCCAATTCGCTTTAAGCCCTAAGTAACTGTTTAAGGTTTAAGCCAATATATATCAAGAAACTCCAACTTATTTTTAATTATTTTCATATTTTCAAGTACAGTTTTTTTTATCACAAATGATCTAACCATACTTGTTGCTTTTCGATAACCTATTTAAATAATCAAAACCTATTAGATTCTTGTGATGATAAGCTGATCAGCCACATTGAATAGGGTAAATCTAATAATGTGTTGTTTGCAAACAGATTTGTTTTTAGTTTTAGAAAGATAAATACCACACATTGCATCAATTACACCTCATAGCTCTATTTTCAAAATTTTACAAAAAAATACAACAATTTGACTGTTACAAAAGTTCAGGTTGAATAAAGACAATTTACAGTGATAGTTATTGGAGGTAAAACTGAAAATCAGATCTTGATCATCATCCAAATTAAAAGTGGATGCGCTGCAGATATTAGATTTGGTTCTCTTAGAGAATCATGATAATGCAGCTTCCTAATTATTGTCTGTACTTGGCCCAGATCAGGTTGACTGTCCCTGTTACACTGCAGCATGTTAAAATAACATTGTAGCCAAACTATAAATCAAACCTTATTTTATTTCCATGATCTTGAAGTACAGTTTCGGCAAAGAGCCTAACCACATTTACTGTTTCCTGATAATTCATATAAACAAACAAATCTTGTGGTTTTGTGTTCCGTTAACAAGGTTTAGTAGAAGAGGTAGTAAAATACCTAAGGTATATGGTACAAATTCATCAATGGTGACTCTATGCTTTGAGGAGCATCTCAAAGGCAGGCTGAAGGCTAGGATAGTTTGGTAACTAAATAACTTAAATGATTGATTATTTGGTGCAATGTTCAATTTCCAGGATACACCTAGAAACCACCTCAATGATACTTTTAAACATGAAAAAGGAAACAAGTTTATTTTCATGAACATAACATTACCTGAAAATTTAACCACCAAATAACCAAATTTCACACGAAACATCATAGATTTATATTATGTGAAGATCACAAAACAAGATCAACTAAGACGTATAGGTTATATTTACTGAGTATTTGAAATGCTATACTTACAATAGGTTTAATAGGAAAATTTTACCAAATATTTATGGTAAGTACCTCTCAAACGAAAATGGTGTTTTCTACCGGAGGTTTGCCGCCGGCAGCAGCTACAATGTAAAGTAATGAAGGAAATCTTTTTTCAACACTACACTCAACTTTCGGTGATTATGAAATTATTTAATGGGAAAATAATAAACGTGACATTACTTCTCATCAACCCACGAAGAACTTGAAGAACAGAACTTCGGGCGCGTTGTTTGCGAATTTGGCAAAGGAGAAGTGTCAGAATGCCAGAAGTGAAAACTAAGGCTAAATTAATGATTTTCACAAGGGGTCTTGGGTGATGAGATAATTATTGGAAAATGCTTATGGAAAAATGTGTAAAGCGAAGAGATTCTAATTCTTTTAAACTTTTACATAAAATTAGTAATCGGTGTTAACGCAGCCTATTCGCATGACATCGATTTTTTTTTATCTGTGGTACACGCCATGACACAATCCACCCTCTATAGTCTTTGCTTCATTAGCTGTCATCTCATGCATGTCATACTTGTCAATTATGTATTTGTGTACTTGTTTTTAGAACATATTTAGATTTACAAAAAACCTAAAAAAATTAAGTCAGTCAGTGATCACATATCTCTGTATACTACTGTAATAATCAGTTAAAGGCAATCAAGTAAGTTTGACAAGGATAATATTCTAATTTACCATTGATTTTTATATTCCCTATTCCATGAATATTTTAATGAAATTGAATATTAAATTCAGCGTGTTCTATTTACAGAAATGAATACCACAAATCGAGGTCTTGTAAGGAGATTCTGCTACGACGATGAGACTGGTGAAATTGTTACATACGATATAAACGACGAGACTGGGGAACCGTTAGTTGAAAATAAATCGCCACCTGTTGTAAATACGCGAGAATCCCTTGATGCTCGGGAACCCGAGGCTAAGTACATGAAGTTCCCTCGCGGTTACATGAGCAAGACAAAGAAGTTCCAGTCTTTAAAAGCGAACATTATAGCTGGTTCTAATAAAATAAGCTACCGCTTGCTGCTGATACCATCACTTATGATGTTCCCGGGCCTCTTCTGCGTTATCCTCATGGTAATGGAGGTGTTTCTTCATGTTCGCTGCCACAAAAAGAATAAAAAGCTAGAAGATCCCAATTTGTATTACCGCAGCCCATTCCATGTGATTACCAGCACATTCTGTGGTGTGTGCCGTGATTGTGACACTGCCTCTAAGATTGGCCAGCTACAAGATCAGCGCCGTAACCGTTATGACTACTTTAGGAGTATAGCAATCTAATTTTTATTATTGTGACAAATAGAAAAGGTTATGGGCTTTATTTTAGGTTTGAATTTTATTTGATGATCTCTAAAATATAAAAGAAAGCTTACAGTAAAATGTGCTATTAGCACTTTTCAGCTTATCATGACTAAATAATGAAACCAAAGTAGATTTTGACATGTTCTGATAATGTTGCGAAAGCTAGATATCTGGTGACATGTAAGAACAAATTATACTATCTCCTGAACTATATGTATAGAGCAGAGATGAAATTTTTGGACCTTGATTATTTTGAAATTAATCTTGCAACAACACTAATACAAACTTGTAAGTTTAGTAACATCTACAAAAAAAAAGATTGACTGGTCAACAAAAATGGTGAGCATACATTTTAAAAAGCTATTAACCATGAAAAAAATAATTAGAATCTATTTGTATTAGTAATACTAATCACAAGTAAAAATGATCTGAAAAACTTAATGATTTATTAATAAGTAGATCTTGCCACTAGCTTCAGGGGTGTAAAACCGAGATGACAGAAACAATGTTTCATTCCAGATTATAGTCTACTCTGTGCCAAAATTTCATCCAGATCCATTCGGTTATCCTTGATAAATGGACTTTTCCATTTATTCTATAATTTACGCATTTATAATTTAGAAGTAAAATAAATAATTTTGTTAATTTTTTTTAGTACCTATAATTTTATAAAAATAAATTGGTTCTCCTTAACTCTTTATATTTGAGTAAATTGTGATCCTAAATAGTACCTAGCATTGCTAGCACTGTTTTCTTTGTTCTTGCTTAATAATTTTAATGCTGAGTCTAAGTGATTCAAACACAAGCAGTGCAAAGCTGATCACAGTTCCATTTACTGGAAGTATTTGTTTAAAGCTTCTTAGCTCTATCTATGATGAGGGAACTTGACTGTGTTTAGTCCAGCTAGTGTAAACACAGCCTTATATTTTTTTGTCCCTAGGGACACAAACACATCAAAAATAAAAGAATCGAAAATCAATGTATTTAAATTATGTATTTATTGGTGATTGAAGAGACTGATACATGGCAAATAAATGACAAGTTTAAAATATATTTATAATATAGTTACTAGTCCAGTTGGACAAGGTTAAATCTGATTTTTACGCTTTATTTACTTATATTGAAGCATTTACCTTAGGTATATATTGTTATTAGAACGAGACAACTGCTGTTCATTGTCTCATAAGTATTTATAAGAAAAAAAAAAAATTGGTGATGGTACTTTATCAAGATTATATTTACATGGTTATTTGGTAATAAAGGTTTGTTTTGTAAAAAAATGTTTTTTATTCAATTAGAGCCCTCCCTACCTACCCATTGTCAAAATTTACTCATATCAATAGGTGTAATTCGAGTGTGTTCACCGATCAACGAGTATCTAATAGGTGAAGTTTTTTTGTAGTTTAAGAATAAGTAGGTAAGTACGTAGATACCTTCATTTTGTACTTACACCTACAAAATTTACTGCCTAAAACTAAGGTTTGTGTATAGTAATTGCAGCGTAGTGGTCTTATGAAATCTAAATGTAATTATTCATTGGGTATAACATCGTTACGTATCGATTATTTTGCGATTCAGTGGTTTTGTTTGAGGTTATAAAAATCTAGAACTAGGTAGGTAGGTATAACCCGGTTCATTGAAGAAAGGAATCTAAAATGGCGGCGGACGCGCTCAGTGATCCTTTTTACGAATATTTGCTATAGTTTTCTGTTATTTATCCGTTGTTACCTGTTTGTTATTGTTGTTGAGTTTTGTTTTGTTGTTAAGTATGAGAAATTATTGTGACCCAGTCTTGTTTTTATTATTTTTAATTTGAAAAAAATTTTAACTTGAAATTTTATATGCTGACTGTACTATCTGTCAACGCAAGTACAAGCCGCCATTTGAGATTCCTTTCTTCAATGCACCGGCTTATAACTAGGTTCATCATATTACTGTGCTCTATGTAGGTACCTACCTAGAGCAGCACCTGCTGTCGAGGGAGGCTGACAGATCAATAAATCCCTCACCGTCCCTCACACCACTCTGTTGCTCCCAATAACAACCTCCCCCGGACCCCGCTCATAAGGCCCGCGAGCCACGAGTTTATTAAAATTCTGTGTAAAGGCGGTTTCAGATTAGTAATTAGGTACATACCAAGCTCATCTTAGAAAGTACCTACGTGTTGACTTTTCCTTATGCAAAAGTCGTTCGTGGACGTGCTTAAAAGTTCGTTACCACATTTACAAGTTATAAGGGCTTTTACATGAATTTACAAATTTTAATTGATATAAATATACGTCGCCAAAGAAAAACCCATACCCACACAAATGAACTCTTCAACGAAGTTGTGGTACAGCTATTGAGAAACAGAGGGCGTTCACTACAATTGCAAAATATGTTATTAGAAAACAAAAAATAGGCCAAAAAGGTTTACAAAGTTATCGTCAATTTTACTTAAATATGCAATCCACCGCATTATAGCTGAAATAGGAGTTGTAATTAATATTTTAATTAGTGATTCTGCTATTCAATGCTAGATGGCGCTGCTGACGCTCGAAATCAAAATGATACTGAGACATCACAAATTCAACTTTTGTTCGTCTTGTTCCATCGAATCTGTCCAACGTAATTAATTATTTGAATGCCTTTTTATCGTGTTTAAATCATTGAATTTCGTACTGACTAAAATCCCTTTACGTTCCAGGGTTACTTGATGAGACATTCCTGCGAAAATGAATGCCTTTGGTTTAAACCCTTATCTAATAGAATTCAAGTGCGCGTCACCACAGATAGGTGACGAAAAAGTAACGTTAATAATGTAGGTTAGGTACTGTTGACTTTTATAAAGTATGCAAAACACGCTCCCCAAGGAGCGCATAAATTAAATTTGCCCCCGAGCAGCCTTGCCAACGGAGGGTCACTGGGTCACGTTCAAGTTTATTGATGTGGGGCACTCAGTTCATTGTCATGAAACACTTTAACTTTGGAACCAAGCCAGAGATAATAGATTGCGCACATTAGGAAAAGTGGTTCACAATTATTTACGCCAACGGGTGTGCAAAATTTCTCAACCTTCAGACATGAAGGTTTGGAGGATGGTTTTATGGTTTACTAACCGTCGGTAACGTATAGGTAGATGACCTTAACTCTTCTGGAACTCTCACAACTCGAAGATCATGTGTTGTGGGTGTGGGCACTACATAATGTTATTCGTATGCTGCCACACGTTTAATTACAGATATATGATTTAAAATGTACTATTTACTATTATTATTTTCAACACAACAGAGCTCTAAAGCCATTACCTACACTCCAGTGTTGTAGGGCTAAGGGTCAAGGTTGTATTTAAGTTTGATAGCAAACAAAATACAAACAATCAAGGTCGAAGGTCATCGTATCGATTTTCATAATGCCCTACATCGAAAAGTTAATTAAGTATTTCCATTTTAATTACTATTTTTAGTATATACATATATTGGTGTTTATGTGGAACTGTTGCAAATTAGGTAGGTATTTCAACCTCGATTCTGCTCTCAGTGCTACAAAAATTTACGTAGGTACTCTAAAATCTATCCAAACACATTGCATATCTACGTAAGACAACGATCAAATGAAGTCGGTGACCTCGGTGACTCAACTGCGCGTTGATCGGATCCTCTTTCCGAGTCGGGAAAGGATAAGTCCTACCCCAACAAAATGTCACAAGGTCAAGGTTATATGGGCGTACCGACCGTGACTACGTCATCGAACGATCCTATTTTCAAGGTCGTAACTTTACAAGGGTTACTGGGTTAGATAATAAAATATGTCAGGGCAAAACAAGAGCAACGTTCATTCATCAAATTGCTTTGTAGTTTCTAGGAGCTAAGACTTGTATCAAATTAAGCTGGTGTCGCAGCAATAAACTTCTGTTTTCATTACCTACTAATATTATGCTAAGTGTGAACTTGAAATCCGCTGGGATATCGCATCGATTTCTTCAACCCTTGGCCAATCGTTATGTTAAATGGGTCAAGTTTAGAGGATCGATTGCTAAATAGACTCCACGTCTAGTAAATGAGACTTAACTGTGTTGCAGACGTAGAACATCGATCATGCCCATGTTTTGCTTTGATTCGCATCGATTAGGTACTTTAACCTCTCGAAGTGACGAAGTGTAGGTCCAGGTCAACGGATCGATTGTAAAAAGGAGACAAATTAATAAAAAGAAACAACATAGGATAGGCTTATAGTAGGTACACAGAGCGGTCAATATTGGTAAAAAACAATTATTTTCTCAACAGGTTTTAATAAAGCAGCTTTACAGTGTAAACTTGGAAAATTCATTTTTTTCGATGTCAATTTTACAAACTTTTACCTATGACAGTCTGTCACTAATTTTAAGATAGACTGTGATCCTCTAAGTATATCGTTGTGTATTGAACGGCATTACTTTGCAGGGGTGCGCATCGATTTCTTCAACCCCTACGAGCTACACGGTTCACGGTCAAGGCCAAACGGGGTCATTAGCAAACTTGAAACGAAGTAAATCAATAAAAAAAGTCAACGCATTTTATTTAGGTATTTATTATTGTGTTTTCTTTGTCTTCTTCTTCTTCCTGCCCTTATCCCATTCTATTTGGGGTCGGCGCAACACGTTTTCTTCTTCCATTCTCCCCTATCAGACGTCACAGTATCATTTACTCCTTTTTCTTTCATATCATTCCTTAGACAATCCATCCATCTTTTCTTTGGCCTTCCTCGTCCTCTCCATCCATCAACATTCATACTCATCACTTTCTTAGTCACATGGGTATCATCCCTCCTCATCACATGTCCATACCAAGATAGACGGAGACCCTACGATTCCCTTTCATTTTTTCTGTAACAGGCGCCACTTTCAAACTTCCCCTTATAAACTCATTCCTTACTTTATCCATTCTTGTCACTCCACACATCCATCTCAACATCCTCATCTCCGCTACATGCAATCGTTTCTCATCCATCTTTTTCACAGCCCAGCATTCCGATCCATACAATACGACAGGTCTAATCACGGATTGTGTTTTCTTTATAATACTAATATTCTCTGAAGTGTTTTTTAGTTGGTTTAGTTGAACGCCTAATCTAAACCTAATCTACACCATGGAACTACTGGATCGAATTAAAAAAATATTTTGTTGTTGGAATAGTCTATTTTATCGAGGAAGGCATCACAATTGCATCGGTAAGGAAATCCTCACCGTACACAGTAGATTCGGGAAGTACATTAGGGATTCAGGATCAGGGAAAAGACATTCTCTACCTCATGCTCCAGCCACTGCCGAAGATCGCGGGATGCGTCGGATATCGCGTGACATATTTCGGCCACCGTGGGCACTGGCTTGAGGACTTCTAGTAATGGGTCGCCGTCCAATCTAGGACATAAGGACCGAGTCGTGGACCACGTGCTCCTCTAGGGAACTGACGAACCTCTATAGGGCCAAATGCCTAATATCATTGAACATATTAGGCATTTGACCGTATAGAAGTCCAATAATAATATCACTGAACTCCTAAACGGGTGCATCGATTTTTGTGTATCATTTTGGATTACATTTTGCCCTGGTAGATGGAGCTGTCTATTGGTGCAAACAGCGTGTGAAATTTCGTCAGCAGTATTTGAATTTATCCTAAATAAACAGGCGAGGCGATCGAGTCAAGTCTTTAACTCCTAGTTGGTCGGATGCTAAATATAGGAACCCCAACCAGGTCGGTCACGTGGTTTGCAATTTAAACCGACCGTGCGGATAGAGCAAACGAAGCAAGCATTTATATATATCGGTTGCAGTAAGTACTTATCAAGTTAACGCAAATCTATACTAATATTATAAAGCTGAAGAGTTTGTTTGTTTGTTTGTTTGTTTGAACGCGCTAATCTCAGGAACTGCTGGTTCGAATTGAAAAATTCTTTTTGTGTTGAATAGACCATTTATCGAGGAAGGCTATAGGCTATATAACATCACGCTATCACCAATAGGAGCGGAGCAGTAAAGAGAAATGTTTCAAAATCGGGAAAATGGATTCCATTTCGAGAGCTTCCGTTGCGTGCGCTGCGTAAACGGTTAAAGATACGCAAAAATAATGTACTACGGAATTATTCCTGATAAAAAGTTCTAAAATATAGTCCGCGAGCATACATTTATCTTTTAAGGTTAAGTCATTATAACCTTTTTTATGGAAATCAAGGTAGCATTGCGAAGGTATTTTCATTAACACAATATTAATCCTTATCCAAATAAATACGTTAATCATCACAAGCATTTAATTTTGAACAAAATTGCCCTTGTCATCGTTTGGTTTCAACGAATATCTTAGGAGATATCATAGTTTCAAAATAACACCACAATAAGCATTGCCATCCAACGTGGCAATGCTGCCCGTCTTCGGCACGTTCGGATGACAGCGATGCGGAGGAGTACTTTGACGCCTGAGTGTCTCTGCCTTTTTGTGTTTTTGTTTTTTTATATTATTAAAACTCAATACAAACACATCAACCGGTCAATTGATGTTTTGATTGATTTTTTCGTGTTGCTGTCATTCCATGTCAACCACGATTTATGTCACGTCTCACGGCAACGGGATAAAACAAAAAAAAAAAAACAAAAAGAAAAAAGGTAAAAAGTATCCTATATGTTTCTCCTGGTTCTAAGCTACCTCCCCACCAATTTTCAGCCAAATCGGTTCAGCCGTTCTTGAGTTATAAATAGTGTAACTAACACGACTTTCTTTTATATATATAGATATTTTATTATTATAGGATGGGATAGGATGGGATACGATGGGATAGGATGGGATACGATGGGAAAGGATGGGATACGATGGGTTACGATGGGATACGATGGGATACGATGGGATACGACGGGATACGATGGGATACGATGGGATACGATGGGATACGACGGGATACGATGGGATACGACGGGATAAGATGGGATACGATGGGATACGATGGGATACGATGGGATACGATGGGATACGATGGGATACGATGGGATACGATGGGATACGATGGGATACGATGGGATACGATGGGATACGATGGGATACGATGGGATACGATGGGATACGATGGGATACGATGGGATACGATGGGATACGATGGGATACGATGGGATACGATGGGATACGATGGGATACGATGGGATACGATGGGATACGATGGGATACGATGGGATACGATGGGATACGATGGGATACGATGGGATACGATGGGATACGATGGGATACGATAGGATACGATGGGATACGATGGGATACGATGGGATACGATGGGATACGATGGGATACGATGGGATACGATGGGATACGATGGGATACGATGGGATACGATGGGATACGATGGGATACGATGGGATACGATGGGATACGATGGGATACGATGGGATACGATGGGATACGATGGGATACGATGGGATACGATGGGATACGATGGGATACGATGGGATACGATGGGATACGATGGGATACGATGGGATACGATGGGATACGATGGGATACGATGGGATACGATGGGATACGATGGGATACGATGGGATACGATGGGTTACGATGGGATACGATGGGATACGATGGAATACGATGTGATAGGATGGGATACGATGGGATATGATGGGATACGATGGGATACGATGGGACACGATGGGATACGATGGGATACGATGGGATACGATGGGATACGATGGGATACGATGGGATACGATGGGATACGATGGGATACGATGGGATACGATGGGATACGATGGGATACGATAGGATACGATGGGATACGATGGGATACGATGGGATACGATGGGATACGATGGGATACGATGGGATACAATGGGATACGATGGGATACGATGGGATACGATGGGATACGATGGGATACGATGGGATACGATGGGATACGATGGGATACGATGGGATACGATGGGATACGATGGGATACGATGGGATACGATGGGATACGATGGGATACGATGGGATACGATGCGATACGATGCGATACGATGGGATACGATGGGATACGATGGGATACGATGGGATACGATGGGATACGATGGGATACGATGGGATACGATGGGATACGATGGGATACGATGGGATACGATGGGATACGATGGGATACGATGGGATACGATGGGATACGATGGGATACGATGGGATACGATGGGATACGATGGGATACGATGGGATACGATGGGATACGATGGGATACGATGGGATACGATGGGATACGATGGGATACGATGGGATACGATGGGATACGATGGGATACGATGCGATACGATGGGATACGATGGGATATGATGGGATACGATGGGATACGATGGAATACGATGGGTCACGCGTAGGTACGACCTGCTTCCTTGAAAGAATGACTTTCGCCCATGTCTGCTTACGTCCTGGGGCTGCCAGCGCCGGTAAAGGCAGGAACGGGCAGGCTCCGGAGTCCGCCTATACTACTCAGGTCCCAGAGGCGTTTAAACGTAGATTTTTCTCTTGCACGAGCATGCGGGCGGCGAGTATGCCTGGGTCGACGGCGCGTTGTGTTCAACACGCGCCTAAATGTGTCATCACAATGACGGGCCCCCCCTTAGAAGGCCAAAGCCTGCCGGGGTCGCGGAACTATCGAATTACCTTGACCCCGGAACGTAAAGGCCTATTATAGGATTTATAGGACACCAAGGACTTTAATCAGTACAAGTCTGACAGTCCCTCTTACCCTGCCCTGGGTAGGAGGACTCATTTGATGATTTACGTACGCATATTTATGTATGCTCCAGAATGATGGTTTATAGCTAATGTTGTTAATAAAGAAGCACTAAAAAAATACATTGTTGAGTTCCGACCTCCACGCGAACGAAGTCGCGGGCACAGCTAGTGCAATAATAAAGTAACAGTTAATGTGCCGTAAGAAAGAAAGAATTTTAAAAAGTTTTGGTTTCACTGATATTTCTTAAAATGAAATTTCGATTATGCAGAAGATAGACCAAACGTGACATGACGAACGAAATTCTTTATAATTTTTATTTCCAAAGAAATATCGATTTCGGTAAAATAAAAAGGATTTACAGTTTGAAAGCTATTGAAGTCTCGAGGGATAAGTTCAGTAACATTTAACCCGTATTTAACTGATTAATTCCGATAAAATTCATAGCGAACGAGTTATTTAGTACAGTCTGAATAGTCCATAACAGAAAAGGGGGTTGCTACGAGCCACCCACGAACATACATAGGTGACGTAGTTAAAAACTGCACTTGCGCAGTAGGCTGACGTGCAGCCACCCCACTGTTCGAGGGTCCCTTTCCTTGGTGGCTGCTGCAGCGAGCAGTTGTGGCCGGCGTTGTTGCTGCCATCATTTCTTCTTCTGCTGTCTAAGAACTTCTCAACACATCCGTGGGAGGCGGACGCAGTGCAGGCTCTGCCATGCAGGCCGGTAAGTACGACTGTCTTTGCATTATTTTCAAAGTAGGTTTCCCATTAAGTTGAGTGATACGTGAAGGTCAAGGTCATTGTGTCTAATTAGTTGCTGGTTTTTTTAAGTGTTCGATTGCGACAGGTAATATTTCGGAGAAGTGGCGTAGGGCGATTGTTTATTTTTTGTGTGTGTTTGTTACTTATTAATGGGTGTGGCAAGGGACGCGAGGCGGGGGAGGAAGGGGGAAGTCGTCCTTATGGCGGCCATCTTGTTGGGGCACGGTTACCCAGCCCGGTTTGTGCGGTGTTTTTGCGCTGTTGGTTTAGCTAGCGTATCGCGCCAGCTAGCGATAGTCGATAGTAATATCACAGTGCCATTGCAAATATGGAAAATTCCCTTATCATTGCGTGTTTAATGGTTATTTGTGCTCTGCTGCACGCTGCGCTGCGATACATGTTGCGCATTGACTGGCAAACAGTTGCAAAGCTGGAATAAAATCGTGGATGTCTTTCGAAAAAAAAAAGCATAGATTAGATAACGTTTGCGATATTGTGGGTACGTATTATGTATCTCCCTAGTCTATACTGTAAGACTTATTAATTTATGTGAACTGTCCGCCCCTGGCAATAACCCCCATTTATTATGAAGAGAGACCATTTGTAAAAGTTGAGATGGCATAATTTATAGTTTTTTTTTTCATTTTCAGTTATGGAGTTGCTGGAAGTACCCGAACGCGACCGGCCTCCTGAATGCGCGGTCAATAACATCGACCCTCAGACGGGGCGGCTCCTGAAGGATCCCTGGTCAAGTCTCTGCTACCGCCGACATGTCTACACGACTGGAAAGGAACCTTGACAGCGCCTTATTTACTTAGTACATTTTTCAAAAACCCTACGTCATTGCTATCCTTATGATCCCAGCTATGGACAAACGGACTACCTGAAATACCACATGGTTTTATTGGTTTATTCATTTATATTATTTTTAACCACTTTTCTACTTATTGGTTCCGGGTATATGGACATATGACATTAGTTTCCATTTATTTAGATTTATTAATGTATGTAAACAAACAGCTCCCATGACTTCTTTGTTAGGAAGTACACAATTGCAATTGATAAAATACTTTGGAAAGTGGGCTTACATAACTATTAATATTATCTAAATAAATGAATGCCTTTGGGCGAACGGTACTTCGAATGCGACCTTTTCTTTTAATTATTTGTACCGTTTTGTGTTTTATACAAATTAATTTTGTATGAAATACAAAAACCAGTCGACGTATATTTTGATAATTAATTATTTTGACGATTATAAAATTATTTAATTAAATATTTTTACATTAATTTTATTAAGTTTTTAAATGACATACGTTACAAGTAGGCATATCGTTTACTCTATTTTTTATTCAATATATTTTTTATAAACAATTTTTGAAAGTACTTTTCGTTGTCTCAACTATCATTTTGTAGCCTGAATTGAAGCTGGAGATGGAATATTTTTCCTGAAAGAAAATTTTATCCTTCTGGCAGGCAAAATATTAAGTAATCCACTTTTATTACTAATTATTATTTTCCTAATTATATCCTAAAATACACCAGAGGACATCTATCTTCTTATCATCTATTTTGGTGGTAGTTTATTTAGAACTTTAATGAGTCTTAAATAAGTTTGTTTCACATTTTCTAGTTTATTGATGGAGTAGCTACCATACCATCTGGGACTTAAAATATTTGCCATAACATCTCGGTACCTATAAATATTATTTATAGACTTACATTAAAATAAGGTATAATTAGAAATATAGGAGTGCGAATATTTGAGATTGGTATTATAATATAAATACGCGGGTTAGAATTGGTATAATAGTTATAAAATAAATGTTATCATGTAATCACTTTAGGATAAAGATCATTTGAGGTTGTTATAACCAATAACCACGCGGGATTAAATTTAAACTGGAGTAAAATAATAATGTACTTTTTGAAATTCAAAATTTAAAATGGACATTATTATTTTCAATTTGAAGTGGGTTAACATTAGAAAAGCAGGATAGAAATGATTAATTGTAGTTTTAAATTACGTGTATTACAATTTAAGGTTTCCAATTTAGGGTTAAGATTATTTGTTTTTTTTTATTATTATTATTAGGTATGCGGGATTGAATTTAAATGGTATATTGTAATAGTAATGATTATTTTTAAATCAGAATTAAAAATAAGCATTATTATTAATTTGAAGTGGGATAATATTAAACAAGCGGGAGCGAAAATCAATTAATGAATTATGTATTTATTAGAATTAAGTCATTGGGATTGGTTTAATACTTAAAACAAACACACGGGGATGGATTAATTATCATTGTAATAAAATATGAAATAAAATAAAATACATACACGAGTACACACGCGGGCATAAAAATAATATAGAGTATAAAATAAGTATTTGGTATGTGATAATAAGATTGTTAAATATATAAACATGCGGGAAAAGACAAGTGTTTTATTTATCCCAAAATTAGTTGTTAAATGTTATGTCTATGTTTAGCAAAGTGATAAAGTGTTTAAAAAGATATACGTAGACATTTAGCAACTAACATAATGGGAAGACTTATTCTTCTAGCATTGCCAGAATACCTACTGAGTCTGGCCTTGGACGCGGGGGGGGGGAGGTAATTCATAACGCCTACTGCGCTTGAATAAGGTGCCCTTAAGGACACTGATCTTAGTGGAGTTAATCGTAAGTATCTACATATTTATCGTTGTAAAATTATCAAATGAGTCTTCCCACGGTTCCGTATCAAAATAACTACCTATACTTTCAATATAACTACGGTCGAAAGACCTACCGGTTGGTATAACTAATGGTCGTTTCACATAAGTTTGTTATAACTAATGTACGAAATACCTAATGGATCATTCACCTACGTTTAATTCAGCTACGGTTAACTCACCTACAGTTAATTCACTACGTTTATATCGAAAGTAGCTAAAATGAACGTAGTTATTTTGATACAGAACCCTTCCCACTCAGGACGGAACGGGAGGGGGGACTGTCAGACTTGTACTAACTAAAATCCACGGTGGTCCTGCACACCTCAAAGACCTGTCAGCAGTTTGACGGGGCCTCTATAGAAAGGCCAAAGCCTGCCGGGGTTGCGAAACTATCCAAACAGGTAACCGTTACCCTGGAACGTAAAGAGATATTGAAGGAACTCCGTGGATTTAGTCAGTTCGAGTCTGATCCACTTCATCCAGGGCGAAAGGACCCATAATTATGATGATTTCACCTACTAAAAAAATAGCTCTAATAAATGATCTAATATGAATTTGATTTAGTCGATTCCATAAAATATTCGTTACCACCTTAAAAAATAATCCAGTATTTATTTAGATGCAAATAGACGCTACACATATACGTAAAATGCATTTACCCACATAACTTTACTTATTATAAATGAATTAATTATCAACCTGTGCTGCCATAGTTAAAAACTGCAATAACCCGTCCCGATTCTGTTGCAGTAATACTGTAGGTAGTTAAACATTCATAGATGAATTGATCAATGTAATTGTGGGAGCGAAACGGCATCATGAATTTTCCGTTCGTTCTGAAAGTGAATTCCTTTGAAGGGAAAGGAAATTTTTGCCTTTTTAATTAAAGTGATTGCGAGTAAATGCTTATATTTTAACAGTTAAATAAATTCTTAAATCATTCGATCACCTTGAAACTACAAAGGTTTAAAATTCGATTATAAAATATATCTTAATATAAATATGGAAATGCAAAGATCTTTTTCCTTTAATTTTTAAAGATCATTGAATGAAAAAATAATGTTTTATTATTAATCTACGTTTAGTTTATTTGATTTTAAACATTCAGTGTTGACAAGGGTAAAAATGCAATAAGGTAGTGTTGCATGGGGTGTGGTACGCCCCGATCGATAAAATTGGGAGTACATTTAATATAATCAGCGACTTCATCGATTATCATTAATTTTGAAAGTATATTGAGTCTTGTGATTTGTGACGGCTAAATAACCTTTATTGGTAAGTACCTTTACCGTTCATCACTTAGAAATAAATTATCTTAAAATATTTGTTTATTTTTCGGTGCTTTTTTATTATCTTTGTGTTCTACAATAAATTACTCGTGCAACGTTATTTAGTACGCAGCCGGAATTACTACTTAATAGGGTATTGTCGTATAATAAAGGCAGTATTTTAATTCATTGTTTATGCATCCGAACTAGATTAGTTGCTCAATTCTGATGTTTGAGTGGTTTACCCTATTAAAATATAGGTCATTACATTTTGTCGCTAGATTGGGATACTGTGGTAATACAAAGCAACCGTACCCTAATTTCATCTATAATAAAATACACACTTTATTTTTGTTACAATATGATGTTTCCAGAAACTCAATGGTCTGTTACTGTGTTGTGGTAACTAACCATAGTTACTGGGTTGTGGAGGTCCGATAGGCAGTCGCTCCAAATAAAATACTGATATTCAGCTGCATCAGGTCCGACTGGAAGCCGACCCCGACATACTTGGGAAACCACAAGACAGATGACAACGATGATGTAAAAATTTAAATGTCCTACAAAAATGTCAAGTTGTGAGACTTGCACCAATTTGTAATTGGCCTGAGATTACAGCTCAGTCCCAGATACAGAGAAGAAGCCTGAGTCCAAACCGTGGGAGCTTTACTTTTTCTAGACTTTACTCCTTCCATTTGAACCGTGAATGATACGCTGGCATATACCCTTCCTTCCAATCGCATATGCTAACTTTTATCTTCTAACAAATTCCAGGTTGCCGAGATGTCTGAAGATTCAGATTCATTATTCCGTCTCGACGCCTTCCGTGAGTGGGAGGTGCAGCACTTCATCGACGAGGGTGATTCGGACGAAGACCCTGAAATTGAAAAACTACCAGTTCGCGTCGACGTAGACGTACGTCAACTGGCGTCAGAATACTTCTCGACGAACACCCTTCTCGACTACTTGCGTTACAATTCTTTCTTTTACTTCCTCATCGCCATCGTTCACTACTGGCTGCGTAACTGGCTGTTTTAATTTATTTTTATTACTTTATTAAAAAAAACATTAGTTGAAAAAATGTAACGTAAAAAGGCGGAAACATACTTATGTGTCGTGGCGTGTCGTGGCTCGCCAGAAGAGAAAGTTTCATACTTTTAGTATATGTAGTTAGAAACACATTTAAATGTTGTGCACAAAGTTTATCTTCTGGTGCGGCACGACACGACACGTAAGTATTGTTTCCACAATAACAAGAGAGGCAGGAACAGAGAAATTAGAGCTTCAGGGAATAATTGTTATTTTTGAGTTTATTAGTATCGATGAGGAAGTGATCGCCATCGTTCACTACTGGCTGCGTAACTGACTGTTTTAATTTGTTAAAAGTATTAGTTGAGAAAATGTAACGTAAAAAGGCGGAAATATACTTATGTGTCGTGGCGTGTCGTAACGCGCCAAAAGCAACTTATTTTCATACATTAATGTATAGTTACAAACACATTTAAATGAGTGCACAAAGTGTATCTTCTGGTGCGTCACGACACGACACGTAAGTATTATTTCCGCCTTAAAAACAACAAGAGAGGCAGGAACAGAGAAATTAGAGTTTCAGGGATTAATTGTGGAATTTTGAGTTTACTACCATTATCTATTAAGTTATAACGGAACCCTGCCAGAGTTTTTGTACATCATCATCTCTTGATGATCTCATCATCAGCCTATAGTGTTCCCACTGCTGGGACACTGGCCTCTTATGTGTTTTTGTCGGCAGGCCTGTTGGTCTAGTGGTTAGTGACCCTGACTGCTATGCCGGAGGTCGTGGGTTCGATTCCCACCCAGGACAAATGTTTGTGTGATGAGCACGATCATTTGTTCTGTGTCTGGGTTTAATTTATCTATAATACGTATGTATTTAGAAATATATCAGTATGTTTTTCAGTTGTCTAGTACCCATAACACAAGCTCTGCTTAGTTTGGGACTAGATGGTGTTGTGTGATAGTTGTGGATTATTATATTGTTTATTAATAATGATTAATTAATTTTATTTGTACGCGGTGACAACAATTTTGACAGGTTTACTCTTTATAATGAGTATAATTGTGTCTTTTAATATGCGATGCGCTTGTTATCTTCGATGCGATTTTTCATGAGTGTTTAGACTTGTCCTGTTTTACATCGTCTGAATGTCGTGTTAGAATAGAATACCTACATACATTTGGTATTAAATAAAATTTAATGTTGTGGAATATCTGTGTCTCATTTTAGCTTTCCTATAACCAATCACACATACTATACACACCACACTCTGAGGTTGACAAAATTGATAATAAAAAACAGCGGAAATGATAAAGAGCAGCTACGGTGTAGAGACTATGGCGTAGACGCTGCGCCGTAGCTGTTACGGCGTAGACGCTACGGCGTAGACGCTACGGCGTAGCTGATGGTTGTTTACGTGTTGTGAAGAATGCACTGTGCGCATTTTCTGTCCCGCTGGCATGACGTCACATACACTATATCATACAGGCATAATAACCTTAGCGACAGGTTGCATGATGCGCAGCGACAAACACCTAATCCATTCACACTACCATCTGCAAAGTACAATGGAACTAGGGAATGAGGAAGAGATCTACATACCAGAGATAAACCTAAATGACCTATTAACAAGCAATAGTCAATCTATGCATTTAACAAACATGGAGATAGAAACACATGAAGATCAACTAAAGGGTCTTAAGAGAAAAATTGAGCTAGTAGTAGAGCAACAAAACATCCAAATGGTTAAAACTGTAGATGCAGAGCAACATCGCTACGTCCTTTATGGCTTTATGATAACCTGTGCAACAATATTCAGCATTTGGGTATACTTCAGAATAAGAACACGCTGTTTCCATCTTCCGCAAGACACCAGAACAGCAACGCAAGCAAACAAGGAGGAAATTGAGATGGCTCGAAGACCGCGTCAACGACATCTTCCCAGAGAAGAACAAATAAATACTGATACCCAGACAGTAGACGAGGTCATCGGACATCCTTGCCAAGAGCCTCAAGTACGGTCAGGGCCTGGTCTCGTAGGCCTAGGATGAGCGCGGTCATTGCTTGTTCTTTTGTCCACCCATTCGCCTTCATAACGGCCTCAAACTGCATCCTGTAAGCCGACCATGAAGATGTTCTGTCGAATGGCGGCACCTTAAACCCTCGTGCCGAGGGTGCAGTAACCACAGCAACAGCAGCACAACTTTTTATAGCGATAATAATGGACAAAGTAAGGAATGCATATTTTAGAGGAAGTTTGAAAAAAGCGCCTTTTACAGATTTATTCAAAGGTTGTCAGTAGGTGATTTGATTCAAGGTTGTCTTGGACAAGTGATGTGAACTTGTGAAGTAATGTAACGCATGTGACTAAATTAGTAATGGAGATCGAGGGCAAAGAAATCAAGCAAATATTTTGTGTTCCTAAATATGACTGAAAAGTATCAATTTTTTTTACGACACTGGACCATTTTACCGGGATAAACTTTATTGTTATTTCAGAGTATAATTATACATGTAACCTATCTCACATCCATCCAAAACATCCATCTATCCAAAATTCCAAATTTTCGCTTTTTTAGGGTTCCGTAGCCAAATGGCAAAAACGGAACCCTTATAGATTCGTCATGTCTGTCTGTCTGTCTGTCCGTGTATGTCACAGCCACTTTTTGTCGAAAGTATAAGAGCTATCCTGTTGAAACTTGGTACAAAGATGTATTATGTGAACCGCATTAGGATTTTCATACAAAAATCAAAACAAAACAAATTTTGGGGTGCCCCCCATACTTAGAATTGAAACTCAACAAAAAATTTTTCACCAAACCCATACGTGTGGGGTATCTATGAATAGGTCTTTAAAAATGATATTGAGGTTACTAATATCATTTTTTTCTAAACTGAACAGTTTGCGCGAGAGACACTTCCAAAGTGGTAAAAAGTGTGTCCCCCCCCGTAACTTCTAAAATAAGAAAATGATAAAACTAAAAAAAATATATAATGTAGACCTCAACCAAAACTACCAACGAAAATTGGTTTGGTTGAGATACAGTTAGCAGTTTTTGAGATATAGTACATTTTCAAAAACTGCAAATATAACTTTGCCATTCATACAAATACTATGAAAAACAAAGTTATTTTTATTGTTTGTGTATATTACTTACTAATCTCGATGTAATTATATCTCTAATCTATGCTTGCTGCTACGGAACCCTTCATGGGCGAGTCCAACTCGCACTTGGCCGGTTTTTAATATTAGTTTGATCGTTACATAGATATCTTTTTTTTATTCTATGTTTTTCTATTTACTTTTCAAGTTATTTTATTTTACTTCAAAAAAAGTTGTAAAGTTAACGAATTTGTTTTGTAAATAATTTACACGATTGGCAGAAAGCAAATTACAATATCCTTTTGGTTCGGGGACGCGGGACTGTCTCGGGGTCCCGGGACAGTCTCAACAGGTAACCGTGTCCCTGGAGAGTAAAGGGCTATTGAAGAAAAAGGGGGGAATTTAGTCAGTAGAAGTCTGATAGTCTCTTCCACTTCACCATGGGCTAGGACCCCTTTGATGACATTACCACTTAAAAAAATTAACATCTTTCTTCAATTAATAATCCCACCAGGTATATAATATGTAATACACTAAATACTAACTTATTAAACCTAAAAATATACATTTTTAAAAATTATAAAAAAAATATTTACTAAAATGACTAAATTAAAACCAAAATTAAAAATTTACAGGGCGTCAAAAAATTCATCCACATCGGGAAAAGTGCCATTGATAGCTTAAAAAAATAATTCTTTCAGATTGCGTCTAGACTAACATCAACCTCAGTCAGACTCCTTTAGTCGATTCTCTTTTATTCTTAAACTTCTGTAGGAGTATTATATATTAGTATATTTACATAAATGCCTTTAAGAACAATAAGGTATTCAAGTCACAATTAAACTGAATTTTATTTTAATCGATTTAAATATTAATCAGTGTTGCAAAAGTAAAAACTTTAAGACGACAGTAATAGCGGGTCGATAATATCCAGGGCCCACATATCATTGTGATCGTACTGATTTATTGAGGTCTGTGATTACCGAATATAATTCAAAGTAAGTAACTTGAACATTCATATTAATTTAAACTTATTTAAAAAAATCAGTAAATTAATCGTCGATGACAATGACATTAGAGAATTCAGATAATAATTTTTCATTGTTAAAGCAAACAATAACTGTACAGACCTAAACCTTAATTTCTTTCTTCTACTGATACCTACAAAATACAGAAACAGTGTTAAAACTGCATCTAAATCACAATCAAACGTCAAATATTCAAACGTAAATATAAAATGCAACAGTTGTTTTTTCTAAACAACTGTTGCACGGCTAAACTCGGAAGGGGCGCAACGATAATTGAAGGTGCTTACTGGCTAAAAACTGCCCTGTTGACTTATAGTCACAAAGTGCCTGATAATGCTAACCCCACCCAAAAAAATCCTATGTAATATTTTCTCTCATCATCATCACCCTTTGTTTTTATCGTGGTAAAATCATCAAATGAGTCCTCCCACCCAGGGCAGGGCGGGAGGGACTGTCAGACACGTGCTGACACAAAATCCACGGTGTCCTTCAATAGCCCTTTACGTTCCAGGGTCACGGTAATTCAATAAGTCCCGCGACCCCGGCAGGCCTATCATCATCTCCCTAGCCTTTTCCCAACTATACTGGGGTCGACTTCCAGTCAAATCGGATGCAGCTGAATTCCAATATTTTTTGTGGAGCGACTGCCTATCCGACTTCCACAACTCAGTAACTGGGTAATACGATACCTCTTGGTACTGGATATTAGACTTTCAGTACAGTCGTTACTCTTCATCAGAATCCCTGACGAAGAGTAACGACTGTCAAAAATATACATGTCGAATTGAGAACCTCCTTTTTTTCGTCGGTTTATCATCATCATCATCATCAGCCGGAAGACGTCCACTGCTGAACATAAGCCTCCCCCTTAGACCGCCACGCCTAACGACAATTCGCCACTTGCATCCATCGGTTGCCCGCGACCCTCACGATGTCGTCGGTCCACCTAGTGGGAGGTCTGCCTACGCTGCGTCTTCCGGTCCGTGGTCGCCACTTGAGAACTTTTCTTCCCCATCGGTTGTCAGTTCTACGAGCGATGTGGCCTGCCCATTGCCACTTCAACTTGCAAATTTTATGAGCTATGTCGGTGACTCCGGTTCTTCGCCGAATATCCATGTTCCGGATTTTATCCCGCAAAGAAACTCCGAGTATAGCTCTTTCCATAATTGCTCGTTGAGTGACTCTTAGTCTCTCTAAAAGGCCAGCAGTCAGAGACCACGTTTCAGAGCCAAATGTCATCACTGGCAACACATGACAACACTGGCATTCGTCGGTCAAAGATCTACATTATTTTAATAGCCGGGACCAACGGCTTAACGTGCTTTCCAACGCACTGAGGAAACTCGCTATGACAGATGGTCACTCATCCACAGACCGTCCTCGGCAAGCGTAGATTAAACTAGTCATGCGGGCGGCGAGTAAAGGGCAACTCGCTGCCCGACCATGGACCGTGCCCGGGTCGACGGCGCGTTGTGTTCCACGCGCGCCTCAAAGAGCGTCAGCATAATGACGGGGCCCCCTCTCTAGAGGGCCAAAGCCTGCCGGGGTCGCGGGACTTATCTCATTACCGTGACAGTCAAGACAAGTCTGACAGTCCCTCCCGCTCTGCCCGGGGTGGGAGGACTCATTTGATGATTTTAGCACGCTAAAAAAAAAGCGTAGATTAAACTGGAAGACAGGTCTGTGCGGTTGTAAATATTAGCTACACGATCCTTCTATGTAATGTCTTCTCTACCCCTGTTTAAAAACCAACAACTGCTTAGTTAAAATCTGTCTTGTTTTCTTTGTCAGGCTGCCAATATGTCTTCAGATGGAGAGACCTTCAATCGTTTGGAGCGGTTTCGTGTACCGGAGCTAGAGGAAGACATCGAAGAAGAAATAATAAACGAGGAAGACGATGAAATATTATATCCCCGGGTTTTCTCCAGGCGTACTCTTCAATTTTATCGAACTGTGATGCCTTATGCCATGTACACTTCCATCGTCAACCTTATAATCCTACTTGTCATTTTATACCATAACTCACTGTAATTTACCTCAGTGATATTTATTTATATAATTTGTACATTATTGTACAGATCCCCTACACTGGATTTGATACCATTTTATATGTTTTGATAATTTTTTATTGTTGCAAATTGTTATATTGTTGCTCAAATTAATTGTATAATGCTCAATTATTTGTAACGAATTTCTTAATATGTAATTTTTTGTATGTGTTTTCTGACAATGATTACACTGGTCAACACTGGTTTTGCCACACGAACTTTGATAGCTAATTTTGTTTTATCAATCTACCCTCATTATTAAATCACAGTTGCCATATGTCAATTAGCCTCCTATTTGTTGTGATACGGTAATACTTGTAACTAGTACTACGGCAGTAAATTAACAGAAACGCTTACAAGTAAATCGTTATAAAAATATTTATCGTTGAATTTGAACTTTTTTGGGATTTATTAACCCTGTGAGCATGTCAAGGAAGTGTATTAATCATCCTAACTCTTTTTGTTATGTCTGCGGAGAACTTACATTCAAAAAACAACGACGAAATTTTACAAATCTTGTGATGGAGTGTTATCACCAATGTTTTGGTTTTTCTGTCGCCCTTGTACAGCCAAATAATGTGCTTCTACCACCATAGCATATCAAATTAGGATTAATAAAAAAAATTGTGAAGGCAATGGATCGCAATGGGAGTGGATTTTTGTATCTAAAAGAAAAATTCCCTAAAATAAGTGATGCAAAGATAAAAGAGGGTATTTTTGTTGGCCCTCAAATTAGGGAGTTAATAAAAGATTCAAGATTTGAAGAAAAATTAAGCGATTTAGAAAAATCAGCATGGAAGTCTTTTAAAAATGTTGTTGCAAATTTTTTGGGTAACCACAAGAGTGACAGCTACAGAGAGTTGGTTAGCGAGCTGTTATTATCATATCAAGCATTAGGTTGCAACATGTCACTTAAGATCCATTTTTTAGACTCGCACCTGGATTTTTTTCCTGACAATTTAGGGGCTGTCAGTGACGAGCACGGCGAGAGGTTCCATCAGGATATTTCTGATATGGAAAAGCGGTACCAGGGCAAATGGAGCCCAAATATGTTAGCAGATTACTGCTGGACAATTAAAAGGGACCAACCAGAAGCTAAATATTCAAGAAAATCTTAGATTTTCTAATTCATTTATAAAAAAATAAACTTTTGATTTACGAGATCCGTATTTTTTCTTAATATTTTAAATTACTCAATAGAATAAAATCTTTGTCTAGCAAATTTTTTTTAACTGTTTATTTTTTATTACAATCACCAATTAAAGTAAAAAATATCAAAAAAGTCCGTGTGGCACGACAAAGTTGAAATTTTGTTGACCAGTGTTATGAATAACTGTTTTGATATTTGTTTTTAATAAAAACACTGTCCCCCTAAACACTGTCATTACTACAATTATTTTCGTAAACACTACTCAAAGCATCCTTTAACAAAACCTGGTTTAAAAATTTAGTTGAAAACAAAAATAACTGTGTCCTCCCAGTTATTGAGAAACAAGTGCCTTATATAATAAGGGTTGGTAAGAAGAGCCTTACTTAAATAATGTCAACAGACCCAATGAAGCACACGAAGGAGTACAGTAAAAACTATTTGGCTCCGGACTCAGATAGGATAGGAGGTAGAGAGCCAGGCGGTCCTGATGACCCCTAGAACTGCTCGCTCAGCTCTCACCGCAGGTTATAACCTTAGCGAAGGTGGAGGCGAGATGCTTGAGGGAGAGGACAGCGTCCAACTCACGACCAAGCCGCCGCGGGAGACGCCCACGGCAACGGACGTCGCGAGGTGATTTCCGGCACCCGTAGGCGCGGGCATGCGGATGGCGAGTAATGGGTGACTCGCCGTCTGATCATGGACCATGCCCGGGTCGACGGCGCGTTGTGTTCCACGCGCGCCTCAAAGAGCTGTCCGCAATCAGACGGGGCCGCCTTAGAGTGCCAAAGCCTGCCGGGGTCACGGGACTGTCTTATCAGATAACCGTGCCCCCGGAATGCAAAGGGCTGTTGAAGGACACCGTGGATTTTAGTCAGTACAAGTCTGACAGTCCCTCCCGGACCTCTTGGGTGGGAGGACTCATTTGATGATTTTACCACGTTAAACTGTTACAGGTAGCCTGAGGTAGACCGCTAAGATGTGGATCCCACCCACCCCAAATTGATTACCACTGAACTTCAAGGAAGATTTCTAGAGAACTACAAACTTCCATGGCCTTTGAGTTAGCCTGGATATCTTTAAACAGTATATGGCCTCGACTTACGACTGGTAGGTCGTGGGTTCGAACCCCGTCAGGCGCATTACTTTGTGTAACTTATTTCAACACCACTGCTCTCAAAACGATGAAGGAAAACATCGTGAGGAAACCGGCATGTACTAGAACCAAAAATTCGAAGACATGTGACATCTATCAATCCGCACTGGGCCCGCGTGGTAGATTACGGCCCACTCCCTATCACACAGAGGAGGCCTGCGTCCCAGCAGTGGGAACATTTATAGGCTGATGATGATGATGAGCTGCTACAGGGACAAGGGAATTTTTTGTTTATATGCTAATCTCTGGTTTGTCGGATTCGAGTTTTTTTTTTCGTATTTTGTAGACGTATTTTATAGCGCTTCGTAATGACGCCCTTTTGGGCACTGTATGGGGGAACAGATAAAAAATAATCGACTAACTCAATCAGTTATGTCAGTTGAAACTTTAATTTAAATCAATTAACTTATTTCAACTAAAAGATATAACATAAAATCGCCTGGATTTTATTAACAGTGTTAAAACTTAAAACAGAAAAAATCGTCTAACGATTTTTTTGGAAAGAATTAGATTTCACTTATAAAATCAAACATTTTAAGAAATGCTTATTTATTTATATTTTTTTTAATTTTGAGGATATCAGCAGAAAAATAGGTTAAGGATTTGTCTTTGATTTAGGTCTTGCATTATGCACATCCGATCGATATTCTGAGAGCGTCAGTCCGCCACTACTCTCCATAAGCGCTGGTAATTTATTGCCAAATTCGTAAAAGTGACACTTTTTGGTGAGTTAAACTCTTCTGTAATCAGTTTCATTTAATTATTTATGTTCCTGAGTGATTGTGAAGCGTGTGAATTTTGCTTTGATTTAATTCAGACGTTTCTTTGTCTTCTTGAGATGATAAATGGTTACCTTTGTCTTACTTTCGATGAAGCAGTATTTAGAATATACTTTATTGTACACCAAATACGTTTCACAACTGTTCTATAAAATTGCTAATACTACAGGTTACAATGGCGGTCTTATCGCTAATAGCGATATCTTAAGATATTAAGTGTAATCATCAGTATAAATATAAAATCAATGAAAGCATTACCAAATTGTACCACAATAGCCATGTCGCCATCTTAGATAATTTTGGGGCTGAACCCCATGAACCTCATAACCCCATACCAAATAGGTGTCCATTTGGAGTGAAAGAATGGATACAGCATTAGCAAACTGCTACGATAGCCATGTCGCCGTCTTAGATAATTTTGGGGCTGAATTCAACCCCGTGAACCCCACAACCCCATTGACGACATGCAAGACAATTTGTCCGAGCATTTTTTTAACATTGCTCATTAACTCTTTTCAGGAGTACGCGGACCAGTTTTCACAATGTCTTCAGACGTTAATACCGCTTTACGTAACATAGAATTCCTTGAAGGCTGCGTAGTGTTCAACGCATGGGAAGCAGCGGAGATTAATCGTCTCGGAGCGTTTCTCCGGCGCCAAAATCGCAACCGCCAAGTCCGCAACGAACAACCGCAACGGGTGAATTGAGCAAATCGTCGATCCGTATCGATGTACAGCTTCAGAGAAACTCACCCCCTTTGGTAGTGATGTCACTAACAAAAGGGGTGAGTTTTCTCTGAAGCTTACCATACCACTAAGGTACTTTGTTATACTTTGTTACTGCCTAAAAGGCAATTCCAATGTCCCCGCAAAGTTCTTTCTTCTCACGGTTTTTTTTTTTATACTGGGTACGGTATTGTGAAAAAAAAAAAATTAAAAAAATAGTGTAATTATTTTTTTTATAATTTTAATTTGAGTATAATGTGTGTCTGTCCTTCGCCAAATCTACAGCTTTTGTGATCCATGCTCAAATAAATGTGTAAAAAATGTATACTTAGTCTTTTATTTTTCCCTGAGATGCATAGAATTGTACCTATCTTATAAGAATCATACACACTGATTACACACACAAACACAAACCAAATAGGTGACACAGTAAAACATGAATACTGTCCATAAAGACATAGTGTTTCTGGGTGTCAAGGTAAGATTCCACGATGTGCCCTCAATAGCCCTTTACGTCCCAGGGTCACGGTTACCTAAAAAGACAGTGCCAGGATCCAACTTTGTGACTTGCGCTCAGTCATCGTTATAGTAATGGCGTATCTTATCGATATCATGAAAAATGTAGTGACGTAATTACTACGCCGTAGTATCTACGCCGTAGTTGCTACGCCGTAGTAGCTACGCCAGTTACTACGTCGTAGACGTTAGAAAATCCAGCCGATTTTTGTTTCAGGTTTATGCTGTTGTGAATGTATCAAGTTTGAGGTTATAGCAATATAGAGAACCTTTTCTTTTTGTTTAAGGTGGATTTTACCACCTAACATAAAATAAAAGCTTCTCTTCTCATCAAATGAGTTCTCCCGCCCTGGGTAGAGCGTAAGGGACTGCTCCTTCAATAGCTATTCTGTACAGTTTCACGATCTCCTTCAGGTCAATCTATTGAGGAGTACAGAGCGTTTAGGATTATCGTTTGTTGTGACTTGGCTAGAGGGGCTGTTATCTTGAAAGTTTTTATTATCAGTCTATATTCGTCCACAGCTTGCCATAGGCCTCTCCTATTATATACTACTGAGCCCGGGGTTGAGTTTTCTTTGTCCGGTCACAGCTGCTTTCGCATTCCGTCTCTAAAGTTTTAAAACTTAATTTGAAAACCTAAATTTAAAATTAAATTGGCATTTTAAATTGTAACCTCAGCTTCAATTTCCATTTTTATCACATCCGTTTTGATACGTTATGAGGGCATAGAGACCAACGAATCAACTGACGCATTCCGATTCCAGTTTTATTTAAATTTATTTTTTAAGCATATAATTTCACACAACATCGTCTGGATTCCAAAAAAAAATGAAAAATGATAATATTTTTTCAGATTGCATTTAAAATTTTATTTTACAGTAATGTGTAATGTGTATACCTAATAGTTAATTAAGTAAGCCATAGAAAATTATATTAACTACTGTCGTGACAGATTATGTTGTGTCTTTGATTATAATTTTTTTTTTATTAAAATTATTAATATTTCTTTAGCAATCAATTTAACAATTTTCTACAGTATTCGTTTTCAATATTTGAAAGGGTAATGCACTTTTTACGTTTTTACGTGTATCGGACCATGGACGTACAAACAGGGTGGGTGCAACATCTGATCAATACTTTGAGGGTTTGACACAGACGTCACCACTCCCCTTTCGACGCCAGCGGTAATTTATTACTGCGTCCGTAAAGCGAGATTTTTAGGTGAGTAAAACTCTTTAATAACCAGTTTCTTTTCCTTATTTACGTTCCTGAGTGTTTTTAGGGCAAAGGGATTATATTTATTGCGATTTTATTCGAAGGCCGTGATTTTCCTTTGTCTTACCTTAGCTGATTAGTAAGTGCCCACGGGTTATAACCGACGGTTACTTCACTCAGGTGGAAAAACTAGGTTTTTTTTTCTCTTTACTAATATTGGGGGTTTTTATTCACACGGATATGTCAACCCCATCATACTTCATACTTAACGTAATACTATCAAAATGAAGGAGAATCATTAGCTCGATCTAAATCACAATGACTATGTCGTGTTTCTTGACAGACCACACAACCTCTTCGCGACCTCCGTTCTAGGGTTTGCTAAAATGTTCTGCACTAGCCCAATATTAAAGACATTCAATTCGAATTCTGTTATATATGATTCTCTCTCAGTTTTGCTCTTAGCGCGAGAAACTGGGTGAAACACGGGTCCGCACCCAATCGATAAGTTCTCAGTAGTATAATATCTCTATCTTCATTATTCATCATCAACTCAGCCTCCAGTCGAAGCAATGCTGTTGAATATCAGTACTTCACATGGAGCGACTGCTTGTGTCTTTTACAACCCAGTAACTGAATAATACGATACCCTTTATTTTTTCACCATTATTGACCAGTAACTTATGACTCAAAGTGTTAGTAACAATATTTCTTTATTAATTTTAGTTGAAGACTTTTGAGCTTATGACTAACAGTACGAACTACCAAAGATCTACGAATGAGAGCCGGGAACAACTGCTTTACTTGCTTTCCAAGGCTCGGAGGAAACGCTATGATACTGGTCACACATCCACAGACCAACCTAGGCAAGAGCGGCTTAACCCAGAAGATTATTCTGTGTGGCTGCTATTCTAACTCTATCTCTGATATGTAATAAGTGGATGAAAATATTGGTCGCTTCAAAATCAAAATCAAAGAATTTATTTCAAAGTAGGCCAGTTACAGGGACTTTTGAATTGTCAAAAGACAAAAAATAAAAATCTGTTCAAAAATAGTTATGGTGCTACAGATGTGGCTACAGTCCCAGTGTCCCACAAGACATAAAAGTGAAAGTACTGTAGGTGCCCATTCCAAAGCATTGATCTCTATGAAAAAGAACGGGCAAGAAACTCCATGGACCTTCTTTTTCATTCGCCAAAATTACAACAGAACCTTACATCATTCAACTTGAGATAGTAAATAATGTGAATACGATGTATCAAGTTAAATGTGTTCATAGTCAATAAAAAAAAACGACAGGTTGCACTCCGGGAGTGCCGGTAGAAGTGAAAACTTTTTATTACTGTGTTATATTTTAATACTGGAGTTAACGAATTTTGTTACATCTTGTTAGTGTCGTACACAAATGCTATCGTTTGCCTCTTCATTTTTGCGTTTCTACGTGGTTCACAATAAGACCGATAGATGGCGCTTATTTAAATTACGTCTTACACTTTTTCGATCAGGGTCACGTGTCCCTGACGCGAGTTTTACATATTTTACCCATTACAAAAAAGTGTACAACGCCGCTAAAGAAGTTTTCACTTCAAAAAGAAAATTCAGAAATAAAACCTTTGAAGTGAGTGGTCCAGCTAGTTTATTAACACTTCCCTTTTCTCTCTTTACAGGTGCAGACAGAGACAGCAGATCAAGCCCCTGACGAGATGTCGTCCGACATAAGCACAGCTCAACAACACGTTGAGAAGTTGAGGAACACGGCAGTCTTCAACTACCAGGATGCTATGCATCTTCGTCGTCTCGGGTTCTACAACAGAATCAACATCCTCAATGCCCAGGCCAGGCTTCTGGAACGACTCCATCGTGCTGGACAATAAATATGCTGCTTTCACGTATCGTTGATCCACTATGGTGCAACTGATACTACGTCGTCTGCCTAATTTGCTTCCCTAAAGTCCCCGCAAAATCTTTCTGACTCCTGTCATTTCTTGGTTAAAAAAAAAAATAACGGAAAAAAAAAGTGTCTTTCTCTCTTTCGCTCAATCTACTGCTTTTCTGAACAGATGACTAAATAAATGTATTAAAAATTTATATTTCGTTTTTTTTTTTAAATCCTGATGTTCATATTTAAACACATATTCTATTAGATACTAAACTATAAATCACACACACAAGCAAAAAAAATACTCCATGTGTAATGTGTTGACTAAATTACCTGAAACAAAATACACAGTAATCCCACGAATCATCATCATCATCAGCCTGTATTCGTCCACTGCTGGATATAGGCCTCTCCCAATCCCACGAATACTGTCCAGATCTTATTACTTATTTTGTTATATCTTCAAGGTTGTGTAAGGTTCAATAGACTCGACCATGGTCATGGACATTTATAGCGATTCAATCGATAACTTAAACAATGAACCTTTTTGACGCTCAGACGATTTTCGAATATTATCTAGAGTCGTAGCTGCTACGTCGTAGCACGGCCTACGCCGTAGGCACTACTACGACGTAGCTGATCTTAGTTTGATTTATTTTAATATTGTTGTGAGTGTTTTTTAACTTTTACATTAAATTATTTCAAAAAATTTAGAACAGATTATTTATTAAAAATTAACAAACTCAAATTGATTCACCCGACAGCCTTTTAAAAGTATACGACGAATATTATTCGTGGAGTTATTACGCACTTATGTCAAATGAATTTGGCAGTTGTTACTTACTCAATAAAGTTCTCAATCGCTGTGAAAATACTCAAGGTCTCAGTTACCCTCTCGCGCCACGTTGAGGGTGAGTTTTTTTCCTCAAATATGTCGTAAACTCGAGTCAACACTATAATTTAAGTGCTCAATCGTAAAATTGAACGATAATAAATTATTATACTACGACTCCTGAACGTATTTACACTGTGTTGATGTCTTTTAACAAACTAAAAAATCTATTAAAATATATAGAAAATTTGTGTTCCACTCCTTGGGAAACACATAAATCAAAAATAGAACTTAGTCGATTTTACCATTGACAATTAGATGAATTGTATCCTCAGCTTACAGACGCAGTGTGGACACAGTAATAAAACTGCAGTTTGCAGAAATCGATACTCTAACGTCAGACGCCATTCCGTTGACACTGCCCGGGAAGTTTCTCTGTGACTTTATCTGTACGAGACAGCAGTAGGTAAGTAAAACACTCTTAATCACCCCTTGAACCCACTGTTGTTGAATTGCGATAATAAATTTAGTTTATCATCAATTATCACTTTACGGCGCCCACACCCAGCCCTCCCCATTGTTTTTTATTATATTATGGGCATTATACTAATATAAAAAAACAGTCATAATAATGTTGCTGCAATCTTCAGCTCTTGGAGGAAAATTGTGATGTTTCAAAAGTGTAAAATTGAAGTGTTTGTTCTCAAATAATGTACCATCTCAAGATGAATGATGTAACAAAGAGATTCTGTTATATTTTGGCGATTGAAAAAGAGTGTCCATGGAGTTTCTCGCTCATTCTTCTCCATAGAAATCTACGCTTTGGAATGAGCACCTACGGTACTTTCACAGTTTTTATTTTATTTATGTATATTTCTTGTGACTGGGACTGTAGCACCATAACTATTTTTATATTACCTATTTTTTTTGTTTTGACTATTCGAAAGTGCCTGTAACCTGGTCTACTTGAAATAAATTATTTGATTTTGATTTGTATAACTTCATTTTCACACTTTTAAAACATCACAATTTGTGAGAAGGGCGAAGGACCTCACGTTGACGACTTGTTTGGGGAGGAGACGCCTAAGCCCCGATATTGCAAAAGGCTAAATTGGGGTATCGATCGTATAGTTCTAGTTGTGACTTTGCGTTATAAAGTTTAATTAATATTTATGTTTGTCTTATGGAATAAACAATTCCTTTTTGATTGAAAGGATGCATCAAATTAAAATATATATATATTTTATCCATATTATAAGGTTACTGTTCAATAAAACATCTTGTGTTGGTAATGTAATGACTAGACCAGTTAGGTGTCCCTGCCTCCGAATGCATGCATTTGTTTCATAAACACAACAGTAGACCGAGTTTATTTCATCACTCAGTATTGAGTAGTAATCAAATTTTCATTCAGGTTTCATCTGTAAAAGAAAAAAGGGAATACCTAAATTGTTCAGTAAACAAATTGTAAGCATTGTTTTTGATTTCAGGTGCGGGAAATTGAAAGGAAAGTCTGCTTACAAAATGTCGTCCAATCCCCAGTCTGTGGGCAGTTACAAAATGTTCCGCAACCCTGCTGCGGAAAATGAGGTCATTGGCCTTGGGTTGAATCTTGGTCGTCTGCACTTGCACAATAATGACGACGAGCGTGACTTCCTCCGTCGCCTGGGCGAGTGGGCCTTCTGAATCAAGCAGTCCTCTGCGCCCCTGAGCTGCAGTTTTTGAATTGTGTTGCATTTGTGATGTGTGTTTCATTTATCTGTGTCTATTTAAGTGTGTAACCCCTATGTGTCGCGTTTTTAAAATACCTGCAATCTTCTACTCCATAAGGTTTTTTTTTATATAAACTATGTATAGTTTCATTAGTTGGGTTACTGTTCTTATGATTGTATACTTTACTATTTCACATTTTTATAGTTAAGTATTCTAATTCCCTATTACGTCTGATAAGTTCCTGGTTTCAAATATTATAGGTTACTTTGTAAAATGACTGGTAATTTCGATGAGAGTATGTTCTAGAACTATGTGGTTCATTTGTATAATACTTTTTATTGTATAGTTTTGAAACATTTTTTTTTTACTTTTTACATACAACATTTTATATACGTATATTGTTTAAAGAAATTCTGAATTTCACTTGTCCCTTGTCAAAGCTTTGATTTGCTTCAAATAAATATTTCTCATTTAATTACTTGACTTTTATTAGACTACAACCATTTAAAACGCAAGTCATTGTTATACTACACCGCTTCTACATTCAAAATGCAATTCATTGTTATACTACACCGCTTCTACATTTAAAATGCAATTCATTGTTATACCTATTACACCGCTTCTAAATTTAAAATGCAAGTTATTGTTATACTACACCGCTTCTAAGCGTATTTTTCGTTGGCTAAAAGAAGCACATTATACTGGCTCGTTCTCCGCTATCTGTAACCATGTCAGTAGGCGGTTGCTGGGGAGAATTTTTCGATTGGTTCTTTCACCCCATGTGGTTAGCCCACGTGACTTTCCTCATTTTTGTTCGAAAAACGTGACCAATTATTTCGTAACAGAACTTTGGGGTTTCACGATTTCGATTGTTTACTACCTGTTCTTTGTGGTTTCAAGAGTTGTAGCATGATGTTTAAACAAACAAAAAATGCCCATGTACACTACTATACAACATTATTTTTAGTATATGCGAAACCTGAATATAGTTGGTTCAGAATCAAAAACTGATTCGATTTCAATAATTTTTACACCATGTTATATTTTTTTTTCAAAAATATTTTAATTAATTTTTATTACCAGTTCATTACAAATCAATCACCGTACGGTTAGGTACCTATTGCCAAACTATTGTCACGAGTGTATAACACAGGAGACGTGGTTTCGCGGGTGTACCGCGAAATGAGCATGTTTTTGAACGGACACCCAGGTATCATACAAGCTCATAACTTTGTGATTTTTTATGATACGTTTTTAAAATTTTGTACATAGTTTCTTTACACAAAAATATTAGACAGGTGTATCGGGGTTCACATAAACAAAAAATAATGTTGTATAGATTTTTCATGTTGATCATCGCGATAATTAACGGCCTTTCGCGTTAGTGTGGCCCCAGCATTTAAGAAAAATGTACTTTAACATTTTATGCGTTTCCGAAGATGCAAATGACAATCGTATTCATAGTTAAATATTGTATCAACTCTGCGAAAACTAATTTGAAGGTCACCGCAATAAAACAGTTTTGACTATTCGTGAACAGTCTCGTCAAAGGCTGGGTGTTATTAATTTAGGGTCACCGCACCTCATTGCGGAAAATAGGTATGACCGCAGTTGAACGGAATACCCTTATTTTTGGTTGGTAAATTCATTAAGTGAGTCCTGCCTCAAAGCCGAAGAGACGATCAGGTTTTAACAGATTTAGAGTCCACCCTGTTCGTTCGTATCCTGCTTAGCATGATTATGATCTAAAATTGATTGAAATAAATGAATTTGAATTACACAGTCCCACAATCAACCCCATTGGTTGATTCCCCAAGCCCATACCTGACTATGTCTGGTAATCTCTCAGCCAGTTTAGAAGGAACCAGTTTGACTAAATCCTTAATGAACGTTACCATTTTTTTTCTAATTATACCTACCCTGCCTTTGTTTTTAGCGTGGTAAAATCATCAAATGAGTCTTCCCACCCAGGGCAGGGCGGGAGGGTCTGTCAGACTTGTACTGACTAAAATCCACGGTGTCCTTCATTAGCCCTTTACGCGTTCCAGGGTCAAGTTAATGGAATAAGTCCCGCGACCCCTGCAGGCTTTGGCACTCCACCTACCCCCCTGCCTTAGGAATTTTTCTTGTGTCGTGGGTGCGTTTACACACATTTAAATCTACATACACAGATACCGGAAACAATTATCTGACAAATATTTGTTTGAGTCAGCCCCTGCAGTCTCGACATTAGATAGCGACAAAAATCGGTCGCTAAGTCGTATCGTTATCAAATTCCTTTAAAAGATTTTCAACTTTATTTCCAAAGCATAAGGTTGACAATCTATTAAAGAAATTTGACATCGATTAGACTTAACGACCGATTTTTGTCGTTATATTTGTCGAGACTGCAGGGCCAGGAATCGAAGCCGTGCCACGCAACACAGTAGTAGTCGATCGTCCAGACACTGCGTTAACCGTGCGCCAAGAGGAACTCCGGGCAATACTGTAGATCTCACGGCATTGTTTTGTATCCTTGCGTCAAAAGGCCCAGTAGTCATCATCATTGGCAGCCCTATTCCACTCACTGCTGATAATAGGCCTCCTCCTTTCATTTCTATATTTGCCTGACTAGTTGTTGACGCTCGTGATCTTCAGAATACTTTTACTTTTATTGGACGTATATCATCGGTGAAGCGTCGAACTGAATTTATGTCGATTACAACCGCCACGGCATCTTCCCCGCCTCTAGTTTTGTGTACTCAAGTGTACTGGGTAATCTATTCAATTAAAGCTTTCAACCAACAGAGTTAGAAAAGTGGTGGCCCAGTGGTATCGTCCTCGACTTACGACTAGTAGGTCGTGGGTTCGAACCCAGCCTGGCGCAATACTTTGTGTCGGTAATTTATTTCATCACCACTGCTCTCCAAACGGTGAAAGAAAATATCGGGAGGAAACCGACATGTCCTAGAACCATCAAATTTGAAGACATGTGACATCTACCAACCCGCACTGGGCCCGCGTGGTGGATTATGGCCCACTCCTTCTCCTCATCCTTCGATTTTTTAAAGTGGGAAATGTTAGTTTTTACTCTTATCCAGCATCATGAGGCCCGCTTTCCAAATAGTCGCGTTTCACATACTAGAATATGATGTATGAAAATGTGTTAGGAGATTTTCTAATAGAAACCCAATATAATTATGTATTTGCATCTTCCTTCGGGAACATGCTAGTTTTATACGAGGAGTTCTCAAATTTCCTAACCGTTGCGTTGTTTCTATAAATCTATCAGTGAATTTGGGGATCATAGATCCTGCAAATAGTCGGTAATTAACCATAATTAAATACTCGTCCGATTAGGACGCAGCATTTAATATATTTACCAAAACAAACCCCAATGTCAGAAATTCAGGTCGCGACTAGGAACAAATTCTGACAGTGACCTGTAAAACTTGCGCAATATTACGCACAAATTTCTTTAACGTAAATGTTACTGCTCCACAAGTAAATCAATACAGCAGACCTATGTTGTCCCTCGCTCTAAGCATGCTAAACATTATCCCTCTCCCTCTCTCTGGAGATGCCCTCCCTTTCCTTCGCAAAGGGCATAGTGATCTAGAAGAATTTGGGATCATGCATGAACGTCACATCTTTTTTAATATTTACTCACATCATTTGTAACTACATTTATTCTGTTAATTTTAGGTCTAAGAAAAAGGTGTAACTAAAAAAATGTGAGTAAAATCAGGTAGGAAAGACTTCCCAGGTTCTTCCTAGTGCACCTGTGAGTGTGCCTACGGGCGGGCGGACTGAACTGCAGATGCAGTTTAAAAATATTAAAAATGTTTTGAGTGGTCCAAGAAGCGTTCTTTTGGGTCCATTTTTTTGCAGAAGTTTAGTAATGCTTTGGGCACATTCTCAGTAATCAATACTGGCCCAAATAAATTCTCACGACTGCGCACAAGGGTTTCTGAACATGCTTTATCGGAAGCACCCCAACGGTTTCCTACCACGGTGGTGCATTATCACAAACGTGGTCGAAAAGTGCTGGTGTCTTTTATACAATAGTTAGGTACATATAATATATCTACGTAACATGTTATCCTATACGTCCTGTACCTTCTCCAATTATGAAATTATGTAAGTAATCTATATTATTTATTTACTTTTTCTAAATGCTTTGCGTGCAAATGGATTTTGTAAACTGCGTCATTTTGTTAATGTTACTTTTTGTGATTGAAAGTTTATGAAATTTCGATACACACGACAATATTAACATTAATTTTATATTTGTGTACGTACATATGTGTATGATGTATTATTTTTTTTTTCTTAAATTATAGTATAGGTACTCGTTAACTTGGGGCACAAGTAGGGTGCAGTTATGATGCTGTGTGTTAACGTTTGGGGTAGCGTTAGATAATGAAACATCTTGTTGCACCACTGACATTTATTCTACTATTGAAAATCTGAAAAGATTACAATACACATATTACATTTATAGATAGAATAAGTCTAGGTAATACAGATGATATTTTTACGTATTTATTAAATTTTAATAAAGCATATAAAATAAGTTCATTAAATCAAAAAATAAAATAATTAAGTTACTTAATCTAAAAAATAAGTTACATTTTTTCAATTTAGTGTTTTTTTTTTTATTTAAATTTCTCCTTAGATGGTACAAAACAAAACACTTATAAATATTTATTTACTGTTAGGTTACGTTAGTTATATTTTTAATGCGAATTTAAAAAATGGCGATTTTTTTTAGGGGTATATAGATACTAATTGTACTGCGCTTAGGGGTTTGCCATGTCATTGCTTTGCGCCGAAACCCAGAAATAAATTATTATTGATTATTATAACGTACCTGTTTTTCTACCCTCAAAAATGATTAATGAGGAAAATATACACGGACGACCTCCTTCACGGGGAGCAAAACTGATACTAATTGATACGATCGTAATAACAAACATGGCACAAAAAAAATATTCCCTGTAATTATCTTGACCTCGCTCCTCAGACTGTTTATACCAAAATAGATCTAAGATCCGATTTCATTAGGATGTTACTCCTACATAATAACATGATCCTAATTTTGTTTTGCAATATTTGTTTTTTCTTTGGAAATACCAATTAATAGTAAATGAGTTCTGTTAAAAAATTGTTTTCAATAAAGTATATTCTGTTTATCAAAATGAATTTAATTATTTAATTAAAATAAGTATTTACGATTCTAATCAATTAATAATAAAAATTGACAATGAATTTAAAATTTAAAAAATATATATGTAACATAATAATTGAATTTTAGGTGCAATAAGTTTACGAAAACTTTGATCTTTTATCACTTTGTGAGATTATAATAAATTACTTGTGAATTGATGTAGTTTTTCCTGGGTGCGGCGTCAGGTTCGTTCTGAAATTAATGTACCTTTGTCTTTTTTTACAGTTTTTCCTTGTTTATGATAAGTTTTATGTTCATGTGTTTGGTTTTGGTGACATTTGTTATGGTTTCATGAGTTCCCAAGTTTTACGTCCAATCAAAGTTTTCGTCATAAGACTATACCAGTATGATTACCCGTGTCATTTAAAAAGACAAGTGAAGAGTAGAATAGACTAAGATAGGTCACGTTAACATTTAAATCTTCGTTTCAAGACGAAACTATTACATGAGTGAATGATAGATACCCTGTTCGGTAGTCCCTTCGAGGTTCCTCTGGCGCAGGCAGCGCAGGGCCATCGCATGTTCGCCATCGTCCATGCTCCGCATTACCTGGGCCATAGCCTCGGGTATCTCTAACGCCGGATTCACCATGGCCGGCTCCTCAAGCATTACGACATGATTGTCTCCCATTCTGCACAGACTTAACCGTGGCTCCCTCGGCTCAGGCTTGAAATTCCCATGTCGGAGGTCCTCAGCGTTTACAAGACTGGCAAATCGCTCCTGTAAATGTTAAGAGTCAAATGTTAGCTTTCAAGTAAATTAATTCTTTATGAACGCTGTACTTTCACAACTTAAGTAATGGAGATTTAAATTAAGAAGGGGCTGTTAATAGTATTTTGATTACTATATTGTAGAAATAATATTTACTGAATTGAAATAAAATCCTTTTATTTATTTTCACTACCATTTAATAATTTAGTTTATTTTATTTTTACTTTTTGACGCTCTGTGATTACTTTTCTTTTATTTTACTTTTAACATAATTATTATTTTATTTCTCGTTTGTTAATACTAAAATTTAGTTATTCTTGTATTATAACAAAACTGTCTAAGTATAAAATCTGATTTTAAAATACTGTTTTGTAAAACAAACTTTAATTGAATGTAAGGATGGGGATGAAAGATCTAATCAAACGGTAATGTTTGTGAAAATGATTAATATGTATAATTTAGTGTAACTTAGAGAATGTTACCTAAATGTGTAGTTTTTTTTTAATTTAAATATACAAACTACATTTAAATACTAAAATTAAAAGTAAAATATTTACAAAATGACTACATTAAAAATAACATTTTTTTAATTTACATTTTAATAATACTAATGAAAAACATAATAACATATTATTTTTTATCACAAAAACACTCACACAATTTATACAAACAAAAGAAACGACCATGAAGCAAAGATTAACAAAAAAAGGATGAGATTTTAATATTTACAAAACAAAATCTTTGAGAATAATGTAAATTAAAATGATCTATCTACTAACAATATATAAAGAGCATCTGTACACAATGACAAGAAAAGGGTGGACGAAAGTTAAGTTAAAAAATTGATGGAGGTGTCCACTTACCGCCGCTGTTTGTACTTTTGGAACACGTATCCAGGTTTGAAAAAATACGGTAAAATACATGTTGGCGGCTTAAACTGAGTTTAAAACTTGACACAAACCGATATTAGCCGAAATTCGCCGTTTTAGACCAAAGTGTCCGCCACACGACTCGGAGAGCTATTTGCAATTATCGACCGGTTTGTGGCCCCTTGTGCGCAAGTGCAGTTCCGGCCCATAACTACGTGGCTACTTGTTTATTTACCTTGCTTGGTTCCACACCCCTTGCAAATTGTTGCCATCAATTTAAATTCTCTTTATAAAAAAATAAAGTTCAGTAAACTTTTACAATCATTGATCTAAGGTTCAGGAATTTAATTCAGCCAAAAAATATGTTATTTTAAATTTTGTGGGTTAAGTTCAAACGACTTTGAACCTAAATACTTGCAATTTTTTGAGTTTTTCTTAATAGCATTGGATTTTAATAGTATGGAAAATAGGATGTTGCCTTGTGATCGCATTTTACTATATTTTAAAATTCATCCGAAACACATCAGTACCCTTAGCACGAGTTTTCAGTATTTGAGACGTAAAGTACACTGGAACTTTGACAATTACAAATTGACAATTTTCAAGGAAAAAATTAGTTCCTTTTTCGCACACCAGAGGCGCTGTTCCATTTTTTCATACAAGAAACGCTGTATACTGGAAAGACGCTGTAAAGTAAAAGAGTGAAAACTCGTGCTAAGGGTACAGTACTTTGCCTTAATGTACAGTTTGACACAGATCTTAGTGCGGTGAAATAGAGTACTAAACTGACAAGCATTGGTTTGACGCGGTTCTGTCATATTACTTGACAAGCTTTGAATTTCAAATGTTCGTTTAGAAGGAGCTGTGTCTGACTGTACTTTTCACTGTTTAACATTACTTACTTTAGGAGTCCAAGATTAACGTTTTTAGAAAGACAGAATGTAATAAAGATACAAAACAAATTGGGCTAGTTGGCACTCAAAATCAACAAAAAAAGTCTTATAGTAATAATTCGGGATCCAATTAACAAAGGTTGTGCTTAATTTGGCGCAAATTAAGTAGTGTACAGAAAAGTGTGACATTAGCTTTCGACAAAAAATGCATGGATTAGGAGATATAGACCAGAATCTGAAAAAGTTCCTGGTTTTGGTGTATAAAAAAATTTCGCAAGTTTTTGAGAGGTTGGCAAACTTGGGTGTACACTGGACATAACCCTAATGGGTCCAAACAACATAGTAAAAAATCAGAGATAGGTACCTACGTCATGCTCTTTTGTGTTAATTTTGACTGGTCGTAGGTTTGGTGCATAAGTCTGGTCTATTTGATAACTTTTTGTACTTGTACTACACTGTAATTAATAGCTATTGATTAATGCATATTTAATTCAAAAACATATTATTTTTGAAAAACTAAACTAAACCTAGTTGATCCTCTGTGCTCATTTAGTGAGGTACAAATCCCACACTGCCTGGTCTTATCTCTCACAGAGAGAAGGCCTGTGTCCCAGCAGTGGGAACTTTATAGGTTTTTTAATATCATCATCATTAATGATGATATTAACAAAGACGGGCGTCTTCCGAAAAACTTTAATTACCATTTGATTAAAAAAGGGCCAACAGTAGTGCTTTATTTAACATACAAGCTTTCAAACATATACTTATTTACTGTCTTATAGTCACACGACCTTAACCATATGGTATACCTTGAAGTTCCACTGATAAGTTCTATTCATTTGCCTCAATATCATATCAGATTTCACTATTGTAACGTATTAGACAAAATACCAGGGATTTATATCACAGTACAGCAAAGACCACTTTTCAAGTATTTTTATTGACCAATTATTAAATAATTTAACTTTTCATTACTTAAATAGACACTTAGAAGATTTAACTTATGTAAAGGCATAAGAAATAAAGTCAGACTTATAAAACAATGACATAGAAATAGTGGGCACAGGTGTATTATATATACACAAGTGTTGACCTCAGAATAGATAACCTATCTATTCGTAATTTTAACTTAACTATAAATTATCCTAATTAAGTTAATACCTAAACCTCGTATACAGGGTGGAATTTTGTAATGCCACCTGGAGGGAAAGTACTCTTAATACTGCAGATAGAAAATTTTACTCAAAGGAAACATTCCTTTATTTTTGAATAGAAAGCAAACTGCATTCAAAGATTTTCTAAAATTCTCTTCCCCACACCCGGGAATCGAACCGGCTAAAATCTGAAAAAATTATACCGTGTACTTTTATTGCATCGATCGTTAGGGTCAATTATAAGGATGAAATCTCTCTAACAAACATGATAAATTAAATGAAAGGAAAACCAGGAAAACTTTAATTAATTTAATTATTTACAAAAAATGGTAAACTAACTAATTAGTTGCTCGAAATGGGCTCCATTCTCTTGGAATCTTTGAATGCAGTTTGCTTTCTATTATAAAATAAAGGAATGTTTCCTTTGAGTAAAATTTTCTATCTGCAGTATTAAGAGTAATTTCCCTCGGTGGCACTACAAAATTCCACCCTGTATAATTATGTCTTTTTGTTTTAAATACGAGTATTCAGTTTGCAATTATGATGAAATTTAACAACATATTGTAAATACAATAAACACATCAGCTAGAGAACATTTGTGTCATTTTAAATTGATATCACAGGGACAAAGTTAAGTTTTTGTTCCAGCCCTTGTACTTTTTTCTCATTGCCTTGTGGCGGCAGGTTGCATTTCAAGATCTCATTCTCATGAGCCTTAGGGTCGTATATGAGTCGCGCAAACAGTTGCTTCATTTCATCGAAGCACAAGTTCCACCGATATGGCGACTCATCCAACTCGAGCAGCTCTACGTCTTTATGTTTTCGCTTTTGTTTCTTTCTGTCTTTACCTTGAGGCAGGTCACCAGGTGAGGCGTTCTTTTCTTGAAAATTGGAATCGTGAATGAACCATAAAAAAAGATAATTTAGTTTTTCGATATTCGAGTTCCAACAAAACGGCGGCTCTTCCAGCTCCATCAGGTCCATTTCTGTAATAGAAATTGTTCCCAATCTTTAGCAGGTAGTTTTATAGTCAAGCTATGTTTCATTGAATGAACTTTGTGTACTAATTGGAAAGGAGAAATTAATTGAACAGATAAAGATGTTATACTCAAAGCCGTCACTCCAATACTGAATGTAGGTCAATGTCGGTAATGGCATCTCAAGCGAATATCACAGGGGAACTTGTAATGGTTTTATGCAGTCTTTCTACTTTTTATATTCACTCCATTCTAGCGATGTTTTGCAAAAAAAATATATTTACCATCCCTTCTTATTATCTTGGTCAAGAGAGCAAGCTTCACAGTTTGGTTTTCACTAAACTCTATAACTTAACGGTTAAATCCGATAGTTAATATACAAACTTTATTCTACTTACTTGAGTAAACCACGGTATTACAATACAACAATATATTTTCAGTAGTGTTGATATTTAGTCGGTCGTAACGACAACAACACCCGCTGAAGCGAAATAAATGTCAAACAAGGTATTGATTGATACCGCCCATAAAGCTTGATGTAGACTATGGTCGTGATACACTACGCAAAAATCCAAACCTGTCGTTAAACTAAAAAACTAAATTTTAATTTCTTCAAAACCAACTGATATGATGACTGATGGAGTTTCTAGGGGTTTTAACCCCGCATTTCCGTAAAGTGTGAATTGGTATTCAGGTTCAAAATGCTGACCGGCAGTCGTGTAGTCTATGGCCCTTTATCGGGGGTGCGTCTCATTTCATATAAAGTTATTTGATATACACACATCAAAAGTGTCTAGGGATCAACATATATTTTTGCAATAACTTTTCTCCTGATTGATATTAATTAAAATTTTCTTTAAGGATTCATCAAATAAAGTGTTTTCGTTTGTCACAGTAACGATAAACCAAGTCACCTTTGCATTAATAAAGAAATTTGCCATTTTCCTAATAAAGGGATTTTTGACATTTGAACCACTAACACAAAAGTTCGAAAAAAAGACTGAAATAACAGTTTTCTTTAAAATTTTATTGGGTAACTTAAACAATTAATAATCCGTGTTTCTACCGCGAACACTAACAACACAAGAACATCGGTTTGGCATACTCAAAATGAGTTCATCCAAATCACGCTGTGGAATGGCCGCCCATGTTCGTTGCAACAACAAAAAAAGGTCTTCTTGCGACTGGATACCCTCCATATTCGGCAGAGCTCTTCTCTGTAGCATATCCCATGCATGCTCAATCGGATTCAAGTCTGGCGACTGAGCAGGCCAGGGCAGGACATTGATGTTAGCTGCGGCGAGAGTCTGTCTTACAACTCTTGCGGTGTGCGGTCGTGCATTATCATGCATTAACTGAAATAAGGGACCGATTTGCACTTGTAGAGGAACGATGACGTCTGATACAATCGTCTCAGCATAAATTTGAGCGTTGAGGTTGCCTCTGATCCAAATCAACTCAGTTCTTCCGCCGATCCAAATACCTGCCCATACCATGATGGTTCCACCACTATAAGGATGGACTTCCTGGCAGGATTTTAATCGCTGTTGGCGTCCAGGGGTTCTCCAGTGTCGTATACGTCTTGTATCCGGTCTCATACCGAAACGAGACTCATCAGAAAAGCACACGAAACGCCATTGTTCTTCTGCCCAATTTCTGTGTTCAAGAGCCCATTGATATCGAATCCTACGATTGTGCATTGCTATAGGTGGTACCCGTAGCGGTCTTCGGGAATGAAGGTTCACTTCATGCAAGCGGTTTCTGACTGTTTGGTCGCTAATTAAGTTCCCTGAAGAGTGATGAAGCCTCACGGCTAACATCATGGCGGTTATTGTTGGAGCTCTTCGAGTTAAGATTTGAATGTATCGGTCTTGTCTCCGTGTGGTGCAGCGATACCGTCCTCCATGGCGCTCAGCCACGGTACCAGTGCTTCGGTAACGTGTCCAAAGTCGACTGATAACACTCTGACTTGTATTCAGAGCTAAAGCCACAGTACGTTGCCGGGGACCAGCTTCTATCATTCCCACGGCTCTGAGCATTTCTTCCCTGCTTAAATGACGTCGCCGCTCCATAATAACGTTGGTTTTAATCAGTAGTAGGGAAACAGTAGCACTAATAATGTCTTCAATGCGTTGTATGTTTTTATAGGGAAAATATTGACAGCTGATTTTCATCTTTTACTCGAATTTGATTCACAGTTCCTGATTCAAATTATGAAATGCACCAAAAAGGATCCATATAAATTTATAAAATCATAAATTTATTACAAAGCCACATCTCAATCTCAAGAAATCCGCATAAAAATGCTTGATCCCTAGACACTTTTGATGTGTGTATTTTCATTTCAATAACGTTCACATGATATAATCAACGTGAGAAATACCCAACGATTGATATAATTTATTTACACATAATGTTTGTGTTACTCTAAAACTCATTTCATATAATTTTATTTGATATAACGTTTATTTAAGCGAAAATCATTATGATAACGTTTGAAACATATATTTTAACGTTTAAACCATTTTCTTTGATGACTTTGGCTTATCCTTTGGACTTTGATTGTTTGCCTTCACGATTGATATTAGAAAAATTTAGTATCCAAGAGCGAGCGAAGCGAGCTCGAGACTTGGGACATCCCGACACGGACAGGTTGGGTTCGAAGGGGGTGGCGGGGTCTGAAAGACCCCGCCATCCCCTTCGTGTTAGGTTACTTTAAACCTTGCACGCAGGAATAGGAGCCCCGCGAAGCGGGGCTCCGTCGAGCCAGCATGACAGGTAGTAATCAGTTATTTGACCTAGGATGCAAGAGCGAGCGAAGCGAGCTCGGGACTTGGGGCACCCCGACACGAACAGGTTAGGTTCGAAGGGGATGGCGGGGTCTGAAAGACCCCGCCATCCCCTTCGTGTTAGGTTACTTTAAACCTTGCACGCAGAAATAGGAGCCCCGCGAAGCGGGGCTCCGTCGAGCCAGCATGACAGGTAGTAATCAGTTATTTGACCTAGGATGCAAGAGCGAGCGAAGCGAGCTCGGGACTTGGGGCACCCCGACACGGACAGGTTAGGTTCGAAGGGGATGGCGGGGTCTGAAGGACCCCGCCATCCCCTTCTTGTTAGGTTACTTTAAACCTTGCACGCAGAAGTAGGAGCCCCGCGAAGCGGGGCTCCGTCGAGCATTCATGGTAGGTGGTACTATTACTAGGTACATCAGAGTTAGATTACATACCAGGAAGAAAAAAAAATTAGATCAAATAAGTTTTATGTCTTTTGAGTGGTATACAAAACGATTTTATATTCATTGATTGTTATGATTATAGAAATTAGTCATTATAAAATTATGTCAATCGTTTATTATATTAAGAGATTGTTATATCAAATAAAGTTATATATTCAGTTGTTATCTCTTGTAAATATTAGAGATTTTGTAGTTATATCATATATTACTTACCCCTTTATCGGTGCATCCACACCGCCGGTAACATTTGTAGCTCAACGTTTCCAAATGTTGCTCGGTAACGTCCGCCAACAAAATGTTACTAAGTGTTGACGTGTTACTGTAAGTCGAGTAACGTTGCTCAACATTCGGTAACATCCGCCAACAAAATGTTATTTAATGTTACTAAGTGTTGACGTGTTACTGTAAGTCGAGTAACGTTGCTCAACATTCGGTAACACGGCAACATTTGTTGTCGGATGTTACTGCGGTGTGGATGAGTAACAATCAACAAATAGTAACAAGGAGCCACAAAAGTTACCGAATGTTGCCGAATGTTACCGTGTTGCCTTTTGTTGCTCCACAAATGTTACCGGCGGTGTGGATGCACCGTATGAGACTCGTGTGCACATTTTTTGGAACACCCCTCTGGCTGGTATCAGGCCCAAAAAGGGAAGGTGTCCCAAAGGGTCATGGCCATCCGGATGATCTACTGACACCGCACGGTCTACAGTGAGGCGGCCTGCGTACTTGCTACATTTTCATCATGGGATCTGAAGACAAATGCCCTCGCACACGTACATGAATGGAGGCGCAAGCCAGATTGAAACTCTGCTGGCGAGGCATGTCGTGATATGGAGGAGAGAGAGAGAGGTGCGAACTCATGGTTGCATTTTTTTAGCGTGGTGGAATCATCAAATGAGTCCTCCCACCCAGAGCAAGTGAGGGACTGTCAGCCTCGTACTGACTTAAATCCACGGTGTCCTTCAATAGCCCTTTACGTTCCGGGGTCACGGTAATTCGTTAGTCCCGCGACCCCGACAAGCTTTGGCCCTCTAAAGGGGCCCCGTCATGATGCTGACACTCTTGAGGCGTGCGTGGAACACAAAGCGCCGTCGACCCGGGCATGGTCCATGGTCGGACAGCGAGTCGCCCATTACTCGTCGCCGGCATGCCCGCGCATTTGCGTATGGTATGTATGACTATCAACGAAAACAAAAAAGCTTATTAGTGGAGTTCCCAGGGCATTAAAAACATGTAAACCTCGGATTTCCGATGGGTACAGTGAATGATATTTCATGATTCAAAGTGGAACGTTTAGTTAAACATTAAAATTAATTTATTTAAAAAAAACGTGGTTGTAATAGACAATTTCGGTATGAAAATTAAGACAAGCTCTAACAAAGTTTATTATACTGAGTGGAGTAATCGTATAAAGTGCATAGCACTTAATATGTCCTAAGAAGCAAGTCACCGTGAGCCTCTCCTTTAAGATATTTGAGTTTCTAATAGAGAAGTAAGACTAGCTAGGCTTTACTCAGATAATCAGTCTTACAGATACATACTAAGTCTATTTAGAAATAGGTATAACCTTGATGTTTCACTAGCAAGTTCCATCCATTTGCCTCATCATTATCAATGATAGTCCACGATACTAACGTATTAAAAATACCAAGGTTTAAAACACAAAAATAAACAGACAACATTTTAAATATTTTTATTGACTACAGTGCTTTGATTATTGAATGATTACATGTTTTGATTATTATGTTGATTAAATAGACACTTAGAAATTTAAACTCAAGTAAATTAATAAGAAAAAAGTCAGAGCTCCAAAAAATGGCGTAATAAACAATGGGCACAGGTGTATTGTGCATCAGTTTTGAGCTTAGAATATTTGAAAAGAATTTGTCCCAATTATCTGTTAATGAAAAATAAACACTAACATATTCGACCACAGACAGTATCTTAATAAAAATAACAACGTACACATGAACAGCTCAGACTAGAAGAATCAAAACTAGATATCGAGGAGTTATCGAATCCTGTCAGTAACTGACACAAGCGAGAAAATACTGAGGTCATTTTAGATTGATATGAACGTCCTATCAGGGTCAAAATGGAGTTCATGTTCCAGCTCTAGTTCATTCTTGTCCTTGACTTGTGGTTGCAAAGCGCTGCTCCAGATCTCATTATCTTCAGACTTGAAGTCGTCAATTAACCACAGAAACACGTGCTTCAGTTTTTCTATATCCATAGTGCGCACGTAAGGCGACTCGTCCAGTTCGATATTTTTAATGTTCTCATGTTCCAACCTTTGTTCATTTTTGTCTTGAACTTGCGGCGACAGGTCGCAGTTCGAGGACTCGTCGCCCTCAGTCTTGACGTCGTCAGTTAAACACTGCAACACGTAATTAATGTTTTCGACGTCCAGAGATTTGCGAGGCTCCATTCCTGTAATAGAAATTGTTTCAGGTGTTTAGCACTTGAAGTTCAATGGTCAAAATATGTTGTACCGAATGACCGTTTTTATTATTTTTACGTGGTAAAATCCTCAAATGAGTCCGCCCACCTAGGGCGGGGACTGTCAGACTTGTAAACGGCTAGTCACCCATTACTCGCCATCTGCATGCCTACGTCTACGGTGGCTGAAAATCGCGTCGTGACGTCCGATGCCGTGGGCATCTCCCGCAAGTTGTGAGGAGGCTGTCCTCTCCCTCGACTCGTATGACTGCTTAGCAGTAGGAGGCGACCACTTCCCATTCCGTCTCGCCCCGCAGCATGGCCTTGTTAATAAATTGGCATGGGGAAGACGGCGACGATTGGATAGACAAATATGATTTTAAACATACTCATAAATCGTGTCGCCCCAATATTGATTGCAGGGCAACAAAAGGGAAGCGTCGGTAATGGCGTCTCAACTCATCTCAAGTCTCAATAGTGACTATCACTGGAATGTTTGTTCTATTTATATTTTGTCCATTATCTTTCTATGTACGCAGCTCTAGCGACGATTACCGAATATTAATATTTAGTCTCTAATTGAGTCTGTAACTTAGTGAATGTATTGTTGAATTCCATTAACCAATGGCGGAGCTACGCATTTGCATGCAACTGAATTCATTACTAAAATGTTAGGCTAAATCGAATAATTAAAATTCAAGCGATGTTCTACTTACTTGGGTACACCACGGTATGGTACAGGATAATTCCTCAAGTGTTGAGGTGCGGTCGAACTGGGCGGCGACACTCCCTGAAGCAGAATGACAAGCCGGTTATTGATTTCGTAGAGCTTGACTGAGTCTAGGGTTGTTATTTAGTCGAATTCTGAATAATTATGTAGCTAACGACAATCCATTATTTTTAAAGACTTCTTAGTGTCTAAACACACTATGCCGAAGTTAAGCGACCGAAGTTCGGCGCAATTACGCCTGCAATGCTATTTGAATTACTGACGACACACTATGCCGAAATTACGTCGCGTCATAGCGTACAGCGTAACTTCGGTAGGGCGTAAGTTCGGCGGGAACTTATTCTGTGACCACAGATTATACGCGACCGAAGTTCGGCTCCATTACCTACGAAGATCCGGGGGCGGGGAGCAGCAGGGAGCCGCCCGCGCCACCCGCGCCGAATTTCCGCCGCGTAAGTTCGGCACTTATGGTGTGTCATTCAGCCGAATACGTCGGAACGTGAAATCAGCCGCCGAACTTCCGTCGCGTAACTTCGGCATAGTGTGTTTAGGCACTTAGACTATAACTGTATTTTAATTATATTTTAACTAACTACACAAATGTCTTGTCGTTAAACATACTTTTAACACGTTGACTGTCCGTGCATTACAAGTAATGCATATTTGGTCTAGCTGTGACGTCCGTGCATTACATGTAATGTATTCGTCAAAGGCAACTGAACTGCGTTTTCTGGACTGAACGTGTGAGCTACAGCTATGATTTTCTAGGGACGAATGAACAAAGCTGTTTATAGAAGAAACTATTGAACATACCACGAGATTATCCAAAAACTTTTTTTTAAAAAAGTACCGACTTCAAAACAAATACAAAAAAGTTTAAAATAACTTTTCTTTCGGAAGTCGGTGGCTTTGTTTTGTTGTGTCATTGACTATTGCCACCGACTTCCGAAAGAAAAGTTATTTTAAACTTTTTTGTATTTGTTTTGAAGTTGGTACTTTTTTTAAAAAAAGTTTTGTATTTGTTTTGAAGTCGGTACTTTTAAAAAAAAAGTTTTTATTTTACCCTTTTTAGTTTATTTATTACATATTCAACCCAAATTCTTGTAAAATACAAAATTTTCTTACATAATATATGCACTAATCTTGTAATCCGTCACAACATAAAAAAATCCATATCTCTAAAACTACTGGACCGATTTTGATGAAACTTGCAGTGTACCCTAAGTTGAACAATACCTAGTACAACAAAAAAAGAATTACTTAAATCGGACTTATAGTTCCAGAGATATGCGTGCACAAACATAAAAACATACATACATACATACATACATACATACACTTATGAAATTTGGCACATTTGTTCAGACGCTGATATAGACTAACATATATGAAAACTGGGCAGTTCTGATAATATTACATACATACGGGTCGAATTGATATCCTCCTTTTTTTTGAAGTCGGTAAAAATAGACGAGACTGTCAACGTGGTTGAGCTTATACCGATTCTTCTTCCTTGATTCTGTAACACTCATCATGAATTTATACAATAACTATCAGAAAACGTACCGAGCTATATTTTCTTCGTTTCTCTATAGCACAACACTATATTATACAACTTTACTATCACTGGCGCCTTTTATTTTGCGTATAAGTTAAACTCGAAACCACAGATTTTAAAGTAAAGATTATTTCGATCCACAAATATGTCGCTCGATTATTCTATCACTCAAACTGTGTTCACTGGCGACAATGATGCCTTCTACAGTTCGAATAGCAAACGAAGACCCTACTAATGTAATCTAAATACGCCCATCATTAAAGTATTTTCCTTCTTTCTAATCTCTTTACTCTTATAGCATTTCAGCTGAGACAGACAAGAACAAATATACATTTGAAAGCTCTCTCTTTTGCTCGATATATTAAATTTGATTTTAGTAGATTAGTCCAAAATAATAATGTTTGCTTTGCAATGCAAACAGTTATTTTGTTTCTTGAATTTAATATGTGCTCATTTTAGGACTTGGGGAGAGGCCTTTGCCCAGCAGTGGGATGATGTAGGCTAGCAGTATCAGTATCAGTATCAGTATCATTTTAGGACTAGCCAAAGTTTTTTTTTTTCATAAAACACCTATGAAAATCACTACAAAATAGTCACCCAGCAGGTGATACTGGAACATAATTTTTCATATCATTTTCCTTGTCTCATTAACTATGAGAAACTTTGAAGCATATTAAATAAAATATACCTCAAAATAAAATAATAATTATGATAATGATCTTTATATTAAATGCTCTCATCTTGATTAAGTATTTAAGTAGCTGTTGTTAGCTTATATTTCTGGGTGAATGGTCCTTGTTTTGAGACTAATTCATTTGGAGGAGCTCGTGGTTAAACCATTACAGCCGCACAGGCCGATACTCCGAGTTAATCTGCGCTTGCTGAGATTGGTCTGTGGATGGGTGTCCATCTGACAAAGCGAGTTTACAACGGGTATGCTGGCAAGCCATTTGTCCCCGCTGTCATTTGTGGATCTTTGACAGTCGTAAATGTCAGTCAGAAACTTGAACTTGTCTGACAACCAGTTTTCTGGTTTGTGGAGTTCAGATAGGCTGTCGCTCCGTGTAATACTGATATTGAGCAGCATCCGGTTCAATTAGATGCCGACCCCAACATGGTTGGGAAAAGACTAAGCAACTTTGTTACCTCAGTTTCCATTCAAAACGCACATCATTCATCTTACTTTTGTTTGGACCCATTTTTTATACTGGTAAAATCATCAAATGAGACCTAGGGCAGGGCGGGAGGGACTGTCAGACTTGTACTGACTAATATCCACGGTGCCCTTCAATAGCCCTTTACGTTCCGAAGCCACGGTTACTCGGCAGGCTTTGGCCCTCTAAGGGGGGAGGGGGGCGTAATTGTGCTGACAGCTCTTTGGGTATGGTCCATGATGTGTTAATGTGCATGTAAAGAAATATTTACAAAATTGTCATCAATCACCCCAAACATTTGCAATGACGATCGAATAAATAATATTAATTTATTTCTGCAACATTACAATCAAATAAATACCTGACAATTTTGTAAAAACTAAAGAGGTAAATATTTTCAATAAAAAACAAAAGTTGGGTTTTTGAATTTTTATTATATACGCCAAAAAATATCCAAATCGAGAAACTTACATCTACAATAAATAGCCTTACAAGCTAGGAATAATAGAAGCTTACAAACTAACACTTATTGAAATATGCTTCAATCCAAAGTAATGTTATAAACTACCAGTGTTGGAACATCAAGATCCCAATATTATTCTAAGTCCAATAATTATATTATATGAAATACATAATCTTAATAACTATATTAAGTTGACCTTTTACGAAGTACATGAAGAACTGTGATATAAAGCAATATTAATTTTAACTCGCTGTTAAAATATTCTAGTACACCTTAGGTATAATATAGCATTACTGTTAATAATATTACGAATACAAAACCTTAGACCTCCAAATAGCTTTAAATATTACAATGACAAGTTAACCATTAAAGATAATTAAGAGTGTGGCTTGTAATAATAACTACATTTATACGCTAAGACTTACAAAGTTTATAAATGTCATATGTTAAGGGTACTTATGTCTAAACATGTGAGAGTTACATAATGAACATGAAAAATCGATGCACTAATAAAAAAAGGGAAGTACCGAAGTACAGTGAGGATTTAGATTGACATAATGATGTAACCGAAATCCAACCGCGTGAGGTCGGGCTGCGCGGCGGGCAGCGGGCCGGTGTACTGCCGGCCGTCGCCCCCGCAGGCGGCCACCACGCGCCCGTGGCTCCCCAGCTGCGGGTCGCTCAGCAGCTCGTCCGCCAACTTCTGCATATCCTCCATAGTGTAGTTGTAGGTCGCCTCTTCAGGCGGCTCAGGCGGCTCGTTCATGCCTGAAACATTATAACATAACAATAAGAATCGGTGAACTCGTTAACGTCATGGCGCCGCCGTACAATGGAGTGTGAGCGACGCCATTTTGTTACTGGCTCAAAAAAATTCGGAGGCCTAACTTGCGCGATTTAAGAAAGAAAATCTGATTGCTCAAAATATATTGGTAAAAATTAATATACACCGGAAATTTTGCCTGTATCTTAAACTTAGGTATTGGTATCAATGTTTGCGATCGTTTATTATGCTGGGGTACACTTTAAATGCCTTTACAACGAGATGATAGACGTCTTTACGAACATTTGTAGTATAATATTTCGATAATTAACGGTATTTCCCGTTAGTGTGGCCCCCGCGTTAGTGGTAGTGGTGGACTAGACATGGCGTCATGGCTCGTGTTATGACGTCGGACAAGGGGGCGCGTCTTGCCCGGCGCCATTTTGCGTAAACACTTAGATTACCCAGAAAAAACATTTCCCGCGAAAAAAAGTAAAACGAACGCGGGAATACATCAACTTTTACCCAGCAAGATCATTACTAGTACCTAGTTAAAGATTATTCTAACATGCACCGGTGCATGACCCATGAAAAACACTAATGTACGAAATACAAGAAAATTTGGAAAAATAACACCGAATTTGTCTTTTTGTCACTCAATTAATCATTCTAACACTTCACTTGTAAACAAAAGAGAAAAACGCGCCTACGTTTTAATGAAAAGGGGTAGTTAAAAGACCGGAAAACCTAACTGGAAATTCGCGAAAACTTGGAAAAGCCGTAAGTTTCCCTACTGCTCACTTACCTGCGGCGGTGCAAGCACCCTTTGACACCGTACACTGAATTTTGGTGCAGAAAGATACTATATCTCAAAGTTCAATTGGAGACGTCTGCTCAGGTCCGCTGCCCAGGATCGAAAGGCCGAGCACCGCTATCGATTCACGGAGAACCCCTCCGGCCCTAACACACACATAGGAATTACAGTATGCACTAACACTAAGCTTTCTGTGGCGCCACCAGCAACCCTACAGGCCCCGCCCCATAGACCTTGCAAAGTACATTGAAGCTTTGAAGTTTATTTTAAACCTTGATGGCTTTCTTCCTTCCCATACTTATGCAGCAATGTACGCCAAAGTTTTTGGTGCCGGTTTGGCAAAGGTGTTAACTGTAATACCATTTGTATGTGTTTCAATAAAATCATTTACCTTGAACAAAAAATACTTTCAGTTTTTATAAGATTTTTTTTTTAGAAATAACAGGAATGTGGCCTGTTTGTACAGATTTTCGAACGAGAAATATCAACTTCCGGCTTCAAGAACCTTCTTTGGTTTGTTGTGATTGGTTGCGGCATATTTTGGATGACCAATGACATTGATTTGATATATGTGTGGGGTCTGAATACCTAAGCTCCACTGCAAACATGCTCATTACCACTATTTCGCATTAAAAAGGTGTCGTAGTGTGTGTTTCGCCCAATTTCCTTTTTCACTGACTTGATAACTGGTCATTTCGCATAAACATTGCAAAAAATATTTGAAACAATATTTATTAAAACTAAATCAAATATTTTCTTTACCTCAAAGTCGGAATTTTCGAATACTATTTAAACTTCATAAAATTTTCCTTTTTTTACTTGGCAACTATGGAAATTTTCATACTTCAGCCGCAAAAGTTTTCAACAGTTGCCCAAGCAAAAAACAGTGATAAAACCGGAATCAACTAACTTCCGGTTCTTCAAACTTCGAGAATGTTCTAGAAGACGGAAGTTCTCCCAATTTTGTGATTATCTATACACATACTCAGAAAACGCACACTAATACATAGTTACATAGTGTGTGTTTTTAGGGTCCAAGTTTTCATTTTCACGAGCTTTCGCGGTCAATTTGAAATCATACGCGGTAAATTGAAAATACATTATTAAAATTTTCGTTTTAGACTCGGGTGCAAGCCATAGGGGCTTTGTCATGCAAATATGATGAACTTATCATAAGAGATTTGCAAATACATAGATGTAGCAGAAACAAAATTAATATTTTATCTTTATTTATTATTTAAAAAAAACAATAGTGGCCCAGCGGTATCGGGAACAGGGTCCAAGCTACCGGCGGTCTGGGCTCCAAAGAAAGGAACCTCCTAACAACGCCGTGTCCAGAAGAATTGCTTTCTGGATCAGGCCCGTATTTATTTATTAACGGCTGAAGCCGATATATAATATCTCATTTGTAAATGTATACTATGAGTAGAATCGGGCCCAACAATTTTACGTTACTACTAAAATATACTGAAGAACATGAAGTTAGCGCTCAACGGATTTTTCGGGGAACTAATAGAATCTGGCAAAATATTCCAGCAGCAAATGGATATATGAAGTACCCTTAGAATCCTCCTGCTCTTCTCTGTCAATAAATAGATTATAAATACGAAAACTTTGAGGATGGATTGACGTGTGGATTGAATTTGGATGAAATATGACACACAGATATCCTGAAATTTTATTCTAGTTTTACTTTCCCATGGGATAATTTTCTCCTACCACACGAATGAAGCCGTTTTTTATCGTGGTAAAATTATCAAATGAGTCCTCCTACCCAGGGCGGGGCAGGAGGGACTGTCAGACTTGTACTGACTAAAATCCACGGTGTTCTTCACTACTTCAGGTTCTTGATGAGACAGTCCCGCGACCCCGGCAGGCTTTGGCGCTCTAAGAGAGGCCCCGTCCGTCTAAGGGGGCCCCCCTTCAGACGAATGAAGCCATAAGAGAAAGCTTGTTCAAAGTGATAATAATGCAAGTATCTATTACTTTTATTGAATGTTCTGAGTATTGTTATAAAATTTGACCCTTTTTACTTGAAAGCTAGCCATTACATCTGCCCAACTGGCCCACAGATTGCGCCAAACAAGAAACTTCTGGACCCTACCGAGCTTTTGTAAAAAAGTATTTAAGTAAAGAGCTCTCTATTCAAAATGTATTTAACATTGAGTGACCGTTATTGAGCAGCTGTATGGTCCAGACTTATTGACCCTTCCATTTGATATTGTCTGGATTGTAATATGATTCAGCGCTGATTTTTTATAAAAGAAAACTTGTTGCTCTTTATAAAGAGTGGGTTTTTGAAGTTTTGTTCAAAATCATTCATTCCCTTTCTTATAAAACGAGCTACATCCGCGATTAGCGTCAAGTTACTATTCCACACGTGTTTAGCGTTGAATAGCGATTTTCAAACGGGTTTTTTACTAAATACGCTACAATAGTTAGATTTGTACATTCTTAAATATGCGAAACTAAACACATACTCGTATCACACAATATCCTGATATCTTTATCTTAAAAAGAATTTACCTTTTTCTAATTAGCAACTTTGATTACTTACGTTCCAGCTTCGATGAAATAGCAAGTTCAGCATAAAACGCCCTTCCGTTGATCAAAATGTTGGCCTATCTTTGACATACATTGACGGATTGTTGTTTACTGTGACGGCCGAGTTGTATATGTATGTAGCAATGTATGTGAGTCATAAATCAAACAAAGAAATTGTGTCTCTTTCATGCCAATGGGTAGTAATAGACGATGAAGAGCAAAGGAATATTTTGTTTTGCTCTGTTTTGGTATAAACACGGATGAAGTTTCAGGCAAACATTGAAGTTTGTAGCCAAAGATTTGCTTCCCCCAGACCCTGGATTTATCGATTGATTGTCAACCCTTATAACCTTTTTATGAATATTTAATAGATGATCTAGTTTTTATATAAACTATGGGCTATGAGTAAACTTTTGAAAGTTTTCAAACTTAGTTTTTAAGTTAAGTTATAAAAAAATAATAAAAATATACATGTCAAATTGAGTACTTCCTCCTTTTGTTTTCGTCGGTTAAAAATGGTCATACTTTTTAATCTTAACCTTTTTTCTTAACCTATGCTTTCCCACTGCTAGGCAAAACCCTCCTTAAATTAACAAACCAGCGCACGGAACACGCCCAGATCTTGTCGTCACTTCTTTCTAGGTTCTCTGAAACGTCGTCCATCTCTCGGCACACCGTGTGTGAGGATTTTTGCCCGTGTATCATGTCTTAGAAATATATAGAAGACATGTTTGATTTATTCAAAGATATATTCTATATTTTTCTGTTAGCATTTATGTTAAATCAGAGAACCTTTCGAATGTATTCGCTTGTGCGCGAATATCTACAGAAAGTTCTTTGATTTAGTTTTTGGATGAATAAAAAGACAACCTGGGTTTTTTATTTATTTTTATTCACGCACAATATTATTGCTACGACAAGTATATATGTGTAAACATTGTGAACTTATTACTAGTAATACCAACATTGAGTAAAATTTCTAAGAAAAATACCTTTATAGAAGATTAAAAATTAATTAAATTCTTTTGATATGTAAATAAATTAAGCGAAACTTAAACTACACACTTGAAAATACAATTCAAAATAGCTTACAAGTTTCGTTGGTTTTAAATCTAAATTGTGAAACAGATTAAAGTATATAAAACCATTTGTGCTCCATTGCTGGCTAGAGGCGGACTGGTCCTTTTCTTATTGCTACATATTTTGCATAACCCAAGATGTTATGCCTACTATCCGCCACTTCATCAAGTGTCATAACTCTCCAAATCAATACAATCGTCTTACACTAGTCCGGCTCTTCATATACGGCCAGAAAACATCAACACGACACAACATCCAGTTACATCAAAGGAATTCATGCCATGACCCAACAGCGATTGGAATCATGTAGAATGTAGGACATTGAAATAAAACCTGCTTGAAAGCATTTTCAATTGTTTCTAACAAGTGAACCCTGAATTAGATAGACTTTTTTTTTAAATTACTCGCCAACTTCTAAAGATTGTGAAATCCTCAATAAAAGGTTTCATCTAAATTCCAAGTTTTCGTTTCAAACCGTAGCTAAACTTACAGTAACAATTTTTAACTTTAGAGTGTACAAAAACGGTGTGCAAAATTGGCTATCTATCAACAAGAACTTGATTTTGAAAAATAACATTACATTTTATGTGATTTTTTGACGAAGTGGGATGGGGTTTACATTGTCACAACACCAAGAGAAAGTAATTTAAAATTTGAATTGGTTGTAAGTGGTCTTGGCACGTTTCTCGTCCGGGGGGCCCATTTGGATGTCATCGATCTTGGTGGACTCGTCACAGTCGCGGCCGGTGCAGCAGATCGTGACGAGCTGGCCCCTGTTCAGGCCGCAGGGGCAGTACATATTGAACTGTTCGCCAGCCGAACCAGCTGAGCCGTCCTTCGGGCCCGACTGCGTGCCGTCAGGGGGGTGCAGCAGGGTGAACGGTGTGGCTGAAACATAGATATAATCTATACAAACATGTGTAATCCACTGATCAATTACGAACACAAAAGACTTAGTTAAAATAAGAATGCGTTATTACCTGGTTCGTGCATATATTGTTCGGGATATATATGCTCTATCTTGGTCTGGTCACAATCGGCTTGATCACAGCAAACAGTGGCGCCCGCTAGCACCTGGTGGCCAGGTTGACCTGGTTGGCCCGATTGAGATGGTTGGCCTGGTTGGCCTGGTTGGCCCGATTGGCCCCGCATGGACTGGCTTTGCGAACCCTTCGAGCCTGGCTGGGTCTGCTGGCCTGCTAGTATTGGCCGGCCCTGATGGCCATGGAAACCGGTCTGCGCCGCCTGGCCCTGCGATCCTTGAAAGCCTGGCTGGCCCTGTTGTCCATGAAAGCCTGACTGGCCCCGCTGGCCTTGATAGCAGCCATGTCCCTGCTGGCCTTGGTAGCCCGCCTGGCTTTGCAAGCTCCGGATGTTTAAATACTTCTGCAGCACCGACTCCTTAAAGATGTCTTGCACATTCAGTGGCATCGGATCTGCTGGTTTGATCAGCATTTCGTTGCGCAGTTCGTTGCGCAGTTCGTTACGGAGCTCGTTGCGCATTTCGTTGCGCCAATTTTGAGATTTGGAGCCACCCGATGCATTGTAAGTACTCATCTCTGAAATTGAAACAAAGCGAATGTTAGATTAACATACCTGACCCAGATTTAAATTTTAGCGTTTACGAAAGTTTTACTATTGAGATGTCTGCCGGACTGCAATACGGATTGACCATGAACGATTGGACGCCCTAAAACACTGTGAATTGGAAAAAAAATGATATTGTAAGCTCAATAAGATAAGCGAATGATTAAAGTAGAAAATGAGCTAAAAATACAAAAAAGTACAAAGGAAAATACTAAATTCTAATCTCGCTACTATGCTCGCTTGTGCATATGCATAACATTATTAAACCTCGCTCGTCGCTGACACTTATATTCTAGCACTTGCCTTCAGCCTTCCTTTTATCAGGTCTATAGGTATACGGCATCTTACTATGCAGTAGAATTAAATCAATCAATAGCAGGACACCGCCTTAAAAGATAAAAAAATAAATCACTAAAAATATGCAAATGCGATAAGATTACTTAACAAAAAACTAGGGCAAATGCGTTATTAGAACACTGTATAGAATTTTTAATCACTTTTCGCAAGTAATGGAACCGATCGATGACCGCTGATATCGTTAGGTACGGTGCTCAAGGAATCTCCGGATCGAGTGGCCCTTTCATAAGTTGTTGGAAGACTTACCTCTCAGCAGAACCCACGCTCAAGTTATTTAAAGCAATAAATCTAATTAACTGAAACCTTTATGAATTTTATTAGGACTCGGCACTGTGAGCTCCGTCCGGGCCGGCCGCTTGATGAACTGAAACTTATTGATTTATGCAAGGTCGGATTGCGCAAGTGCAATTTTTCCGCGTTCACCATGGAGTGCTTGTTGCTATGCAGAATTTTTGCAGGCACATCCTATGAGCTTTAGAGAATATAAGTGGCAATTGTTTCTTAAAATATAACACCAACACCTAGTTATAATTTGCTATTCACTGACATAAGTTAGCACATCCGACTACGAGACTGCATTAAAAGTTTAGCGTATGCAGCAGCAATAATTTAATTCATTTCAGGTTAGTAAACTCAATGTTATAAAAATATAATTAAATAATTGAAGAACTCACTTGCAGTACACTCAAATGCTTCGAAAATCGCCGCAAGTTATCTTGTAAACAAAACAGTCGCTCGAAGTTGTGTGCACCTTATGAATGAGCCCTAACCATAACTTTAATGAAGCCATAGGCAATAAATAATTCGCTCGGAAACGATCAATCTTTGGTTTTTGCATAAAATATTCAAAAAAGTGAAAAGATATAGATTTATTAGTAAGTTTAAACGCAGTTTTTACATTTAATTAAATACGCAGATTTTTTAAGTATTGTGAAATATTTGTATGACCTCCAATTAGTACTGCAAACAGAGCTTAGACGCGCACAAAAAAGAAACACTGAACTTAGATTGTATTGTTTAAAAACTGAACAAGGAGAATTTTCTAGATCGAAGCATCATTAAAGTTCACATAATTAACTGCACTCAGTAACATAATTAAAAACTGCACGGTTTCTAAACCCTTACCCAAGGTATTCAGCTCAAACTGTTTCTTCAAGTTATCGTCTTAGTCCATAATACTTCTTGTTCACTAAAACTATTAGTTCTATAGTCAAGACACGAGTGCATATTTCTACTGTCAAAGCACTATTGCGTGTTCTCATTCAAAGGGTTACGTAAATTCCGCTCAAAGTGGAGCATATCCCCCTTCCCTCTATGGTAGGGAGCGCATCGAATAATATACGTGTTGTAGACGTCTATAAGCCTTATTTTACAAAGAAAACTCACTGTTTTACGAATTACCTTAGGAATCGTGAGTAAGAATCGTGATCAAGGTGATGCTTGGGCAATGTGTGATTTCAAAGAAGATAGGGCACACCGCACGCCAGGCCACTTCGACGAAAAATAGTGTATATTAACTAATTACATCTGAATAACAGGCATTTAGTGTTCGTTTGATATTATTAATATTTTTTTAAACCTTCTACCCCAATAGGAGGCTGAAATATACCACGAATAAAATTTAAGTTGTTTTTAAGTTCCTGGACTAAACGATTTTTGTTCAAAAAAGCTGGCAACACAGAGGGGATACGCCCTGTTTGCACATTGCCCACTCTCCGGGCATTTTACACTATGCCAACTTTTTAACATAAGTATAACTATGAGTATAATTCTAGGGTGGGGTTAAAGTACTGCAGACACAGAAACCTTACGTTGTTGAAGTTCTTGAACTTAAGATTGCTTATGTAATTAAAGAAAACTTTCCTACAAAATGTTATTTGTAGTTAAGTAAAGGAAAATATTATGGTAATAATATAAACTGTGAAGGTTAATGGCTAGAAAGATTGTGACTGCTGAGATAATGAGTAATTAAGAAGTAAAAAAAAAGTGATGTTGCGCCGTCCCGGGTGTAACAATGATGATAATTATAAAGAGACATTTACTGTAGTTTTATTAGATTTACGAGTAATAAAGGCACTGTTTTTTTACTTTATTTGAGACTAGTTGTACTCTGTAGTTTACCTTCTCCTATAGGTCCTAGTTTGATGTTATATAGCCTTTCTCGATAAGAAGACTGTCCAAAACAACAATTCGAACCAGTAGATACAGAACATTAGCGTGTTTTAAAAATAAAAATAAACTAAATTTAAACTAAAACTAAAATACCTAATTACAAAAAAAAAAAAAAAAAAAAAACACAAGAAGGGCATAGACACTCAGGCGTCAAAGTACTCCTCCGCATCGCTGTCATCTGGAAACGTGCCCAGAAGACTGGCAGCATTGCCACGTTGGATGGCAATGCTTATTCTCTGACCAAAGAAAGAACCAGCCCTCTGGTCACGCGAAGTGTCGATTAATCGGCGAGAAATTTCCTTAAAAAGGGAACGCGCACTCGGACCCCATGACCCGAGTGTTTCGACCCCAAACGGCTCAAAACTGTAGCAACCATTAAGGTTACAGTATTTGCGCCGCTTGAGGTTCTCAGCAGCCGCAGCAGCGGCGCCAGCACAGCCCGCCGTGCTTGCAACGTGGGATGGCGCAAGGGTATCGACACAGGTAGCGTCCCACACCAAAGGCCTACCCACCTTCCAAGGCACTAACGTCATACCGTCTGGTCTTTTCCCATCGTCACGTACCAAACCATTTGGTTCTAAAACCGCTGGTACGCCGGCGGAGGCAAAAGCTCGTCGAATAATGTCGTTGATGCTAGCGTGACGAGCTATGCGACCTGCGCTTCTGCTGCAGGACAGGCCATGATGCCCGAGGTTGTCGACAGCTTCACCACAGTGGCAACGATGCGGAGCAACACAAGGTGCGCCTAAGCGAAGGCCTGTAGCGAGCCGAAATGAAGCATCATCCATCATGGTACCAATGGTGGATGATGGGAGTGCTTGTAGCCATAATCCCGACTCCCACTCCCCCACAGCCAGCAGACGGGCGCGCTCCGCAGTATTAGTTGACGTATTTAACAGGTTATTCCGTACAATACTGCAGAGCGGCACGTCCCACCGTCTTTGGGAGGACAGGTAGTCGGGCAAATCCGTATTGGGACAAGCCATTTTCCAAGCGTTCAACGCCTCGGTCATGAACGGTACCTCAAAATTGACCAGTGAACTAGATAAAATGTTTCTGGTTAATTTTTCGGTACCGTAGACCGAGGAGAGGAAGGCCGGTAAACTAATACTTGAAATTTTGCGGACGCCGAGACCACCCAAGCGGATAGGAAGTGTGGCTTGCTGCCACGCTCGGTCGTCCAGGGCCACATTTAGGATGGAGGTCAATGTATTTCTGATGATTTTATCTACTTTTTCTAAAAGTTGTGGGTGTTTCCAGAGGTGCGAGGAACGAAGGCTATAGGTAAATTTTGGTCCAAAACAACAATATCGAATAATTGTGAAGGCCGAATGTATGTTGATTTTAAAAAGCCTTTCCGAGACATCATTAAAATTTTGAATTTTGTTCTCAATGAAGGTGGGAAATGATTCATCAAAAATTGGGGACCCCAGGAGGTGAAGAGACCCTTTTTCCGTAATTTTGATGTTAGGTGCGATTGAATTGAATTTAGAAATGGTTGTCTGTCTGTCGGTACTCCGGGGAAGGTAAATTTCACATTTGGATAAGTTGAGCTGTAGGCCAATGGAATTAAATTTTTCTTTTAATAAAATTAAATCTTCCAGAACTGTATCTACATCACCACCTAGAGTCCCGTCATCAAGATACCATACATTAAATTTTGAATTTAGCTGCCTAATGATTGGATTTATTGCTAAACTAAAAATGACTGGCCCAAGAGGGTCACCTTGTTGACAACCAACGGCTGATTCCAAAAGGTTTTCTTTATAAAGTAATTTTGAAGGGTTCCTGTAGCATTGATAGAGAAAACTGTAAATTTTGGGTATTTCCTTTTGTACTTCTGCCAACAAGGTGTCCCTATTTACGGAATTGAAGGCATTCTTGATGTCAACCTTAAGGATGACCTCACCTTTACCACTGTCAAGGTAGGTGGACAGAGCGTGTACCGCAGCCTCACAGCCCCCTTTGGACCCAAAGCCCAGCTGTAGGGGCTGGAATTTGCTGGCCAGTGTCTCACTATAAAAGGCACAGCAAATTTTGGCTGCGATACGACGAAAGGTTAACCCTACGGCAATGGGACGAATGCCGCCATCCTTTTTGCGTAGGGCACAAAGGTTTGCCCCGTACAAAATATCAATGACGGCTTCGTTCACATTGCCGGAGAGCATAAGGTTGATAAGGGCCGTCAGCTCCCTCAAAAGAGACTCACCGGCTTCCCCGGCGCCTGAACAAAGTAGGTCCTTCAGGTGTTGAGGAGTCAGGCCGTCGAGGCCGCCGGCGGATCCACTTCGGAAGGAGCAAACGGCCGCAGTAACTTGTTGCGCTGTAACTTCAAGACAGTTGGTTGACGGATCGGGGGGGTCAGGGAAGGAGAGGTCATCTGCCGGGGCGGGGTGTTTACTCTCCAGAGCTGTAAGAGTCTCTGGAGAGTACGGCGCCACCACATCGCTGCTGAAGATGAGCCTAGCTGCACCACTAATATCACCCTCACCTAGTTTAGATTCTACATGATGCAATAAACCTCTATTGGGGAGGTGTGTTGATAATTTTGGGTCTAAACGTTGGGCCGAAACATTACAGTTATCTTTAATTTGAGCTGTCAAAGTTTTTCTAGTAGCCGAATTTTTTTGCACATGTAGAATTCTAAACGGGAAAGTGAGTAGTTGCTCCCAAGCACTTTGAGAGTTCTCCCGGGCGGCGAGGCGGACACAACGGGCCAAACTAGTCGCTACGGAAGGTCTCGCACCGCGAGGAACTCTCTTTAAAACTGGGGTTGTGGATTTTAATTTTGAAAGATATTTCCAAAAGGGTTGAGTAGGTGGATCAGCTGTTGAAGTATTTTGAGCTGTAGGGCAGGATAAAGGCACATTGTGGGGTTTATGTTTTTTCCCCAGATGCACCTTTAAGCCTCTTTCACCCTTAAAAAATCGTGCTTGGGAGCACTGAGGGCATCTCACCAGGCCATCCAGCGATGTGGAAGGTTGACACACACTCCGACCGGCGTCGCTACAGGCGTCATTATTAAACATAAAAGAAATTTACTTACCTAAACTACTTATATAATAAAACTTTATAACAATAAACACTTAATAATTATTACAAAAAGAAAAGTCACAAAATGTCTAAACACACTGACAGGACAGCAGGTGACAGCGGAGCACGGGGACGGTCGCGCTGGCGGCCTGGGGCACCGGCCGCCGCGCCAGCAACACGAACTCATTGGTGCAAACGTATAGACTCTCAGGCATAGAGTACATTATATTATATACGGCTCTCAGTTCATATAATACAGTACATGTCTCAGTTGTTGCCACGAGACAGGCGCCGCAGCGCACACAGAGAATATTTTTCCAGTAATTTTGAATGTGCCGTAAAAGATGATATTCAAAGGCAACAGCAGAGTAGAAATACCGAATTTTAACTTGTTTAATATGTAAAACTTGAATTTTCACTTCGTTTGGCCATTAAACGTAATTAAATGAGCTTTATTTTATATTTTGGTCAAAATATAATCGGAAAATACAGCCATCCCATTTGTATTAATTTATGTAAACATTATGGAAAAATCTGTTCTAAAAATGTGATATACCTAATCAATCAAAAACTTAAATAATTTGTGGCGTTTTAGCTCTTCAAGGCAGATGTAGAGTAAGTAACTTAAAGATATTGAATTTAGTTTATTTTTATTTTTAAATTACAATATTTTCTAGATGACAAACAACATAAAAATATGAAAAATACAAATTAATTTTATGACATAAAATGTTTTAGCGTGTTTAACCTAACAAACAAATTCTTTTGCTTTCAACATTAGTATAAACAGAAGGGTTTTCATATAACTCTAGTTTAAGGGTGCCTTTCCACCAGAGATGTGCTGCGAGGTGCATCCTCGCAGCACAGCTACATGCTCTGCTGCGAGGATGTACTCGTAAAAGCTGAGCTCCAAAACTGTGTGGCCGTTTCACTGATGCTACGCTATATTTAGCTGTGCGAGTAAGATGTGATATGAAGATGCGCCGCTCGAGCTATGCGATGTATCGATAGTAGGGAAGACGTCCCATAGCAAGCATTCATACCACGGAGCCATAGCACGCATCCTTCCATATAAAAAACACATCTTAGTTGAATCCGATTCCACCAGTGATTGTGTAAACCAATGAATATGATTGGTGGATATCAAACGCATTAGCAGCAACGCAGCATAGCGCATCTCTGGTGGAAAAGCAGCCTTAGTCAAAGGTGACAGAGACAAACTTCACGATAGAGCGAGTTTTCCTAGAAGAAGACTGTTCACTGTAACTTTGAAGATATGAGAAACCAAGACGTCAAAATTGGGGTTCAGCTCAGTTTTCAGAAACCATCACACATATAGAGTGTTGTTAAAGATTATCTTCACAGTACTGGCTGTTGAGTTTATGAAGGAACTAGCGGCCCGCCCCTTGCTTCGCTACGTGTTACAAAAAATGTAATAAATGAAGAACCACTCGACCGATTTTGTGCAAACTTCACATAAATAATCTGCTAAATAGTCCGAACAAAGCCTAAACATTTGGTTTGGATAGGTGAGCCCGTTCTTGAGTTATAAAATTACAACGAAAAGTGGCATTGATTTTTATATATGTAGATGACTAAATGTTTTGATTTTTGGGTTGTGAAGTTTCTAGTCTTTGTAGATGCAATTTTTTATCCGTTTGGCTTTCGCCAGCCATTCAGTTAGCATCAAGTTCAAATCACTTCATCAGTGTTTTGAAGGTTGTTTCCTAGGAAGACTTGGTTCTTTAACCAGTGTATATTGCCAGTGATAACATAATATATAAGGTGTTAAAAACTTAACTGTAGGAATTTCATGTACGTATCAAAATCTAAGTATATTCCAAAAAAATTTTGTTTTTCGAGTATAATTTAACAAAAAAAATTTTTTTTCAGCCTTTTTTTTTGACCATATTATTGAATTTGATTGCTCTTTGAGGTCGTTCACCCGTGTGTAGCGTTCACAGCTGATTCCAACTTTCTCATCACATTTTGCAGACTTTGGACTGACAATTCATCGAAATACTTACTAATAACTTATTTTATTGGCCATATTAATAGGCCAGCAGAAAAATGTTTGAATTTTTTTTTATTAATTTTGAAAAAGTAATTGAAAAAAATGTATTTGTTTTAAATGCTCGAAAAAAAAATTTTTTTGGAATGTAAGTACTTGGTTTTTGATACCGATTACGCACACGAAATTCCTGCAGTTAATTTTTTAACACCCTATATAGTACCTACTCCGACGTGGTCTCTAACTGTTTTTGAGAGAGTAAGAGACGAAGATTAACCCAACAAGCCATGGAAAGAGCTATACTCGGTGTTTCTTTCCGTTATAAATTCCGAAATGAGGATATTCACTGAAGAACCAGAGTTACTGACATAGCTATTAAAATTTATTAGTAAGCCGGCAACCGCCTCATCACTCGTAAAACTGATAACCGATGGGGAAGAAAAGTTTCCGAGTGGCAACCACGAATCGAAAGATGCAGCAAGTCACGGGATGGCATTGGATGCAAGTGGGAGATTGTTTGTCTATTGGCCTTTATTTAGGAGTGGACGTCTTCGGGCTGATGATGGTGACCATGTCGTGTATAAGAAAATTATTATATTACTGTTTCAACCCATAGTGTCCCCCGCTGCTAGGTAAAGGCCTCATTACACTCATTCAACTTCTCACGGCTTTCTGCGATTGTTGCTTTCATGATTGCTTTCATGAAGCAGTCCAAGTGTAGCCATCTTCCCTTGGGTCTGCCACGACGTCAAGTTCTCCCTTTTGGCAACCAATCTGATGTTTGTCTTGCCCAAAGATTGTAAGGCATTCGACATAAATGTGGCCTGCACAGTCCTATTTCAGCTTTGCAGCTTTTACTAACACATCGGAAATTTGCGTCAAGGATCGCAGTACTGTGTTTCTTATGCGGTCCGAAATTTTAACTCCCAAAATACTTCGTTCCATGCGTCGCTGGTAAATCGCGAGTGTGGACTTCTCAAGATTTATCAAAATAAGAAAATTATAGAGGTTTAATAAAACATCAAATAAATATATATACATAACATTTATCACCACATAAAAGGACATCAAATACCTGTAAACTTAACCTACTTAGAGATAAAAACATCAACGTTTAAAAAGTTACAATAACATTTCAAAAACACACAAAAATATTTAACTGTGACTAGACATTTATACATAAAAACTTCTTTCAGGAAATGAACACCAGTATCTTTGAAAAATTAATACTACAGGGTGGTTCTTTTAAAAATATTAATAAATACATAATATATTTTGTAATTTTAATACTTAAAGGTATATAAAAGAACATTTTCTATGTCATGCTGCACCTACTTTTTTTCTTTTCTCTGCATCACCCTAAGGTAGACTGGTAGGTCGCGGGACTTATAAATTACCGTGACCCTGGAACGTAAAGGGCTACTGAAGGACACCGTGGGTTTTAGTCAGTACGAGTCTGACAGTCCCTCCCGCCCTGCCCTGGGTGGGAGTCCTCCCACCCAGGGCAGGGCGGGAGGGAATGTATTCATTTGATGATTTACCACGTAAAAAAAAGGTAGACTGTTAGAAAATGCCTATTGCATTAATTCTGCATTATTAATAATATAATTTGTGCATAAAGATTTAATAATAAAAATAAATCTTGTTATTAGTATCGTTGTATGAAAATCTGAGAACTTTTAATTAAATTATATATTCTCAAATTCTTTTTGTATATGTTTAAATTATTTTAGTAAATACATAATGATCTAAACTATAAATAAAAACTAACTAGTAGTATGTACAAAAAGAAAAGAAAAACATTTAAAGGGCGTCAAAGAATTCGTCCACATCGCTGTCAACGGGAACAGTGCCCAGAACGCTGGCAGCAATGCCACGTTGTATGGCAATGCTGATTCGTTGGCCTAGAAATAGGCCAGCCCTCTGGTCACCTGAAGAGTCGACTAATCGCTTGGCGATATCTTTAAAAACTTTGTGAGCGCTCGGACCCCATGGCCCTGGAGTTTCAACCCCAAACGGCTCAAACACACAGCTACTAACTAAGGCAATGTATTTGCGCCGCTTGGAGTTTTCAGCACTTGCAGCGGCAGCGCCAGCACAACACGCTGTACTAGGAAGATGGGATGGCGCAAGGGTGTCGACACATGTTGCATCCCACACCAAAGGCCTACCCAGCTTCCATGGCATTATGGTCATACCATCTGGTCTCTTCCCATCGTCGCGTGCCAAGCCACTGGGTTCTAAGACGGCTGGCACCCCGGCGGTGACAAGAGCACGACGGATTATGTCGTTTAAGCTAGCGTGTCGTGCCAACCGACCTGCACTCCTGCTACAGGAAAGGCCATGGTGCCCGAGGTAGTCGACTACTTCACCACATTGACAGCGATGTGGAGCCCCACAAGGAGCGCCCAAACGCAAGCAAGTAGCGACCCGGAAGGTTGTGTCACCCAACATAGTACCCAACATAGTACCTAATATATGTTGGGTGACGGTAGCGCCTGAAGCCAAAGGCCCGACTCCCACTCACCCACAGCCAGCAGGTGGGCACGCTCCGCAGTATTAGTGGACGTATTAATGAGATTATTCCATACCAACCTGCAGAGCGGCTCGTCCCACTGTCTCTGGGAAAACGGGTTCACGGGCCGATCCGTATTTGGGCAAGCCACTTTCCAGGCGTCCTCGGCATCGGTCAAACACGGCACCTCAGGGTTGACCAGGGAGAAAGATGATGAGTACTCAGTCTTACATAGGTATTTAAATTTTCTCTTTTGGGCTGATGTTTTGATCTTAGGAATAAACGTATACTTCTTTTAAACATATACAATTTTTGTTTAGAAAAAAAAATCTACAAAAATCTAACCTTGGGAAAAAAAATCTGAATCTGCTTTAATATCGGAATATCTTTCATCTCATTTCTTAAATTTTGTTAGAATTACATTCTAGAGAGATTTAACCTAAAAAAAATCTTTTGATAAGAATAAAAACTGCAGCAAGTATTGAAATATATTTGTGAAATAGTTATGACTAGTAAAAGTGCCTTGCCGTAAGAAGTCCAAATTTTCGCGATTACAGATATGCAAAAGCTTAAAAAATTAACAACACCAAAGAAAGGTGATTACAATTAAGCTACTTAATGCTTGTTCAAGTGTGTAGTGAATACACTGGTAACAACAATCATCTAACTTATTGTATTTACAAAAATGGAGATTAAAACATCAACATTGATGTTGATTTGATGTAAATTAACTTTTATTAAGATTTTACAAAGAGTCACCCATTATCTTAATTAAATCGGCTCTAAAGGCATTTGTTTCATAATACTAGCTAACATTGTGCATTGACAGCATCTTGAAGAATCTTCGTGAGATTAAAGTATTAGGGAGATCATTTTTAGTTTTCCAAAATTCACTCACTATGAGTGGCCTTAGCAGTACATTTGACAATTTAGGAGTTCGATTCTTTATCTATTTGACAAAAGTTAAAAGAGGACCAAAAGACGATATACTCTTTTAAAAATAAACAAGTTAACCTATGTAGGCGGAGATATGTGGTAACATTAGAAAATATATACAAAAAAAAAACGAGGGAAAAAATCCTCCTATTCGAAGTCGGTAAAAAATCGACTCTTCAGTCTTAGTAATTAGCCATTGGTTAAACAGGTAGGATATAATTTGGTGTATAGGAAATTGCCCGTGGGCTTGTAAAAGTGCAAAATTCTATAGAATGAGATTAACTAACATTTATAAAAGTACAATAACGTGACCGCAAACATAGCTGTTTTAGTTAAACGCTTCTTTAGCGTCTCCAGCTTTATAAAGCTACATAGAAACCAATCGTTTTTGCAGTACCTCATTGGTAACCCCTGCATCACCACTATGGTTTGCGGTCGTGATCATCTTTGAGGGTACGGCTAAACCACCGGAATCCTTTGTCCATCATATCTTATCGATACGGTGTATCTTGTCATTCCAGCTACGCTCATACATGAGACATCAGACTCCAGAAGTTCGGCCCTGACACCTGAACATGAAACATTTATCTATTTTTCTGAAGCGTTGTTCTGTTTTCCTTCGAGTTTGTCGTTGGTTTTCTCAGGTATCGTTATGCAGATAGCTCGTTCGGTCTTGCTGGCTGTCACCAAACCGTGGTAGATCCAGTAGGTGTTCTTCATATCCATCAAGAAAGGGTCTATGCATTGGACTGGTTTCCTATAGTTGCAGTACTTCAGGCAATCCCGACACACGCAGTACAGGTGTGTGGTCACGATGTCTTTGCTGTAATCGAGGCCTTTACGAGGGTCTTTCAGCTTCTGGATTGCATGTTCCTTGGTCCGCATTTTACCGCCCGAGTCTTGACGTTTGTTCATTTCTGAAGAAAATAAATTCAAATTTAAAAAGATGCAATCTTACATCAAGCGAAACACCAAGATCCGTTTAGCCGTTGTAACGTGATTGAAAACAAAAATAATACGGATTACAGTCATGTGTACTCAGTTGTATGGCTAGTTTTGAAATTAAGAAAGAAAGAAAGAAGAAAGAAAATTGTGTTTATTGGCTCTAAAATTTAAAAATAAACAATACAAATAAAGTTATAAAGAGAGTAATTCAGTAAAAAATAAATGAAATACTAACTTAACAATTTATTGCCAAAGGGCCTCAGCTCAGCATAATGTCAGATGGCAACAAAAAGTCTGCCACCTGACGCTGATTTTCAGCTGCAGCTCACTTTTTATTGCAGATTTTACCTAAAACAACTATTTCTAACTAAAAAATTAATAGATTTAAAAAATCTAAAAACCCACGTTTTTAAATGTCCTAAAAAGAAGAAAATAACCCTACGGGGCTGAGAGAGGGGCCACTCAAAACGTGGGGGCGTATATTATTTAAGGGATTATTTATGGGATATATTTACATCACGTGAGATCGTAGGTGTAACTTGCAAAGATACGCCCCCACGTTTTGAGTGGCCCCTCTCTCAGCCCCGTAGGGTTATTTTCTTCTTTTTAGGACATTTAAAAACGTGGGTTTTTAGATTTTTTAAATCTATTAATTATTTTATTATTTTTATCATTGTTCATCGGGTTTGAAGCTACCCTGAAAATTTCAGCCTGCTAGCTTATCGCCTCAAAGCCTGTCCGCCATCTTGGACGTCCGCCATATTGGATTAATAGCCTAACCTAGCATAAGCCACATGACTATTTTTTTCGTATTCCTGACAGCAAACCCTTTCATTTGATACCCATATCACGGGGGTGGATTTCAAACAGCCAGTCTACCATCTTGGACGTCCGCCATATTGGATTTAAGTCACGTGACTATTTTTTTCGTACTCCTGATAGCAAACCCTTTCATTTGATATCCATATCACAGGGGTGCATTTCAAATAGCCTGTCTGCCATCTTGGACGTCCGCCATATTGGATTTATGTCCCGTGACTATTTTTTTCGTATTCCTGACAGCAAACCCTTTCATTTGATACCCATATCATGGGGGTGGGGTTCAAACAGCCAGTCCGCCATCTTGGGGAGGCCGCCATATTGGATTTGTTATGACGTTTCTTAGCTAGTCATGTATTGTCATCAGAACTCAAAGCGTGTACAAAATTTCAGCATGCTAGCTTATCGGGAAGTGCCTCAAAATTGAGTTGCAAAAGTCCAACCGGAACGACAAACAAACAAACAAACTTACAAACAAACAAACAAACAAACAAGAAAAGTGAGTGTATAAAAACGTGGGAAAATACAAAAATGTGCCAGTTATGATACTCGCAAGTGGATGTAGAACAAAAGCTTTCAGTTTCACTCTCTTTTTACTCCAATTAGGAAGCTTTCAAGAACAAAATTATAACTTGTCCAAATTGTAGTGAATTAAAAATAAAGTTAGTTCTTATTTTTTTTTTTAATTGGACATCATTTTCTGATTTTATTTTAAGTTAACTTAAGGAATCTGGGGGCACGGTAGTGCCCCCGCCAAGATGAGCCAAGCGAAGCGCAAGGGCACTACCTACCTTTTCTCATAACATTTCGTCGTTTTTTTTGAACCCTCATAGAGATGGTTTCCGATGTACCAGATAGTTCATATTCTCATGATATGATGTCAATAATAGATTAATTAAACATACAAAGTTTCAATTTAATAGCTCTAATACTTTAGATTTTATTGATATCTAAAATACACCAATTTCGTCACTGACACACTGATGATCATCAAAATATTTGGCTACTTGCTGAAGTGCTAGAAAGCTGAAATTTGGAATGTAATCTAAATTTAGTACACAACCAACAAAAAAAAATCATAAACTTATAACTTTCGCCCCCCATCCCCTTAAATGAGCCGACCACATAAGGTTTGCCTTGTGAAAAAGATATCAGATCTCTTGTAAAGCCAAGCTTCTGAATCTACACGGCCTAACTCTACCGACCCTAACTTCACAAATTCTACATATCAGTAACAAATGTATTTCTTGGCTGTTTCGGTACTTACTTCAGAAACTACATATTCGTATCACCTCCACGACGCTAGCGAAACGGCGAAGCCATACATTTGTACTGATATGTAGAATTTGTGAAGTTAGGGTCGGTAGAGTTAGGCCGTGTAGATTCAGAAGCTTGGCTTTACATCAGATCTGATATCTTTTTCACAAGGCAAACCTTATGTGGTCGTCTCATTTAAGGGGATGGGGGGCGAAAGTTGTAAGTTTAGTAGTCTTGGCAACATTTTACATGGAATGTTTTTGGTGGGATAAATATTACAGACAACAATAACAGTCGCTAAAGGCAATTTAAAATTGTATAGTATTTTACATTTTTAAACTGCAATTTTTAGTTGCATATACTGGGTGTAAGGGACAGCCCTCCCGGCATTTTGTCTTCTCTAATTCTTTTGAGAAAAAATCTAGGAAGATGATTACATCATCATCATCATCATCAGCCTGTATTCGTCCACTGCTGGACATAGGCCTCTCCCAATGTGCGCCACTGAGCCCTGTCTTGAGCTTTCCTCATCCAAGTTTTCAGTTTTTTCATTTTAAATCATTAGATGAAATTGATAGCATTGTACATATGATGATCTCATGACTATTTCACTTTGCGGATTTTGCGTAGCTCAATTTTGGGTTACACGAATAAAAAACAACTTGCCACACACGCCAAGAAGCAATTGCATTTGCATCAATAATTCCGCGAGGCCTCGTCAATCTCGAAATTTCGCTAGACTAGCTTTTTGGTCATCTTATATCTACGTAACTAATAATGCATTATCTAATAACATAGGTTGTTATAATAATATATATGTTTCTTAAAAACATTATTGTAAACGGACCTGATAAAAATTCATCGTCACTAATTAGCATAAAATAAAAGATTCGTATTAACGAATATGCCACATACGTAATTCGGACCAACTTTCCTCTTATTAGCTATCTTATTATTTAAACATACAAACAAAGCCGTCTCAGTATTTCCCATAACATTGACTTTATATCCGTATATCAATGTTATGGGAAATACATACCTACACGACAATATTTGGGTAAAGTGTCAACCGCAATACGACGTTAAAGCCGAATCCTGTCTACACTGTCTTTGATACTTGCATTCTGACAGAATTAGAATACTATCACCAGACACTGATGCATACGCTTCAATAGATGTCATCGGTTGGATATGGACCAAAGGTTGTACTTACTTACCGCCAGCTTCAGCTTAACACAAGATCAACAGGTTGTTTCTTGAGACACTACTTTTGCAAATGCCACAATTATTCGTAAAATCTAAAACACAGCTCCACCCGATTAAGACGTTAGGAAATAATTTATTGATTGATGACTATGCACTATTTGTGCGCAAGTGCAAATTATTTCCTTGTTCCGCAGACTAGTTCATGTGGAAATCCTCCCAGCCTCAACGTCCTGAAGCGTGGAAGACTAATGATTTACTAATGTAGATACATACTGGATCTAGAAACCCGGCCAGGTAAAACAAAAGGCTCTGTCTACTAAGGACACTGCTAACCTCCTACACAAATATCTATAAATAAAACCTTTGATAGAACAACCTTGTTTTTGTTATCAGACAAAATCGTTGTGGCATCTAAATAACAAGCCCCCTGGCAATATTGAGATGTTATTGTCATGTTATTAATAGGGCGTCTTAGTTGTTAACAGATCATGTTTAAATGTTTTTTTGTTATGCTATATGAAAATGTAGCCTTTGTTTGAATACAACATATTATTTTCTAGTCAATTCGACTGTCAATAGGAATGCAACTTGTATTATGACGCAGTAGTTTTTAATTCCGTCCCACTGCAGGGCGAAAGCCTCCTTCCAACGCTCACCAATGAGCGCCACCTCCTTCCAATTCTCACGGAAGACATCCAGTTCGTCCTGCTATCGCCTTCGTGGTCTGCTGCGATCCCGTGTCACTTTTGCAGGGCACCAATCTTGAGCTCTGCGGGCTCGGACATATTTGACAGGCAGTAAGTAGCTCTTCCTTCCACTCTCCTCAGTTTCATTTAAACATTCAAAATAATGTTGACTATCTTCAACATTAAATGAAATTAGTACAGCGTAGGTAAGTGTTAGATATGCCTGTATAGAGTAAAGTGCTAACTCGGCCTCTATCTGAAGGTTGACACACTTTGAGTATTAGGATCAATCAAGGGGCAGAAACTGTCACTTTAACAGAATCATACTGGGATAATATTATGAATCTAATTTTACTAACCTGATCATGGTAAAGTGGCTAATTTAGGCCCCAAAATTAAGGTATAAGGTTTGATGAAATAAAATTCATATGATTTTAACAATTTTATTCTACTCACATCTAGAATGTGAGTCCATTCCCATACTACTTATATCCTAAGAACAGACGAAACGTACACGCCAACGCACTGAACTTTTCAAACGTTCCGATGTTTTTATTCATTCTTGACCTCTCCAATAAAAGAGTAGAGTAGAAGAAGACGGTGAAGACAGTAAGACAGACGACAGCAAATAAATTAAATCAGGAACGGCTTTGAAGGGCACCAACAGCCTAGTCACCGTTGGCTTTAGCTCGCTGCGCACCGGGCGTCATCGAGTGGTCGCGACTGACTGTGGTGCACATGGGGTCGCAGACACCAGCACTCAGCGACAATCCGGCGACCACCACGCGAGGCATGCCCCTCTCCGCCGTCAATTCTGCGACTTGCATGACTGGCTAGCCACGACCGCGAAACCCCTCCTCCTCTTCTTCCGTCGAGCAAGGGTCTCCCTGGAATTGATACAAGACCAATGTTATTATTATGGTAATTCCAATGGTTATAAGCTGGCTCAGTAACACGTGAGTCAAACTTATTGGCTCGGGATACGGTTCGCTGGATTGAACGATTGTGACGTTGTCCATAGCGAATGAGAGAATGGTTGTCCAGTTGTTGGACTTAAAATTTTAAATTAACTTTCCAACGAAAAATGTGACCGAAATTATATTGAATTAATTGAATAATCGCTGGATTTCAACTAATTTATTATTCTAACAAGTGCTCGTCTCTGCTCCGAAGTAATCGGAAGCAGGGCGGGCGCCATCTTGAACGCGGCTTAAACGCCCCTCCCTCCCCCGCAAATTAGAAAAAAATAGTTCACAAAAAAAATCTCTATTGAAAATGGCAATTACTTTCATTAGAAATATTGGGGACAATAAATCTTTCTCATGTCGTAGATAAACTATATTCTTAAAGTCACAAAATGTACGTTATAGCCTGCAGATGGTTTCGCGATGATGATTTTCTTTGATCCTGCAAAAGACTTTTAAATAATGAAGTTAATGTTACTTACGTCGCCGCAACCGCAAGGACAGGGACCCTTAGATGTGGCTGCCGTGATGGAGAGTGACCCGGACGTCCTAGCCCGGCCGCTGCTTCCGAAAGTAGACGCTATCGATCCGGACCCGGAGATTCGCCCTAGCACAGCCTCCACCTGTGTTACCAACCACACAAGAAGAAGCCAGTGCGGAACTTTTTTCAAAATCTACTAAACTCGTAGGAAATCGAGCTCGTTTATACTCTTAAAACCGTATGATAAGGTGCTTGTTATTGTTCATATCTTAAAAAGAAAATGTTTCAAAGGTAATGATCGGTTATGTTCCTTTAAAAAGAAACAAAACAATCTTAAAGTAATTAATACATTTTATTGCCTAAAAAATCGGTTGTCTGTAAAGTCGGTTTACTGACGATAGTTGAACGTGAAAATTGGAACGCCTCAGAGTGAGGTAACGCCACATGACGTCATGTTTTTTCGTACGTGCAGCCGGCTCCATCGAATTAAAAGACGTTGTCAAAGTGCGTCGGCCCGTTTTTTTTGGTTGATAAAACCATCAAATGAGTCCTCCTTCTCTGGATGAAGCAAAAGGGACTATCAGACTCTGACTAAAAAAACCACTCAGATTTGTCACGGTTATTAATGGAACCAATTAATAAAAATTAAATTATTTTTTCTTTTTGAATAAAAAATATGTGATATTGGTATCTAGCGGACCATTCATGAAAATGGTCAGCTAGATACCAATTTTTTAATAAAAAATGCAAAATAAATTATGCAGGTGACGAAAAAAGGAATTAAATTAAGTACTAATATATATTCTTTCTATGCAACGCCACTTTCAACTGCAAACCATGTTGGCTGAACTGTTTTTCTTTCAGTTTCTTGCCAGTTTTAAAAAAAGGTTAGCCAACATAACATTCTCAGTTTCCATTTTCATTGGCGAGTTCTTTATTCGAATGGTCCAGAAAAATAAAAATAAAACTTAATCGTCGTTTGTAGCTTTCTTATGATGGCTCACAATAATTAACATAAAGCCGCATTTAGACAATGTAAAGTGCAGGTCAGACAGAAGACACGTAAGACGAGGACGCGTCGCGACAGGCGCAGACGTAAAAGTGTTGCACCAGCGACCCTCTTCTGTATGTTTAACGTCGCGTTTCTTCTATACATTTTGGAGGCAAATGTCCGCGCTCCGTCGGCGTCTTACGCCTTTTCTGAGTGTCCAGCGCCTAAGAACTTACATCCAATTAACACTACAGTTTCACGCATCATTTAAATAAGGCTTTTGTAACACATGCGTGGTTTTTGTCACACATTTTTGGAAACCGTATCGGATACATAAATTGATTCTTATGAAATTCGTTAAAAAAATGAAACGCTTTCAAAGCGATTGCCAAATGCATAATTTGAGAGCCCTAAATTTAAATTTATACCAAGCCAGTCTTTTTATTTTCTTGTTTAAAAATAATAATTAGATTTAAATAAATACGGCTTTTGCAAGAGTGTGAAAATCATGATAGAATTTATTTCTACTTTTAAATTTTATTTAAAAGCGAAATATGACAATTCATTTCAATTCAAGATGTTAGTAGGTACCTACCTACTGAAATCTTTCGCTCAGAGCTATTGTCAAGCAGACAGGTGAAGCGAACGCAAACCGAAGAATTTTGGTTTTTATTGTATGGAATTGTTTGCACCCAGTCACATAGACTATCGGACCGCTTTCGCTTTTCTATATGACAGGATTCGGATCGCATTCGCTTCGCCTGTCTGTTTGACAATAGCTAGGTTTGCTAGGCCACTTTCAGTTGCTCTCAATTAGCAATAGCATTTCTAGGAGGAAAAGTCTAATAAATAACATTGTTACCATTTTACGAAATTTACAGTAGTACCATATTAGTAATAAAGTAGTTAATACTATTGAGCAAATCCTTGTGCCTGTGTTTTGAAAATATTCACAGTCATACAAAAAAATTCAACTAACTCCTCAAAAAGTCAGGTCTTTTTTAACTCATTAGGCTGTAAGTAAAAATGAAAAAGGCTTATACTTCATGCGGTTCATGGACTTGTGAACCTTACATCATACATTAGGACTAATAAACTATAATCATTATCATTTGAGGCTTTACAGCCAGGGCTGCGGCGGGACTGTCTAGACAGGGTTCCACGGCCCTGGAACACCAAGAGCAACAAAGGGAACAGGGTAGTTTTTAGTGAGTACGAGTATAATACTTAGTCCGCTCCATACAGGGAAAGGACACATTCTTCTAGCAACGGACCTTAGTCTGATCTAGTGGAACTGTGCCATAGAGACCTAATTTTGACTTTTCTCTCTAAATTAAAAAAAAAATACTTTTTTTTTTTTACGCCTGTCTAGACGAGTTATAATCTGGAATACTCTCTTACCTCTTATTCTTCATAATTTAGAAAACACTAGCTGACCCGGCAAACTTCGTATCGCCTCAGAATATTTTTTAATAATTTTTAATCACCTTTTAAACCTCCCATGGGCTTCCAAAAATAATTCATTACGAAAAATAGCCAAATCAGTCCATCAGTTCTCAAGTTTTAACGAGACTAACGAACAGCAATTGGTTGATAACCAGAATAGATGGTCTACAATACCAAAAAAAAAATAACTAAGAATAATGTATCGGCCGAGTCCAGAACTCCTATAGGAGGTTTCACAAATCCGTGTCCGACTAAAAGCTGACAGATACTGCGCCGACGGACCGAGCACCGGCGGGACTTAGACGGGACGTTTGGCCGCCGACGGGATTCTTCAACAACAGGGCTATCTTCAACGCAAAAAAAAATCTTTTAGGGGGGATTAAAGAAACCAAACCGAACTTCGGCTTGTTCCCTGATGAGCCCTGTCGGCGAGGGTTCCTCTCAAGGTGTCCTGTCGGCAAAGAATCCCATCGAAGTGGAGTTTTATCGGTGTTGAGTCTGTCGGCGTTTAGTCGTAGTAGTTTACTGTTCACAAATGAATCTGAATGTGATCGAGTCATCCGGACGGTGTCCAAGAGACTCCAGTTTCAATAGAGATATCATGTCAGTCTTTGAAAAGGGTGACGTTTTGCTAATCGTATCACTGCAAACATTACCTTCTTATAAGAGTTACCATCATGTTTTCTTATTATTTATTGTAACCTGAGGTCCTAGCATGACTTCTCGTTTTTGTGAAAAAGTAAACAGGAATTTGATGTAAAAAATTAATTCCTCGTTCGTATACTACATGCGCGTACATAAAATAATAAACTCACTCAAACACGCTGTGAATAAAATACAGTAATCTTGTGATAAGGCATCTGGTACACCTTTGGCAACGTTAAATGAAAAACAATGTGATATTTTTATTTATTCCAATTTAATTTTACGATAAAAAACTAAAGTGTAAAAGAGTGTGCATATTCATCTCAAAAGACATCCTTGTAAAAAAAATATCTTATAAAATTCTAAAAGTGTAAATTACAAAACAAATGAGGTTACAAAAGTTTCACAGCTTAATTTCACAGATCGGTGTAGGCAAACTATTCGTACAAAACGCTATTTTTGTTAATTAAAATTATTAAGTAAATACAAATTTAACCTAGTAAAATATGGATGGACCCTGACTTGATATGCAACATGAAAAATACATGATGTGTCTTCAAAATGGGACGGAGTCTGGCGTCCACTCAGTTGTAGTTCTTGCCCATTCTTCACGACACCAATTAAAGACAAAAACGATGAAGATGGAATGACAGGATACTCGTACATACACGCAAATGAATGAAACAAGGGAAAGCTTTGAGGGAGCTCGTGGTGATGAGTGGTTAGCCCCCGTCGGCGGTAGCCCGACGTCCAGGCGGCAGGTCTTCATCATCATCATTCACCACGACAGCGACGATGCATATAGGCTCATCAGTATATTCATCATTCATAGTAGTGAGGAGAAAGCGAACTTTATTATCTTTATTTTTGTTGATCGAATCGGTAAGCTCTTTCAGAGCGTGATACTTATCAGGTGGCATTATTGCTCGTTCACCTTTGCGCCGACCCAGTAGAACAGACCTGGAAATGGAGAAAAAAACTTTGTTAAAGGGGGAAATAATGTGCAATAATAGTCCTGACATCACTGTGAAATGGGAACTTTGGACAGAGATACCAAATCCCTCGTACCAAGGATACTTGCATAATATGATATTGCAAGTGACAAGTTTTCTACGTTTCTAATATTAATTTTAAATCTCGCTTACCTCAAAAACAAGTGATTCCCGAACACTACAAGATAACGAGACGCTCCCGTCAGACCTCTGCTCGAAATCAGACAATATTGATCGAGAGGCGGAACTGAACACATCCCAGGGTTGCAAATCAATAAATTCTACCAAATTAATGAGACCCGAGAGGTTTATTCCCCGTTAAATTCAATTTCCTAACTTTCACAAGTTTTTTTTTGTCATTCATATTGTGTAATGATTTTATGATTAATTTTTACTATCTTTAACTCAAGTACGAGTAAAGGAAAGGGCCTTAACCACCACGCGGATGGTACATGTCATCTTATCTCCATTTTCATTTTTGACTCGCTTTATTCCTCTCCTTTGCCGTTTTGATTATATACATTGCCATCTTTTATTTTACATAGAAAGTCTCATAAATTTGTCCGTACACACATAACTGCCGAACAACTGTAACAAATTGTTTTTGTATCAGGCCATTTTCAGGAATATTTTCTGAAAATTCACTGGATATGTCGATTTGAACTCTAGAATTAAAATAGTAGCCCTCATCATCGCCTGCCTTTTCCTTACTACATATATTGAGGTCAGCATCCAGTCTCACTGTTAGGAGTGACTATCTATCTGACTTCCCAAACCCCGTTAGTACTAGATAATAATGATACACCTTGTTAACACAGGTTCAATTTCAACCGATTGACCACGAAAGAGACTCTGTATAAAACAGACGGTCAGTCATCCATAGACTCTCCATGATAGACCACAACCAATACTAGTCTACTGTCATGGACACTCTCCTTCCATCGTTCCTTCATACCAAAATACGTTTACGACAGTATCTGAAACATGCGTAATGGAAACTGGATTTCATGGCCATGTTTAATATCTTGCATATAAAAAGATCCGGTATCTTCTGGTGGTCAGTGGGCCAGTATGTTGGCTTTCCTGTGCTCATAACTTCAGAACTTGTATCTGTAACTGCGGCTAAGAGCTGCCTTCCCTTAGTGGTAGAAAGTCTTGATCCCCAATGCGTATGCTTAGCATTAAAATCACAGCCTAGGATAAATCTCTGGCCTAATAATTCAAAGAGATGTAAATAACGCTCTTTTCTTATCATGTGCCGTGGAGGACAGTAAATGGCTACAATGGACACGGGACAGTATTTGATTTTAACAGCTACTGCCATAACAGTACTTTTCTCTGCTTCTTAAGTGTAGCAATTGTAATAGCTAATGCTGAATACGAGGACATGATTTCGATTTCCTGGTCAGGACAAGTGCTACTGGTTTTCTGGATGTCTGAAACGTCAATTAGTTTAATAAATCATTGTTTTGGCTCTATCTGTCTGATCACCTGCATTACCTTAACGAAAGCAAGTATCCCTATTTACTCTATTTTGTAATAGTAGAAATGGGGATAAGAGTGAGGTATTCTCACTAAGTTATAATAATAAAAAAAGAACAAATTAAAATCCTTTGCATAAATATAACAAATCCACGTTACAACACCACGAAATGACTAGCTACGCGTAGCTGCGTCCTGAAAAATCTTGATAAATTTCGAAATACGAAATGGAGACAAATAATAATTTACAGTAGCTTTAAGAAGAAAATACGAACTGCTTCGATATTAAATAATGATTTTCTTCTTTCTAATGCGAGTGGAAAATATTATAATTGATTCGGTTTCGAATTTCCACTTGTGACAATACCCTAAGTTCCCTAGCATGCCAAGTGAATTTGGATGGCGGCGAAATAGGGAACAGGCCCTCGATTGGTACTATTTATTTATTTGAAGCGCCACTCTTAGCTACACGAGCATAAAACGGTTAAACCGTTTTTTTTTTTTAATTTTGTTCATTTCCGATTTTGGAGGTTTTGTTTATAAAGAAAACAAATGAAGATTTTCCGGGTTGTGTAACTGCAATAGACGAAAAAGAATAGATATTTGATCTGGATCAGAAAAGCGGCGATTGCAGCTTTTTGAATTAGAATTTATTTATTTCTGAGTTTTGAGACTGAATTACATTTTGTAAATAGATTTACAAAATGTCCAAAATTTTGTCTATTTACGCCGTGAACGTTTCGGAACGTTTCCTTAACCAGGATTGCCACATGATAATATACTGTACTGACACCAATTTATGATGGAGGGTGATCAAATAAGCGAACTACGCATTAAGCATTGAATTTAGCCCCTGGATCTGTATTTTCCTTTGTCCAGGGCGCCCCTCTCAACTGCAAATACATTTGGTGGCCATTTTTGGGTGACCAACATTTTTGTGTTCCATTTTCAATAATAATCAATTTTAAATCATATCTTGAGTAATACTATGTAATAAAATTTGTAAGAAATTCAAACAATGTTAGGAAAAATAAATAACAATAAAAACTTATAACAAGATCAATTTCGAGATGTTATTCAGGGACTTCTAAAGAATTCAAGAAATATTTGTCTACTCGTATTTACAAAAAAATTAAAAAGTACGGCTTTTCCAGAAGTTACTTTTAAGATTTCATTTGATTTCAATTCTTAGCCTGTTTACGATATTAACATTGAAGTGGAAATTTTTGTTTTTTTTAACGTGTCGTGGGACGTGACCTTTAAGGGAAGTGACGTCATGGCGTCAAGCCCAATTTCATTCAACAGGCTGCCGTCGCTTCAGGGTGGCACCACAATCTTCGCGAGTGTTATCATATTTGATTGTGTCTTTAACTTCCGGGGGATCTTTCTAGAATGTTCCACAGCCACGTCAATCGGGAACACCAATCACTGTCCAGAAAGGAGTTTCACGGAGTGCCGCCCTGTCGACGTGGTGGGTCGTGATTTGTCAGTCTATTAATAGTAACGATGCAAAATCATTATTTTCTTTACATAAACATAACTAGTAAGCAATGCGTGTCGTTCACTTTGTTTTGATCTGCCATTTCGTGTGAATCGGAATAACTAGCCGAACGTGAAGCTATTGAATACTCATAAATAGTATAAATTTGCAAATGGTAGCTTCTGAACAGTGTTGAGAAAAGAAGTTTTACGCTGTTTATTGTTGTTGTTAATTATTTACACTGAAAAACTCTGTTTTTGGGCCATATCTTCATCTTCGGGGACTTCAACTCATCGTCTATTGTGATTTGAGTGCTTGAATAATCAGCTTCTTTCCAACCGGCCGGCGCACTTGTGGCAGACTTCAAGTATTCAAGGTCAAGAGCTCCAAGGCATCAACAAGTGTCCAATCCAGGGTCTTCTCAGGGTCAAGAGTGACCGATTTTCATCACCAGTGCTCTAAATCCGTGACTACGAGTCCCCTAAGTGTCCTCGTGTGCATCCTCAGTGTACTACTTGAAAATTCTGTGGAATTTTTGCTGTTGGCGTTTCATGTTTACTACACTTTAATAATACCTCTGGCTAATATTTTTGGCGAATTGCTGTTACTGTATATATTATATCTTTAAATTTCTAAGTAAAAACCGAAGCTGTATTTATACCTCAAAATGGTGTTTATTTTTGATAGTATCATAGAATATTTTACTGATAATCCTCAGGATTTTGAGACTCTTATCGTTGTGGCAGGTGTATGTCTATTCCTATTTGGTTTAGATTTGATAATAGGTGCAGTACTTACTTCGAAGTTGTTGGAGCTTCTTGCAGAATTGATTGATCCTTGCGAATAAATCCGAACCAAACTACAATGTCTCTTTATTATACTGTATTTTTGTGGTTGTGTTGTTACATTATTCTTCTTTTTTTTTACTTGTGGCGCGCTCTATGTTTATATTTTTATGTTTTCTTTATATTTCATACTAATTAATTGACCCATTTGATATTGGTACTTCATCTGATTATAAACTGATATAATTATTGCAATGATGTGAGTTTTTATCTAGATAAATAAGGATTTTACTTTTAATCAAAATGTAAGCTTTAAGTTGTTTCAGATTATAATTTGGTTTAAGTTACAAGTATATTTTTTTAAGTTTAAGGTCTATCTTTTTATCAGTTATGTATGTTATGAGTTGTATAAGTGTCTAAGCATTTGTAATGAGATATATGTGGGTCTTTCTTCATATAAAAATTGTAAACTTCAAGTTGTTGGGATCAGATCAATTGTAGGTAATGGTCAGCTATGTTATATGAGTACATTATTTACATAATATTAGTGTCTATAACTTTATACAAAAATATGGGTTTTTCTTTTTTATTATAAAGGTTAGCTTAGAGGTATCCGTGGGTTTTTTGTATCAAAAACACAAACTTGTGTATCTGAATATTTCAAATTCAATAAATGTGTATGTGTGTTTATATTTTGTATCAAAAATGTAAACTCTTATCTTGATGTGCTCAAACGTCAGTGAATGTGTGTGTGTGTATGATTTTTTATGTATTACAATGTAACTTATATCTATGTGTGTTTAAATCTTCATGGACGTGTGTGTATTTCTTTATATTAGAATAGAAATGGTATTTCAATGTGTTTAATTATCAATAAATATGTGAAGATGTGTGATTTTCAATTTATATAAAAATATACAAACTTTAGTCTCCGCGAAAGCGATGAATGTATTTGTAGTCTGTTTTCTATCAAAAAATTAAGTAACTGTCTTTTCCCGCCTAATAAATGTGATTTCTTCTGTGAAAAGTGCGTTTGTTTGTTCATCCTCTTTCCCTATGCATGTTACTGTGTCAATAAAGATGCTAAGTTTCACAACTCTAATAGATACAACCCTCACATCACCAAACCATATCTCTTTTAATCATCACCTAAGCAGCGTCCTCCTTACTCAAAGTGCTTCTTCTCTTTCTGAATGAAACTTAATATAATTGTGACACATGGAGCACCATCCATCTAACTGAACATCTAATTCCACAATTTTAATTAAACTCTATACAACGTCAAAGCCATTCATCTTTGACTTTGTTTCAAGTGTTTGGGTACAAGACATAAAGTTAAATCACTCTTTTTAGTAAAGATTGACTTACGTACGTTGTTGCTGGATCCAATGTTACTGGCTTGAAAAATAGGAACGTATTCTATTACTGGATTGGATGACTGTACAGTCACATTATAAAAAATTTAGACTGTGGTTCTGAACTGGACTGAAACATATTTACATGAATCCAGAGCTTAGGAAGCGCTAGTATCCAGAGACACTGAAGCAATGTAAATCAGTCCGTAAGCCATAATAACTCACTCTAGTATACAATATCTCCTCTTTTTTTAAGGTGTTGAAATCACCAGTCAGGCAAATTAAATTCCATCACTGGTGGATCCAGTTGGCATCACGACGAGGAAGAAGTCAATTATTTCATCTTATTCTCGTTATAAATATCCCAGAAATGCAACCTAGGGCCAAGGATTTAGATTCATAAGCAAAGGCGAAAGCTCAATCCAAGAAATAGGATGGATTTTAAGTCAGCAACAGTCTGACAATCCATTCTGCTCCATCCACGAGTGGAGGGTTCATTAGATGAAGAAATGGCGCCCTTCAGCGATGTGCCTACTTTTACATTTTCGTCAGACAACTTTAGAGTATATCATCTTCCCAACTCTTAAACTGTCTGCCTCTGTTCTTATGACAGTCTCTGAGGTACCAGTCCGTATAGAAAGTAGACTACTATCTACAGGATATGGAGACTATATCCACCAATGTTATGAAGAATGGAAGGGAGAAGGAAACGTGTCACGCCGACCCCGAGTAAAATAAAAGAAGGAATATGAGAGTATCATCATCTCCCACTGCTGGGACACAAGAATTTAAAATAAACAAGGTTTTATGCTCTATCAGTAATAAACATAACAAATAAACAAGTTAACATGAATTGAAAAACATTTATGTAAATAAGACTTACAAGAAAAACATTATTATTGCTTAATATTGTCATAGAATACAAAATATAACTTCTAGTTAAGTCATACAATTATTAAAAAGAGATAAAAAGTTGTTAAAGTATTTAGATGCTTCTAACTGTATACAATGAGTCATAAATCCATTAACAATATTGACTAAGGATGAAAATCCGGTAACAAATTGTTTATTATAGAAAATTACGGTAGAATACCCAGATTGAAGTTATTCTTAAGATGTCCTGGCAAGCATTTAAAAAAATACAATATAGATTTTTAAAATATTAGTACCTACAATAAAAAAAAAACATATGTAAAGATTTGCTCTCATAGCTTTAGGTACCTCATTCATTATAATTATTCAAAGATTAGGTCAGTAAATAGCACCGGCGCCCATCGCTACAGATCATTATTACTTTTAAACAATAATACTCGTAGACTCTCCTGCTTACAATTAATGTTTATAATTATGTAATTATGGGGACCACACCATCATTTCTCACAATTATCATACACTTATGGCAGTTAGTGAATTAATCTATAGTAATATCTAGTTACACTTATCTATCATACTCTTTCCCCTCTCTGATACAAACATACTAAAAAACACAATAATAATTTCTTCGTTTCATATAGGTTCATGTAATTAAATCAAAAACCCTTTTTGTAAATCAGTCTTACTAGATGTTCAACACGTTCTAGGCCTTCTTATTTATGAATAAAAAATACAAGTTACACCTATAAAATAAAACAATAATAACAACTTAATCATTATAACAAACATTGCTTCAATAAATCAAACATACATTTCAAATATTTATCAAAATCTTGTAGTTAACACGTTCCCTGCGCCATCACTTTCAAAGAACTTTTAGCTGGTGCTTTGGAGACCTAAAAGATCTCGTAACTAACCTACCTTTTGGTGCGTTTGAGACCTAATCAGTCTCCTAAAGATACAGTTTTGAAAATAATTTACATCTTCCAAAAAAACAATAAAATATATTTTGAAGTTTTTGTGGGTGAAAGATAGCCTATTGCTTTATATTTTGCTAGGTTCGCACGCAGTTATGACATTTGAATAAACTACAAATACCAAAAAAAAATATGGTATCGATTGTATCTCGTACCGCAACCGAAGATAGTTCAATATGTGTAGTAAGTAGTGATGGGAATAAAATAATATCTCAGTTGTCGATTGAAAAAGTTTTATTAATTATGCAAAGTGTTTTTCATTAAAACATCATGGTAAGCACATTGATTGCTTGCATTGCGCGCAAATAATAATAAATAATAATAATATTTAACATGATCAGTACATCTTCCTTCGGGTAATTCTGTAATAAAATGCATTGTATAAATAAACAGCATGCAACTATGTCAGTGAAGTAAATGCGATGGAATCTAATTTTATTTTATTAGTTATATTTCGTTATTCGAGTGTCTTATGTATATTTTTGTTCTTAGGCTGTTGTTGCTTTAAAAAAATATACGGAGGTATTAAATAAAAGCTGGATGTCACAGGTCTCTTGTAAGTTTACTATAACAACGTTTTTGTTTTAATAACCGAAATTTAGGCTACCAGAAACTTACCAGAGAGTGATGTGATTTCGCAAACGTGCGCGCGACCTACTACGTCGATGCTAGGACAACACTAAAACGAGTCACGCAGCGCCCGCGCCGCCCACCTTCCATCTCTTGCGTCTACGAGGCGTACGATTCCACGAGTACCGACATATCTCCTAACGCAAGGAATGAAAATAATTACAGTACTGTGCGTTAGGGACCTAATCCATCTCTAATTTCTTTTTTAATGTCCTTGAATTCAGCTTTAAGTAGGAAGCAAATATGTATATTTGTCCTACTCATACCTAAAGAACTTTACACGTTAGATCCTCCCGCAAGGAGTGAAACAACACGATTATGTTCAACGCACAATACAAAAGTCCTGCAAGAGATCTGATAGATCTCGTAATGCAACGAACGTGTTAACCTTGTTTTATTTAAGTTTAAAATTAATATTCTATCGCAATCCAATTATCGTTCCTTCATTTTTGACAGCTGGTCCTGACTGGACATAATATATGTTTAAAATAAGCAAAAACTGTCGTTAATTGGATACAGACGAAGATCGGAATTAAAATACCATCCGAGATAGTTTATTGATATCCAGTGTTAGTAAACAATGGCTGTCATTCATGAAACTTAATCCAGTATCGCTTTCTACTGATCAAAATGACACTTAGCACTTGCGTCGCTTCTGTTTCGGTTCTTCATCATTGGGAATAGGGTCTAGTGTCGCAGTGTTAGGGTCCACACGAGTGCTAGCCGTCTTGCTAGCAGCCACAAGTCCGTTGTAGATCCAATGAGTGTACTTCATGTCCATTAGATAAGGGTCAATGCATTTAATCGGCTTCCCGTAGCAGCAGTACTTGATACAGTCCTTACAGGCGCAGTATAAAGAAGTAGTGGTGATGTCACTTCGGTAACTGAAGCTAGGGTCCTTAAGAGCATCTTTATTGTACTTCATTGCGTATTCTCGGGTCCGAGTGCACCTGGTCACATTGACCTGATGTTGAATTGCATCCACAGACATTTCTAGAATTAGACAAATGATATACTTTAATTAAAGTTTGAAAAGGAGTTTCAATTGTTGAAATACAGTAAATGTATTTTTTTCTAAAGTATTACGGTTAATATAAATAACCCTGACTTTATACCAGTCAGTAATACACATGTTCAAACTCTATATCAACAAATTCATCAATTTGACTTCATGCTAACACAAGAAACCTTGCGTCCTATCCTTCAAATTTTAATTCATAAAAACTAGACTAAAGTGTCACGTAATTACAACAACGTAATGACACCATTTGGTTGAAAAATATTAATCCTAACATACAACTACGTCATATCATAACAAACAATTACAAATATACTTACAAAGCGTGGTATTGCCTATGTAGATTCAACAGGTAGGCAATAAAAATATATCACTTCACAGAAGCAAGGATTTCCTAGAAATTCAATTAGCGAGGTGATCACCACGACTCCCGGAACTCGACTCTAAGCTCCTTATTGATTGATGCACATAGTTTGTGCGCAAGTGCATAGCAAGGCTTTGTTTACCAGGACCCACCCACCTGCGGCCGCTCCTGGCCTGCTAGATAAACATATGCCTCTAATCTAGAAATGACATGATAAAGTTTTTATAAATCATACTGTGATAAGAAATTCTCTTTAACAGTATTAAGAGAATCCGTGATTCAAACTAGATTTTGGAGCTACAACTTAAACAAGTTGTCTTTTGTATTTAAGACTATCCAGGGACTTATAAATATCTCAAAAATGATTATTTCATTTTACATTATTTTAAATCTTATAAAATCCCTTGATGACTTTTCCCTTTTGAAATCAAATTAAGGCTCCTATCTTTTCTAGGTCTTTAAGCATGGCGTAAGCTGATCTGAGGTGACCACAAAAGTTGCTAAAACCTTTTTGCCTCTTTATCCTATATTTATGTTAGAGCCAACGAATGCTGTCTGTAAGTAGCCCATGTTCAGCTCATGGGTCATAGCGACTAGGTTCAGTGAATTAAACTTCTTCACTCTGCCGAGAGCTATTTTTTTTCGTGGTAAAATCATCAAATGAGTCATGGCAGAGCGGGAGGGACTGTCAGACTCGTACTGACTAAAATCCACGGTGTCCTTCAATAACCCTTTACATTCCAGGGTCCCGGTAATTCGGTAAGTCCCGCGACCCCGGCAGGACTCTCCTGAGAGCTTAGAAACAAAAAAGCGTTGTATGTGATTACGAACCTTTGAAGTAATTGATTGGCATAAAGTTTCCAAGACATAAATCAATTGATATAATGATCTTTATAACAAAGTGGAAAATATACCGTATTCTGATTTGTTGTTCAGAACTCCAGCGTAGGCTAAGGCGCATTCTTAATCAAACAATTTCACTTTATTCGTTTTTACTTCATGACAAATATATAGTAGTGTAGCATATCAGAGAAAAAAAACTAGCTATATCTATGGAGAATAAAAATTAAATAAAGTTATGCGTTACGTTAGATGATTGCGGTGCGAGCAAGGTGCGAGTGAAGAAAAAATGTTTTTTTTTTTGTAAATAAATTACAAGATTTTATGCAAAACAGAACACCCATTTTAAATTCCTTTCTTTTTGTTCCAGATGCTGATTTTCACAAAAGATCTTATCATTTCTACTACGACAAGTAACCTGAAACACACGCTCTAAGGAATGCTGATGGTATTTTAAACACATGAGATTTTTCAGCTTTTTTTGCAGCTAAATGCAAACAAGCAACAAACAAGTGGCATCACCATAAATTCATTTATTTTATGTGCATCGCAGAGAACAGTTATGTAAATTATTACTTAACTTCTGCCTAAGGGTACTGTTAGCTGGATCAGTAGTCAAACTAACAATTAGTTAAAATACTACACATTTTAACCATTTATAAAAAAAATATGGGATAAAACAAATTTATTGCTTAACTACAGATAAAAAACACGCCCTTTATCACAATTTAGGGACAACACAACCTAATAGTGCTGAGCCAGTAATGGTTATCGCTCTGATGCATGTGAAAAGGGGGCGCTTTCGAACGTAGAAAGTTTTTAACCTGTTGGCCGCCGCTTGATTCTTGCTTTTAGAAGTCAAGGCGGTTCGAATAACCTTGGCAGACATGTCCCGAAAAATAAACCTTCAAACAATAGAGACATTCATGAACTGGCTCCGTGGGAAAAAGGGCCTGGTGTCTCAACTGTGGTAAGGGTATAGGCTGATTCCGGTAAGCTTTTATCTTCACACATTTCTTATCGACCATAACCTAAGCCTAGAGTAGTGAAGGTCCAGTGGCTTACGAGTTCAAACCCAGCCAAGCGCATTTGTAATTTATTTCATGACCACTGCTCTCAAACCGGTGAACGAAAACCATCATGAGGATACCGAAATGTCCTAGAACCAAAAATTCGAAATTATGTGACATCTATCAGCCCGCACTAGACTCGCGCGGTGTTTTTTTTTTGAGTTTACTAGAAACTCATTCCTACCCCTATTCTTTCTGTTTCTGTTAGCGTTTCAGGGCCGCGGCAACCTCTAAATATATTCCTGTTACCCCAGGAGGTATTTTGTCCTTATTGGACCCCATCAGTTGACAGCTCTTTGAGGCACTGTACGTTTCAGATGTTTAAAAAAAACCGGCCAAGTGCGAGTTGGACTCGCCCATGAAGGGTTCCATAGTAGCAAGCATAGATTAGGGATATAATTATATTGAGATTAGTAAGTAATATACAGAAACAATAAAATATCTTAGTTTTTCATAGTGTTTGTATGAATGGCAAAGTTATATTTGCGGTTTTTGAAAATGTACTATATCTCAAAAACTGCTAACTGTATCTCATTCAAACCAATTTTTGTTGGAAGTTTTTGTTGAGGTCTACATTACATATTTTTTTTAGTTTTATCATTCTCTTATTTTAGAAGTTACAGGGGGGGACACATTTTACCTCTTGGAAGTGCCTCTCGTGCAAACTGTTCAGTTTAGAAAAAAATGATATTAGTAACCTCAATATAATTTTTAAAGACTTATCCTATCTATATCTTAAATTTTATTTCACCAAACCCATACGTGTGTGGTATCTATTGCCACACACGTATGGGTTTGGTGAAAAAAAATTTTTTGTGTTTCAATTCTAAGTATGGGGGGCACCCCCAGAATTTGTTTTGTTACCTACTAAGTTTCAACAGGATAGCTCTTATACTTTCGACAAAAAGTGGCTGTGACATACGGACGGACAGACAGACAGACAGACATGACGAATCTATAAAAATATTTTTTCTAAATTGACAAATCGATAGATTAAAATTTCCTTATAAAAGAATTAAACGCGTTTTGAAGAAACCATCATAAAATGTTAACCCTAGACTATATAATATTTGAAGACGGTCGTCAAGAAGTAGTAGTTAAAGAGTTAGGGTGGGTTCATATCTGACGGAACATCCGTCGCGGATCATCGGTCGCGGGACAAACAGACAAATGTATAGAAAAACACTTGACCGTTCACACTTGACGCACAAACTCATCATCCGTTGAGTGTGAACGGTCAATTGTTTTTCTATACATTTGTCTGCTCTGGCGTTCTGCGACCGACAATACGCGCCGGATGTTAGATCTGATATGAACCCACCCTAACTCTTCAACTACCTACTATACTTCTCGTCGACCATCTTCAAATATTATAATAGTCTAGGTCGGGATAACATCCCTTTATTTACCGACCCTTATTTTACCTGAAACAACAACCTTATTGCTTGACATTAGACATCTTTAAGACTACAATAGACAAATCCGGTCGTTTTTTTAATTTGATTGTTTACAGGCAAAGATAGGGATCAGGACGACCGAGATACATCATTAATTTCCATCGTTAATCTATGGTACAAAAAGGCAGACTCTTTGATGGCGTATGATATTTTGATACGCTTTTCACGATGAAGCCTTATATTTTCGGGCCTCATTAGTACGGTAGCCTTTGATAAAATTCCGAATAGAGGATGAGTTGGCGGGGCAACATTATATATAAATAGAAGCGAAAAATAATAAAAAATCAATGATTCGTGCTTAGCAACAAAGCCGGATGTTTTTCATCGGTTGACGCCTTGAGGGGTTCATGTAGATATGAGTATATTTACTTATTTGATATGTTTCCTTCATTTATTAATAGCAGACGTAGAATTTGATAGTTTGAATTGATAGTTAACGCTGCTAAACATCTAAAACCTACCAACTACTACTATGTATATCAGAATTATATTAAAAGTACATATTTAAATAATTAGGTCAATACAAAACCGGTTATAGTTTCTGACTTCATTTTCAAATCCTCGTCACTAAGTTGTGAATCTCTGCCAAAGTATGTAATAGTTTCACTGTCCACCTTCTGCCCATCCACTTTTAAAGTGTGTAAGAGAATAACTTACACTGTGTTAAGGAGTGCCACTATCCACTGTCTACCTTTTGTCTCGGTCATCAGACATTCTCTCCTCACCAAAATTAATGTAACTTATCAGAATCGGGCAAATGAGTCCACTGCTAAAGTGTCATCATCATCATCAGAGCCATAGGACGTCCACTGCTGAACATAGGCCTCCTCTTTAGATCTCCACATATATCGGTTGGAAGCGACCTGCATCCAGCGTCTTCCGGCGACCTTTATAAGGTCGTCTGTCCATCTAGTTGGTGGACGTCCTACGCTGCGCTTGCTAGTCCGTGGTCTGCTAAAGTGTGTCAGAGCGTAACTTGCACTATATGAAAGAGTTCCATTGTCCACCTTCTAAATCTGTCATCAAGTCGTCGTCACAAAATTTAATGTAAAGGACTTGTCGTAATGAACCAAGTGGGGTGGACATCGGGAATCATCGAATGAGTCCACTGTCAGAGTGTAACTTACACTGTACGAACGGTCGCGCCGGCGTCGCGGAACCGTCAAAGTAAATATAAATGGCTACTCGTGGAACTTGGCACAAACAAAGAGAGGCCTATACCCAGCAGTGGGTGAAGACGGGCTGTGGATGATGATGATGACAGGAACACTGTGGGACTTTAGTCGGTACAAGTCTGACAGTCCCTCCCGTCCGGCCCTGGTCGGGAGGACGCATTTGATGATTTTACCAAGAAAAAATAAACACTATATATGAATGAATTCCAATGTTCCACTGTCCACCTTCTGTATCTATCATCAAACTCATATTTTATGTAAAGCATTTGTCATAACCAACCAAATGAGTCCACTGTCAAAGTGTATAACTTACCCTGTGTGTATGAGTTCCCCTGTCCACCTTTTGTTTGATCATCAGACTCTCGTCACTAAGCTCAACGTATAGGACTTGTTAAAAATAAGCAAAAAATATTAGGGGCTATTAGATAATGGTTAAAAAGTTTCACTGTCCACCATAGTGTCACTGTTTTAAGTGTAAGGAAAAGCCCGTAATATGGGGAATACTGCATTGTCTGTATGACAACACAAATAGTAATAATTGTGCCTAATATCATAGCTAAGGCCTCTTTTTGAAAAGCTTTTGATCATCAAGTCCTATGTGGTGACTAGCGATTGCCAAAGAAAACAAAATAAATAGGGTGTCCAATAAAACAAGGTACTATTTTTCAAGAGTATTTAATACACATACACGACACATCCTCAGAATGGGATACAATTTAAAACATCAATAGGTATAGTTTCAACAAAATCGAGAATACATTAAAAATAATTGATTCCTTCCTTTCGTTACATATATGCAACCCTTCATTCTTTTACTTAAATATTCTTAGAGAAAAATTTGGCCTCAAAATTTCATAGACTTACTAACTTATAAAAGGTATTTTATTAGACAAAATAAGCTCTGTTACTAACTAAAGAGCGTAACTAGAACTTGAACGTGAATCTTTGATATTTAAACTAGTATTTATTTACCAACAGTTTAATTCTACTTACGCACTCTAGCTAGTTTCTAAAACTAAATTTTTTTAAATTTGGACCTAAAAAGTTTTTTTTAAAGCTTTTTATTGAAACTAACTATGAACTAACCGTTTGACGGTGAGTATCAAGAAAAATAACTATAGTATATAATAAAATCAGTCAAACTACTGCCTCTCTCAATTATCAAAATATATGAAGTTTAATAATTAGATAGAAAAATAAGGTTAGGGGGACACGGTTACAACAGCACAATTATAAGCTTTGTTCTACGTTCAAAGTATAGCTTCTAGTTCTGTCTTAATTATGTGACATACCTAACAAGCGAAATTCAAATATGGAAATCTATCTAATGCAGAGCCAGTAGGGGAAACCCCATTGAAAACATAATATTAGAAGAGTATGTCACATTTTTCGCTGCTGTCAATGAATTTACTGACGGCGGCGCTTCATGGTCTGTCGAAGACCTTTCTTTTTAGGCAGATCCCTGGGCACTCTCTCCCTTTTCGGGGCTTGTAGAGCTATCGCTGACCTCACTGCCTCGCGTTGGGCGCGTATTTTCTGCAGGCGCTCTTCTTCGCGCTTCTCAGCCGCGACGCGCATGTTGTTGATCAGGCCCAAGTAGCTGTACCGCGGCGGCGGCGGCACAGTGCGCGGGTCCACGCACCTGATCGGGGTACCACGACCAAAGAACATACGACAATCTTGGCAGGCGCAATAGAAGCAGTACACTCCAACAGGGTGGTCATGAATTGGCATATTGACCAAGTTTAACACAGTTACTGGCTCTACGAGGTACGGGAGCGGTGGGATGTAGGACATCTTAATTTCACTGGCTCCAGCGGGTGTGACCATACCTGTAATAAGAAAGAAAAAGTTATAATAGACACACTTGTCATACAATCTCCCACGAGCCTAAACAACTAGGGAGTTGAGTGAGCAGTAAGGCTTGTTGCTGACTAACCAGTCACTACTAATTCTAATTAGTAGAGATCTGGCCTTAACCCATAGCGAGGACCTATGCCCATAGGGATCCCCTTCTATAACGTATGTAAGACGAAACTAAGAAACGTCTCTTTTTTATTCTACATTTTCTTTATTTTCTAACGCTGCTTCTGTTATCTGTACCTAGCACTTTTCACATCAATAAGGATAAAAATAATAACAAAGTGTCCGCAGTATACTGCGGACACTTTGCTACTACTAAATGGGTTACGTCCCTGAATTCTGATCACACTGAAAAAAATAAAACGAGACTTTCTACTGTTCTTGAACAGTAAAAAAAAACAGTTCCAGGAACTTATTTATACGTTAAAATAATTGATTACGGACAGTGCACTGAAATGGGCAAAAACAGTAAAGAGCTAAACAGTTATTTCAACTGTATGAACATTAAAGTCTACTGAAACGTAAAGAGCTAAACAGTTATTTCAACTGCATGAACATTAAAGTCTACTGAAACAAACAGTTCCTTGTAAGTAACCGACAGTAAAATCTACTGTTATAACTCAACTGTTTTTTTTTCAGTTAGTTTTACTGCTTTGTACAATAGGCTCTATTTTTACTGTCCAAAACGGTGAATATTAACGAAAAATCGGTTGGTATTACTGATTTTTTTTTCAGTGCACTGATCTAAACACGTTGAATAGCTATTATATATAAACATGATACTTACAATTTAGAACTCCTTAGGACTCCTGCAGTCGCGAAATGAGGCACCAAATCTATTTCAGCGTTACCGGACAAGCGCCACAAAGAGACTGGACGGGGCGGACCTCGATCTCAATGTATTGATTGATGGTACTAGTCAGTCCTGCGCAAGTGCAATTCTTATTTTTCTCCCAACCTGCCTATGGACATAGATTTGTCTGTGATTACGTCTTACATACTTAAACTATCCCACTCAATCGGCTTCGGACGATTCGTCAAATCAATTATTTTTTTTCGAAAAATATTAAAATATTTATTCGTTATATACTTATAGTAACTAGAATAATTGTCTGTTTTACTCGCCGAACAACTACTCGAAGAGACTCTTTCTAAAAATATAAGTTTCAAAACAGTCTGAACACTTACAAAGCGCGCCTAAAAGAGCTGTCAGCAATATGATGGGGCCCCTCTTAGAGGGCCAAAGCCTGCCGGGGTCGCGGGACTATCGGGTAACCGTGGCCCCGGAACTTAAAGGGCTATTGAAGGACACCGTGGATTTTAGTAAGTACAAGTACTCTGACAGTCCCTCCCGTCCTGCCCTGGGTGGAAGAACTCATTTGATGATTTCGCCACGTAAAAAAGTGTACAATCAAAAGAGTAACTTGCTATGCAAACAAAAATTTATATTTCCACAAGAATAACATGATTTATTTTTATTTGAAGTGAGTTAAATTCGTCAACGAGTTAATGTACTACTAATGTCAACTTACAACGTTAACCGTTGATTCATTGAACGGTTTTTATTCAACAATTGTGCGTTTAATTTTAGAAACAGTTTGTTTCAATTTATGTATTGGTAAACGTTTGATTACCAACATCTACCAATCCGCACTGGGCCCGCGTGGTAGATTACGGCCCACTCCCTCTTACAGAGAGGAGGCCTATGTCCCAGCAGTGGGAACATTTATAGGCTGATGATGATGATGAAACGTTTGATTGATGGTTCTTCTAAGATGAACTTCCCTTCATACTTTCTCTTCTGGCTTAGGACTGACTCAATAGAATACCTTTTCTTAAAATAAATATTTCGAAAATCAACACTTTCATCCGTTACTTAGAGTTCAAATCGTATGGTATGACCTTCACTCGTAATCTATGACGTTATTTTTAACGTTAGATTTATAAATTGCTCAGTTCGTTGCGTTTGCGTTCTTGTTAATTCAACGAGACGCACGAGTTAAACTCATAAACGTCGTTGACGAATTTAACTACATAGTTGATTCATATACAGTTAACGTTAATACGTTGACAGGAGATCAACGGTTGATTCAACTTGTTCGTTGATTCAACGCTCATCCCTTCAAGGCTGCTTTTGATATTTTTCTGCAATGTAATGGTAATACTTACTCAAGGACCCTATGAAGTTCTTCTTAAATCACAGTACAAGGTTTATGAGGAAACATCATCTGCCTAGCCTTTTCCCAACTCTATTGGGGTTGGCTTCCAGTCGAACAAGATGCAGCTGTATTGGTATTTTAAATGGAGCGACTGTCCATCGGACCTCCACAACCCAGTGACTGGGTAACACAATACCCCATGGTAAGACTGGTTGTCAGACTTTAGTGCTTCTGACCAACAGTAACGACTATCAAAGATCTACAAAAGACAGCCGGGACCAACGGCTTTACGTGCTTTCCGAGGCACGGAGGAAACTCGCTATGACAGATGGTCACCCATCCACAGACCAACCTCGGCAAGCGCGGGTTAAGCCGAAAGATCGGCCTGTGTAGCTGCGGCTGTAATTATTTAGCCACGAGTTCCGAGATTATACGTGATTTTATTATACCAATAAATTATAATAAATTATCAGTCACTCTTGTCACCTGTAAGGTGATAAAACTGATTTACCAGTTTTAAAATGTTTATATGAGAAAATACTAAGGGATGCCCACGGTCTCGGAAAATGGTGGGCACTGGCAATCATCCACTCACTAAATTCTTGTGGCAAACAGACAGATACCTGTTTATTCTCCCGTCTGACAAAATTAATCTGTTTAATTAATTACAAAAAGGGTTGTATTAGGTAAATAAAAGACAACTCCTAAAAAAAACAATTGACAGAAAATATGCCAATTTTGTTCATACATTAAATACACAATAGACAACCTTGTAGAAATAGTAAATGGACAGGTACAAGAACATCTTAACAAAATTATAAATATAGGTACATGGTTTCTTTTTGAAAATTAAACATTTCTGAACTTCACGATGGCCATTTAAATTTAAAATTTAAAACGCACGACATTTTACACATACATCCATTTAGCACAAGAATTAGTTTAGATAGTATTAACCTAGAGTAGACTATAGATAGTTATATGAGCGAATTAAAATTGCAAGCTTCCTTCAAAAGGGTATTTTTCCTAATAGTCCTTAATTCTACCAGATAAACGTCTAGTTTTCAATAACCAGAAAATAAGGAACATAGACCAACTGTTAGAATGTTTTTTTTTTTTAAACTAGTTAATCACTGAAAGAGCATTACGCGACACTAAAATTTGTTTTTAAAATAGTAAAACAGAATTCTAACGGGCAGTGTTAGTTCGATGTTATAATTTCGAAACCACTTTCTAATTTCGAATTTAGTATACAATACAGATGACAAATTTTCTGGTATATTAAAATTAGTACAGTCTTATATTTATATTTCCATTCCAATATCATAATATATTTATGCGGACTGTTTCACCATCCCTTGATGACTTTTGTTTACGTTTCCGCATAGATTATGTTCTCAAACAAATGCTTATTTACAGGATTTGATTACCCTGTCTATTTTTGACATACGTTTATAATTTATCCCAGCAAAACTTTTTTTTAAAGATATGTCTGTATAACGTTAAGCCTCGAGCAGACACACACGATTAACATTTAAAGTGGAAATTAGCTTGGCTCGTTGTCGCAGCGCGATTAATCGCGTGTGTCTGTTCGAGCCTTTATACTTGCCATGTTTTGTTGATTTTTAATCATTTCCTTTATTAAATAATGTTTATTTTTTATTGGTATTGAAATCTAATAATGCAATAACTTGATGTTGTGCATAGTTTTGATATGTAAACCAGTAAATTAGTTCATAAACTCATATAGGACTGGATATAAACGCGAGGTTAGTAAAGTTCTTAATCAGGGATTCTGAAACAGGCCTTAAAATTCCTAACCTAATATCTACTTTGGGAAAAATAGATCAAATATAGTGACTATGAGATAAGATCATTATTGATGTATTGAGATTTGCGAATAATTATGTTGAATATCAACGAAACTAATTCATTAAACATAATCGAATCTTTGATTATGAAAAAGAAACATCTGTGTTCTGTTAGCTTATACAAAGATTTTTAGATACTTTAAAGAGGCTATCCAGAAGTAATGGTATAGAAAAACTGATTTGCTGAACATGTCTCAGTCGAACTTTATGTAGGTATATAAAATGACATTTGATAAGTAAAACATTAGCTTTACACATAAACTAATACCAATCGGTTTATATAATTTTTATCTTGTAGCCACGGATACCGTGATCAGTGGCTACAAACGTTTTTTTTTTGTTTTGTTGGAAACGGATCACGGTATCGGTGGAAACAACTCGCCGTGATCCGTGGAGAATTCAATCTGATACCGGGATCCGTGGAGACAAACCCTTAATTACTACAAGTATATATCGATGTTGTTCGTTTAGACCCGTCTAGTTAGATAGAGTTGATTGCCAAATTTCCCGTCAGCCCCGCGTAAAATGAGGGCAAAAACGATCCGACCAAGATGATTTTACTAGTTAATAATGGTATTGAGTGTTATTTAGTAATAACATTCAATATCAGTGCTTCATTTAGAATTGATCGCTTGTATGGCTGTAATTAAGTGTTGTGATAATAGTGTAGACCACACATTTTGCGTCGCGAAAGACTTTTCATGAAACCGACCGAAATTACGTGACTCACAATTAAAAAATTTACGCTTGTCTGACTTCAGCCCATAAGTCGCTCTATAAAATGTTTAGAATCTATTTTGTTTTTCGTTGTCGTAGTACGAATAAAGGTCAACACACTTGTTATAGTTATTTTGACAGTTATTTTTTTCCTGCGCTATTGTCTGTAAGTTTAAGTAAAATGTGATATATTTTGATTTAATTATTCACAATTTCAAGTTCGTGTAAAGGCTGCTTTTACTTTCTGCTTATAATAATATCATGAATTGATACAAAAACTTTAAAACATTTTTGTTGTTATAACTGTTATTTCTGATAACTGATATTAAATATCATATAATTTTGACTTTTCACGCTCTTTCGAAACTTTGCCTGATAAAGTTATTATCTTTTTACTGTGCTGAATTGAAAGTAAAATTGTTTATGCTGACGACTACTAGCAATTTTAGTTTAACTGGCTACCTACTTAGTTGCTTCGTATGTTAACATTAAAATATTAGGACCAAGAAACTCAAAGGACATTAATACTGGGTCCTTAAGTGTTTATCATTACTTACTATGCAGTTCAACTATGAAGGAGAGTTGCTGACGCCATATTGTGACGTCATTAAACCCCATAACACTTGCACGCTTTTAAATAAACAATTATCATATGCAAATGACTGTGACAAGATAATATCCTATCCCATTTCCTTTTATGTTAATATTCGACATTTAAAAGTGCCTTTTTACCGACTTCAAAAAAAAAAGGAGGTTATCAATTCGACCCGTATGTATGTAATATTATCAGAACTGCCCAGTTTTCATGTATGTTAGTCTATATCAGCGTCTGAACAAATGTGCCAAATTTCATAAGTGTATGTATGTATGTATGTATGTATGTATGTATGTATGCAGTGGCGGTTCCTTCATACAAGCCCAAAAGCCCGGCATGCCTTATTAAAAATGCTCGACAGAGAATCATAATCAAATCCGAACTATTTAAAAGTTCGCGCGCTTAATTGTTATCAAAATAACACAAACTATCCACGCCACACACTTTACATCGCAATTGTTCGCGCGCAGTTACGTATTTGCAACATCTATATATAGCTATCTCGCTTACACGTACCGGCTTTTACCGGGCTTTCAAATACTATCTCTGTCCCTTTCGCGCCTAAAGCGTTGTGCCGTATAACGAGTTAGAACCTTGTGCGTCTACAAATCGATCAGTATGGAAGATTTAAGCCGTGCATGCGTATGAAGTTGCACGCGTATGCGTGACCTTTAGCTCACTTCAGTTTTATTTGCTTGAGTGGGGAAAGCTTTGTTGTTAAAGTTTTTTGTGTGTTTTGTTAGATTTTCTCAGTGATACAATTGTTTTGGTGACTTACCTGCAACAATGGAGGTAATTGTACCTTGTGAGGATTTAAAATGCGTTCAAGTTTTGATTGGCGAAGATAAGGTAAAATCTTTAAACTTTGCTCAGAAAAAAAAACACTTTATTTCTTCCCGACGCCGACGCCTAATCTGTGTATTTCTCAGACTAGTAAATCGCATAAAAGAATATTTCATATGTGTATAAATCATGCAATAGAATTCAAGAGGTTAGTTTATTTTTTTCAGCCCTTCAGGCTTTGTGTAATTTTTTTAGTACCTAATAGTACAAAACGAGCTGCTTTTTACGATACGATACCAAAAAATTCGTTGGACATAATTACATGTCGCGAGTCGTAAACACGGTTTTTAAACAAAAAAGTAAACTTATTGAGTTGTTTTCTGATCTGTGCGACAACCCACAGAACTGGGACGGGGATACGATTTTAGCTATTGAAAAACAGTAATTGTTGGTAGAATTAAAACGATCACCAAAATTTTACTCTGATGTAATTAAATCATTTCTTAAGAAAGATAGACGATTCCAATTAGAATATAAATAATTTATTTAAATTCCTTATTACATTCTATCTAGCTATTTTTTAACTTTCGTTTTGTAACTTTCTGTTTTGTTTTTTTTTGTCTGTAACCTGTTAGTCCTGTTACAAAACAAGCAACTACTTACCATAACTTTGAATTCACTTTTAATTTATTGTACCTAACCAGTAGTTTATGAGAAAATTGCGATGATACATACGTAGGTACCTACATACTCAGTCGAAAACTGAACTTTCTTTTTTTGAAATCGGTTTAAATTTTATTGGGCTTGCCTTATTTTGAAACCCTAGGCCCGCCACTGTATGTATGTATGTATGTATGTATGTTTTTATGTTTGTGCACGCATATCTCCGGAACTACAAGTCCGATTTAAGTAATTCTTTTTTTGTTGTTCTAGGTATTGTTCAACTTAGGGTACACTGCAAGTTTCATCAAAATCGGTTCAGTAGTTTTAGAGATATGGATTTTTTTATATTGTGACGGATTACAAGATTAGTGCATACGTGAGAAAATTTTGTATTTTACAAGAATTTGGGTTGAATATGTAATAAATAAACTAAAAAGGGTAAAATAAAAACTTTTTTTAAAAAAAGTACCGACTTCAAAACAAATACAAAAAAGTTTAAAATAACTTTTCTTTCGGAAGTCGGTGGCTTTGTTTTGTTGTGTCATTGACTATTGCCACCGACTTCCGAAAGAAAAGTTATTTTAAACTTTTTTGTATTTGTTTTGAAGTCGGTACTTTTTTTTTTTGTATTGTTGTTGTTTTTGAAGTCGGTTACTTTTTTGAAAAAGTTTTTTTGATGGCCTAATTGAAAATACACTATTAAAAATTAATTTGCACAAAGCTTTTTATTGCTAAACGTTATATTCAAAAGACAGTTGGCAGATGGAGTTCATTGACACTCTCCTTCTTAATTGTACCGCAATAAATTTACGATAAGACATTCCCAGAATGTCGCAGCTAACACTTATCAACGTTTTACATATAAGTTTAGATAATATGTAGTTTTAGCCTAAAATACAGTTAAAAATCACAATTTAGCATATGAAGGAAATATCCTTCTGTTCTACCTACAACGACTAAGCAAAAAAATGCCATTACTATTAAGCTCTATTAGGTACAATGGACATTTAACACCTATTACAGCTACTACAAAAACTGTAAGCACAGTCTCAAAGATTTCACAAAATTCGATTGAGATGATCGTAACAAAAACGAGATATAAGAAGATCCATCCAGTTTTAAAGAACAGCGTAAAAATATACTTATACTACACTTTTACTCTTGATGAATATGTGCTGCAAATGTATTGAATTGTATTTTGACAGCTTTCAGGAATATTTTTTAAAGGGGATACCTACCACATTTAAAAAAGCAAGAAATATTACATATTTTGACATTCTGATAAACGAAAAAGTTTTGAGAGTTGCGCGATTCCATTGTTTTGAGTCCGGAACTTTTCAATCCAACCTGTAATTACAAAAAATATCTTTTACAATACGTATAATAGCCACTTCTGTCAATAGAAAACAAAATCAGAGACTAAATGTGTTATTAAACGCAGAAGTCAAGAACGGCTGGACCAATTCGGTAAATTGTTTGTTTTGAGTAGATTTAAGTGAATGAATATTTGTCATTTTCTTAATTAGTAGGTAAATTGAAGTTTAGATCGCTAGTTTCAAATGAATATACTTATTATGACCTTATTTTATGACGTTATGCTTGGTTCACACGGCGCGTGAGCCCGACGCAAGTCTCCGATAGGTCACCTTACGACTTTGGTATCCAGGCGACTATCACAATGCAAATCCATGGAGGTTCGTATACAGGCACACACACATTTGGTATCCATTGACACACACATCAATGGATACCAAATCCTAACCTGGTATCGGAGACTAGCGTTGCATTCTGTACAAAGGAGCTACGAAAACGTGCCGCGCCGCGCCGTTCACGCGTTTCATACAAAATATTACGCCCTAGACCGCACCGCTTTCATGACATAAAACTATTACTTTTAAAGATCTTTAGGAATACTTAAATCGTTGAAGCCAATATATGTTAATCGCATAAGTAGCATAATATCACTAAAGCAAGGGCGCTATTTTTATGGTAAATTAAATATTCAATTTTTGCAACGCGTTTAAAGATTCTTCTATTATATAAAATATGGTATGGTGGTATTTCTGTTGCTGTGCAGTGCAAAAGCGCGTTCGCTTATAAATATTATTAAAAAACTGCTGAAGCGCACATATTAGCAAAAGCCCGCAAATACATGTTTTAGCAATACCCCGCAGTACTCATTATAAACATACGCACAAAATAAAACACATATAATCGAACAAAACAAATCGCTGAAGGACATTTAAAATAAATTGTGAGATGAAACGCTTGCTCTAACTAGGTGCATGGAAAGAAAAAAAGATCAACAAATTGTTGCTAAGAAAAGAATGATGGGTTGCAAATTAGACTGTATTCACAGAGGGTATTTTAATACATATTTTATTGTAAATTGTTGGGAGCAAATAAACGTCTAAACCATTAGCATTCTCTATTACAGTATAAAAAATCTGTAATGTGGAAGATACAATGTGCATTTGCCCCTTTGTAATCAACTTTTAATAAGTTCTTATTGGTACGGTACGGATAGATTTTGGACAGTGTAGATAAGAACGGTTATCAACACTTTCAACAACCATTCCACAAGTCATCAAATGCTGTCAGATCTTCATCATCAGAATATTTGTGATTCAATCTGTATTTGGTACTGTCATTAATTTCTCCGTAAAAAATCCACGCAAATACTATGGCCGCCGTCCCAACCTTTTCACTGTAACTTATCGTGTAGTGTCGAGGCCTAGCACAAGATTTCCGTATGCTACGGCGTACTTAAAGTATTTACGGCGTTTGATGTATGGAAAATGAAAAAGCGCTCCTAGTGTACGAACGACAAACTATTTTTTTTCCATCAAATTAACAAAAGTCAAAGTTCCCATTATAAACGTAAAACTTCGTGCTAGGGCCTGGAACAGTATCGCTTACACTTACGTGTCAAAATAATCCGCTGCCAACACTTGTTTGGTGCAGGTGAAGCAGCCACGATCCATGAAGAGATCCAGTATCTCTGAGAGCTACAGGTTAACCCCGGGACCAACAGGAGCCGGCAGCTTCTCAGGTATCTCGGAGCTTGGCTCCGGCGTCTTGGGCTTTGGGATCCCTGGGGCCACGAGAGGGGCCAGCTCCTTCTCTTTCACTAACTTGTTTGACATGGCTTTGTTCATTTCTGAAATCAGTTTTGGTTGATGTTAGCAAATATTTGTAGAACTTTTTTTATAATTTTTTTTTTCAAAAATAATTCTCTCTTGTAATAACATAAATTGACGATAACATTACTGCTTTTAGATCTGTTGGTTCATCATCATCATCATCATGTGTATGTAATTATATCAATACACCCCAAATCGGAAAGCAGTGGTGCCTCAGTGGTATCGACCTGGACTTGCGAGTTGTAGGTCTTGGATTCAAACCCAGCCAGGTGCACTACTTTTTGTAATTTATTTCATCACCACTGCTCTCAAAACGGTGAAAGAAAACATCGTGAGGAAACCGGCATGTCCTGGAACCAAAAATTCGAAGACATGTGACATCCACCAATACGCACTGGGCCCGCGTGGTGGATTATCGCCCACTCCCACTCACAGAGAGGAGGCCTGTGTCCCAGCAGTGGGAACATTATAGGCTGATGATGATGATGAATCACATAAATGCTTACCACTCCCTTGCAACCTCGCTTAGCTACTGGAGTAGTAACAAATTCGTGAAAATCTGCAACCACTGAGGTATCTTTTTTACATAGTCAGCTACACGATTTTACAAGAGATTCTAATGAAGGCAAACTGGCGAATAATCTTAAAAAATGTCACGAAGGTTTTTTGATTTAAAACTTTTGACTGCTAGGAAAACCTACCTACCTCTCAAGTGTTCTTTTTGACCGACACCCTGACCGTTCAACACTAAGCCCCTTCGTCCACGAGGCGACACAAGTCTCCGACACCTTACGACTGGTATCAAGGTGACCACCGCAATACAAATCTATAGAGGTTCGTTCATAGGCACTTGTCAATGGATGCCAAAGTCGTAAGGTAAAGGAGACTTGCGTCGCGTCGTCTTGTCTACGAAGGGGCTAAGGCTAATAAAAAAAAAAAAAAAAGAAGGGTATCAAGGCCGAAGGTCGGGTCATAATGATGAGCTACCTGAACAAGAAAACATAATGTAACTGACCTTTCACACGTTCCTGAGGGTTCATGAACTTGCTCTCCTGGCGACTGCAAGCCTTGTTGTCAGCCTCGCGTTTCTTCAATAGCTTGCTATCAGTAATCTTCTTAATGATGTTGTTGAGCTTCTGCTTCCTGATGTTCACGTCGTCACTGGCCATTGTCTGGGAACAGGTGACCTCTCAATTAACGAACAATATATTTTTCAGGTGTCGAAAAATGGCGTCCCGCTTAAAGAGCTTAAGGTCTATGTCCCTCGTACAAAAAAAAACCGCACGTACGAAGCATCAGGATATTTATATGTAAACACACAAGTACTTACTGCTAATTCTTTGTTAGTTCACAAATTCAACAGGTACACTCGCGTGACGATTAGAACTTCGGTAGGGAAACGCGGAAACGCGGTAGCTAGCTCAGTTTATCACTGCAGGGAACTCGAATTACTTATTGATTGACGTACTCCTGAACTGCGCAAGTGCAGTTGGTACGTAGTTCAGACCTTCGCCATTCATATGTTGTTGTTTCCTTCCCCCAAAAAACAAGGGCTTCAATCTATCGTCCGTCCAATGAGAGGTGAACACGAATCACATCATTTGCGTTCGAAAACTTCGATGTTACATTAATTAATTGAATTTTGAAGTGGCTTTGGGCTTGTTGAAGACAAGTTTAAAGTTCAATTGAAATGAACATTGTTGAAATGTTTTGAACGGCCTTTTGCATATTGATTTGAGTCAATATGATTGACGAGTACGCATAAAATAGTTAGACATCTGATTACGTTTAAATTTAGCCACCCTAAGCCGAAAAAATAAAATGTATCAGTCACTTAAGAATAATAAATCTTTATACCTGTAAAAAATTGTCAAAATCAGTTCAGTAGTTCCAGAGATTACTTTCTGCAAGCAAACTCATAAACTAACAAACATAAAAACTTACAAACTGTAAATTAAATTTAAATTAAATTGTATTAAAATTCTTTTATTTCAGGTAATTACCCCATATTAAAATAAAATTCATTAGGTTAATTTTATCAAATTAAATTAATTTAAACTGTACCTCTTATTATAGAAAACTTACACTCATAAAACCAGGCTTTTTACTTAGGGGGCAGCCAGAAACTACAGAATACCACCTTGTCTACTTTCTAAGTCCGTTAACGAAGTTCTTATGACGCGTCACGTGGCGCTGTGTCTGTGTTATTACCATTGATCGGAATAGGTAGAGCTGTTTTATGTACTTGCCATAAGTAAGAATAAAATGGATATACTCCGAGTCGCCGAGCAGTGGTGACCAGTGGTATCGGCCTCGACTTACAAGTTGTAGGTCGTGGGTTCGATCGAACCCCGTCAGGCGCATTACTTTGTGTAATTTATTTCAACACCACTGCTCTCAAAACGGTGAAGGAAAACATCGTGAGGAAACCGGCATGTCCTAGAACCAAAAATTCGAGCACATGTGACATCCACCAACCCGCACTGGGCCCGCGTGGTGGATTATGGCCCACTCCCTCTCTCAGAGATATAATGTTCCCACTGCTGGGACACAGGCCACACACTAGAGTGTAGTATCCTTCTTAATCTTTCCTCTTCTGATGGTTTCTTTTTCATGGCTGGATAGCTAGTTTCTTCTGGCAGCTTTAAAGAGGTCTTCTGTCCACATAGTCGGTCGTCTTCCTAGTTTCCTCTTTCCCTCTTTTCCAGGCAATAGGCTCGGTCCCTTTTACATGTTGGCATACTACACGAACACCTCTATGAATAGATTTATTTTTTATGAAGACTTCTTCCTTTATAAATATAATAATCTAAATTTTATCCTATGTATACTAAGTAATATAATAGAGAAGTAAAACGGTTTCTTTATTGAGTAATCTTATATTCTAGCTTATGCTCGCGGCGTGTCTCGTCTGAAGCTTACTAATCATCCCACGAGAACATAATACTGTGAAAAAGTACATCATCCATCCATCTATCGATCCTCACAAAATCTAACATTTATAATATTGGCACGAAATAAGTAAGACACAATCCGTTTACAAAATTTTCACTGATACAAATACATATACTCTTAAAAAAAATTTTAGGAACTATAAAGGACAATAACTTAATTCTGGAGTAGTTAACTTTCACGCAGACGGAAGTCGCGCTCGTAGTTGAATATTTACGTTATGTAATATGTATATGAATTGGAATTCATTACAACTTCCCCCGCCCTTGAAGGAGCAAAAGGGTCTGTTCGATTTATACTGAATTAAACCCACCCGGGTCCTTCAATAATCTTCTGCGGTCACGGTGCTTTTCATGTCATTACCGTAACTCTGGTAAGTATTTAGAATACTATCGGGCTTCGTCAATGTTACTGAGAGCTTCTTGAAACGCGCGTAGAATCCAACACGTTGTGTACTCCTTATCGGACTGTGAGCTACTGAGCTGCCCTTGGCTGACCGTCTGGAAGCCCTTGCTTACGGAGAATGGAACTCGCCTCGCGATCTGCGACGGTCAGATCGTTCCCCGCGGCAACTGGGACATGAGGTACAGATTTGCCTCTCCCCCACGCGTTCCGCCTCCTCCTTCGTTTGCGTTACTGTTTGAAGAAAGAGGTAACTGCTTCCGATTCCCCTCGCTCGATATACTAGGTATATGTGACCGAGAAAACCGATTTAGAAGTCTGGTTGTGTAGTTTTTAATGTTATAGGCCATCAAGACTTGACAGTCGTTTGATTGCAAGCAATATTATACATTACATTTAAACTTTTACTTTAATCCTAAAAAAACTTAAGTTCTTCACATAGGTTCTAAACCTAGGTTCTTCAAGTGTATTCTTTTTGCTGAAAGCAAAATCTGACTGCGAGCAGGACTCGAACCAGCGTCCTTCCGGGTGAGATCTCCAAAAATACGTAGTAATTATCCACCAAAGGAAAAAAGCTTTACAAATCTCAAAATTGGTGGATGGTACAAGGTAAAGTTTAGAACTTAACTTCTAATGTTCGATGAAATATTAAGAAAATGTTTACGTAGGTATTGTAAATGTACTAAGATAATAGTTTTTTATAGCTTGTATTGTATTGTTATAATTCTCGGTTTTGTAACAATTTCTCAGTTTCGTTACGATTTCATACTTTCATAACTAATTTTAGCTACGATTTCTTAGTTTCACTACTCAGTTTCGTCACTCAGTTTCGTTACTCAGTTTTGTTACTCAATTTAGTTGCTCAGTTTCGTTACTCAGTTTCGTTACTCAGTTTTGTTACTCAGTTTAGTTGCTCAGTTTCGTTACTCAGTTTTGTTACTCAGTTTTGTTACTCAGTATCGTTACTCAGTTTTGTTACTCAGTTTTGTTACCCAGTTTCGTTACTCAGTTTCTTTACTCAGCTTCGTTACTCAGTTTTGTTATAATTTCTCAGTGTCGTTGATCCGTGTTGTTACAATTAATAGTAATAAGTAATTAAAAAAAACAAAAGTTCAAATAACTATCTACTACCTATATTGCGCCATTCACTGTTCATCACCAATCTACTATATAAAAAATATACATGTCGAATTGAGAACCTCCTCCTTTTTTTTCGTCGGTTAAAAATAAGTCGGGTTTTCCTTCCTGCACGCGTAGCATGGCGATTCTATCTCTATTCTACGAAGAAAAGACAAAGTTATTTCATCGTTATTTCTAAACAAATCGACTGTTTTTTTGCACAAATATAACACCATTCGTACACTATTGAAGAATAGAACGTTTATTTTCTATATTTTTTACATTATCATGCTTAAAACGCTAAAATTATTTCTACATTCTGTCATTTTGTCTATTCTTCCGTCGACAAAACCCCTTTCTACGGCGCCATGCTAGGCCTGCTGATGCTATAACTCCAGAACGCACGAACCGATTTCCACGGTTTTGCATTCGTTGGAAAGGTCTCGGGCTCAGTGAGGTTTATAGCAAAGAAAATTCAGGAAAAAAATTCTTCTTTTAATCACCAAACGAAATGTTACATAAAACGAAGCCATCTGTACCCTTAGCACGAGTTTTCAGTATTTGAGACGTAAAGTAAACTGGAACTTTGACAATTTCAAATTGACAATTTTCAAGGAAAAAATTTGTTCCTTCTTCGCACACCAGAGGCGCTGTTCCATTTTTTCATACAAGAAACGCTGTAAATACTGAAAAGACGCTGTAAAGTAAAAGAGTGAAAACTCGTGCTAAGGGTACTGGTGGCGAAACGGAGTTCGCCGGGTTTGCTAGTGTAGTTATAAATAAAATTCTACTAAGATAACCTAAACGATAAGCTTTCTTTTCTTTTAGTTTTTTCCTTTATTCATCTTTTCACCTTACTTTAAACATTTTTAAAGATTTTTATAGTTCTTAGTTTGATTAAGATTTTTCTGTTTTGTAACGCATTTTAGTACGATTTCTCAGTTTCGTTACTCAGTTTTGTTACGATTTCTCAGTTACGTTACTCAGTCTCGTTACTCAATTTTGTTACTCAATATTGTAACTATTTTTCAAATTGATCACTCAGTTATGTTACAATTTCTCAGTATTGTAACACCATGTTATTCCGATAGCACTTTACGTTCTGACAATTCCAAGATCCCAGCAGGCTTTATCCCTCTACGGGCGACCAGTCAGAGTGATAACACCTATTTGAGGTGTGCGAGCTATGCCTATACCATTGTATGATATGGTCTATACTATGAATGAACGGCAAGGCACCCATTACTCGCCGTCCGCATGCTCTCGCAAACAAGGGCTTCTTATACTATTCGTTTCTATTATGGGGGGACATAAAGCTTATAATCCTAATGATGTGGTTTTGTGTGATGGTTGCAGCCACAGTAATTTCACAGTTTGTCTGGTGACAGGGTCTGTAGCTCCATTACCTATTTTATTTAGATTTTTAGGCATTTTACAATTCACAAGTGCCTGGTAGTGGCCTATAAAATAATTACTTTGATTTGATTTTGTTTATTTTTTACCACAAGTCCAACTTGCTGCTTGCACACTTTTTATATTTATGCTTGTCAACATTTTGCTATCTTGTTTATTTACTTGTTTCTTAGCATGTTTGCATACTTTCTGAAATGATTCCTAGAATGTTTCGTTGCGTGTTGGCGAAGTTCAATAATCATACATAAGGTTAAAGTTTTAACCATGTTTTACAGGGGTATCGTATTACCCAGTAACTGGGAAGTACAAAATACTGATGTTCAGCAACATGGTTTGTCTGAAGACTTATTTTATCATCTTATGACTATATGGGTTTGAACCACGACTTGCAAATCGTAAGTCAGGGCCGATTCTACTGGACCCAGTGTGATGTGACCCAGGGTGGGGTGGGCGTCTATAAAGGCACCTCTTAAGCTAGGTCAAAAGAATATTAAAAAAATAAGGAAGAACCCTTTGCCCAGTAGAAAAAATTAATATAAAATATAGACTCCACTGCCATCAAAGAATGATTTATTTTTTTATTTATGTACTACGTATTTTAATTTTATGAACGATTCAAATTACCTTAGTGACATGACTGAAATAATTTGATCCTGGTCTTGAAGGACACACAAGACAGAAAGCAGTAACAATTAGGATGCTGTTGCCACTGCAACTTTAGAGACGGAACCACAAGTGCGTGCTTTTTTTTATATTAGCGTGGTAAAATCATCAAATGAGTCCTCCCACCCAGGGCAGGGCAGGAGGGACTATCAGACTTGTACTGACTAAAATCCACGGTGTCCTTCGACAGACCTTACGTTCCGGGGTCTCGGTATTCGTTAGTCCCACGACCCCGGCAGGCTTTTGCCCTCTAGGGGAGGGGGGCGGCGTCATTGTTCTGACACTCTTTGAGGCGCGCGTGGAACACAACGCGCTGTCGCCCGGGGCATGGTTCATGGTCGGACAGCGAGTGGCCCATTACTCGCCGACAAGTGCGTGCTGGAAAGAAAGTTCCATACGTGCTTTAGCAAATATACTTAACGAGAAACACAGCCACGGGCGGGAGTCATAACAGTATCATCGTCGTCGGCCTGTAACGTTCCCACTTCTGGGATACAGGCATCCTCTGTGTGAGAGGGAGTGAAAACAGTATCATCAATTCCAAATTTTTAATTGTGCCATATCTTGGACTCTTTCTGTTATGCTGTGAATATACATACAAATCACAATTTTACTAAGTAGTCATGTTTTGTCTCATTTGTATGTACCTATTGCAAAGAGACAAAAAATAGTAGACGCAACATGATACACATTTACTAGCAAATATTTATAATTTGAAATGAATACAGACAAACAATCAATATAAACTATCTAACAAGAGCTTTATAGTAGAAACGGCCACCGAGATAATCTTCTTGAACGTAAATCGACTACTTAGTTTATAGCCCACTAATTTATCAACACTGGATAGCAACAACCTATTTACATGATACTTAAAACATTACTGGCCATTATTTATAAAAACTCAAAGCAACACAAATTCATTATGTTTAGGTCTATTTCAATTCGAACATGTCACAAAATCATATTCTTTTCCTGTTTGCTACCAAATGGTTGAAATAGGTCGGGCGGTGATTGTGACTTTTAGTCACGCAATCGAATGCTGTGGAGATTGGAACTATTTGACACTATAATGAGCACTCTCCCATATATCTTCATAGCAATCGACGGGGACATACTCACCAGTTATTGGCTAGCCTTATTTAAAACATTCGCTAATGCTACGCTATGGGCTATTTCGCATTAAGTTTGAATAGGATTACATTCAATTATCAGCGAAAAAAAGCCAGTGAATTAATGATATTAAGGTACCTACGTGATACAGACGCAGGCTTCTCCATGAGAGCTCCGGGGTGTCACAAAAGCGGGAATCATATATAGGCTGATTATGTATAAGCTTATAAGTACGCTTTGCAGTACAAATTTGACATTATTGTCACATACCTAATGATTTCTTCAAAACCCTCTGTTGCTCGGCCGGAATGAAAATCAGCGTTGTTAGAAATAATGAACACAACACACTATTTTTGCCATTACATTTATTTCACACAATAAGGAGATTTGGACATCACGAAAACATCTCAGGTTACACTCACAAGATAATCACCATTCTCTATCCAGATTTATTAAAAAACAAAACATTTTTTATTTCCAAAAGTATATCCAAAATAGATCCAAAATCAGTTTTCTTCATCTTTCTCACAATAATAGTAAATACTCTGCTATAAATCAAATATTTGGCATCACAATTTTAATTTTTCTTTTTGTCGAGGCTCGTTCCGTTCTTTACCTTAAACACAATTTCCTACAAGATAGTTCACCCTGCCAAATTGTTATTAGAAACACTCCTTAAGTTACAATGCTTTGAGACTGAAAATAACACTTGACTTATTTGATTTTAATGATTCGTTTTGGAAAAAAATGTCTAATTGATGGTTTTCTTCTTTCTTGAAATGTGTTAAATATGAGAGTTGACAGATTATAGCACAGGATGGGGAGCACACGATAGACATATAAACACGAGTGGCACATTTAGAACACAGACATTAGGACTGATTTACTAATTGGATTGGAATGGATTAAGATGATTGGCGGGGGCGGAGCGAGCAGGTTGCTCGCTGATGTGCCAGTTGGCGACTGCAGCGGTTATATCGTCAGTAGAGTCGGTCTCCCGGCGAGCCCTGGCTAGCACCATGGCCACCACGACGCTGAAAACGCCGCGCCGGTACTCCCTCAGCTCGATGCTGCGCTGGTCAGTACACATCGGCGACACCAGCACCGCACGCACCGGGGAGGGATTCTGATGACTCATATCTGAAAATATACAAGCAGCGAATGAGCAAGCAGTCTTTGTAGGCTTTTTTTCCCATGGAAAAATCATAAAATGATGGTCACCCAGGGCGGGATGCGACGGACTGTTAGACTTGATCTGACTAAATTCCACGGTGATCCTTCAATAGCATTTTACGTTCCAGGATCATGGTTACCTGATAAGACAGTCCCGCGACCCCGGCAGACTTTGGCCCTCTTAAGGGGCCCCTTCATAGCGCTGACACTCTTTCAGGCGCGCGTGGAAAAAAAGCGCTGACGACCCGGGTATGGCCCAAAATCGGACAGCGAGTCGCCTATTACCCCGAATGATGATTATAAAATATCTAGTATCATTAACCAGGTATATGAAGACGGCTCGTAGCTAAATAATTAAAACCGCTCAGGCCGGTCTGTGGAGTTAAGCTGCGCTTGCCGAGGTTGGTCTGTGGATGGGTGACCATCTGTCATAGCGAGTTTCCTCTGTGTCTAAGAAAGCACGTAAAGCCGTCGGTCGTGGCTGTTATTTGTAGATCTTTGACAGTCGTTACTGTTAGTCAGAAGCTCTAAAAGTCTGACAATCAGTCTTACCATGATGTATAGTATTAGGTTGTCCGATAGGCGGGTCAATCTTCAATATTTGAGACATCCGTTGAGGATAATGACGCCCGATCTTTTACTACTAGTGCAACCATCCACTGACAAAAAACAAAAATATAAATTATTTTAATTACATCTAACTTAAATGAAATTAAAATAATTTATATTTTTGCTTTTTGTCAGTGGATGGTTGCACTAGTATTAAAAGGTCCGGGCGGCATTATCCTCAACGGATGTCTCAAATATTGAAGATTGACCCAGGCAGTCGCTCCATGTAAAATACTGATATTCAGCTGCATCTGGTTCGACTGGAAGTTGGGAAAAGGCTAGGCAGATGATATGAAGATTTCCTGAATATTACTTAGATTGAAAATAACTTGGAGACTGTTTATTATTAGTTAGGTAGGTACAGCCAGCAGGTCAACCTACCCGAATTTTTACCAATCGAACATTAACGTTCCACTATTATGATAAGGTTGAAAATCTATTTAAGAAATTTGACAGATTGAGGTAGGTTGATGTACTGGCGTCTGTACCTATAATTATTTTATTTTGCTAAAGGTCAAACACCTAAAATAAAATCGGACTATAGAATCGGACGGTAGTTATACCAATTTAATTCCAATTAAAAATCGGCATTTATGTACCTACTGATAACACAAATGAAACACAAGAACCAAAAATGGACAAAAGATTAACCCCCAAAGTATTCGGGTATGAACATTTAATTCAATGTTCAACCCTCCCCGTATATCGACACGATATGTCAAGGGGCGAGTACGAACGTGAGAAAAGATGCTCCAGTCACCTACTTATTCACATGACCCTAAGACCGAATTTGGTAATCTAGGGGAGCTCCACGGGGACACACAAAGGACACACACTAACACGTGTTCACATATGCTAGGGGTCAATATTGAATGACAAAGGGTTAAATAGCCCACTTACCTTCTACTTTCAGAGGTTTTGATAGAACCGGAATATTGGCGACAGATGTGGAGCTGAAGACCGGTTCACCGGGAGATGCGTCCCAGAAATTATTGATTTTGCTAGTCGAGGAACTGCGCAAGTGCAAGCTGGCCCTGGGCACAGATACTTTATTAAATGGACCCTCTACTAATAAAAATAATAACTGATTGATGAGCGACTTATTTTTCAAATTCTACAGAATGTTTTAAATTACATTTTTTATGGTTTAACCTGCCTATGCCACTTTTTCACATGAAGGTCAAAGTTCATCAACCTATGTAGTTCTACGTGGCAGCACTATAGCCACCACCAGCAGCTACATATATTTTGATATTTCTATCTAAACAGTAGAATACTTCTCCTATGTAACCCATCCTATCCCTTTTTAGTAGTTTTCGAAAAGCAGTTAAGTAGGTACAAGTAACTTTAAATTAATTTGAAACCACTACTATATTTGCGAAGAAGGTACTTAAAAATCTTAGATAATTATACATTTTATAGATTACTAAAATGATGGTAAAGTGAAATTAGGCGTTATTAGATAACTGAAAGATTTTGGTGATAAACATTGTGATTTCTAAAAACACAAAAAATATTGCAGGTTGCAAAGACCGAACATGCAGCGCCAAGTATTTATTAAGGTATGAATTTCCGATTTGGTTGAATTTTCAAATATTACGGACTTATGCCACAAAAATATGCCGCAGAAATATCTTCAGAGGTTATCGTGGCCCTGGAAAATCACAAAGAGCAACTGGAGGAAAAGGATGGCATTTAGTCAGTCGTCTGATAATTCTCTTCGGTCTACTCAGAGCAATTTCACCAAAAAAAAATACATAACCAACACCTCTTTGCTGCACTTTCTCGCGATAACAGCAGCTGACCTATCTGATTTTTCGTAATACAATACTACATTAAATTAATAAAATACTAGAGATTTTTTTCGTCTTTCCTTGAAATACATCACAAATAATAATGTTGCATTTCTGCGACCGCGCAGCGGCTACAATTATGTGCATTTTATGTGATTCTAGCGGCCGGTCCCGGCTTCGCACGGGTGGACGTAATACATATCTTATGTTACTCAAGGTGAATGTAATTTTCTAATAGTGAGAACATTTGGGTAAGAATTAATATTATGTTCATAAAAACATTGTCGCAAGAAATGTATTATTTTAAAACCAATTTGATTTCCATATAAAAGGTTATGGTGAGTTAACCTTAAAAGATAGACATTTATGCTGTCGCGGACTTTATTTTAGAACGTTTCATGAGGAACAATTTCGTCATACATATGTATTTTTTACGTAATTTAAACCGTTTACGCAGCGCACGCAATGAAAGCTCTCAATACGATTTTCCCGATTTGGCAACATTTTTCATTTCTGCTCTGCTCCTATTGACCATAACGTGATGCTATATAGCCTATAGCCTTCCTCGATAAGTGGACTATCCAACACAAAAAACTTAAAAAAAAAATGTAACCGCCTTCAAAAACAACCACAAAAAGGGTAAAATAACCTACAAAATAACTTTTCTTTCAGAAGTCGGTGCCTTTATTTTTTTTATTCCATTGTCTTATTTGCCACCGACTTCTGAAAGAAAAGTTATTTTGTAGGTTATTTTACCCTTTTTACCCGACTGCGCGACGCAAAGGAGGGTAATGTGTTTATCAGTCTATGTATGTATGTATGTTTGTTTCTATGTGGCGTTCTAGAGACCAAACGCGTAGGCCGATTTTGATAATTCTTACGTCAATCGATTCGACTTAACCTTGCGAGTGTCACTAAAGACATGACAGTAATCAAAATTCACCACAGCGACAACCAGACGCCATATTGTCAAAATGAAAAAAATAAAAGTCGATGAACTATGTCAAGTGGGGTGTCGTTGAATAGGTATTTTAAAATCATCTTTAGGTTTCTTTTATAATTTTTCATTTTAAGTAATAGTTTAGGATATATATCGATTTAAAGTTGTTTAACAAAGCAATGGTTCTCGCTATTTTCTTACTTATTGATTTAAGTTTTTATTTCAAGTATAAACGATATACAAACAAAAAAAAAACAGTGAACAATGAATCGTAACTAAAAAGTGTAAATAAAAAATAATTTAAAGAAAAACAAAAAACCCGACTGCGTAAAAACTAATTTTGAAAAATACGTGAAAAGTTAACTTAAATAAAAACTAAAAAGAAAGAAACAAGCCCAACAGAACAGCAGGAAGAAGCAGAACAGAACGACTCACAGTTAGGGCCCCTTGGTAAGATTTGATTAGTAAAATCTGAATGGGCCCCGACTGTGAGTCGCTATGTTCTGCTTCTTCCTGCTGTTCTGTTGGGCTTGTTTCTTTCTTTTTAGTTTTTATTTAAGTTAACTTTTCACGTATTTTTCAAAATTAGTTTTTACGCAGTCGGGTTTTTTGTTTTTCTTTAAATTATTTTTTTATTTGTGGTTGTTTTTGAAGGCGGTTACATTTTTTTTAAAGTTTTTTATTTTACTATTTTTAGTTTAAATATTCAACTCAAACTTTTGTCAAATTAAATCATTCTCTTACATGTATGTGCACTAAAATTTTGTAATCCGTAACACCGGTAACAACATAGCTCAAGTGCACAATAAGCTAATAAAATTCCCTATCTCAAAAACTACTAAACCGATTTTGATGAAACTTGCAGTATTCCGTAAGTTAAACAATACTTAGTACAACAAAAAAAGAATTACTCGAATCGGACTTGTAGTTCCGGAGATATGCGAACACAAACTAAATCAGTCGATGCCTACTCCAAGCCGTTGAGCAGTTGTACCTTCCATCATCAGCTGATCCACCTGAGATGATGATTATCAGATGCATGTACTTGAACAGCTTTAGAAAATATATGAAAATGGTACTATGTGCCTATAAAATTTGAAGGTTGCCCTCGATTTCCCTGGGATTCCATCATCAGATCCTGACCTGGTGATCATGGGACCACTTGGGAAGTATACCCTTTCAAACAAAAGAAAAATTTTCCAAATCGGTCCAGGCGTCTTCGAGAAATCGGGGAACATACATAAAAAAAAAAAAAAGATTCCGACGAATTGAGAAGCTCCTCCTTTTTTTGAAGTCCGTTAAAAAGAGTTATTCAATTCGAACCAGAAGTTCCTGAGATTAGCGCGTTTTTAACAGTTGGCAAAGCTGAATGTATTCTGAGATAATCCTACATTAATAGACTATTTGACAAAAAAAAAAACTTTAGTCCGTCCGTAGTAAGATTATCAAAAAATAATCGCCTCTTATTTTTTCTTTTTGTACGACTGTCAAAATTGACGGAGATACAACGCTTTCAAAATTGCCAATACGTCACAATTTAGTACAGACGCCAGCACATCAACCTACCACAATCTGTCAAATTTCTTTAATAGATTTTCAACTTTATCACAAAAGCAAAAGATTCATTTTCGATTGGGAAAATTTGACAGATTGGGGTAGGTTGATGTGCTGGCGTCTGTACAATTTCTACTGAATTCTGACGTCACTAGCCCCCACTCTCGAGTTTCGATGCGTTATATCTTGGTAAATGTTCATTGAATTTACAAAAGAAAAAAAAAACATAAAAAAAAAAATTTAACCGCCTTCAAAAACAACCACAAAAAAGGGTAAAATAACTTACAAAATAACTTTTCTTTCGGAAGTAGGTGGCTTTGTTTTTTTTATTTCGTTGTCTTTTATGCCACCGACTTCCGAAAGAAAAGTTATTTTGTAGGTTATTTTACCCTTTTTTGTGGTTGTTTTTGAAGGCGGTTAATTTTTTTTTTTTAAGTTTTTTATTTCACTATTTTTAGTTTAAATATTCAACCCAAATTCTTGTCAAATACATCATTTCTTACATGTGCACTAGAATTTGGTAATCCTTAGCACTGGTATTAACATCGCTCATGTACACAATAAGCTAATAAAATTCCCTATCAAAAACTGCTGAACCGATTTTGATGAAACTTGCAGTGTTCCCTAAAGTGAACTATTCCTCGTACAACAAAAAAAAGAATTTTGAAAATCGGTCCACAATTGGCGGAGTAATCGCGTAACAAACACTCAAAAAAGTAAAAATCCTCACATCATCCATCAATAAAAATGCTCACAAAATAAAAAGTACTGAACCAAATTGGATGAAATTTTTATGGGACCAGACTGCAAGTATACTGCATCGAACGAAAAAAGAATTACACTAATCGGACCAGAAACCTCAGAGTAATCGGTGTACATACATAAAAAAAAAAACATACCGACCGAATTGAGAACCTCCTCCTTTTTTTGAAGTCGGTTAAAAACACGTGTCCGTTATTTCTCAAAACTCTAAATGCCGGACTAATTAGATTTGTGATATATTAATAGGTACTTTCAAATAGCCTATTCTACTTTTCACCACCATGAGCGCTGCAATCGAATAGTACTACCCCCACCTAGTACTTCGCACCCAGCGAATAGCAGTCGACTGCTGGACATAGGCCTCTCCAATGGCAAGCCATTTAATTTCGATACCTAGCTTATGAGTTTCGTCGAGTATAAAGTCGGATCGTGTCGACTCGGAAGGACGGTGAGGGGTGCGAACGTTTTATACCCCAATAAGTTAAAGTTAGTTAAATGTAATTAATATGTTGCCATGCCCTAACCGGGTTTCATGTTGAAACTTATAATTTCTGTAACAACAAAAGAAAATGTGGTGCTACAATCTCAGTCACAAGACTTAAAAACTGTGAAAGTACCAGATAGGTGCCTATTCCAATAATGCTTTATTTACGACTAGTGAACAACCCGCTCTGACTTCTATAACATAGGTAACGTACTAAAGATATTTAAAAGAACTATAGAGCTAAAAGAATTATAGATCCGGATTCCCCCTGTTGACCAATTTAAAAGAATTACTGTGTATATTCATTCATATTAACATACTAGCTTTTGCCCGCGACTTCGTCCGCGTGGAATAGTTACTTTGGGCTAACGTTAAATTTAACCCGGATTTCGAAGCATTCTTCATTGGCGCTCCGCTCCTATTGGCCTTAGCGTGATGATATATAGCCTATAGCCTTTCTCTATAAATTGACTATTTTATACCTTCGGCCGCGAGACGCGTCGAGCGCGGCGACCGATTCTCAAAAAAAATCCTTATAGCATGATTCAGTATTCACGCGCAATGGCTTATTGGCGTATTTCATGTATAACTTTGGTGTTTCTGTACTGATTTATATGATTTTTTTTTATGGAGCAGTTAATTAATGTTAACTTTTTCAATTAGGGGTGACTGAGAGTGTTATAAACGTAAGAGTATTCAAATGTAATCAGAAAGCTTCGAACTGCTAAGCTATCGGGAGTTACACGTGTTATTGTGAGTCAACCATAAAAGATAGACATATGCTGTCGTGGGGTATTTTTTATATAATTTTAAGGAGAAAATTTCCGTCATAAATGATTTCTGTGTAGCTTAACCATTAGGGTTGCACACGCGACGGAAGATTAAAAAACCCACGTTTTTAAATGTCCTAAAAATAAGAAAATAACCCTACGGGGCTGAGAGAGGGGCCACTCAAAACGTGGGGGCGTAAATTATTTAAGGAATTATTTATGAGATATTTACATGACGTGTATAGCTCGTGGGCGTAACTTGCAAAGATACGCCCCCACGTTTTGATTGGCCCATCTCTCAGCCCTGTAGGGTTATTTTCTTATTTTTAGGACATTTAAAAACGTGGGCTTTTAGATTTTTTAAATTTATTAATTATTTTATTATTTTTATCTTTGTTCATCCGGTTTGAAGGTACCCTGAAAATTTCAGCCTGCTAGCTTATCGGAAAGTGCCTCAAAATTGAGTTGCAAAAATCCAACCGGAACGACAAAACGTGGGAAAAACACGCTTTGAGCACCCACTAAATATTATACTTTTTTTTAGTCTTCTTCATATTCAAACTTAATTTACTTCTTATCCGCCAACTTGGGACGGCTGCCATGTTGGATTTAGGTCACGTGATATTTTTTTTCGTATCCCATTCAGCAAACCGTTTCGTTTAATACCCATATCATGGGGATGCATTTCAAATAGCCGATCCGCCATCTTGGATGTCCGCCATGTTGGATTTAAGACACGTGACTATTTTTTTCATATTCCTGACAGCAAACCCTTTCATTTGATACCCATATCTTGGGGGTGCATTTCAAATAGCCTGTCCGCCATCTTGGACGTCAGCCATATAGGATTTAAGTCACATGACTATTTTTTTCGTATTCCTGACAGCAAACCCTTTCATTTGATACTCATATCATGGGGGTGGATTTTAAACAGCCAGTCTGCCATCTTGAACGTCCGCCATATTGGATTTAGGTCACGTGACTATTTTTTTCGTATTCCCGACAGCAAACCCTTTCATTTGATATCCATATCATAGGGGTGCATTTCAAATAGCCTGTCTGCCATCTTGGACGTCCGCCATATTGGATTTAAGTCACCTGACTAAATTTTCGTATTCCTGACAGCAAACCGTTTCATTTGATACCCATATCATGGGGGTGGATTTTAAACAGCCAGTCTACCATCTTGAACGTCCGCCATATTGGATTTAAGTCACGTGACTATTTTGTTCGTATTCCCGACAGCAAACCCTTTCATTTGATATCCATATCATAGGGGTGCATTTCAAATAGCCTGTCTGCCATCTTGGACGTCCGCCATATTGGATTTAAATCACGTGACTATTTTTATTTCGTATTCCTGACAGCAAACCCTTTCATTTGATACTCATATCATGGGGGTGGATTTCAAACAGCCAGTCCGCCATCTTGGGTAGGCCGCCATATTGGATTTGTAATGACGTTTCTTAGCTAGTCATGTATTTTCATCAGAACTCAGAGCATGTGCAAAATTTCAGTCTGCTAGCTTATCGGAAAGTGCCTCAAAATTGAGTTGTAAAAATCCAATCGGAATCCCTTCACTGCTCTGCTCCTATTGATTGTAGCGTGATGAAAAGTATACTATAACCTGCTCAGGAGTATGAAAAATAATTGTACCAAGTTTCGTTAAAATCCGTCGAGTAGTTTTTGTTTCTATAGCGGTTATACAGACAGACAGACAGACAGACAGACAGACAGACAGACAGACAATAATTTTACTGATTGCATTTTTGGCATCAGTATCGATCCCTAAACAACCCCTGATAGTTATTTTGGAAATATATTTAATGTACAGAATTGACCTCTCTACAGATTTATTATAAGTATAGATAAGGGTATCAGTGGCGTAGCGTGCCTTGGCGGGGCCCCGTATAAAAATTTGTTTGGGGGCCCCTTTTTTTTAGCGTGGCAAAATCATCAAATGAGTCCTCCCGCCCAGGGTGGGACAGGAGGGACTGTCAGACTTGTACTGACTAAAATCCACGGCGTTCCTTCAATAGCCCTTTATGTACCAGGGTCACGGTTACCGAGTGAGACAATCTCGCGACCCCGATTTGGGGGCCCCTTAGGTAGGGTAAAGATTTATCACTCAAGAAAAAAAATGCATTTCTCTGTATCTACGCCGAAGTATAAACAAAAAATTGGACAAAGGTCATCAAAACAAAAATCAAGATGCGACTGATCAGTCCAGAGGTCGGAATTAGGTAGAGTTATTTTAATACTTGCATCGAAATGTTGATATTAATATGGATCTTCCCGGGATTTCAAATAGACAATCTCGTGCTTAAAACAGTATTACATGTAAATAATAATAATAAAAACACCAGAGATAGATTAGACAAATAAATTGTGTAAAAGTATCTAAATGACTTTTTTTTTAATAAATCATTAAGTTTTTATTAATTTTTGTTTACGCACGTTGGGGGCCCCTGTGGCTCGGGGGCCCCGTATAATTGACACGGCAGATACGGCGGTAGCTACGCCCCTGAAGGGTATACTCAATAAGTACACTCATATTTTGCCAGTTTTGTTAGACACATTTAGAAGTGGACGAGCCTATTGCAGTAAGCCAGGCTCAAAACCTGGCTCCGTAGCTGCTCCGGAGTAGTTCATGAGGAATAAGCAGTCGGGCTTGTGATCACTAGTTCAACGAGGCAGTCCATTCATTCATAAACAAACACAATACGAAATTACTTATTTGATATTTTAATTACTCTTCGACTTAATAAATATCGATAAAACATATAGATAAACAGACAACTCTAATTCCCTAGGAAAGTTGTCGTGCTACTCAGCAACAGATGGCGTTTATTTAAAAATGCAAGTGTTCTAGAATAATATCAGAAAAAAATTAAAAACATCTTAAGTACCAGGTGAAAATAAACAACATTTACGAAAATAAATTGATTTGAAGTCAAGTGGACTTCAAATCAATTTATTTTCGTAAATGTTCTCCCATTTCTGGATTTGCAATACCGCAAAGCGCAACTAGGCATATTTTCATAATAATCGTCTACAAGATTAAAATTGACGCACAGTCACACGACCTGTCAGGCGGACGTCTCGAACTAGACCATGCTATGTCATTATTCTGAGATGCTATCATGCATGCTATGTTCTCTTACCCCACGTTTACACTATAACTTCATCTCAATGGTTTACACCAAGAAACAAGTTAAATACTAGTTTCATACAAAACTTGTAGAATACTTGTCAAAACATAATTATTTGTTTTATACATATTGAGAGCGTCTCAAACATTCTTTCGTTCAAACTGTGTAGCCAAAAAGTATTTATACAAGTATAAAACACATTTGCGTTTACACTGAAGTCTATGACATGTCAAAACATATCAGATACAGTGATAGCGTTCCCACCTACAAAATACAGTCGTGGTTTAGACAAGTATTGTTTATTTTTTTGCAATTTCTGTATGATACTAATCACAAACAAGTTTTAAACTCTATCCATGCTTGTTGGATAAAGTTTTCAACATAACGGACGCTATGCATGCTATGTTTTAACTTGTTTCTTGGTGTAAACGAGGGGTAATCTTGTAGTCTTTGTTATATACTCTCTGCTAGACTGGTCGAGCTTTTACCTAGTGGTCAAAACTTGTGGATCACAACTTTGTTCGTGATGTCCCGTCTATTGCTCGTATATATTATAGTTTGTCTTTGGACCGTACCCGTTTCCTATCATGAAGTAAATAGCGCCATCTAGCGGTGAGTAGAATGTACACAAGATGAATGAAAACCTCGTCAACCAATAATACCTACGAATAGACGGAATAAGGGAAAGATTGCCGTCTTCAAAATCAGTTATATTTTACTTCTACGTACAAGTCGAAACATACGAATACGAAAAATCGAAGAATGAACGCTAGCGCCATCTAACGATTCTGGGCACAGTTGCAAAAATGTTTTGTGGACTGGTCCGAAAAACCCAGGTTGGCTCCCCACAACTCTGGGTTACCGCCATTCAGATATTAAACCTAGTTTTCGGGATCGATTTTCTATTTAATTTACTTTAATTGCATGAACGAACTATTTTGATCTAGTCGCAAAAGTAACCCTACCCTACCCTACGCGGGCCTCGGTTCGTACCTGGTTAGCGGAAAGCCTCACACATACCCCGCAAGACAGGCCTGCGCACGGTTGGGCCTGGCTGCCAAAAGCCAAAAGTGGGAAAAGTTTATGCTAAGAAAAAAATCACCAACAAAACGATCATCATCATCGAGTAGAGACCGCGAATCGGCAATCGTAAGGTGGGACGCACTCGGGCAAGGTGGAGAGACGACCTTCGCAAGGTGGCCGTAACAGCTGGATGAGAGTAGCCGGCGATCGAATGAATTGGCGTGCGATTGGAGAGACCCTTCGATCAATAATAGCTCTAGATTAAGGATCACGAACAAAAAAAGAGTTGCAAAAGTGGCCACAATTGCACAGACGTAAACATCTAATTTTTTTAGAAAAATGTTCAGTAGTATGAACAACCTCAATTTATTATAAACCTTAACACTCAAAAATAAAGTTTAATTACCATTGCAAAATGTGTTTATTTAAGTTCTTTCATCCGACAAAGGTTTAACGATCACAATTTAAAAATGTTTCTTGAAGATAAAATGTCATCAGTACAAAAGTAGTCATTCTAAAATGATACTTAAATTCTAAACAATAAGGATTCGAAATACCGTCACAAAACCGTTTGTGGCGGTATTTTCGGGCCGTTTTTGAAGCGTTCATCGGGAATCTAGTACTATTATTGATCGAAGGAGAGACCTATGCCCAGCAGTGGAATACTATAGGCTGATGATGATAAAATAAATCGTTTAAATTCGATAAACTTTGCTATGTGCTCATCTTAAGCGCGTCAACTCTATCTCAAACATTATTTCAAAATCGAACAGGAACCATCTTTTTGGTGGAGAAGTTGAGAATGGCGGGATTAAGATATAATAAATAAAAGACGATTTATAGAAAATACAGATTATTTATAATCGTGTATACGTCTAAGCTGCGATATAGAATAATAATAATACAAATCACACAGACAATTCAGTGATGACAGCTGTTATTAATTAAATTAACCATACATTTATTAGACATCATGCGGTTTAGTAACGCTTATTATAATATTCATGTAATTTTGTATCGCCGATTGGTGCTCTAACCGACCGTTTCGCATCAAGTTACAATCGTGAAGTATGTGTGCATCTACGTAACAGTACTTCCCGTTTCATTAAAGCAAACATTACATTATCACACATACATTGTATTGAAAACTAAATTCATCAGGCACCTCATCGTGTTCATTCTTGTTTTTTTTTTTACTTTATGTACTTCGGAAACGATATGAGTATAATTATGTTGCTTCTGAGATCGAACATTCTATCAAGCATATTCAGATACATCATGGAGTAGAAAATAAAAACAAAACAAATAAATAAATTAAGATTGTGTTAGATCTGCAGACTTTACAATTTCGACCCAAAGTTAAGGCAAATTCATAAAAAATATACGAGCTTGGCCCACATCTGTAGTCTTCCAGTGCCTTACATGCTAATCTCTAACCAATCACATTATTAGACCACACCACTATATGTTAGACGACTTCGAGGCCTGATACAGACGAAGGCGAGGTCACCTTGGTGTTGCACGCGGCAATCAGTCACTGATTCACTTCTGCAATGTTCGATCAGCTATGTAAATAACAAGTATCCTCGAAACAGTCTTATCGCATCTCTGCCCAGAACAAAAAAGAAGTGAAAAAGTTCCCATCCCATATACTACCACATACTCAACATTGTACCTCAATAAAATATTAACATGAAATGTTAGCATTTCCAAATAAATAACAAATTCAAATGGTAACAAAACAAACTGAACATGTACACCGCCACACCCAACAATGTTAGGTGACGCAATATTTCAATTTACCTTAACATACGTGTAATAGTTCAAAAGCCTTGTGATATACATATATCATTGCTTATGAAAGCATTCATAATTGCAATGATATTTAAAGCTAAATGAAAGAAAATTTAATTAAAAATTCACTTTGTAAACAAGCATATCACAAATTGTTATTCAAGATAAAATGCTGGATTTTCTAGACAAGTCAATTTTTTAGAGTCCTTTTCCAAATTTAATTGAAAAAATTACTACTTGTATCACTTTGCATGCTGTAGTTACCGACTCAACAGGTAATCCATTTTTTGCTAAAACATTAAGAAAAAGTGTCTATGGTATTTGCAAAAATGAAAACCATTAATCGATAATTGCAATTACTTCAATGCTTTATTACTTGTTTGAATACAAATTTTATCCCGCATACATAGCCTTCACATTATAATTTCTTAATTTATTGAAGTAGACATAATTTGTACCTATAGTAAAAAGTTTTAAACAGTAACTATGAAGATTTTAGCCCATTGTTTCCTTTTGCGAATGGGCAATTAGAATCAGTTCTATTTGTTAACTTTGTCATTCAGAAGTCTTATTGAATAGTTGGTGTAATAATATTTTCAACATTCGTTGCCGATTACATGCATGTATAACAAAATTTCTGAGTACAATTAGCGTAAATAATGGAAATGTTGTCATAACAATGAGGTCTACAAAGACGCAGGGGTTAACCAAAGACAACACGATTTTATTGTTAAAAGTGCCGCAATAGGCTATTTGACAGTATCAATAAATCATAAATCTAATAAGTCCGTTATTTAGAATTTTGAAAAATTACGGACACATTTTTTCTTATGTAAAATCAATGAATATTTACAAAGATATAACACATCAAGACTTGAGAGTGGGGGCTCGTGACGTCAGAATTCAGTAAAAAATGTACTAAATTGTGACGTATCGGAAATTTTGAAAGCATCATATCTCCGTCAATTTTGGTTTGCGTAAAAAAAGAAAAAATACGGGTCAAATATTATTTGGTAATCTAACTGACGGATTAATTAGAATTTTTTAGTCAAATAGCCTTTACAGAGGTCGAGAAAATGGGGCAGTCTCAGAACAAATATAGTATTTATCTTGTCGATCCTAAAATTTGAAATAAGGCATTCTTTTTTTAAAATAAATAGTATTATATCACACCTTCGTGTTTTAATTAAACTAAATGCAACACATTTACCTTTACAGCTAATTGCAAACAGATTTAACAAAGTTTTTGCCAACTACATAATAAATTTTTAAAACTTAATACAATTACGATTGAACGGCAGCTGCCTGTAGTAAATGCATATTCTATATGCTTAAAACATTATAATAATCTGTATTTTATACTAAGTGAACGCGCCCTTGAACAACACTAAAACTTACTAAAAAGTTTGGTTAGAAAATTTTCAGCGTTATTAAGGGGCGCGTTGATCCTGCAATAAGAAAACAAATAAACAATGGCATCAGTAAGAAAACGTTGAATTATTAAAATGGTTGATTCAGCTTAACAATTTAGTTCTGAGTGTATTATCCTGATTTTTTATGATATCATTCAATATATCCAAAATTGAATTAAACATAGCAGCATTTATTTAACTAATAACTAACATTGTTTTAATTTGTCTGTAAAGTGGGGTACATATCTATACTACAACACAGTATCTTTTTAAATGACATATGCATTATTTTATTATCATTACACGTTTTCATATATTTTTTGAAATATTCCAACAAGGACCGTTGTGGTATAAATTGAAAGATTTGGGATAAATAACAACACAATACGATGATATTTAAATAAGTCATTAGACTCCATGATAGTAGCTACATTTAATACTACGATTAGTTAATTAAAGAAGATGCAATACATAATTGGTCCATAAATTCTAATATTTGATATTTATTCAGTTTATCTAATCTGTGAGTATTTCGTTGTCAATGAGTGATTAAGCACAAAGATCGATGTTAAACTTCATAGACACGTTAGTTTTAAGATATATTCTACACTTACAAAATAACAGCAGGAATTCTGTGTTTTAGAATTATTAGGCACCAATGGTTAACAAGTGTATTGTAATACAGAACCATGTTGTTAATCACCCCAAATTACCCACAGAAATATTAAAAACAGGAGAAGTGGCAAGCGGGCGTGTCGGTGAAGCCGTGGTGTTGAGCGTTTCGCTCAGCTATCACTTGTACTACTTTATTCTTATTTTCCTATATTACTCCGACTGTATTGTTTTTGCATTAAATACATTGCTCTTTTACAACCACCTCAGTCTATTACCGAGTGACTTGACAAGCAATGTAAAACTGACATAACGATACCTCACCAAGCCGTAATGTCGCATGGTGCGTCCGTTGTATTTGAGCGGGAGAGTCGTATCCGCCACCCGTGTCGCGACAACACACAATGATAATCTTTTGTGTGAGTAAATTATACGGAAAAAGTACGCTGTAATGTAAAGAATTAGGTTTATATTTAAATGACTGAGTTATCGATGGCGCGTGTGTGCAATATTGTTTTGACAGAATTGTGTGCGCAATATTAGCGTTATGGAGGGGCAATTGTGGCTTCATCGGATTTCTATACATTTTGAATTCCACGCCATATCTCCTTCTTTAATATATCTATGCCGGAACCTGTTGTTCATTTTCAACAAATAATATAAAAACAAGATCCTTTTACGGCTCAAATTGTCATTAATTTACTTAATCAAGGCCCGATTACTTTGGGCAGTCGATGTAATAAATAATGTTAACAATACCTATTTAACTGTAAAGCTCAGTTGTTTCAATAAAATGATTTAGGCTAAATGCTAACGTAACCTGTGAGGGTTCCGTACATCTAGCTAAACGTTCTAAAGGAGCATTTCCATGAGGTAAGTGTTCGTCCTAATTAAATGAAAGTAAGCAAGATGTAATGATATGTACTACTCAATTTACTTTCAACTTTCGCTATCAATTTCTATACAAAAATAATGCTTATATTATCTTGAAGTAGACTTATACATATACATGTTTCGATCAAAGTAATAAATGCAATTGTTTTTAATAATAACCCTTGTAATAGATTAAGTTTCGTTACTATAATCACATAAATCGGTTATTATTATTAACATCTTCAGAGGTTTGGATAGCGATAAAACATGAAAACCGTAAAAAATATTCATAAAATAAATAAAGTTAAATTATAAAAACAAACCAAATTACGTTTGTTGAGGGGATGACAACCTTTACTTTAGTAAAAGTTGTGATCCCCTGTCTTGAATACCTGATATAATAACATTCTTTTTGGAGTTGAATGGGGGTCATGATATAGTTTCATAAGACACTGACCGTAAACATACATAGATACAACTACAATTTAAATATATTTTCGCTAAATTAACATGACATTAATTAACATAACATGATATTTTTCAACGACCATTAAAATACGGAACCCAACTAACTACACACGGACTTGATGTTTAAACGTTACATAACACAGGAATATCAAGTTCCTGATTTTACCATAATAGTAATAACTGCGGTGTAAACAACAATGTGTGAACCGAAAACAGAGACAAATACATTTTAGATTAATGCATTTTTTTAAGGCAACTGATATTGTTTCTTCATAATTCAATTTTATTTCGCACTCTCTCTCGAATTTGTTTCCCAAAATTAGTTAGTACAATAACGATAGGAAAAATGGTTACAGTCAACATAAACGCATTCACTCCCTTAGGCGCCATCTCCACGAGCGAGAGAATCGCGGCGAGTCCGTCCTTCTATCGTCGGAGAATCTACACGACGAGCGATTATTCCGCCAGCGTATGGCTGTTTGGTCGATTGACCCCGCTCAGATGGGACCCGGGGGATGAATAAACCAATTCATGGTTTTGATTATTTTTTCATTGGTCGATTGGACCCGCTGTTCCAAATGACATTTAATTTCATATTTTAGTACAGACGTGTAGAAAAACGTCACGACTCGCAACGGAATCGCCGTGTTTTGTTTCGCTACTGGCAGACCTGGCGCACTCCGCGTTGTTGTTTGTTTTTGGGAAGTGAAATTTCTGTAGTACTACTATTAAGTATTCTGTGCTACTGGTAGCGCGCTCGCTGCGAGAGCGCTACGTTAAACAGCAAGCACGCGGCGATAATATCGCCGTGTGTAGACGCGTTCATAGAGTATATGGAAAAACGTGGCACGACGACATTATCGCCGCGATTCTCTCGCTCGAGGAGTTGGCGCCTTATATTACAGGATTAACTATCAACTCACTCATGAGTTCACGCAGTATGACATTAGATTAAAACCAAACTTTGTAAAACAAGGTACTAGAATACATATCTGATTACTTTGACACAAAAACTACAATTTCATGTACTAAATCGAGGAGACAGATATGAGTCATGGCGGTAACAATTGATTGACCTTCTCTTGATTAAATCTAATATATAAAAAAAATCAATGCCACTTTTCGTTATAATGCTCAAGAACAGGCTCACCTACCCAAACCAAATGTTTAGGCTTTGTTCGAACTATTTAGTAGATGCTTTATGTGAAGTTTGCACAAAATCAGACGAGCGGTTCTTAATATAAAACAAGGTACTAGAATACATATCTGATTACTTTGACACAAAAACTACAATTTCATGTACTAAATCGAGGAGACAGATATGAGTCATGGCGGTAACAATTGATTGACCTTCTCTTGATTAAATCTAATATATAAAAAAAATCAATGCCACTTTTCGTTATAATGCTCAAGAACAGGCTCACCTACCCAAACCAAATGTTTAGGCTTTGTTCGAACTATTTAGTAGATGCTTTATGTGAAGTTTGCACAAAATCAGACGAGCGGTTCTTAATATACCCGTGCGAAGCTGGGACGGGCCACTAGTCTGCTATAATTAATTAAAGAAAAAAAAAACAATTAAATAAATATTATAAATTGCTAACATTCACATATGAAGAACAACATCAGTATTCAAATATATTGAATATTTACAATGTTATAATCTATTTAACTATCAGGCCTTCCAAATTGACTGTTATCATATTTCATTTACGGATCACTCTGTAAGTATTCAAAACATTTGATAGAACTGTCTCATTTAATGTGTATTCAAAGACAGGCACACTTGCAATATATGCTCCATTACTAATCAAGCCACTGGCTAAAAATAGGCCTTTTTACATTAGCCTAAAGCCTCACTGGGAATTGAAGCCGTGACAAGTCTATTGAAGAAGTTACTGGCATGTTTTATACAAAAGAGATAAACACTACTTTCGTAACTACACAAAACAAATAGAGCCCATAAGGCTGACTGTGCGTGCGCGTCATTATGAATTTCGAAAGCCAATAATTATTGAATTAATTACGCCCTGTCATTTATCGTCAATACTTATATTATTACTATCTTTATTCCAGACGTTCCAGTGTCAAGCTGTTTTGTACTGCTTTACTGCTATGTTAAAACGTATACGAACAATTTAGAGCTGATATAATTTGATTTGAATTCAACATAACTAAGCATCATATCGGAGGCTATATTCAAATGTGATAAATGTTAACGAGAATTGCAAAACGTTAGATTTACGATCCGAACTTGAATTTGGTTGGCACTTGCGCTGGTACGGTGAACATGTAGCCTGTAAGCAAAATTAGAAATAAGTTTTGTGGTATAAAACTGAACTTTATGAACTGCGAGAAAGGCATAGAATGCTACGTACCTCCACTCTGTTCGATACGCTTACTGTCTTGTTGAGCCTTACGTTGGTCGGCAAGAACGAACACGGCATTCAACTGTTTCTGTTGCGCCTCGTTTAGCCCGCTCGTCAGTGCGTGGTACAGAGCCGGCTCGCTCGTCGCCAGAGCTATATGATCATACCGCATTAATCAACGACAGAGTACTCATTATAATTTTTTTATATACATCCCGATCAAGCAATATTCATTTGGTTTTAGAAATATGTACCAAGCGTAATCAAGCTCACAAGTGTACAAATAAAATCAATATAATCAACTATAGAACAAAGGGAAAAAAAGCAGTAGTTACATACCATGCAGTGTGCTCTTGAATTTGATGTACTCGTCAACGACGCAATCTTTCTCATCAAGAGGTGTGGTGTAGCATTCTATCGCTGTATCTTCTGCGTCGTAATCGTCGTCATCCTGGCAACAGAACGTTCAGACTTCTATTGTTAACCTATTACTAAACTACATGACTTTGGAATCAACATTTTACTCATGATCAATACTTCACAATTATGTATGAGATATATGTAATCATATTTGTAATTGAAACAAAATCTACCTACTACAAAATATGTGTATATTCTTGAAATATTAAATACGTGATCATTATTAAAATTACATTATGTGGTACCAATACCGTGAGCGTCAAAATGAAGGGACCAAGTTTCCGATATCTGTCATACATGTATGAAAAAATTCTACCATTAATCTACTATTTGCTACCTTTGCTCTAATTTTAGCTACCTCAATACACACATAATATTTTATCAAAATGCTTGGTCCCTCCATCTTGACATCAAGATGGAGGGACCAAACTGATTGACTACTCCCTGGAATGTTTTATCTACGTAATGTTATAATACCTTAATTCTACCTTAACATTATTGATTTTGGCTGCCCGAAACATAAATCGTTTTAAAGATATCAATTATATAAGTTGGTCCCTCCAAATTGACGATTGAGTTTTTTTAGTGTAACAGGTAATTGGGTGGTTCATTTTAGATCTTCTAAGAATAAATGTTTAATACCTATTTAGTACCTTCAAATCATGCAAAATTTCTTACTTAAAAGTTTATTTTTACAAGCCAAAAAAATAATTAAAGAAGTAAGTAGGCAGGTACAACGTACAAAGGGGTTTGAACATTTTTACATGGGTAGTGTACCAGGTGCCATCCGCCATGTCTATTTTTATTCAAAATAGCGGCCACGCATGATACATTCATAAATCGATAGATCACATCAATACAGACATAAAATGTAGAGAGGCAAAACCTCGTAAAGCGTCACCTTTCGGAGTTATATCAGCTGTCAAATATGTACAAGTAGCGTCACAAGTTTTTTGTTTTTAGGGTTCCGTAGTCAACAAGGACCCCTTATAGTTTCGCCATGTCCGTCCGTCCGTCTGTCCGCAGCTTAGCTCAGAGACGCCCAGTACTAGAAAGCTGTAATTTGGTGTAAATATGACATTTTTTTTTTATCGTGATAAAATCATCAAATGAGTCCTCCCACCCCGGGCAGGGCGGGAGGGACTGTCAGACTTGTACTGACTAAAATCCACGGTGTCCTTCAGTAGCCCTTTATGTCCCGGGGTCACGGAAATGATATAAGTCCCGCGACCCCGGCAGGCTTTGGCCCTCTAGAGAGGGGGCCCCGTCATTATGCTGACGCTCTTTGAGGCGCGCGTGGAACACAACGCGCCGTCGACCCGGGCATGGTCCATGGTCGGGCTGCGAGTTGCCCTTTACTCGCCGCCCGCATGCCCGCGCCTACGGTGGCCGGAGATCGTCTTGCGACGTCCGTCGCCGTGGGCGTCCACCACCGCGGGTGGGGCGGAGGGAGGACATTGTCCTCTCTCTCACGCGGCCCGCCTCCTCCTTCGCGAGCATTACTGCTTCGCAGAAGGAGGCGACCGCTTCCCACTCCGTCTCGCCCCGCAGCATGGCCGCAACCAATGCCGGGCGCGAGAGGTCTCCGCCTATCGCCGCCGCGAGGACACGTCGGTGCTCTGCCCAAGCGGGGCAGTCTTGCACCGTATGCTCTACTGTGTCCTCCGGGCGATCTTCGCAGTGGTGACACCCAGGCGTTTCCTCCTTTCTCCTTAGACACAGGTACCTCCCGAAACTTCCGTGTCCGGTGAGGACCTGCGTCATGCGGTAGGTCAGGACGCCGTGACTCCTATCCAGCCACTCCTCAAAGAGGGGTCTTACCGCCGCGATTGCGGCGTGCCCGTGGTGTAAATATGACTTGTGGAATATTATTCTTATTTTAAATGTTGAAATTCTGTTATTTTAACGAAATATTCCTAACTAAAATATCTGATTAGTATGGTATATCTGATAACTTACTTAAAAAAAATCAATATACAGGTAATTTTATTATATGTAACTACCCTTTCGGGTTCGTACGAGTGCTTAATATGCTATCATACATAATAAACCTCCTTAAATCACTCAGCCTATTGATGAAAACCGCATCATAATCTGTTGCAAAGTAGCGTACAGACAGCAGCCCGATGGGAAGAGTGACTTGTTTATATTATAAACTATGTAGAGATATATTTAGGGTTCCGTACGTCCGAATACAAAAACCGAACCCTTATAGGATCACTCGTGTGTCCATCTGTCTTTCGCATACAGTCAATTATCTCCGAATCTACTAGACCGATTAAGTTGAAATTTGGTACACATATCAATTCCTGTGACCCAAGCACAAAAGTGTGACGTGAATATCTATTCACGTCACACCTTTGTGCTTGGGTCAAATCTGTATATGGAAGGTAATTTTTGGGGGAAGAGGAAAATTAAAAAATAATAATTGAAAACTGCATCGTGTGACATATCAAATGAAAGGTCTTGTTGAGAAGATCGTAAATGTATTTTTTTTGTAATTTTAAAATAAATAGTTTCCAAGTTATTCAAGAAAATTGACCATTCCCCCCCTTAACTCCGAAACTACTGAACCTAAAATTTTGAAAAAAATACAGAAATTAGTTTTCTACTTATAAATTATAGGAAAACCTATGAGAAGTCCATTATATTTAAATAACATGGTAAATTACTCAATATTGTGCGTATGGTAAATCACTCAATTTTAAAAACTGCATCGTGTGACATATCAAATGAAAGGTCTTGTTGAGAAGATCTTAAATGTATTTTTAAAATAAATAGTTTCCAAGTTATTCAAGAAATTAGACGAAAATTTACCATTATCTCCGAAACTACTGAACCTAAATTTTGAAAAAAAATACAGAAATTATTTTTCTACCTATAAATTATAGGAAAAGCTATAAGAAGTCCATGATATTAAAATAACATGGTAAATCACTCAATATTGTGCGTACCAATCTTCAATTATTCGTAAATTTCAATTCATCTATTATTTGCGGTTAAAATTATAGGTAGGCAAAAAATTAATCGTACGGAACCCTCCTCACGCGAGTCCAACTCGCACTTGGCCGGTTTTTTTTATTAACATTCCTACCCATTTAGATTAAAAAAATAAGTAAGTAACAAAAAAGTTCAAACTGCCACGAGATTTTGTAACTCTACACTTTATGTCTAAATTGATGTGCACACTGTCACATTCCACGAAGTTGCCCCTGATGTGACTTGTGGACCATACATCCGATGCAATCTTGAGATGATTGGTGTCCTTCTTGGAAGTAGAGCTGGTGGTCACTATAGCAAGTTGTTATTTCCTCCTTCTTTCTTCGGATATCTGACAATCCCATGATGTACCAGTTAATACAGATATTTTAGATAGGTACATATATTTCGTTAAAGTAACAGAATTTCAACATTTAAAATCCAAACACATAATCAATAGTATAGCGTTCAGTTCTGCAGAAAACCTTTGCATTCTGATCATGATAATTGCTGTTGAAAAGAAATGTGGAAAAAACAATACTCAAATAATTTTACTGCGGCAATATCCTTTTTGATCAATAAACATCTCAATTAAAAAAAAACAAAAAACTTGTGACGCTACTTGTACATATTTGACAGCTGATAACTCCGTAAGGTGACGCTTTACGAGGTTTTGCCTCTCTACATTTTATGTTTGTATTGATGTGATCTATCGATTTATGAATGTATCATGCGTGGCCGCTATTTTGAATAAAAATAGAAATGGCGGATGGCACCTGGTACACTGCACATGTAAAAATGTTCAAACCCCTTTGTACGTTGTACCTGCCTACTTACTTCTTTTTAGTTTTTTGGCTTGTAAAATTAAAGTTTTAAGTAAGAAATTTTGCATGATTTGAAGGTACTAAATAGGTATTAAACATTTATTCTTAGAAGATCTAAAATGAACCACCCAATTACCTGTTAAACTAAAAAAACTCAATCGTCAATTTGGAGGGACCAACTTATATAATTGATATCTTTAAAACGATTTATGTTTCGGGCAGCCAAAATCAATAATGTTAAGGTAGAATTAAGGTATTATAACATTACGTAGATAAAACATTCCAGGGAGTAGTCAATCAGTTTGGTCCCTCCATCTTGATGTCAAGATGGAGGGACCAAGCATTTTGATAAAATATTATGTGTGTATTGAGGTAGCTAAAATTAGAGCAAAGGTAGCAAATAGTAGATTAATGGTAGAATTTTTTCATATATGTATGACAGAGATCGGAAACTTGGTCCCTTCATTTTGACGCTCACCCAATACCTCAGCAAAACAACTTTTGTTTTATTAAATTACTGCCTTGCCTCGATGGGACAAACGGCATGATACTAAAATGGTATGGATAATAAATACTTGAGGTAATTATAACATCGTCTACATAAAAAAGACGAGTATTTTATAACTCTTACAGATTCATCCAACTGTTGATTCTTCTTGGACTCAGCAATTGTTGAGGGCTTTGTGTTTTTCTGTTACGAGATACGAAGTTATTGTTTCAGATCATGTAGTGATATTTGTAATTGAAAAAAAAATCTACCTACTACAAAATATATGTATATTCTTGAAATATTAAATACGTGATCATTATTAAAATTACATTATGTAGAACTAATACCTCAGCAAATCAACTTTTGTTTTATTAAATTACTTATTGCCTTGCCTCGATGGGACAAACGGCATGATACTAAAATAGTATGGATACTAAATACTTGAGGTAATTATAACATTGTCTACATAAAAAAGACTAGTATTTTATAACTCTTACAAATTCATGCCACTCTTGTTTCTTCTTGGTCTCATCAATTGTTGAGGGCTTTGTGTTTTTCTGTTACGAGATACGAAATTATTGTTTCAGATCATGTAGCGTACCTAGCCTGCATCTTACATGTATGATTACTAAAATTCATATAAAAATGGACTTTAAAAGGTATTGGTATTACACATTCAAATCCAACATCAACAAACCTTCACCAATAGTTAGTGTTACATAAATTTCTAGATGTTAGTTTGCGGTAAGCATGTTAGACACAAACAAAACTTAATTAGGTACTGCAAGTTTACAAACAACACATAAACAGTGTTCATGAAATGCATCTTTTACGGTTAAAGCCCGAAGGGCGGTTACACCTAGGTTTAGCCCGTTAAACCTAGGTGTAACCTACTTATCTTCGGTTAGAACTAGGTTTAGCCGGTTAGAACTAGGTCTAACCCCGGGACTTGCTGGCACCCCGACTCGGAAATTTAGGTTAGAACAGGCATCCTCTTCGTGATTGTTGTTTTTTTTAAACCACGCAGAAGTATGTGGTCGGTTACACCTAGATTTAGCCGGTTAAACCAGGTGTAACTGCACTTCGGATATTGGCCGTAACACTTACATAGACACATGGGGCCAATCTGACCCGAGATCAAGATCAGCACGCGTAGCATGGCGATTCTATCTCTATTCTACGAAGAAAAGACAAAGTTATTTCATCGTTATTTCTTAACAAATCGACTGTTTTTTTGCACAAATATGACACCATTCGTACACTATTGAAGAATAGAACGTTTATTTTCAATATTTTTTACATTACCATGCTTAAAACGCTAAAATTATTTCTACGATCTGTCATTTTGTCTATTCTTCCGTCGACAAAACCCCTTTCTACGGCGCCATGCTACGCCTGCTGGGAAGTCTGACCATAGGATTTCTGTAAGGTTTCTGTTGAGACAATCCATTGCCAAAAAGTGTAAAGCAGCAAATCCATTGAACAAGTGCAGCAGTCAATTTTGGCACATTAAGGAGTATTTATTTTTTTGTTGCAGTGTTTTTTAAAAGAATTCAACCAAATTTTATGGATTATGTGTTCTGTAAATTTATTTTATTTCATATCATTGACATGGACAACAATATATGATATGATGTCTGGTTACTGCTTTGCAGCAGCTTGTGTACTTGTACGCATATCAGATCACAATGAGTTGTATCCAGAAAATGCACTATTTCTTAAACTTGCACTAATTAAATTAAGTTTGAATTAGGGAAAACATAGATACTGAAACACATAGTACTCACATTTCTTAGTCATGAGTCACCAACACTTTAAAGACAGCACTTTGAGGACTGGTGTTAAAAAATGTTACTTACTGCAATCGGCTCTACCCGTATTTCTGCATGGTTTTGCAGTCCACCTGTATGGATTCCCAAAAAATCTTGACGCCAAAACACATACTGTGCTAGAAGCAAGGTTATACTAACTAGTGGACTCACATCGTCACTCTCTTCGTAATCCTCGATTTTGGCTGTGAGATTGACGCCTTGTTGTGCGCTAGTCTTGACAGCCATCCGCGCTAAGTTTTCGAGGTATTCATTGTGCATTTCTTCTAAATCATCTTCATCGCTTGATAGAACTTCTGTAATGTTATATGGCTCACTGTTAGTGATTATAGTGATGGAAAAGTGTGGTCAACATTTATAACAAATGTGAGTTTATTTTTAATTTACCGACTTCCGAAAGAGACTTTATTTTTTCACTTTTTGTGGTGGTGTTTGAAGTTTTTTTGGAAAGGTTTGTATTTATTTTAGCTTTTTCAATTCAAGTACATAATTTTCTTACATGTGCACTAGAATTTTTTAATTCATAGCACCGGTAATAATATAGTACAAATACAAAATTAACGAATTTAATAATGCTCATAAAATAAAAACTACCGAACCAAACTGTATTGAATTTTTATAAACCAAATGGCAGGTACACTGCATCGATCCTATTCTTATGGCTGCTACACACCTTACGAAAAATCGTTACGATTGGATGGTACAGTTCAAACTGCAACGATAAATCTACATGTGTGTATGAGAAAAAACTGTACAGTTTGTCTGATTTTTTAAAACTGTACAGTTGAATGGAACAGTATGAAATTTTGGATAGATAAATCGGAATCGGAAGAAACTGTGTCGATAATCGTAACGTGTGTGCCCAGTTGTTCAGTTTTCGCGTGGATCGTGGTCCGAATGTCATCGCATTGTCAGTCGAAGCCACAATTCAACGAATGAATAATCGTACAGTTTTCTAGTACGTGTGTGAACGCGTGTGGGCACTACCGAAACTGCGCAATTTAAACTGTACCGTCCAATCGTAACGATTTTTCGTAAGGTGTGTAGCTGCCATTACAGCAAATCCACTTACCTTCTTGTATGGCTTATGCTTTCACTTGCAAAAAATAGAAACAAGAGACATACCTTCATCTTCTTCGTCTTCATCTTCTTCAGAGGAGGTCTCTTCATCGGCCTCGGCCCTAGCCTCGTAGGCTCGCTTCAGTCCATCAAACAGCACCAGGCAGGAAGGCAACAGCTCCGGCACGATCTCTTCGAGGTTCGGCCTTTGTGGGCCCATTTCTAACAGTGTGCAAATACCGAGAACGCACAGCTTTCTATCATGCAATCTGAAATAGAGAGATGTAAATAGAGTTTTGACAATCAGTTGAAAATAATTCTAAATTTTCTATACAATTATATACATATTATACTACTACTGTTTTTATTACTAAGAGAAACATGTCTTACCCCATAAAACAGTTAGTGTCGTGTATCCACTGTTTGATGAAATGCTGTGTGATAGACGCGTTTGGCACTGACTCCTGTAGTTTGTCCAGGATCGTGAATAGCAGATGAGGATTGCAATACAGGATAGCTATTAGAACCTGCAAAATAAAATATAACTTTACTGACTATTGCCAGCGGCTTCATTTCGAAAATAATCCCATGATAAATGATAATTATTTATTTTGTAAGTTGGTTATAAAAAAAAACACTTTTACACGTCACAACCAATATTTTTAAAGCTAGATGAGACCGGTGTTTCGTACCTGACTACTCTAAAAAGAAACAGCCGAAACAAACTCAGAGGTCATAGTCTCTTTTAAAGTCCAGACATTGTTTTGCACAGGTCATACAAGGACCATGCGGGTGTCTGAGATGATCTTTTGAGGAAGGAACCACACAGATTTGAGTGGGAACGTAAATCCGGGATAAACGATATCCCGATTTATTCTATGTTCGGTTCCGTCTTTCTAACGTGATTGAGTAACAAACGTTCATCTATTATACTACTATGTACCAAGATACTATTATATACAAGAACATTGAGCCACATATTATGTATATTGCTAGAAACATGTGGCTGGCAGTGATGCAGTTTCGTTTAACATTTGCTTACAAAACTGGTTGTTGAACGAAAATATCTGCTTAGTATCAAAAGTATATATATGGTTTTCATGGTTTTAAAAGTTCATACAAAATACCCTGAAGTGCCGATAGTTTCTTACCTGTAACAACATAGTTCTCAGCTCGGAAGTCTTGACCTTCCTTGTAAGCCTATTCAGCACCAATTCTACGAAGGAAGGTAGACAGTTGTCGATTTTCCCAGAACATTGGAGCACCATCACTTCCAGAAGTTTCGCCGCATAGATCTCAGATTCGTCTTCGGCATCCGAGTTCAGTACCTGGCGTCAAACGTCAAGTCATTAATTCATGGACAAATGCAAGTAATGAAATGAAATTTTGTTCTGGTTTTTGTTTTGTTATTACATAATTCATATGTTGATGTAATTTCATAAACTATATGTGCAAATAATCATTCAGATCATCAGTTTTACGGCACGGTTGGTGCAGTAGCTAAGCGATTGGACTGCTGCGCTGTGTGTCGCGGGTTTGATTCCCGCACGGAGCATATATTGTTATGATCTACAAGTAGTTGTTGCGGAACTGGGCGTTTGTGTGTGACTTTATATGTTTGTAAACGCACCCACGACGCAGGAGAAATTCAAGTGAAAAAAAAAATTCGCAAGTAATTGAGTCTTACAAAAAAAAAGCGATCAAAGCTTAGCACACATTTTAGCGATCAAATTAAATTCGCATTGCATTAGGCTAATGTTTCTTTAATTAGTCTTCGTCTCTCAACTACTTTTGATCACGCTTGTTTTCTCAGCGGTACCAAAGGTGCTATGGTACCAAGGGATCGCACACGGCTAAGGCAAAGACAAAAAATATACAGTAATCTCAACACGTGAGGATACACAAGTATTTACGATCTATTCCTTCCTGCCCTTATCCCATTTTACTTGTTATGTTTTACGTGTTTTCTATTATGTAAGTGGTAAAAATCAATAAATTTACGTCTGATATCCATAGAAACAGAAAAACAGTAGTCAACTCTCACGGGAGTTTCGAATTATTCAACCTTACTTATAATATGCGCACAGCTTTTTACGAATACAGACCAAAACCATTGTAATAGTCTAACCAAATTCATGAGAAAACATCGAACAGGATTTAGAAATTCAAAGGAGATTGGAAACATATCGAGATAAATTGAATGGCTTAACATACATATTATGGAAGCCTGTCATCATTCGCTTTTCCCATCTGGAGACTCATTCAAGATTTTAAGATCAATAAAAAGCATTGGTTTTTTTTTGTAAAATCATTGAATGTACGTGTCCTCTCCGCCTTGCACAGACAAAGAACCGTCAGTCTCATACTGACCAAAAATCCATCTTATTCTTTACGTTGCCCTTTGCTTTCCAGAGTCGAGGTGTCCTTTTAAGACAGACCTGCGACCCCAACATTTCAAACTACTGGTGCCATTTTGACAAATTCTAATTTTCAGTAGACATTTAACTACCTTCAATCATTTATTTTAAGACTAGCGTGACGTATTTACTGCCATAACGTTTATGAACGGTAACGATAAGCAACAGCCATTTACCAAAGGTCAAGGCTTAAGGGAAGCTAACACAAATATAATTTGTTGTTCGATGCAGTGAAATATTTAGAGTCGGAATTTTCTTTGGCATAATAAATTATGTCTGATTGTGCCATTCAGCCAGTTTCAGCCACATTCGATGGCTTTTCAGAGTTGCTGTTGAGCTTTTGGTATATTGTTCTTTCAAGTAAGACCACATGAAAGGGCAATATACCAAAAGCTCTAACTATTGACTTGCTTATCCAATTGTATTCCATGTCTAATGTATTATTCAAAAGAGTTTGTGAATGTATTTTTCTATTTTCAGACACTGTCAGATAAAATTGACTTCTGAATGAGACTTTAAAATGAGTAAGAATTAATTCACCTGAACTCTATACAAATATGGATGAATGTCGTACTCAGATCCATTACACATTATAAGAAGAAAATAAAAGTTGTAAAAACCATCTGTTTATGAAACTAAACAGGTAATATATCTCGCAATAAAACAGCGCTAACGTATACAGATAGATTTTGCTCTAGGTCTTTAACTTAGAGTATAAATTAGTCTATCTGAATTGGGCAGAATTTAGATTCTTTGTTTAAGTAATTATGCGCCTTATTAATAACAACAGAAAACATATATCCCGATAATAGCGTTTATCCTCGACTTGGCCGCGTTCCAATAATATTAGACATGAGTTCATTAGCACAAAACATTCGCACTTCGCAAATGTGTGACATTTCCCAGAGCACGTGAATTTCACGCCGTCTTATAGTTATGAGACAAGCAGAAATGCTAGCAAAAGCCTAAAATTAACCTCTGCAACATTCTTAGTACTATTTGAAAATAACAGTATGTTACTCAAGAAAGGCGTTAACTATATTAAAGATACTGATTTATAATAGTGGAATAAAATATAGGGAAAGCCTAGAACCAGAGTAAATTTATGTGTGAATATCATTTTCCTATTGATGCACTAGTAGACATTATGCTATTAGTTCTACTACATGAAGGTATGATACAATATAATATGCAGATCAAATGTTATCAGGCGCATTATTAAAATTAGTAATCGCTTGTGCTATCAGCAACGCGCACGTGTTTATATATAACAAAAAATCGCAAGACTGCTTTACAAGTCGCGTAAACTCGATTATAATTGTAAAAAAATGTGGTATTATTGTTTTTAACTACAGTCTCATATATTTTAAAGTAGTAAAAAAACTTTTGATTGAAACCTACACAAATGTAAGAAAGTAAACATTGTCTCAATTTAAAATATTAGACTAAAAGCTTACAGTTAAAATGTATCAGAATAATAAATGAACTTACTGCTTTAGCCATGTTGAACATAGCAAGGATGTGGTTCTCATTAGAGAGGAACGCGTTGGTGTCCACAGTGATGTAGTTGTGAAGAACAGGCATCATATCCGTGAAGTAATCGAAGCCTTCCTTCTCGAACACTTGATACAGCATCTCTAGAACCTTCCACATGTCTTCAGATATGGTTTTGGCGGTCAAATTGCAGAGCAGCGTCATCGCTTCCTCATAGTATTCTGTGGAAGTGGATAAATGTAATTTGGCTGACAATAATACTCTATGTTTGTTAGAAACAAGTTTAAAAGACCACGATCTCTGTTTCCAGCATACAAAACTTTAATGTAGCCGAGAAGCGTGAATTTGAGAAGTTTTTCTGTCTCTCTTACTTTATTAGAAGTCTCGGGGAGACTGCTCGTAGTGACTTCTTGCCTAGTCTGATTCATTTGCATGTAGAACTTTTATATTGCCAGCAACGTATTTCAGAAACACAGATCGTGTATATGTAGTGTTACTTTTGATATGAATCAATAAAGCGTCTAAAAAAAGGAAAAGTTATACTTTTTTGCAACAAAAACAAAACGCCAGGCGGCAAACGGTATCATGTCTCTGTTTAATCAGTTATCAGAAGATCGTACAATTTTATTGGTCATTATCATTATCATAGCGTACATACAAGTTTTAGCCAGAACACGAATATTTATGGCATGATGTTTGATTTTTATTGATGCATCATTCAAGCATCTGATCCGTATTGACGTTTTCACGATACGAACGCACAGAAAATTCTAATAACGCAGTAAATGTGTAAACGAATTTAGAATTTCGTATCAGAGATCCATATGAAATGACTGAATTCATTGTAGTTTTGCATTCTGCCGTCAAAAACATACTTGCAAAGTCTGCATAAACTTCTTTAACGGACAATGATTGACATCCGCGTTACAATTCAGACATGGAGACAAAATCATGAATTTTAAATTTGTTGTTTATTTATTTATACAAACATTTGTATTGGACCAAGGAAGCAACTGCCCGCTTGCCGGCCGTATTGACAAAATGATGCTGCAGTCAATTGAATAAATACAATAGTCCTTACCAATGATATTGTGATGCAGTATGTGTCCGACGACGCGCAACACTGTCTTCTCTAGCTGAGCCATAATCTCGGGGTTGTCCTCCATCACGTTGAGAACCGTCTCCATGGTGTTGAGAAGACCCATGGCTGTGATTGCTTTCTCGTCTGTACCCGAATCCGTCTCGATGACTTTACTGAATGTGGTAGCGAGATGATCGGTGATCTCAAACGCCATGTGCATTAGTTGCTCAGTGTACATAGGAACTATCTTTTGCAGTACATTCGCTATATTATCATTCTCAGTCTCACGAATTACTTTCAGCAGTTCCGTGGTGACAGCCTTCACTTGTGGTTCCAAGTATTTGTATACTTTTTCTTGTGAGGATAACAGCATTTGAATAGCTATGGCTGCTTCGACTTTGACGGGTAGTTCAGTGTCATTGAGGAGCGCCGTGACGGTCAAGCGGACTGCTTCCATAAGAAGCTGATCGTTCTTGAAGCGGACGCAGGCGAAACAGTGGAGCACCCAGCAAGCCCTAGCGCGCATATACCCAAGGGGACTTTGGAACTCGGGGAATACGTATTGGCTGAGGAGAGAGTCAATTTCTTCTTTGTAGAACTTCTTCTTGATAAGAAGATCATTGAGAGTACCGACCATGTGCAGGGCTCCATCACGCTGCCGAGGACCGTACTCGCCGTTCTGACTGGTCAGCACTTGCATGCAAAGGTGCATGGTGCGTCCTAACATGTCCTTGCGCTTTTTGCAACACGAAACGAGGAGCGTCTGTGCAGCTATGACGGGTGACACAAAGTCCTCGAAAATGTCTAAAAAAATATAATTACACATTAGTAACTGAAAGTTGTAACTGTAATAAATGTTCAAGTTGGAAATCATATAGTAAATGGGGTAGTTTACTGCTTAGATAAATTGTTTAGACCGTCAGTTTGAGTATTGAAAAATAAAAAAACACGTATTTTTTGTTTTTTAATTTAAATCAATGAATATTGACAAAGATAAAACGCTTCGAAATTCAAAAGTAGGGGGGACTTGTGACGACATAACGACTGTAATATTATACAGAGTGATGTTTTGTGATTTTTAGAAGCGTTGTATCTTCGTCGTTTTTGGTTTACATAACAAAAGAAAAAGTACTTTTTTGATAATAGATTATCAAAAAAACATTTGACCCGTACTTTTTCTATCGGACGATTTTTTTTTTTTTTGTAAAATATCCTAATGCCATACGACCAGTTTCTAGGGTACTTAAATCAGTTATCTATTAAAGTGCAATAGAGTTTTTGAAAACTCATTGAAGGAAATTCCTCAAATAGAGTTTGGCGAATCAGTTATCATAATGAATTTATGAGTACCTTAAAAACCGGGCACTAGGCTGTTATTCTTAAATGAATAATTGAAACAACAACACATTCAGTTAAACTCAAATTAGCCCTCCAATACAGAACTGTACCGAACCAATCTAGATTGCAAATTATGGCCCTGTAGCGGCTAGAAATATTAAAGATACCTAAATCTACTTGCATAAAATTCTTGATTGGGGAGCTGCTTCTGAACTATTAGTCTTACTGCTATACCCGCTTGCTACAATGTTGAATTGTAAGAGCTACTGTCAAACCATGGCACATGGCATGTTGATTGATTACCACAAATTGATTAGGATTCAAGACCAACAGGTAATTTGATAGGTTTTATTTATTAGATATCTTCACTCAGCAAAAGATTTGCAACACTACTATGTAATATGAAAATGGCAAGTTGACTATTTCTCGAGTTACGTCAACGTCATTAACTAGTGAGCCACAGTCGCTTGGCGCTATTCAGTACAAGCCCATTTCGCGTAACATGGATATATGGATGATAAACCTTTAGTTCATTACTTCCAGAGACTCCTTTGTTTTCTATGTTATAGTCAAATAACCCATTGGCAGAATTGTAGCAAGGGTTAGCAGTTTTTTCATCATCTACTGAACAACAGTTTTCAAAGGTTACACACATACATAACAAAATATATATTTATTTAAATCTAAAGCAACATTACGATAGTATTCCAACTGGAGTTGGCAGACTGCAAGTAAGCAAAATCAATCCTGGTAAATTTCTTAGTGAGTGGCATTAAAAATTCAGAATTTAAAGGTTTTACCTACCGAATTTAATTCGTATGTATTCGTGAGGGTCGGTTTCCCAAAGTTCTTCGTCGGATTCGGAGTACGACATGAGAGGAAACAGTACATCTTGAATTATGGCGAACATGTGGGGCTTCAGGAGTTTCCACGAATGAGCGTGAATCACACTGTGAAAGAGACGAAAAGAATGTACCAATTTTTTTTGTAAGTAAATATTATTTAAGATTATAGAAAAGTAAAGTATGTATCATGGCTGACAAGACATACAGTATATTTTTAAAAAAATGCTTCTGTTTACTTTAACGAAGGCTTGAAATAAAAAAAAGACAGCACTGACCCCATCACCACCCAAAAGTCGATTGGGTACAAAAAAGACATTTTTGCCTCGTTTTAACGTGTAGTACAATATAGAACATCTCACCATTGATCAATGTAGGTGATGGTCTGCTGTAGAACTCTAGGCGAGATGTATACTTTGTTCCTGTACTGGTCCAGTATGCTCAGGAGGACCTCCAAGATACCACCGGTAAAGGTAGTCAGATACCATTCAGCAAACTGAACGTATTCTTCGCGGGCGTTGACAGGGCTGCCGTACCTGATGACAATACATACATAGATATAATACTAGAAACACGACACAAGAACTTAAAAAAAAAACACAGTTTGACACAATAGACAGTATGAGATGGTTTAAAAGCTTAAGTGTATGGTTTATTGAACACCAAAATATACAAATATAATGTTGATGTAAGGTGAGTGAATATGTTTTTGTTTATTAAATGATTACTTGTACATTTAAAGTCAATTCAATTCTGGATCATATTGAAAGTAAAATTGTACTGTGAGAGGTCGACAGATTTGGCCTAGCATGCCAATAAGTGCTTCCTTTGAATTTCAAATGAACAGCCAGAGAAATGGCCATTCTAAATTGATATATTTTGAAATTATTTAGTTGAAATCAAAGAAGTCGCCGCGTCTTGGACAGACTTCTTTGACCGTTATAAATTCATATCGGCTGAAAGGATTTTCACCAATACATAGAGTGAAGTTTATTTTTTGGTGAAAATATAACAGTGGATGAAAAATTAATGTATGAGTATATTGTTAAATAAAATACATATGTCAAAAAAACATGTCGACTTGGAGCTTTACTGGCATGGGCGAAGCCGCCTTCCGAAGATTATATTAGCAACTTAAAAATCAATAGTATCACTTTAAGACGGTTCGACCAGTCAGACAGTCAGAACATGACGTTTTCTATGAAATTATCTTTTTTATGCTAAGTAATGCACTTTTGATTTACTTCATTAGCCAATCCCATACGAAGCCTACGTGGTTCGCTTTAATTTAAATATGAAGACGGTATGAGCGGTAAAAACAGTGAAACGTGTTTGCAAATGTGTAAATAAATAATTGAAATAAATAGCTTGTATGTCAGGGTTGGAAACGAAACAGTTTTTTTTTTTAAATTTTATAAAACAGACAGTTCAAAATGTTTTAAACAAGTGTTTTTTTTTAGTTTAGGGCATTATTTTAAATTAATTCGACTATGTTTCTTTTCTAGACTAGATCTTTATAAACTCGGCATAATAAATTAAATATTTACAAAAAAAAAAACGATCAATAGATAACATTTATTTGTATGTTGCGTAATCAAACGCTTCACATTCACCCGGTAGGTATGTTCTGATGTTGATTTTATATTGAGCGACGCAGAGGGCTTTCCTAGCGGGACGGGCGGGCGGCGCGGGCGGCACGTGGGGCGCGTCTCAAGTTCATTGTTCATAAGGTGAACTTTCTTTTTGATTAGCTTACGTAATACTTGAACGGCCCCTAAACCCCGAAAAAACAACTTTAAACGAAAACAAAAAAGGAATATCCTATGTGTACCTGGGGTTTGATTGAACCCATGGTGACCAAAATGGAAGTCGACGCTTAAACAAATGAGATACCTTGACGCTCGGGCGTTCGCGCGACGAATTTATGAATCATATTCCTCCTCTAAATCTTTATACGTGAAAACGCGGAGAAAACGAAATTTCCCAGACATGGGACCTATCTAGATTGATATTTCGCCTCTTTAAACCCCTATATTCCAAATTTCATCGAAATCGTTAGAGCTGTTTTCGAGAACCGGAAAAAATACGAGGTGCATTCAATAAGTACCTAGCCTCATCGCCAGAGGGCGCTGTAGTTTCAAAAGAGTTTTACCACAGTGTAGCACATTCTTTTTAATTCTTTTTTCAAATTTTCATTCCAATCCCTTCATTTGTTTTAATTTGACAACTTATGGAAGCGAACGTGTCGATCGGTTTTACAAAAATGGAAAAAGAGCAATATCGTTCGGTGATTCGATTCCTATTTTTGGAAGGGATAACGCGCATCGAAATCAAAGAGCGCTTGGATGCTGTGTACGGTGACTCTTCTCCATCGATGGCCACCGTCAAGAATTAGTTCAACGAGTTTGCACGTGGCCGTACGTCGGTTTTTGATGAACCACGTCCAGGTGCACCGAAAACAGCTGCTACGGAGGAAAACATTAAAAAATCCATGATTTCGTATTGGCAGATCGCCGATTGAAGGTTCGGCAGCTAGCTGAGACTGTAGGCATTTCAGAAGGAACAGTGCATCATATTCTTCACGAGGAACTCGGCATGAGAAAGCTGTCGGCGCGATGGGTGCCGCGTTTACTCACACCAGAAAACAAGCGCAACCGTGAGACCACATCGGAGACGTGTTTGGCGCTGTTTAAGCGGAATCCAGCGGAGTTTTAGCGTCGTTTTGTGACCGTCGATGAAACCTGGATCCACTGGTACACACCAGAGACCAAGGAGCAATCAAAACAATGGATCCAGACCGGGGAACGTGCTCCAAAGGCGAAAACTGTAAAATCGGCAGGAAAAGTTATGGCCACCGTTTTCTGGGATTCACAAGGTGTGATCTACATCGATTACCTCGAGAAGGGTAAAACAATTACAGGGCTTTACTATGCCGATTTATTGGGCCGACTTTTTGGTGCTCCGGAGAGTCTTACGTCCGTTAAAGACGTCGATATTCATGACGTCATCTTTGTATATTTTGAACGGTTGGTAGATGTAAATAAAAGAACAGGGTATGGTCGTAAGACTCTTCTACAGCCAAAACCGCTAAACGCAGAAGTCTAAATTTTGGAAAGTAGTTGCAGTTTACTATGTACATGAGCAGTCAGAAGGGATTTTGCGAAATCCCCCCTCTGGGGGTGAAAAAGGGTGAAAACTTTTGTATGAAAAATCTTATTCCTTGGGTTTATAAATTTGAAACTTACCTCGAATATGATCATAAGAAAATAAAAAAGATTGGAATCATTATTTTTTTTAAACTACCCTCCATTGGTGATCTAGACGATGTTGAAATTTGTTTGGGAAAATCATAACGCGCGGGCCCATCAATTCGAAAATCAGTATTTATATACTAGATCAAAAATAATCAAATACGTGTTTGGATTTTTCGAAAATCGCCCCTCTAGTTGGTGAAAAGGGGTATTCAAGTTTAAGGGAAGAACTTTAAGGCGTCTGGCAGAATGATTGGCCCATCGGAATGGTCTGGCAACTTACAAAAGGTCTTGAAATAGTACCATGAGTAATATCATGTAAAATTTAAGCTTGCTAAAATGACGTAGTTGAGTAACGTTTTTATCCACCTTTAGGTCGCGCTACCTGTGGAACGGCCCCGCTTTCGAGCTAGTAAGTACGCATACTGTCCTAACTTTATAGTAGGCTACAAACCCACAAAATTACAGTTTTGCTAAAATAACGTAGGTCTGGGGGCACTGGGATCTCTCTCTATAAGTTTGTCGTAGGTATATGATTACTTCCCAGAATTTAATCCTTTTTAGCAACACTATCGAATGGTATAATAATACAGGGTTGTGATTTTTTTTCCAAAATCAGCGAGTTCGATTCCTGGCCAGGAATATTGATTTTTCTAAAATCCAAGGATGCATTTTTTGTTTTCGTCAAAATCGGCCTCGAGACTCCTTTCAACGTTTTTCGATATTCCTCATAGTTTCGGATATAGCCATCCGCTATATACGAACGCTCAGTTGAAAAAATCACCCTGTATACAAATATTGCTGGTTTAGTTTAATAATAGGACATACACAAAATATATACCATTGTCAACGAAGATGACTCTCTTTCCTTTTTAACTCGGGAAAATAAACGTCGAATGTCAAACTGCGTGCGTGCGTGAACCTAACGATTGCAGATCCTGCACATCCTTATTCGCACTGCAATTTATTGCTCCTGTTATCAGTTAAAGAGCCACTAACAAAAATACGTAAACAAACATGTCAGTTATTACCGAGACCGTGTACGGTTTATTGATGGGAGATCTTTGGGCCATTTAAGAATCAATGAACTAATTAAACGAACGATTCAAATTGATTAATTGAATACTTTTAACTTCACCTTTTCAGGATATATTTCGATTACAATGCAATTATGGTATTAAAAAGATAAATTTCAAAAGTTCTGAGATTGAATTGAAGAGTTTAAGTTGAGTTTTTTGAAATATTAATAAATTTTTAATCATTGCATAGTATAAAGCAAATAGTTAATAACAAGAATTAATAAAACTACACTCAACACTTTGAAATTTATTTAGAGGACTTAAATTAGTAGGAGTCATGGGAAACTGGATGAATAAAATGGCGGCACGTAACAGGAAAAAATCGCGACTTTCGTTTTCCCCATATAAGTACTTCAAGGAAATATTTATTAAACAATGGCTGCCTTATTTGGTCCAAAATTTTGGCCACAAAAGTGATAAATGATAGGGAATTTGCATGATTGTATTTATATTCTTCACTTAAATCAATAAAATACATTACTATAAACAAGAAAATCATTAAAAAATAAATTGAACTAAGTACTGCTTGTCACTACTTTCTACTACACTTCATAATCTAGGATACAATTATTAAGAAATATACAGGGCGTCCCACGGCAATGCCACATAGAGGGAAAGTACCTTGAATATTGTAGATAGAATATTTTACTGAAAGAAGACATTATTTTAATTTTAAAAACAATTTAAACTGCATTCATAGATTTTTAAATGATTACATGGTTGAACCCGGAATCAAACTCGCTAACCGAGATAAAAAAATTAACTTGTAGCTTTATTATACCGATCTAAAGGCTTTATCATAAGGATTATATTTTGCTAAAAAACATAGTGTCAGAAATAAAAGGAAGACCATGATTTTTAACATTTGATGTAAAATTTTGTTCAGAAGAAATACTGTATAATATACAGTAACAAATACGTTTAAATCTCAACTATTTCTATATTATAGATATAGTTGAGATTTTAAGGAATGAGATAAATAATCTTCCGGTTGCAGAACAACAAAACCTTACTTTTCAGCAAGATGGAGTTTCGGCTTATAACAGTTACAGAACAAGGGACTATCTCAATTAACACTTCGTCGCTGGATCGGGACAAATGGACAAATCAGATAGCCGCCAAGATCCCCAGATCTCCGTTAGATTTTTTTATGGAATTTTGTTTAAAATGTAGTTTACAAGAACCAGTATGAAAATGTCCACGAGTTACAAACAGAACTTAGACGTATTATTGTAAATATCCACCACAACAAATAATCAAATGTTTGTGACGGACTAATTTTGTAACAAAAAAATGCTAAAATTCATGGTCTTCCTTTTATTTCCGACACTATGGTATTTAGAAGTTGGTTCGATTCGGCTCAACCATGTAATTATTGAAAAATCTATGAATTCAGTTTAAATTGTTTTTTAAATTAAAATAGTGTTTTCTTTTAGTAAAATGTTCTATCTACAATATTCAAGGTACTTTCCCTCCATGTGGCATAGCCGTGGGACGCCGGACGCCCTCCCTGTATACCCTCATACATACACACATCAACACGGTCTAGGGATATTTTTAAAAAAGCGAATTACTATCAATGTGTTAATTATTTATATGACATGTATATATTTAAAAGATACGTTATTTAATATTCTACCATTTTTTAATAATGGTTAAGGTATAGATTAAAATTTCAGGATTTTATGGAAAAAAATGAAGCATAGACGGAAACCGTATATGAATGAACTTTTAATTTGTGAGTAAAAACTGAAAAAAATAGAAAAATCATTTAATTTGTGTTTATAAACTTGAAGTTAGTAGTCTGAGAAAGCGCCCATGATGTTCATAACACATCGGCAACGATTCGGCATGCTCAGAACAAGGTTCTCAATGTCTTGCTGCGGAATATTGTCCCATGTCCTTCTGAGGTGCGCAAAAAGTTGATCTTCTGTAGCCAGATTTTCAGGAACTTCCTTCAGAGCTCTTCTTTGCAGCATATCCCACGCATGCTCAATGGGATTTAGATCTGGCGATTGAGCAGGCCAGTCTAAGGCCCTAACATTATGTGTATGTAACCAAGCTGCTACCGTTCTCGCCGTGTGTGCCCGGGCATTGTCGTGCATGAGCAGGAAATCTTGCCCCATTTGTGTTCTGTGGGGCAAGATTACGGGCCCCAGCACCTGTTGGACGTATCGTTCTGCAGTCATATTGCCCCGCACCTAAACGAGATCCGTCCGTCCTCCAAGACGAATTCCTGCCCAAACCATAATTAATTGTTCCTCCTTGGTATGGGTGAACTTCCTGAGGGTTCTGGAGACGGCTTCATCGTCCAGGAACTCGCCAAACACGCGTCCTTCGTGAATCTGGATGGAAGCCGAACCTGGATTCATCCGTGAACAGCACATTGGACCATTGCTCACGGCCCCAGTCCACGTGGTTCCGAACCCATTCTAATCGTCGTCCACGATTGCCTCTCCGTAAAGGTGGGACCCGGAGTGGTCTACGAGAGCGTAGATTGCTTTCATGCAGTCGCCTTCTTACAGTTTGGTCACTCACAAGCACTTGGTGTTCCACTCGCAGCCTTTGGACCAATTGAGTTGCCGTTGCATTTGGTTGTGCTCGCGCAGTAATTTGCAAAAATCGGTCTTGTCTGGGGGCAGTGATGCGACTTGGCCCCCGGTGCCTCTCCGCTACTTCACCTGTGGCACGATAGCTTGTCCACAATCTTGAAATTACATTTTGATGGGTCCCTATGGCCTCAGCAACATTACGCTGAACAGATCCAGCTTCCAGCATTCCCACAGCTCGTAACATCTCCGCCCTCGTCAAATGTCGGCGTTGCATGGCTACAATACCTCAATTTTAACTTTATCTTTCGTTTAAAAATGAAAAAAAAAACTGTAACTAAACGTAATTCGTATTGTTTTCTAAATTTCGCACAAATGAAAATTCCCTCTCCTATACATCAAGACATTTTTATGCCACCGAAACAAAAGAATTTTCAAAAATTTGAACGATATGTTTATTCCCATCAAAAACATCTGTAAAATGAGTGATAAATTAAAAATTATTTGGATGGTCCAACACAAAGAACTAGCTTCTGCCCGCGGTTTCAACCGCGTTATGTTAGGCGTTTGGATGATTAACGTATTTGTTTTAAACCTTATTTTCCGATTTTCACTCCGCGAAAACACATCTTTGATTATTTTAAACCTAATTTCTATATGCATAGTGAGTTTCAAATTCATTGGTTCGCACATTATGATTTTCCCATACAAACTTTAACATCATCAATTGAGGGTAGTTATAAAAAACTAATAATGACAATCTTTTTAAATTATTTACTTAAGGTCGTATTCATGCCAAGTTTCAAGTTTATAAACCCGAGAAATAAGTTTTAACATATAAAGGTTTCCACGTCTTCTCACCCCCTTAGAGGTGGATATTCTTAAAATCCCTTCTCAGTGCTCACCAGCACTGTGTATTGTGTAATAAACTGCAACTACTGTCTAAAGTTTAGGTTTCTACGTTTGGCGATCTAAAACCCGTCTCTTAAAACTTGAATACCCCTTTTAACCAACTTAAGGGTGATTTAACAAAAATCCAAAAACACGTGTCTGACTATTTTTAATCTAATTTCTAAATACTAAGTTTTAAATTCATCCGATTGCGCGTTATTATTTTCCCGTACAAACTTTAACATCGTCAAAATCACCAATTGAGGGTAGTTATAAAAACTAATAATGTCAAACTTTTTTATTTACCTATGGTCATGTTCATGCCAAGTTTCAAGTTTATAAACCCGAGAAATTAGATTTTACATAAAGGCCCCTTGTCACCCCCTTGGATGCGGATTTTCGCAAAATTCCTTCTCAGTGCCCACCTACCTAATGGACTGCAAAAACTGTCCAAAGTTCAGACTTCTATGCTTAGCGGTATAAGCTGTAACATTTTTAAATCAATCAACATCTTACTACAAAGAAAAAAATGAAAGAAAAAAAAACCGGCCAAGTGCGAGTTGGACTCGCCCATGAAGGGTTCCGTAATAGCAAGCAGAGATTAGAGATATAATTATGTTGAAATTAGTAAGTAATATACCAGACAATATAAATAACTTTGTTTTTCATAGTGTTTGTATGAACGACAAAGTTATATTTGCGGTTTTCGAAAATGTACTATATCTCAAAAACTGCTAACTATATCTCTTCCAAACCAATTTTCGTTGGAAGTTTTTGTTGAGGTCTACATTACATATTTTTTTTAGTTTTATCTTTCTCTTATTTTAGAAGTCACAGGAGGGGGGACACACATTTTACCACTTTGGAAGTGTCTCTCGCGCAAACTGTTCAGTTTAGAAAAAAATGATACTGGTAACCTCATTATCATTTTTAAAGACCTATCCATAGATACCCCTCACGTATGGGTTTGATGAAAAAAAATTTTTTGAGTTTCAATTCTAAGTATGGGGGCCACCCCCAAAATTTGTTTTATTTTTATTTTTGTGTGAAAATCCTAATGTGGTTTACATGATACATCTACTTACCAAGTTTCAACAGGATAGCTCTTATACTTTCGACAAAAAGTGGCTGTGACATACGGACGGACAGACAGACAGACATGACGAATCTATAAGGGTTCCGTTTTTGCCATTTGGCTACGGAACCCTAATAACCTTGTGTAGATTGATAGATTCAATATAATGTAGGTAGACAATTTGTCCTTCTTGAGAGAAATAGTTCTATCTCAAAGTCAAAAGTTAAGAAAAAAACTAGTGTGTATGTTTGATGTTGAGACTTATTCTCTACACTACAGAATATAAATCTTACCTTTCAAACAGTCTGTACAAGATGTGCACTGCCCATTTCTTGCATTTCCACCATGGCAACTCCATACGCTCATCTTCATCCACTTGAAGAGTGGTTTCTGGCACAGGTGCTTCCATCACTCTACGTAACACTTCCATCCATTTTGTAAAAATGTCCTTTGTTATCAGGTCCATTGGTAAAATGTACTGAAATAATGATAATATGTATGAAGTTCCTGCTAAGAAATATTTATAACATGTACCCATATAAAATGGATTATTACCTTGATGAGGCCAAAAAAACACTTCAATATTTGCTTTTGAATAAGCACAGATTCCACCGACTGATCAGCTTGGAGATTCACAATCAAATTGTACATCATTGGAAGAAGCAGGTTCATTGCTTCTATTAATGGTACTCTCTTCTCAGCAATATGGTATTCATAGTTCTTTATCAACTGGTAGAGACAGAGAAGAGCACCCATCCAGCTGTTAGGCTCAGGGTTTTGGAGGTATATGTGGATCTTGTCCACAATTTGTGTCCAGCGTGTTGGGAAGTCATGTTTTATAATGGTTTTTAAACAAACACACAACTGCACTCTTATTATATCAGGTGCCTGTACAACAGCATCTACAATAATGTCTCTGATCATGGCTCTGTCTTGTTCGTGAATGCTGAACGGTAGGGGTTCACCCTTTTCTGCCTCCTTTTCCTGCCATCCAGAAGTAACAAAGTTCTTGAGGTACACAGCACCTGCTTGTCGTACAGGTAGGGGAACTTCATTTTGCATAACCACTTGAAGCAGTATTGGTGCAAAACCAATGATTTTGTGAATCTGAAATGTTAAATTGTATGAGCATCTAAAAGTAATTGAGAACTCTATATTCTTATATTATGTTACTTTCTTATCTTTGTGGTTACTAACTGATTTATTTTGAAAGAATTATTCATTTGGTTTAACCCAGGTAAAACTAATTAAATTTGTTTCAGCCACATGGTAGTTTTGAGTTCCTAGCTGGCACCATGAACTTAATTTAAATGTAGGGTAAATGTAATATTATAGTGGAAGTAACCAGAATCAAAAGAAATACCCGATTGATTCTAGATGCAACTCAAGCTTTATTGCATTGTTAGATTCCATACAGTACAAAATATGCTTTATTGTATGCCATTATGTATAACTGGGCATGATGTGCGAACAATAGTCATCTAAGTGCACATACCTAGCAAGTTTAACATTTCTACTGAACTGTTGTGGACTATACTGATGATATTATTTTAAACATGTACCAAAATCCATAAACTCAAACCTTATTCCAAAGGGGAAGAAGTTTGCATAATTAAAACTGTTAAAGTTTATTGCTATGCTGTGATAACACTGAGTTATTAATTAACGTTTCTGTAGGTACTCTGAGAAAGATCATTTTACTGTTATTGCTTTGCATTATTAATTACCAATAAGACAAGCAGTTCTACATAATTATTGAATATTCTAAAAGGAAAGAGAAGTATTTTCAATCATTTGGCTACAAAGCGGGAAAACTAGTTATGACAAATTCTTGAATCTTTTTACCACTTTATAAATTATATTTTTTTTCTTTCTACATGCTCAATTAATTACCCTCCATGTATATTGTTAATTCTAGAATCTCAAAATGAAGAGCAAACCGCGCAAAAAGTGCCGAAAACTACAATTATTGAAAGATTTCAAAGGGATCTATTTATAGTATGACTTTACATGAGCTGGTCAAGTTTGGTTATAAGTTCTTGTCGAGTAATCTCTATCGCATTTAGTAGGGCAGCGTCCACGTTCATTGTCCAAATAAAGATAGACCTAGACTGACAAATGCCGAGAATTTGCGACAAATAAAACCAAATAAACCAAGACTTCAGTTAAAACATGGTGCTCTCAACCATACCAGCGCGGCATGTTATTAGGCGGCTAAATCTAGAAGCGTCTCACGCAATAGCGCCGTATAGCTTTATCACAGCTATGCAATTTGGTCGCGTTATAAAATTGTCGAGCATGCGGTGATGGATGTGAATTCATAACTCACCTGCGCTAGCTGTTCTTCAGCCGCCTGCCTCTGATTTACATCAATAGTTCCACGCAGAATTTCCGTCAGCTTCCTTGTGTCCATCTTGAAGTAGTTATCGGTAAATTATAAAATATATTTTTATTGGAAAATAAATATTTTTTCCGAGGACACAAGCTGCCGCCGGGCGTGGAAGTACAAAAGACAATTTGTCTATGACGGAAACCGGAAAAGTCACGTGACAAATAAAAATTCCATTCACTTGACAGAATTTCTAAAGTTTGCTGTACATGCTGATTGAAACTGCAAATTCAATTTTATTCAATTTGTGTGGAAACATTTTAAGTCTAAGAGGAACACAACAAATGTAGTCCCGTGTTTCCTCATTTTGTTCAATAAAATCTATGATGCTCTATGTCTGTTCATAAGCCTCATACGCACGAGCGTTTTCTTTTAGGCGTTAAAACTCAGCGCGAGTTGGAACAAGAAGGTAAATTGAACTTAAATGCTCAGCACTTAAAATCAAATATAGATGGCCTACCATTACGTTTTAAAGCGTGAGTAGGTCCGCTGAGGGAAAGCGACAGAGCTATTCAAGTTGTCTAGCGCCATCTCATTCCCACAGCTGAACTTCTCACGCTTAAGACGTCATGGTAGGCCACCAGTTCATAAAAAATAGCAGTGCTTCAAAAGCGCTGACTTGTGAACAGATACATTGTATTTGTTCTATTTCGGTGCTTTTTTAACACCGACAAAAAAGCGCTCGTGCGAATAGCGTCAGTCAAAGTTTTTTAAATGAACCTTAAAAAAAAAGTTTTAATTTTCCACTGTGTTCAAATATCCTGAAAACCAATATCGCTCAATTAGATTACGACACGTTGATTTTATGTAATTTTTTAAATAAGTATTTTCGCACTAGCTCACTCTCACTCCACTCACTCTCGATTATTTGAGCACTGTGCGAAAGCAATCACATATTCTTCTAGCATGTTTGTTGAATATAATAAAATCACTATAAAAAATCAATGAAACAGCTCGATTTGTACGAGGAGCGTTCAGATGTCGGTTTAGATAGTTCATAATATCAGAAGGCGACTAGGTATATAAGGACTACATAAATACCACAAGGACTAACTAATAATTGACTGTCTTTGTATCGACAAAAGTTCCATCGGCGAGATGAATCGACAGTACTCTATACCGGCACATACCGATTGTGCCGAAACGGTACGCTGAAACGACTGCGCAAATATTTTTAGCACTGCTCCTTATTGAAGTTAGTTATTGAAGTTACTTTTCCAATAGGATTTGTTTTGGGAATTGATGACAGTGATCAATGTTAAGAGGCCATTTAAAAAAGCGCCGAATCAGAAAAAAAATATGCATTCCCATGTATCTGTTCACACGTCAATGCTTTTAAAGCGCAGCGTTTTTTTTTTTTCAAATGTATTTGATTTTAAGTTCTGAGCGGTGACTCTTAAGTTCAACTTTTTTGTTCAAACTCAGCGCTTTTTATCACCCAAAAAAAAAGCGCTCGTGCGAATGGATCTTAATCATCAATTCTTAAATCGGTTTCGGGATTACAGAATCAACAAAAAAATCAAGAATGTCCTTATTGAATGTTCTTCAATACTCTTGTAATGTTAAATACTGCAGTCAAAGACAGAGGCGTCTCTAGCCCTTGTGGCGCCCGTGTGCAACCAGTACCCTGGCGCCCCCTAGTCTAGTAGGAGCGGGGTCAAAATGAAATACTAACAGTTATATTTTCAAACGGAAATTCGGATGCAAATGGTGCAATTTTAAATAGCCTTCGCAAAATCTCTCCTGGTAGTAAAATGTCGCTTTCGCAAAATGTCTCCTGTTAGTAAAACGTATCTTTCGCAAAATGTCGCTTTCTCATAATGTCGCTTTCACAGAATGACTCCTTCTTAAAAGGTCGCTTTCTCAAAATGCCTCTTTCGTAGAATATCTCTTTCGCAAAATGTCGAGTTAATAACTTTTTTTTTTTATCGTGGTAAAATCATCAAATGAGTCCTCCCACCCCGGGCAGGGCGGGAGGGACTGTCAGACTTGTACTGACTAAAATCCACGGTGTCCTTCAATAGCCCTTTATGTCCCGGGGTCACGGTAATGAGATAAGTCCCGCGACCCCGGCAGGCTTTGGCCCTCTAGAGAGGGGGCCCCGTCATTATGCTGACGCTCTTTGAGGCGTGCGTGGAACACAACGCGCCGTCGACCCGGGCATGGTCCATGGTCGGGCTGCGAGTTGCCCTTTACTCGCCGCCCGCATGCCCGCGCCTACGGTGGCCGGAGATCGTCTTGCGACGTCCGTCGCCGTGGGCGTCCACCACCGCGGGTGGGGTGGAGGGAGGACATTGTCCTCTCTCTCACGCGGCCCGCCTCCTCCTTCTCGAGCATTACTGCTTCGCAGAAGGAGGCGACCGCTTCCCACTCCGTCTCGCCCCGCAGCATGGCCGCAACCAATGCCGGGCGCGAGAGGTCTCTGCCTATCGCCGCCGCACAGTGTGCAAAATCTCGGCTGGACCAGACATCATGAGTGAAACTAAGCAAGAGATACCTTATAATATTCTAAATTCATTCATTATTTTCCGGCGTAGCAATTATTTTTAGTTTCAGAGAAATTAAACTCCAAAGTTAATCCATTTTCGGTATTAAGAAAGTACAAAAAGTACAATTTCTCTGAAAAGAAAACTTTCAATCTAAATTTCTTGGCCTAGTTATATTACGCATATAACACGACATTTATCAAGCTTTGTTACATCTCCGAAATACAATGGACGATGGAGTAAATTCAAGATTTCATTAAAAACGTTTCAATTTTTTTTATCGTTCTTGCTGCGTGCTTAGCGATCAAACTTATTAAATATACTTAGCAACTTATGTTGTCTACAATTAAAAAAAAAATCACTTGTTAATACTGTACAGCTAACGAGATAATCGTTTCTAAAGTTTATAATGCCAATAGCGCCTGTGATTTTGTTAAGGCAATTTTACTCAAGGTGGTTTGCTCTTATATTTTCTAAAGGCACTAAGAGGAAAGAAATATGTTTATAGAGTTGTCACTTGAAACTGGTATACTCTTCAAAAATGCTAGTTATCATGCATGTCATGTGGAATTATATTTTCTTCAGAAAGTTCATCGATGTCGTCGTCTTGTTTATCATTAGCAAATCAAAGTTGCCTTAGTGCCTTTAGAAAATGTAAGAGCAAACCACCTTAAGTAAAATTGCCTTAACAAAATCACAGACGCTATTGGCATTACAAACTTTAGAAACGATTATCTCGTTAGCTGTACAGTATTAACAAGTGATTTTTTTCTGAGTTATAGACAACATAAGTTTCTAAGTATATTTAATAAGTTTGATCGCTAAGCACGCAGCAAGAACGATAAAAAAATTGAAACGTTTTTAATGAAATCTTGAATTTACTCAATCGTCCATCGTATTTCGGAGATGTAACAAAGCTTGATAAATGTCGTCTTAAATGCGTAATATAATTGGGCCAAGAAATTTAGATTGAAAGTTTTCTTTTCAAAGAAATTGTACTTTTTGTACTTTCTTAATACCGAAAATGGATTAACTTTGGAGTTTAATTTCTCTGAAACTAAAAAGAATTGCTACGCCGGAAAATTATGAATGAATTTAGAATATTATAAGGAATCTCTTGCTTAGTTTCACTCATGATGTCTGGTCCAGCCGAGATTTTGCACACTGTGCGCCGTGAGGACACGTTGGTGCTCTGCCCAAGCGGGGCAGTCTTGCACCGTATGCTCTACTGTGTCCTCCGGGCGATCTTCGCAGTGGTGACACCCAGGCGTATCCTCCTTTCTCCTTAGACACGGGTACCTCCCGAAACTTCCGTGTCCGGTGAGGACCTGCGTCATGCGGTAGGTCAGGACGCCGTGACTCCTATCCAGCCACTCCTCAAAGAGGGGTCTTACCGCCGCGATTGCGGCGTGCCCCGAGTTAATAACTTTTTTTTTTTTTTTATCGTGGTAAAATCATCAAATGTGGCCTCCCACCCCGGGCAGGGCGGGAGGGACTGTCAGACTTGTACTGACTAAAATCCACGGTGTCCTTCAATAGCCCTTTATATTCCGGGGTCACGGTAATGAGATAAGTCCCGCGACCCCGGCAGGCTTCGGCCCTCTAGAGGGGGGCCCCGTTATCTTGCTGACGCTCTTTGAGGCGCGCGTGGAACACAACGCGCCGTCGACCCGGGCATGGTCCATGGTCGGGCAGCGAGTTGCCCTTTACTCGCCGCCCGCATGCCCGCGCCTACGGTGGCCGGAGATCGTCTTGCGACGTCCGTCGCCGTGGGTGTAAACCACTGCGGGTGAGGCGGAGGGAGGACATTGTCCTCTCCCTCACGCGGCCCACCTCCTCCTTCGCGAGCATGACTGCTTCGCAGAAGGAGGCGACCGCTTCCCACTCCGTCTCGCCCCGCAGCATGGCCGCAACCAATGCCGGGCGCGAGAGGTCTCCGCCTATCGCCGCCGTGAGGACACGTCGGTGCTCTGCCCAAGCTGGGCAGTCTTGCACCGTATGCTCTACTGTGTCCTCCGGGCGATCTTCGCAGTGGTGACACCCAGGCGTTTCCTCCTTTCTCCTTAGACACAGGTACCTCCCGAAACTTCCGTGTCCGGTGAGGACCTGTGTCATGCGGTAGGTCAGGACGCCGTGACTCCTATCCAGCCACTCCTCAAAGAGGGGTCTTACCGCCGCGATTGCGGCGTGCCCGGCCGTCGGTTGCGACAATCGTCCCCTTCATACTGCCCTGAGATCGCGCCGGACCTCTTCCCGCCGCGCCTCGACTTGTCGGGGCAGCGGGAATTCTCCCCGGCGCTGCGCCTCCACGCGCCACTCATAGACGCGCTGGAGGGCAGTCGTCTCCAGATCCCAGGGCAGTAATCCGGCAAGCAGGTTGGCCGATTCGCCGGCGATCGTGCGGTATCCCCGGACGAGTTAATAACTTAGAAAAAAGTTAGCCAGGTTTAAAAGAAAGGGCTCAGGCGCAAAATGTCGCTTTCGCAAAATGTCTCCTGGAAGTAAAATGTGTCTTTCGCAAAATGTCGCTTTAAAAATCAAATTCATAACGTTGCCATACAATATTAACAAAAACCAGAACAGAATCAACCAAGCATAAGAAATTGTTTTAAACCTGGCTCACTTTTTTCTAAGTTACTAACGCGGTAGAAGTTATGCTCGCGAAGGAGGAGGCGGGGTGTGAGAGAGAGAACAGAATCAACCAAGCATAAGAAATTGTTTTAAACCTGGCTCACTTTTTTCTAAGTTACTAACGCGGTAGAAGTTATGCTCGCGAAGGAGGAGGCGGGGTGTGAGAGAGAGGACATCGTCCTCCCTCCGCCTCAGCCGCAGTGGTAGACGCCCACGGTGTCGGAAGTCGCAAGACGATCTCCGGCCACCGTAGACGCGGGCATGCGGGCGGTGAGTAATGGGCAACTCGCCGCCCGACCATGGACCATGCCCGGGTCGACGGCGAGTTGTGTTCCACGCGCGCCTCAAAGAGCGTCAGCAAGATGACGGGGCCCCCCTCTAGAGGGCCAAAGCCTGCCGGGGTCGCGGGATTTATTCCATTACCGTGACCCTGGAACGTAAAGGGCTAATGAAGGACACCGTGGATTTTAGTCAGTACAAGTCTGACAGTCCCTCCCGCCCTGCCCTAGGCGGGAGGACTCACTAACGCGACATTTTGCGAAAGAGATTTTCTGCGAAAGAGGCATTGTGACAAAAGCGACCTTTTGATAAGGAGTCATCCTGCGAAAGCGATCTTATTTTGAGAACACTTTTCAACAAGCGACATTTTGCGAAAGAGACATTTTACTACCAGGAGACATTTTCCGAAAGCGACATTTTGTTCCTGAGCCATTAGAGGGCGCTCGGCGCCCCCTTAGGCCCGGCGCCCGTGTGCGCCGCACACCCTGCACTATAGGTAAAGACGCCTCTGGGTGAGCCTACTAGACGACCAAGATAAAAAGACGAATATCAAACCTGACATCACTCTCACTCACCTTAAGCTGAGTACTAAGAATTAAGATCGGTAGAAAGTGGAAAAGCCACACTACGCATTCAAGGTCAGCGATCGTAATTCGCCTACACTACCTACCTACCTGTAAAGACACGCAACCGCAACGCGGGGCCTGTGACAGTATGCGATAATAATTGGTCGGTTACTAGGTTGAGTGCAAAATGATAAGGACTGGCTATTTTGCCATAGACGATAAAAATCTTTTAAATGTTATTCTTCTTTTTTGTAAGATGTAATTTTCAAAAATATAACAATAATAGGTAGAAAAGATAATATTATTAGTGATGATAAATACAAAATTCCTTGAGGAACATAGGTATTTATGGTAATAATGTAATTTAGAAAATGCATAAAATACGCATAGGTACCTACCTATTTGTGCCTAAAGTCGCAAGTCGCAACCCTATTGAGCTTGACCCATAGTAACCTTTTAATGTTGTTGGCGTCAGATAAACTAAAATAAACTCTCGGGCGTAACCATTCAGTCCATTCATTATAAAAGTAGGTAGGCGGTACGGCTGCCAGTTAAAATGTACTTTATTCTCTCGTACATAGATTTTACATTTGTTTGATTTTTTTTAGGAGTATGACTTCTGTACCTATAGTACTATTAAGTATTCTGTGTCACAGTTTAGAAGTTCTATAGATTACAGTTTTGCCGCGGCTTTTACCCGCGAGCATTTTGTAGCAAATCACGGTTTTAAAATCAGTCGCGTGAAAAAACCGCAGGTGCAGCCGCTTGTATTAGTTTTCTAGGGGCACAAATTCACGCGATTAAAAACCACGCGGTGTGACCGTAGTGCGGCCTAGGCCTAAGATTGAATACTATAGACACTGATTGCACTACTGTAGATAGTTTTTTAGTTATCTGTGGTTATGGTTATCTGTATCCGTTTGGAACACTTCGTAAGTCAATCAAATCCATGGGACAATGGACAAAATTTCAGTAAATTGAATTACAAAAAAAAATATTTATAAAATTATAAAATGCCGTAAAATTATTCGTAGAATACTTGTGTTCTTAACATCATTTGCCGTTAGAGCCTTCACGTTAGTGTAATGGATTTTAAAACCTGTATCTACTTTACCACCTTGCATTGTTAGTGATTTTGGAAAAATACTCGCTAACAATACATTTATGATGATATTTTTGTATTAAATTCATAAATATGAGATATAATAAACAAGAATTGGCTGCGTTAGCATCTCAGACGTCGCAGAATTTCGATCGGGAGGGTGTTTTGGTACTGAAAGAGAGACAGGATGGCTTCTTCAGGAGAGCTGAAGGTAAGTTGCATTTATTTTTATCTAAAAATGATGTCTATTTTCACCGCCCCTAAAACGACACACTTACCCATGAAACTGAAAATTACTTATAATCTGCTGAGAAGTTTTCATATTTTATTTTACTAGCAAAATAGAACATCCATTTGCCAACATCCTTTTGCCTTTTAGCCGCCCGACTTCATACAATTGTCGTGGCCCCAGTGCCAGGCACAGTAAAAAAAGTTCGAAAAACAAATTCCTACAACAAAGACGGATGTACAATACTCAAAGCACATTAAATGAGTTTTGGTATTTTAGTTTAGTCCGATATATCCGACTCTGGCAAAATGGGCCCGAAAACATTTGTCGGATATATCCAACATTGGTGGTTTGAAGGTTAAATTAAATATTCATGTGTAGAACTTTATTTTTCAATTGGGGTCATCTTATTTATTTAAAGAAAATATTGTTAGCTATGTTAGGTGTAAGAAATTTGGAACGGTTGGTTTGGAAAACCAACTTATTTCTTCATCCTTACCAGCTATAAAATGAGGTTTTCACAATGAAACCTATAAAATTCTCCCACAACATTAGTTACAATAGCATTGCCTTGCCTTGCTAATAAAATCTGTTTTTAGAAAGTAATTATTTTTGTGTCACCATCACATCTTGTGTTATTGTACCTTTTGTGGCATATTGCAAAGCCATTGTGTTTGTTCATTGTGCTATTGTGTATTTTTCATACACATCATATTGTGCCTATGTATCTGCAGTAGGTTAAAACTAGACACAACACTGGTTCTTCAACTTAAAAACTGGTTTTTTTAACCTATTTTGGGAAAAAAATCTTCTATTTTTATTGCATAAATTAAATCAGCTTACATTCATGATCATGCCTCAATAAGTCATTATTATTTGTCAATACCGCTGTTACGACTCAGTTACATAAAAATGTACTGACCATTAGGCTGCGTTTCCACCAAAGATGTGCGATGGATGTGTTGTGCGAGGATGTCTAATTGTTTTGTGAAAATGTGTGGGGGTTTCCACCAAGGCTGTGCGATGTAAATATGCCTACGAGGATGTGTAGCAGAGCTGTGAAAATGCGCATTAATGTGTGGTGCGAGGATGCGTTGCGAAGCTGTGAAATGTGTTGACAAGTGTGCAGTGTAGTGGGAGCGGAGACACAACACATCCCTCGCAACTCATCCCGCTCACACATCCCTCGTTAAAATCTCTTGCTTGTTTTGTATGTGCAAAAATCTGGCTCCACTGAGCCGTTTCCACCAGAGCTGTGCTGACCGAGGCGAGGTAAATGAAGCGATTCTATTGGTTCTTTACAAACACATCCCTCGCTACGCATCCTCGCACATCTCTGGTGGAAATGCAGCCTTACTTTGCAAAAAGTATCTATTTTCTGTTTATTTCGTAACATGCTCATGAATTCAAATTAGATTTATCAATAAATTATCAAACAAACATAATAAAAAGTTTATTAATATTAGAAATAAGTAAAAAACAAACGTGTTTCTCACATCAGAGGCATGTAATGTGAATAAGGTTGTGCATGCCTCACACTCAAAACTAATCTTGTCTATCTATAAAAAACATGTATTTGTTAGCATCTGTTTTATTTCGTCGGTATAAACAAACGTTTTTTTTTAAACATCTCATTATGTAGATGTTTGTGTTCTTAGTACTCTTAAACAAACTGGGCCAACAAGATAAGATGTGGTATAACAGGGTATAATTAATCTAATTGGTTTCTGTTTTGTTTACCGATTTTATGTACATAAGTTTTTTTTTTATTAGAGTGGGAATCTTAAGCGCAGGTCAGCAGCGGAAGCGCAGCTCAGCATTTTTTCCCAGATTACTCTCCATGCATCTTCTCTCGCTCCTCTATTGGTGTATTTTTGTGACTTGGATCCCATAAGCATTTATATTCCTTGTAAAGGGATAATTAGACGACGACTTTCAAAATTTACCATAATGTGTGATCGCGCGCTCCACACACAAACGTCTACACCGAGCGCCCGCGAACGGAGCGCGTTGGATCGTCTGGTGTGGATCCGGTTATTGACTAGTTGCTTCAATGCTTTTCAGTAATTTATAGGTACTCTACCAACGTTCGTTTCAACCGCGCGGCCATGGCGTTTTTTTTAAAATAAAAACCATCCCAAGTAAAAAAATGTAAATGTCGGTTCCCGAAAACCAAAGCAATGGTTAAAACGTTATAAGGGTTTGAACGTGGCCGCGCCATCGAAACGCGGCGAACCGCGCGGCCATGGAGATCTTCAAAACTAAGCGTCGCAGAGACCTGAAATTTTGGGAAATAGTAGATTGATTTTGTGGAAAATGCTCGGGGAAGACGGTTACGCCTGGTTAACACACCTTTTCAACAGCATGCTTGCAGAAGGCAAGATGCCAGATTCCTGGAGGAAAAGCACACTGATACCCTTTTATAAAAATAAAGGTAATGTGCGGTCATGCTCAAACTTCCGTGGCATAAAGCTTACGTCCCACACTCTAAAGATATGGGAACGAGTGGTAAACCAGCGCCTTATTGATATTGTTGAGATAACAGAAAATCAGTTCGGCTTCACTCCCCGTAAGGGCACAATGGACGCTGTACATGCAGTCCGAATATTGATGGAAAAATCACGGGAAAACAAGAAAAACCTTTGGATAGTATTTATTGATCTAGAAAAGGCCTTTGACAGAGTGCCCAGGTTCCTAATATGGCAAGCGCTGAGGGCACACAAGGTACCCGAGCAGTACGTCAATATCATCAAGGATATGTATAATAACGTCCAAACAGCAGTAAGGTGTCCCGCAGGGCTTTCTGAGTATTTCAGCATAAACGTGGGTATGCACCAGGGTAGCGCGCTGAGCCCTCTGCTGTTCAATATAGTAATGAATTACTTAACAGCATCCATTCAAACACGAGCGTGCGGTAGATTACAACACAACGTAGGCCAGACATACTTATGAAAGAAAACCGTTGTTTTCTTTCGTCACTGTTGTATCGCGTTCGATAAAAGCTAATAAAAAAATTAAAAATATAGGAATCCCCTAAAAACAACCGACAAAAACATTTTATTATTAAGTTTGGGATTGATCCCTCAGCGAAATAACGGGACAAGCAGGTAGAAGTTTCGGCGACGAAATTTGACGATTGTATTGTTGTAAATCTTTATGCATTTTGAAAATATAATAAAACGACTTTTCCCAGATATGGGAACAAGCTAGATCGCTTTTTCACCCCCGCAAACCTCTATACAGCAAATTCAAACTAACTTTTTGAACAGTTTTCGAGAACGCAAAAATTTACATTAAAATATATTTAGACAATTATGTATTGTTCGTTTATTATACCTATAAGGATAAAAAGTAAGTAACAGTATAGTGTAAGACAAAGAAAACAAAATATAAATGCAAGAACTCACCAAACTTATCATCTAAGCTTATCACGATTTTCATTGATAATTCAACAAAGATTCGACGACTATTTCAGACGATCCGCATGTTTTTATAAGTTGAGTTGTCATATTTCCGGGTTATTCTAGCTCCAATCTTATCACAAAAACGAAAATCTCGAATATTTACTGCTTATATCTTCGAACACAGACATTATTACCACCGTTTGAACACATACATAAACAAACACTTAACCTCACTAATTTTGAAAGTAAACTTAAACACTCGTGCAAAAACAAACCATTAGCTGATATATTCACACTACTTTAGTTGCAAAAACTTTTAGCGATCTTTTCGTACGACTTGTATTGTAAACAAACTTATGGGCTTCCAAAATAAAATATCTATATAATCTGCCGGGTTACTGACAAGTGACATGACAGTACGGTTTTGGGTTGCCAGGACATATTTTCTTAATTCCCAAAAAATAAGAGCGAACTTTCAAATAATTCAAATAGAAATAAATCCTTGGGTAAACAATAAAGTAAAAAAGACATGCGGTTTTTATTTAAATTTTTGGTTATTTAAACTTTTTTGGCTGGTGCAAAAATTACAATATCACGCTGGTTTTTTTTTACCATTAAAATAAAAGAAAGGGAATTTTCAACAAATTGCCACCCTGGCATTCATTCATACTTTTTTAGCCAGCCAATGGCACGTTTGGGCAAGTTTTAGGCCTGGCCTAAACCCCGCCCATATTTTACGCTCATCTTTACATGTGTGCATTTCATATACACGGCCGCGCACCAAAAGTCACGTGATTTATCAATGGACTGTAGGCAATCGTTCTACGAACGGAGCAGCGGAGTAGAGAGTAAAATTCTCGTCTGTGAAAGTTGCTATGAACTTTTTGTTAGGAGTTTTCACTTTTTTAATGTTTTTGTTTTATTTTATTACATAGTTCCAATAAATGCGTTTTGTTTTATATGTGCGTTGTTATGGTAAGGTAGGCCGTGCCTAAATGCCTCTATGAAGGGCTCGCGCCTGCATTCAAAAGCAACTACCTTGGAATCTTCTATATGCCGATGATGTAGTGCTGATGTCACATGTTAAGGAAGAAATACAACGAAATTTGGAACAGTGGAGAGAAGCACTGGAAAACAATGGTCTACGAATTAGCCGAACAAAGACTGAATACATGGTGTGCCGTTTTGATCAGACCGAGGGAGCCTACGAAGACGTCACGCTGGAAAATATAACTTTGCCTAAAACCAGCAAATTCAAATACCTTGGATCTGTGATATCAGACGATGGCACAATAGAAGCGGACGTCACAAATAGGATCACTACAGCATGGAGCAAATGGCGCTCTCTAACGGGAGTATTGTGTGATGCTAGAATGCCATTGAAAACTAAAGGCAAGGTTTACAAAACAGCTGTGAGACCTGCAATGCTGTATGGCAGCGAAACATGGGCTGCAAAACAAATTCACACACAAAAATTGCACACAGCAGAAATGCGTATGCTGCGCTGGTCGGCTGGCGTCACCATGAAAGACAAAATCAGAAACGAATATATTAGAGGAAGCCTGAAGGTAGCTCCTATAACAGAAAAGCTTGGAGAAGCTAGGCTGAGGTGGTACGGACACGAGATGAGACGCCCTGAAGACTATGTAGTGAAGAAGTGCCTTTCCATCGCAACACGCAAAAGGGGTAGAGGAAGACCTCTAGCAACGTGGCTAACGACTGTCCAGAAGGACATGAAGATGCAAAACCTTGCGAAAGAAGATGCCGAAAACCGCAGTAAATGGCGACGCATGATAGGGAAAGCCGACCCCGAATAACGGGACGTGGCGAGGCGGAAGAAGAAGTCGATTGATTTTGTAAAAAAATTGTAAAAATATAGAAAAAATCCTGTGTTTATATTTTAGGAGCTGTAAGGCTAAAACCTCATGGCCGCGCCATTGAAACGGTGACAAAAACGTTATCACCGAAAAAACATATAAATACAACAATAACAACAACAATAAATACAATAATAATAACAACAATACAATAATATCTCGCTGAAAAAACATCGCACTTTAAAACGCAAGCACACAGGCTGAACAACTCTTGCTAAGCCGTCATTCCTATATATGTTATAGTGTAGCTGGGCTTTTGGAGTTCCACATCAGGTGTTCCAGATCTTCAATTTTTATACGTCAACAGAGAGTGCTCATCAGGCTGAACAACTCTTGCAAAGACGTCATTTCTACACATTTTGTAGTGTAGCTGGGCTCTTGGAGTTCCACATCAGGTGTTCCAGATCTTCAATTTTTTTACGTCAGCAGAGAGTGCTCATCAGGCTGAACAACTCTTGCTAAGACGTCATTCCTATACATATTATAGTGTAGCTAGGCTCTTGGAGTTCCACAGTAGGTGTTCCAGATCTTCAAATTTATTCACGCACCAGAAAATGCTCATCACGTGGAACAATTTTAGCTATGGTGCCATTTTTAGGGTTCCGTAGCCAAATTGTTTGTCGAAACTATAAGAGTTATTCCTGTTGTAACTTGGTAAGTAGATGTATCATGTGAACCGCATTAGGATTTTCACACAAAAATAAAAACAAAACAAATTTTGGGGGTGCCCCCCATACTTAGAGTTGAAACTCAAAAATTTTTTTTTCACCAAGCCCATACGTGTGGGGTATCTATGGATAGGTCTTTAAAAATGATATTGAGGTTACTAATATAATTTTTTTCTAAACCGAACAGTTTGCGCGAGAGACACTTTCAAAGTGGTTAAATGTGTGTCCCCCCCCTGTAACTTCTAAAATAAGAGAATGATAAAACTAAAAAAAAAAAAATATAATGTAGACCTCAACAAAAACTTCCAACGAAAATTGGTTTGGAAGAGATATAGTTAGCAGTTTTTGCCATTCATAGAAACACTGAAAAACATAGTTATTTTTGTTGTTTTGTATATTACTTACTAATCTCAATATAATTATATCCCTAATCTATGCTTGCTACTACGGAACCCTTCATGGGCGAGTCCAACTCGCACTTGGCCGGTTTTGTATCTCTTATAGTTTAGCTGGTCTGTTGCGGTTCTGCATCAGGTGTTCAAGTTTCCAAGATAAATTATAGCCTATGTGTTGGTTGCCCCGACTTAATATCTATACAACAAAAAAAAATATTCTAATCCGTCCAGTAGTTCCGAAGATTAGCGTGGACAAACAAACAGACAATTTTTTTTTTTGGGTTCGTGCTCTATTATTGTTTCTAAACCCCCCTCAATTATATTTTTTTTAATAAATTCAATGTACAGACACAGTTTTTTTACTGTTTTATTATACACTTTGGACACATCTATTGTACCTTGTATTTTCAGTTTCGTTTGGTCCTAGCTAAAATTTTATATAAGTCGAACAAAAAGTTTTTATGCAGTTTTGAACCTGGCACATTCACAATTTCATTAGGTGCATCCACACAGAGCGCGCGGCCTCGCGAGGCATTTGCTGCGCGAGGTAACTGACAAGCGAGGCTGCTCTCTCTGTGTGGACGCGCCTATTGTTTTTCGACCGAAGCACGAAACAATATACGCGAGCAAAACAAAAGCCGACACTGGATGGCTCGGGCGCTCGGTCGCTCGACCGCGGCAGCGCTGTCACTTGCCTCGCCCGAGACACGTCCACATCAACCGAGCTGCTTTGCGCGGAAAATGCCTCGCGAGGCTGCGCGCTCTGTGGGGACGCACCTATCCAATAGTCTTTTTTTTTAATTTCGAACACAGAATTTAAAGAAACAAAAGACAATTTGGAGCCTGTTTGTTGATATCAAACAATCGAATACTAAGAAAACTTGGTTTTATTGGTTTACTTGGATTTAATTCTTGAAAGTGATTGAAATCGAAATGTTTATCGGAGGTACGAGTACCTAGAGACTGGCGGTTTTGTTCGTCGCCAAGGAAGGCCTCTCGGGTCACAACTGAAAGGCAGGATCGATTCATCGTGACGACCAGCTTGAGAAATCGTCACCTTACCTCCATTGAGATACAAAACCAACTTCGCGACTTCCACGGAGTATCTGTGAGCGCTCGAACTGTTCGGAGAAGGTTAAAAGAACGCGATATGGTACCACACAAGCCAGCTAATGGGCCCAAACTAACGCGACCCCACCGAACAGCGCGCCTTCATTTCGCATGCAGTCATTTAAATTGGACACAGCAAGATTGGAGCCGTGTACTCTTTTCTGATGAGTCTAAAATTGTGTTACATGGCAATGATGGAAGGAAGACGGTCTACCGACGTAAGGGAGAGCGTTTCGCACAATGCTGCTTTGAAGAGAGGGTTGCTTATGGCGGTGGCTCATGGACTGTCTGGGGCGGTATATCCGCGAGCGGCAAAACTCAACTTGAGGTTGTTACAGGACCCCAACATTAAATGCTGAAAGGTACTCACGTGATACCATACGCGGACTATGCGGGCTCAAATTTCCTTTTTATGCATGATAATGAAAGAGCCCATGCGGCCGGCATCGTCAGGGGATATCTTCGGGATGTGAACATCACAGTTATGGACTGGCCAGCCAGAAGCCCAGACATGAACCCCATTAAGCACATGTGGGACGAGCTAAAAAGACGTGTTAGGGCTCGTCAGCCAGTTGCCCAGACGATGCAGGAGTTGAAAACTGCCATAGAAGAGGAATGGGAGATGATCCCTCAAAATTTCATAGAGCGGTTGATAAACTCTATGCCTAATCGTATGAGAGATGTGGTAGATGCCCATGGAGGCAACACGCGTTATTAAATTAAACCTTTATTTGATAAAACATGTTTTTTATTCAAAAATCAATTGCCTTTAACAAGGCGCATATCCGACTTGTTAGGCGTAGCTCCATGTCGTATGGTATTCTGAATTCTAATTTAAAACAATACGATCGAAAAAGATGGTAAAATGTATCAGGTTTAAAACTGCATCAACAGTTTTTGTTCAATCTAGCAATCATATTTCGGTAGGGGCCATCGGAACCTAAACTCTAAGGTGAGCCAATAGATGTGTCCAGAAGTGTATGTATAGATTCTATACTTGTACACCGCACGCGAGACGCGAGTGAAGCTATCTACTGGTTAAAGAATTTTCCAAATTGGTTTAGTAGTTTCAACATTACAAACTCAAGAAATCACAAAGTTATGAACTGTACCTACCTTTTTTTTTACTAAATTAGTCTAGCTAGATATATTGAATATTTTCTTTTATAACCCAGGAGAAAACCATGTCAATAAAATAAATATTTCTTTTTTTGGAATTTTCCTTTGTAGATTTATGTACTTATAAACACATGATTATTCTAAATAATAGAAGTGTTTGATGTAATAACGATACATACGAGTAACTCACGAGCTGGTACCACTATTTATTATATTTACGTCACTAAACACAATAGTTACCCGCATTTATAAATAAATAATGTACTATTCGTGTTCGTTATTTGGCATTCGCACAAATTACCGTTTATCATCGATTAGTAGGTACTTTACTATGAATGGGTTATGTCGATCATTTCTGCCTCCGGGGTCAATCTAAAAATATAACAGTATTTTTAACTGATCTGATTCTGGGTACGAGTGTAGATAAGGATTTTTATGGAGAATTACCTGCCAGGCTATCTCTAGATGAATGACAGAGAAAAACCGACTAAGTCTGAGCCGGAGTAGCGCTTGAAAGGGCAGGCTATTTCTAGATTAATGACAAAGAAAAACCGGCTAAGTGTGAGTCGGACTCTCGCTCCAAGAGTTCCGTACCATTATCTATGTATAAAAACGGCAAAAAAATCACGTTTGTTGAATGGCAACAGAAATACATCATCTGTGAAAATTTTAACTGTTTAACTATAACGGTTCACGAGATACAGCCAGACGGACAGACAACGGAGTCTTAAGGCGGAAACACACTTACGTGTCGTGGCGTGGCGTGATGCTTGCTGTCGTGACGGTGAGTGTGCACATTTACGTGTTGTGTCGTGGCGGACTCTGGCGTTATTTCTGAATAGTACTTACCGAACCTTTGCAGCGTTCAAACATACATAATGTTTTCTTCTGATTCGGATAGTGATTTTGATGAAGACCTTCAATTTCTCTTAGCCATGAAACTTCTTAAGAGCAATAAAAAGAAAAGAAGATACTGGGTTCACCCTATAAACAGAGGGAGACAAGACAAAGGTGAATTTCATCGTCTACACTTTGAGTCATATATAACTTTTCGTTGACGTACAAGTTCTATAAGATCGTCGGCCATTTTGCTGTAAATTAAAAAGTGGCCGCTAGATGTTCGCGACGAGCCACGCGCTGCTATAGAAACACATTTGCCTGTTGTGTCGTGTCGCGTCATAACCCCCACCACCGTTCTGGCGCAATCGGTGGCGAGCAGTCGGCGCCACGACAGAACGCCTTGCGACACGACACGACATGCAAATATGTCCATAACCATATTAAATGTATGAAACCGATATGCTTCTGGCGCGTCACGACACGCCACAGGTAGTAGGGTCTCGGTTTACTGGGTAGAACTCAATTATATTTATCAAATCATCGTCAGGTCAGCCTATAGTCAGACTTTCAACAGAGAATCTCTCACTATTTAACTTAGTTCTGAATTCTGTTATCATAACGTTCCATATCAGGTGCCGTCAAGCCTGCCTGCGTTTGCGGTAATGTACTTTTGCCGTAGCCAGTACGAAACACGATCGTTTACAACTTTTATGACAGGCTGATAAGGTTTCAATTACAACGACAGTAAGATTCTCTTGCTACGCCGAATCGATAATGCATTTGTGCTTTTTTTGTTTTTCCCTATAACGGTCAGTTCACACGGAAACGCGACGCGGCGCGACGTGACGCAACGATACTGCAAATGTGTATCTTATCGTGTAGTAAATAAAGTTAGATTTTGAGTCGCCAATAAATGCAGCGCGGCGCCGCCCTGGGTTGTGTTGTGACAGGTGTATCTTTTCGTGTAGGAAATAGAGTTAGATTAAAGGATTTATCCCTTGGAACACCTTGGAAGAGGTGTAGCTGTAAAAAGTTTGGGAGACAGCGGGTCACCTTGTTTGACTCCTCTCTGAATAGAAAAGGCTGATCCGGTGGTAGACAGCAGCAAGTAACATGATATAAAAGTTCTTGTAGTTGGTTGTAACTTTGAAAGGTAAACTGCGGTTTACGACTTATGACGTATTAAAAAAAAACTAATTATTTGATCTCGTTCAAACCAATATTCGCTGGAAGTTTGCATGGTAATATCATATATTTTTTTTAGTTTTATCATTCTCTTATTTTAGAAGTTACAGTGGACACACACATTTTATCACTTTAGAAATGTCTCCCGCGCAAACTGTTCTGTTTAGAAAAAAATGATATTAGTAACCTCAATATCATTTTTAAAGACCTATCCATAGATGCCTCACACGGTTTGATGAAAACATATTTTTTTTTGAGTTTCAATTCTAAGTATTAATAACCCCCAATTTTTTTTTTTGTGTGTAAATCCTAATGCGGTTCACGTAATACATCTACTTACCAAGTTTCAACAGGATAGCTCTTATACTTTCGAAAAAAAGTGGCTGTGACATACGGACAGACAGACAGACAGACATGACGAATCTATAAGGGATCCGTTTTTTGCCATTTTTCTACCCTAAAAAATTTGCGATCACTTTGAAAAATCGAAATCTTTTTTCATGTCAGAACTAATTCCAGACAAAATCTTTGTTAAAGATTTTGTCTGGAATTAGTTCAATTAAAAAAAATTAGCTAAGCATTATAAGCTGATATAAAATACTTAGATATTTTTTTTTTGATGTGTATAGGTACGTTCCATTGAAACTTCCTGCTTGGAGGTAAACTATACAATTTAAATGATTAAAGAGTATAAAACAACGGTTATCCTGTTTTAAACGGGACAATCGTTTAATGTTTTATAATTTTATTACAACAACAATTAATTATGTATGTACTCATTAATTTAGAACTGGGTTGACAACTTGCCACACGCTTTAGTATAGAGTTATGATGGCGGCTCCACATTAGTGCCGTGAAGCCCCGTGAACAGGCGTGAACGAGAATGTGGATGGTTTTCGCGGGGTTCACGCGCATTCGCGCCTGCTCCCCGATCAGTGTCGGTATTTTGTCCCGGGTTCGCGGTCGCGCCCCTTCGCGGCTTTCACGCGTACCCATCCACATTCACGGCCCCGTGAATTAAATTAATCAATTATTATTTTTTATTCTGAATGTTATTCTGATAACTGCTTCTCCATAGAAAGTCGGAAATGAATTTTATCTATGAAGTTATTCTATAGCAGCTTCTAAGTCCATTTCGCGGGAGGTTTCACGAACGACTGAGAGCATCCCGATAATGTGGAGCCGCCATGATAAAATTCTAGAATAGGTTAGTGTACCAAAAAAAAAAACGAATAAGTCCATCAGTTAGAATATCCAAAAATATTTGATCTGTATTAAGTATTTCTTTTGAAGTAAACCAAAATTGACGAAAAATAGTAGTTTATGAAACTGGTACATAATGAGGGGTACATAATTATACATAATATTTATAATACCTAGTTATGTACAGTTTCATACACTACTTTATCTACTCTCATTGAACACGATCATATCAAATAAGATAAAGATTGACACAGTTTATTTATTGGTTATGGTAAGTGCTAACATTTTGTATATTACAATTATGAAATTGAGTATGGAAAGTCTTGATAACTTTTATCGAATGATTTTCTTGACTTTACTGTTAGTAGATTAAGACTGACTGCTGTCGCAGTCTCTAAAATGTCGGGCGTCGTTAAATTTTCTGCACTTTCACTATTAGACATTTTAATAAACACTAATAATTATCCATCGAAACACAAACGTATTATGGCGCCAAAATTCCCGTTATCACCGCACATGCGCCAAAGCGCGCGCAGCCACAGATAAAAAATTAAATACCGAGATGTATCTATGATCTGTAATCTGTATCACAATTGAAAAAAAAATATTAAAACATTATCTTGTTAGAAAAATAGTGTCATAATTAATTATTTTAATTTCATTTCGATATACTATTTGTTACGTCTATATAAACTCGTTTTGAGTTTTGTATTTTGAATTTAACGATATGAGAGTAGATAAAAGAATTCACAATACCCAATGATATTATAAGTCATAGATATGTTATACACGTACAAAACAACAGAAAAAAGCGTACCGCGCAGAGAGGCAGCACACATACACACTTTTTATTCACACACATTACATTTCACTACAAGTAAAAAGGATAGCTTGATAAAACCAATATGAAAAAAGGGACAGCTAGATGGTGACGCTCTCTCTTTTATCTCACTCGCACTCTCACTCGCACTCTTTCTTTTACGACGCCATATTATAGAAATGTAATGTTTTATTTGTGAAAATATTAAGATAAATAATATATTTACGAATGATAAGTGATTCTTTGACTTTTAGAAGTCTTGCTTGTATAATTTGTACAATATCTCATCACACACGACGGCATTTTCGGTTGTTTTGAGTCACTTTTACTTTTGACTCACTCTGTAGTACGTGAAGTGCATCCGTTGTCGCTGGCAACGTCGGACTGAGGTCAAGGTTTGTGAATCAACCACATTTGAGCGCGTCTGTTTTTCAACGCGTATAACGTATCTACACCTTTTTTACTTATAATATCATTGACAATACCTATGAGCGGTGCCGGTGGTATCATTTTTAGTGCGTCTTGACGTCACAAGCCTCCACTCTCCAATATTGATATGTTTTATCTTTGTAAATATTTACTGATTTAACAAGAGAAAAAATGCGTCTCCATTATTTTTCAAAACTCTAACGGGCTAATGATGCTGGAAATGAGCCTATTAAACGAATAATCCACGACACCCAGCGGACACATTTAGCGGTGTTCACCTTTAGACTGATATTTATATCACCTGAATACGTAACCAAAGATGGCGTAGGATGTCTATCCTAAAAATGATAATGATATCGTGTATTGGAATGGAATACAGTCCACTTCTTCTCATAGAGAAGAAGTTTATGTCTTAGCAGTGGGAATATCATATGCCTAACTGTCGATGTGTTAATCTATTTCAGGTTGCTCTGTCCGATGGTTTCGCTTGCGAGGTAACCTGCTGTTCTACTTAAAAGGACCAGAACCATGGTACGAGCCTATGGGAGTAATAGTATTAGGACATCATCAGATAAAAATACAGCCTCAAGATGAGAATGGACACTGGCCTTTTCAAATAAGTAAGTTGATATTTTTGTTGGTTAAAAGGCTACTTTAATAGTTCGTTATATGAATTGCTTTAAAATTATTTAATTCTCTTCTCTCCATCTCGTATGGAAAGGAAAATATCTGGGCAGCATAAACATAACCTCCTTCAGTAATTTTAATTTTTAAATTATGTTGTCCCCCTGGTCTCCCCATAACCTTCCATTCTTTCCTACTGGTAGTTTAAAAAATAGAATGCCAAAAATGTTAAACGGCCAAAGAAATCAGGGCCGCCCAAAAGCCCGTTGGGTTAACGATATCGTCAAGTTCGCAGGGATTACATGGATAAGAGACGCACAGAACCGAGAGATATGGCATAAAAAGGGGGAGGCCTATACCCAGCAGTGGGTGATCCCGGGCTGATATGATGATGATGATGATGAAAAATGTTAACATCAAAAAATATTCTCAGTTTTCTAAGAAGTTTTTCCATATCTCGTATGCATTCTTTGTTCTATCTGTTAGCCAAGTTAAAAGAATAACTTTGAAACTTATTTCTAACCTTACAGTAAAGGTACTAAATACTAATATGGTTAATATTTGATTATTCATTGCTTATTCTAGCTTGGGAGAACGGCGTGTGCTACAAAATGGCGACGTTCCATGAATCGGAACGCACGCTATGGTTGAAAGCCATCGAATTGGCGCCTTACGACAACATACAGGCACAGGCGGCGGCGCTAAGGGAAAGACTGAATAAAATCAGACCCAATCTAGATATAGCTACTTATAGACTGCAGAAAGGAATTGTGACTGGTAAGTTAGAAGGTGATTTGATGCATTTCCTGGACAGAACCAAAGAGACGTGGTAGCTAGGCAGGCGCGTTCCTTTAACTATACACCGTGACTTTTTAGTCGTCTTACAAAAGTGGTCCACTTAATGTATCCGACATAAAATACCTCTAGGCGCGATTATTATTTTTTTATCATTAATTAAGATAATAGGTACGAAAAAAAAAATAATACATTAGAAATATGAAACACCCTGTTAAAAATGTTTACGTATCAAACTGTACGTAGAGTATACCTACCCTGCACGATTCGAGCAGATCATTCCATCTCCATTTTCAATGAGACAAAATATCGCAAGCCAATCTAACATAGTCCACGTGGACTGTCGTCCAATCAGATTGTCCAACGCTATCCCTACAAGTGCAGCGCGTGCGACGCCCCGCCCCTTTCACTTAAAAGTAGGTGAAGGTCAGTCTTGCTTCTTTAGTTGCGACCGAAACCCCGGAAGTGGAAGTGTGCGCGCGCGCTACCGGGAGTCAAGCGTTGTTGTCCGCGATCGATACTTAGTGAAACGACGAGTAGGTAAACCTACCTAATAATAAGTGATAGTAACTATCGGTACTCGAATATCGAGTATCTACAAATGTTGCGCCTGTACGCAATAAGTGGTGACAATTTACTCGAAATGTTACTACGTAAGCGTGAGAGTGTAAGAGTGACTTTAAATAAATAATTAAAAGACAACATCCAAAAACGTGCTCGTTTGTGCATCGAACAAGGTGGTAGACAATTTGAACAGTTGCTACAATACAGGTAAAGCCGCTTAGGTCTACTTATGACAAATAAAAAGTGATCATTAATTGTAAATACGAAATTAGTAATTAGTGTAAAATATCAGTTGATTCCCATTCTCTCAATACACCGCAAACAACTTACATACTACTTATTTCAATAACCATCTTTTTGATTGCTAGCTAGGTATTTATCACGTTATTAATAGTAGGTAATTCTGGATTTATTTTAAATGTACTCGTAAGTAGGATGTGTAGAAACAGTCGAATTTTATCTTTTCTTCTTTTTATCAAATTTTGATCAGTGTTGTTTGTTACTGATATCGAACATTTTTTGTTAACGCTAAGACGACCCACTGACCTAATCTCCACTTATTAGGTACTTACGTACCGTACATCACTTTGTTTCAGTTTTACGAGTAGGATTATGAAAAATGTGTTTGACGGTCCTAAGCCCGTAAAAGAATGAAGGAAGAATTGGAATTAAGTGGCTTTTAATGAACAAACTGCTACATACTTACTGAGAATATTAAGACTGCAATAGGCAATAGTAAGAAACCTATTTTGCGCTAGGGCACATGGCTAGGGTGAATGAACTGTGATAATACGCCGCGCCGCCCGCGCCGCGCCGCTGCCGCTCGACAGTGCGCAGTGATACAAGGCTCGGACCGCGCTCGCTATAGGGTGTTCCTAAAACTGCGCCTTGCGTCATAATAATGAATAATATTTTTAATTTTTATTTATTCAAATCTCATAAATACCTATTTTTTTATCATGAACGTTTACTAGTCATTGGATACATGAACTGGGCTGCTTTTGTAAGACGACTAAAAAGTCACGGTGTATATTTCAACATCAGTGCTCTAAAAAAGTCAAAGCATCGTGGGTAAATTCTCATGTCATAGAACTAAAAATTCGCAGACATTTACATTACCAAACTGCACTAGGCCCACGTGTAGGATTATATTTAGCTCATTTTCTCTCATTGTGAGCAGTTGGGGGGGTATTACAACGTCTTACAACCAGGCTTGTTCCGGCGAGTAAAAGTGACAGAGCTATATAAGTCGTCTGGCGCCATCTCGTTTACTCACTGGAATAAGCCTGGTTTTAAGACGTTGTAATACCCCCCTGGTTTGTTAGGAACAATGTATTGTCTTTTGGAAGTTACCGTTACTCAATGAAAAGTAGCCTTTATCCCAGGCCATGATTTATCAGTATATGACAAACCAATTCATAGTAAAGTTACAGCCAGGAGTTACTTTCTCATTTTTATCACAAGTTTGCTTTATTGTTTCGCAGATATGAACGAAGTGCCGCTTTGTGAGTTAGCGCTGTCCTGCGACAATCTCCTGTGTGATACCCATGGTAGGCCTCCGTCGCCTCTCATTGTCATATATGTCAAATACGATAAGGGACTCTGCGTTAGATATGGAGCTACAGAAATTGTTGAGGTAAGTTTTTGTGTTCCACAGGATATTGTCTATGAAGTAATTCTAAACTAGCTATTCCCCTCAGTTTTACTCCCGTAGCTCAGCTCCTTTTTATCGTAGCGTGATGTTATAAAGTTTATAGTATTCCTCGATACATAAACTATACAACAAAAAAAAAAAACAATTCTAACGAGCTGTTCCTGACGTTCCTGACATAAGCGCGTTCAACCTGTTTAGTTACAAAAAACCCTTCAACTTTATAATGGATAGAATAGATGTCAGAAACTACCACGCTGTCATTCTACAACTGATAACTCTAATTGACAAAGCTGATGCAGTCAAAGGATGAGATAGATTGCAATAAAGTTCAGGAGAAAATATAAGCGTTAAAACACAGGTGTGTCTGTGTTTTCCCGCTATTGTACGATTGCCTTACCTTTTCCCTAAGGAGATACCCAAAGATACTTAGTGGTATGATTGTAGGAGGATTCACTAAACGTGACGCATAAAACAAATATCATTCTAATGAAATGGAGCAGGAACAAAGACCATTTGAGAGAAAAGCCGTCATCGCTTGGTCGGTACAGTGGCGCTCTCTGCTCGTCTTATATGAACAGGTGTCTTTATCAGGATAAAATATAATAAATAATAATTATTATTCTTCCAGACTTGCAGTAACCCGTGCTTCTCCAAGACCATACTGTTCCGCGCCAGTGATGGCCTCACAGGGTCCGCATTGGTACGCATCGTGGTTTATGACGTGAAGGAGCGGGTCTCTGAGACCACCGTGCCCATGGGATACACGTCCATGCTGCTCAGCACTATACAGGTGATTTTGTCTTGACAACTTAATACTACAACATAAAGATGGGATAGGGACAGGGATGAATGCCTAGTTTGAAATCGTAAGAGACTCCTTAGAGAATATACTCAGACGTTATTGGTGATTTCTTCAAGAAAGGTCTTGTGTAGTTATTGCAACTGACGTATCAAAATGGAAAGTGTATAGTTCGTGAGATATATATGTAGTTTAGAAAGTATTCTGTCAATTCCAATCGAAAAAAATGCGAGTTTAAACGGGAAGGGAGAAACTGAACTAATAAAGACCGTACAAGCTGTCAAGGAGTCCGTCTTTCTGTGCTCCAAGAACTGCACAGATCTAAGATCATATACTCTTAGGCCTATCCGCACAAGTAGAACTTTCCGGTAGCCGAGAAGGGTATAGACAGGTGTATAATGATGTAAGACGAGAAGAATCAACAACTCCGAACGAAATATTTTTTCGACGTTTAACTCCCATTTCATAATTACTCCAGCATTTACTGGCTCTTAATTTCTTATACACAGGAAGCACAAAGGATGCGGGTAGCACTTGTAACTCGGGACCAGAAGACAGTCGGCTTCGTCACTATTAATGGTTGGAGTCTAGAACCTTCCTACATTGGTACTAGCCCGAGCCATACGAACGACAGAAATAGCATAGATATACCACAAAAGGTCCTATGCCACCGTCGTTCACAGTCTTTACCACCTCGACTTGGTTTGAAGCTAAAGTTTCCATCTTATGGAAATCTTCTGAAGCAGAATTTTGTGAACAGTCATCAAGTGACGTATAGGTTCCATTCGGGACTCGGCGGTGATATTACCGTTCATGAAATTATGGCTGAACCGAAACTGTGCTTTAGTATGCCTGTTCAACTGTTGTAAGTATTCGTTTTTTGTTTGGGAATTTATCGTGTCGTTAATAAGTGCGTAAGCGCTCTGAAAATAATTATTTTGTGTTGTTATGATCTCTTTGAAGTATCAGATATAACTTGCAAGTAGATACTTGCACTTCCCATTTCTACTCGTATCTAACACTTTTATGTAATTTGACATTTTTGTAAAGTAACAGGAATGCTTTTAACTAAGCTGACAACATAATTCCCACTTCTTGTTGAGATCTTTTTTCAGTTCATTTCTTACGTAACCATATAATTTTTTCATGGACATGCACAATTTTCAGAGACATTTACATACAACGTGAAAAAGAGTTATTAGAGGAACTTCTGTCCGTGGGCGAGATCTGTGGCCAATGGCAGTCCAGGCAGTTGGAGTTGGTCAGCACACACGTGTCCTTACTGAAGCACTATTGTCACTCGCGGCGATGTATGATTAATATAGACAACAAGCACTTTAAAGCTAGCAGTAGGAAAGGTATGTTTTATATTCTATTTGTCCCACTATTATGCATAGGCATTTTTATTACGTTTTGCAGCACTGTTTGACCGTCAAAATCCACAGTCAGTTAATGTCCTCCGATAAATGGGCTATCCAACACAAAAATATTTTACATCTCTCATATTCAGTAAGTAGGTCCTTATTACCCCCAAATGGGGCTTGTAGGTAATCAATTAGCGCTCTAGGGTAATAATGTAGCTAGAAAAGCCCTAGGGCGGTAAGTAATTAAAAAAAAACTCTTCACTCTTTCAAAAAGTTTGCTTACATCTAACCATCATACTGGCAATAGACATCATGCATTCAGCCCAATGAAAAAAGAGGTCGCTTCGCTATTCAGCCTTGTTTTCGTATGAGTATAATAGTCATCAATTTTAAATATTGAACGGTGAAGCTCAATATCGATCTTGAAAAAAAAAGATGAAAAAAGGCGGGAATAGAAAACTTTTACTTTAAATATTGTTTGTTTTTGGGATTTTATTATAATGACTGTTTTATGTCTTGTAATGCCGGTTTTTTTCTACTTACCTCACAATCGAGATGTAAAGCAGAGTAGTTAGCTCGGGTGTAAGCATCAATTGCACCCTCGAACTACAGGCGCCCTCGCTGCGGTCGTGCGCCTAAATATCTCGGGCTGCAATTGATGCCTTACAGCTTTTGGCTACTAATCTACTATTTTCGAGTCAGTAGTTGCCGTTATTGCGCGAAACAAACAAACTCTTCAGCTTTATAATTTTAGGGGGTCCTCCTTCTGGGTAGGTTGAGTCTAGTGGTGCGAGGACGTGGGCCCCTATTTGAGTACTGCCTCGTCGAGCTGTGGAAGGTTGCGGGTCATGAAATCAGACACCCTACTTGTAGGTTATGGATTGTCACGTTTATTCCCCAGACTCCCGTTTAGACAACCTTCCGCTCGGAGCAACGCGCAGTAACTGCCCCGCCGTTCATTCGTCTCGCTCGCATGCATTTATGCTTACAATTACCGGCATGGATCTTGAGCGCTGACCTTCACCTGCGCAGAAGTGAGTTATTAGGTCCCTTTGGTAGATGAAGTGAGGAAGGGGGCGGGGAAAGTGCAGTGATTGGCCCGCGTAGCGTGCCGTAGCGCATCGCGTCATAGCCGCCACTCGGGATTCGTTGTTTTGTGCGTTTTATTTGTTTTATTGTGCGTTTCATTTGTCGATAAGTGTACGATGCGCAAAGCGATCCCCACTCTTACGCCGAGCTCTCAAGATCCGTGCCGGTATTTGTACCTAGCATTCTGCCTTCCACGTTTACATTGTGTCCCTATATAATATTATTAGAGATGTCGATTTCTAACTGAATATAGCCGAATACATGAATTGACTACCTTTCTGACCTTCATACCTGTTACTAGGTAACGTGATGCCCTTGGTAAGACAGACCAGCAAGATCTTGATGTAACCGCCTTTATTTCTGTTCATTATAGATGACGCGAGCTTAGAATTTGCTCCAATAAACCTCCACCTTCAACGCATGTGGGTACACAACGATACGCTGAACAAGACCGGATTCCACGACATTGTGACTGCTGGGGCTTTCGCTGCGCACACGCATAAGGCCGAGCGCACTGGAGGCTTGATCAGGTATGCTTGATAGACAGGATTGACTTGGTGGCCTACCATGACGTCTTAAAGCGTGAGTCTTTAGGCTGTGGGAAAGAGACAGAGCTATACAAGTCGTCTAGCGCTATCTCGTTTCCTGAGCAGAACTACTCTCGCTTTAAGACATCATGGTAGGCCATCTGGGGGGATATTACAACGTCTTAAAACCAGGCTTAATCCAGTGAGTGAACGAGATGGCGCTAGACGACTTGTATAGCTCTGTCACTTTCACTCGCCGGAACAAGCGTGGTTTTAAGACGTTGTAATACCCCCCCTGTTAAGCTAGGAAATGGGAACACCCAACTTCATTCGTTATTTTTAGCAAACTATTCGACTAGAATTTTAATTCTAAAAAATCATCTTTGAACCAATCAATATTTATACAAAAATCAATGCCACTTTTCGTTGTAATTTTATAACTCAAGAACGGGTTCACCTATCCAAACCAAATGTTTAGGCTTTGTTCGGACTATTTAGTAGATGGTTCATGCTTCATTTATCACATTTTTTTGTAACAAATGATGTAGTAACAGTAGTATTAGTAGTGTAGTAGTATTGATTCTGTGGCGCTGCGAAGTTCGCGGGGTCAGCTAGTAGAATATCCTTCCGTATGCCGCGCCATCGAAATTGAAAAAAATTACACCGACAGGGGAATTTTATCTTAAGAGATATCTTTTATCTCACACAATCCATCCATCTTTTCTTTGGCCTTCCTCTTCCTCTCCATCTATCAACATTTTCATCACTGTTTTAGTCACGGTCATTTTATCCTTCCTAATCACAAATGTCCAAACAGAGGAGACTATTTTCTTATTTTTATTGAACACGTGACGTTATAGAATTGCCATAAGATTGTTGTTCATTGTTCGTGCTCACGTTTTAGGACCGGCTGTAAAAATGAATAGGCTATTGTTTGTACTTTTCAAGTTTCAAACAAATAAGGCTTCTTTAATGGTTTCTTGCGCAACATCTCATGTTGTTCTGTGGTGAATAGCTTTCTAAGAACTGATTTTGACTTACATTTGCAGAATTAGGTATTTGAATTTAGAAAAAAAAAATTTTTTTTTAAATGAATTAGTAAGTCCACCACAAATAAGAACATTCATAGAAGAGAAAAATTTTAATTCTTTTTTGATAATTAATTATGACCAACTTAAAAGTGAACAAAAAACGACGTGCACACAAACGTGCCCCAATTGCCCGCCTCGGATGTGATTGTGACGTCACTATGACAAAGAATTTCCTTAGCACTGTATCAACTGGCTTTTACAATAACAATTTCAAAGTTGGAACACGTACTATCGATGTATAGAAATTGTCATAATGACGTCACACCACCCCGTCGGGCACTGTCGACGTGTTTTCGGCTCGGAGTTCAATTAATAATTTTGAATTTAATTTAACTTCTTAATTAGAGCAAATAAAAAAAAAACTAAAAACAGTTTGTTGGGAAATAAATAATTATAATTATGATCTTTCCATTAAAGACAAAAAATTAAATCATTGAAAGGACCAATTACTCTCTCTCACAAAAAGACGCCTGTGGCCCAGACATTATATAGGCTAATTATGCTTTTGTAGCGTAATGAACCATATAATACTTTAAAAGGCAAACATGATAGGTTAGGAATGACTTAAAGTCCATTAATGAAAGAACAAAACAGTCAACAAACAGAAATACACATAAGTTTATCTACACTAATATTACAAAGAGGAAAGATTCGTATTTGTGTGTGTGTGTGTGTGTGTGTGTGTGTGTGTGTGTGTATGTTTGTAATGAATAAACTTAAAAACTACTGTGCCGATTTCAATAATTTTTTCACCATTAGTAACATAGGCTATATCATGTCCACCCTTGCGTAGCCGGGACGGGCCGTTAGGTATTTATAAAATGCACATACATACTTTTTGTTATACGATTATTCTAGATTGGTCCAACAAGTGAAAGACATTAACAGCACTAAAGCAGAGTTCAACTCAATCACGAACAAGATACAAACGGAGTATGATAACCTGGTGGCGGTGAGGAGGCTTCGAGAGGATGTCTCCGACGATATGGAGAAGATTATCATGCTGATGCAGGCTAAGCAGTACGGAGGGGTGTCCGCTGTTGTTGAAGGTCAGTTTACCAGAGAACGTTTCACGAAATCGTTGGCGGGGTGATGAGGAAGGCGAAGAACAGGGTGATGTGACGCGGTCTAGGAGAAGCCTATATCCTGTATTGGACTGCGATAGGCTAAGTTGAAGGCATTTCTTTGTGTTTTTAGTCAGAAATGTCGAAGGAAAGAGACCCGTCGCCAACTGTGTAAATCAGTACCCATACCATGAGTTGTCATTACGATACTCGATCATACGCATCGACCGCGTTTGACGCTCTCATTGGTTGAGAGTTCATACAACCTTGGAGCGGACCAATGAGAGCGCCAAACGTGGTCGATATCGATGATCGAGTATCGTAATGACAACTCATGGTATGGGTACTGGAACGTTATTACAAACGTACAGCCGCCAGTAGGTCAACCTAAAAATTGCTCCGATCCGTCAAATTGTACCGTATCAATCGAAAATTAATATTAACTATATATTAATTTTCGATTGGTACGGTATATTAATTAACTATTGTGAGAAGGTTGAAAATCTATTAAAAAAAAAACCGGCCAAGAGCGAGTCGGACTCGCCCATAAAGGGTTCCGTAGCAGCAAGTAATAACATACTATAAAAGTTCTTGTAGTTGGTTCCAACTTTGAAAGGTTTACGATTTATGACGTATTAAAAAAAAAACTTGAGAGGTGTCAAGGCACGTCGAAAATCGCTATGAACCTGTTAAAAAGGTTCAAGCGATTTTCGACCCTCCACCCCACACTACCCCACTCCACTCCGCTCCACTTCGCTCCACTCCGCTCCACTCCGCTCCACTTCGCTCCACTCCGCTCCACTCCGCTCCACTCCGCTCCACTCCGCTCCACTCCGCTCTACTCCACTCCGCTCCGCTCCACTCCGCTCCACTCCGCTCTACTCCACTCCGCTCCGCTCCACTCCGCTCCACTCCCTTCCACTCCACTCCGCTCAGCTCCACTCCACTCCACTCCACTCCGCTCCACTCCACTCCACTCCGCTCCACTCCACTCCACTCCACTCCGCTCCACTCCACTCCACTCCACTCCGCTCCACTCCACTCCACTCCACTCCACTCCACTCCACTGCACTGCACTCCACTCCACTGCACTCCACTCCACTCCACTACCTAATATAGCTGTAAAAATGAAGTTGACAAACTTACATTTGCAGTTGTTCTCCGATACATTTTGTTTAGGAAAATGTAATCCCAGTACGTTTTATAAGTTGGTCAACTATTACTGGTAAACTTGTAAAGCCCACTTAGTCATGATAATTTTCTTTTAAACTTCGTTATATATACTACTATTGTAAATTTTTTCACACCCCCAAACATAACCGTTTAGCTGGTAGAGGGGGGGGACACTCGAGTAGGGCAAAAATTAGCATTTTAAAGCTTAATATTTCACAAACGAATCTTTTTATCAAGAAATTGTTGATGGAAACTACCAATATTTTTAAAGGCCTATTTAATGATACCCCACACTAAGGGGTACGCGAGAAAAAAAAAAAACATCCCCGCTTTACGTGTACAGGAGGTACCCTAAAAAAAAATATTTTACGAGATTTTATTTTACCACTTTTTTGACGCAACAAATCCGTATATTTACACCAAATTACAGCTTTCTAGTGCTGGGCGTCTCTGAGCTAAGCTGCGGACAGACGGACGGACGGACGGACGGACATGGCGAAACTATAAGGGTTCCTTGTTGACTACGGAACCCTAAAAAGTTGACAGATTGAGGTAGGTTGATATGCTGGCGTCTGTACAACGAAATATTAAAAAAAATATCAAAGAATGCTCAAATGAGCGGAGCAATTTTTGTCAGACTCTCACTGACAAAAATTCCATCCTTTTGCTTCGGTTATCCTTTACGTTCTAGGGCCACGATATGTTCAGTTCCGTGAGCATATACTGTCCTGCGACACTAGACAGTCCCGCGCTCCAATACAGTTGCAATGCTGTCGTTGTCAGTGAACATTCGGCCATGGTTAAAAAAAGTCAAAAATGGAGAGCTAGCAGGCGTTGTCTGTCAATTTAAGATTCTATGAATTAGAACATAAGTATTAAAATTACATTTATGTGTGTTTCAGGAATTAAAAGTAAAGTAAAGAGCATACTCGCGCAATGGGAACCGGCTGTGGTTGAAGAATCGTTGTCGTTCATCGGTTGGCCAAAGAATAGCAGCACTGAAGAGACTGATCAACAGGTATATTTATATAAACGTTTGTTCATAAGTATTTCGAGCTATTTACAAGTGTAGGGAGTCTAACAAGGGGTATGGTATTACCAGTATTAACTGGGCTATGTACTACAGATAGACAGACGCTCTATGTAAAATACTGGTATTTGGCTGCGTCGGGTTAGATGCAAGCCGATCTGTAAATGGTTGCGAAAAGGCCAAACAGATGTTGATAAGTATCGGACCTCGCTACGCTCGAGTTTCTACTTATGAATTCTTCGCTCCGCTCTGGATTAAAAAAACACTCGCTTTTAAAATAGTTGTTTGCTCCCTTGGTACATAATCTACTATTAACAACGCAATATATAAAGCGATGAATAGTCATAAAACTTAAACGTAAACGTTATTTCCAGACAATAGCCACAATAATGCGTCTCACAGAACAACTGAGTATGTTCGACACTAACTCGGACTGCGATACTTTCGACGCCTCATCAAGTTCTAGTTCAAAAGAGACGTCACCCACCGGAGACACACCTACCCTCTCTTCAAGCGTCCCCAACATTTCCAACTACCCACGAAAGAAGGTTTTAGAGACAGAATTACAATTCCACAATGATTATTTCAAGAATGAGATAGAAGATAGAGATCGGGGAGGATTGAATCATTCGTTCCGTTCTGTGAGGTTGTCGAAGCCGAAAATGGATGGACAGAGTCTTTCGTTTGACTACAGTAAGCGACATGGGAGCTTGAGGCATGATTTCAAGAGTTCAGCGTCTTTGGAGCAAGTTTCATATCGATGTTTGGTCGATGGATTGAGGAATGATAAGAGAAAGGTGAGTTTGATTTGCAATTTCTACTTACTAAAAATGAAAATCGTCCGTACTACTACGATATAATGATGCAATTCGATTGACTAGACGTCGTCGTGGCGAGCGTGTTTTGTTTTTCATCTACCCGTATACAATCGCACATTTTATGTTTTATGTCGTTGTGGTAAGGATGATTTTCACTTGTAGTTGTAATTGGTCGAATCGCGTCGCATCGCGACATGGGGAAGCTTCCTTAGTGTTAGTACACATTGGACGCTCGGCGTTGCGTTAAGCACGCCCAGCCAAAATACACGCTACGCGCTAGCATGTGTGCACTTCTATTTATCAACTCTTGGATAACAAAACGCGCGTTGAAGCTCCCAATGTATACGCACTGTTATTTTAGTTATGCTATAATTATATGTTTAATAGTTTACGTATTTGGAATTCTTAGACTATTGCGACTGTCATTTATTTTGTGTACCATACCGCCATATTAATATATTTTATATTGTACAATCGACGCGTATTTGAGAAATTGCGATGGCTATATTTACAGATTTTTACTCTGTTGTATTAATCCTAGAAAAAGTCGGCGGGACTAGTCGTTCACTCCTTTCTGTTTGTTGTTTTTTTTTTATATTATAAAATTATGCTTTCCTTGTAACCATAGTAAACTGACAGAGCCTATGCGATTGTGTTTGCTAAAATAGATTTAACACGTATATACATCGCGCTCTATTAGTTTTTTTTTGCGCTCCTGCTAATTATGTGTTAGTTCTATGTAACTTAAATGTGTTTTTGACAGTGTTTTAGCGACTTTTGTTAACAGTATGCGTATAGTTTTTTTTTTTGCGAATTATATCTGTTTGTGTATTTGACACTTTACTGTCTATTAAAGCACTCAAAGGTGCTGATAAACTTGTAATGAGCATTCTTGCGAATGTAACGTTACAGAAAAACAAACGAGAGCGTTTTAGCGAGCATTCAAACGAACGTTCTAGCGAGCTGTTTGTCGTGCCGACATCTGCGGCATTCGGCAGGCCTGTTGGTCTAGTGGTTAGTGACCCTGACTGCTATGCCGGAGGTCGTGGGTTCGATTCCCACCCAGGACAAATGTTTGTGTGATGAGCACGATCATTTGTTCTGTGTCTGGGTGTAATTCATCTATAATATGTATGTATTTAGAAATATATAAGTATATTTATCAGTTGTCTAGTACCCATAACACAAGCTCTGCTTAGCTTGGGACTAGATGGCGTTGTGTGATAGTTGTGGAATATTATTATTATTATATTATCTTCGAGAAGAAAAATTTTTTGACGACTATCGACAAGCTTATTCGCTAGAAAGATCGTGAAAATGTTCGTACCGATGTTTGGCTCTATGCTTGTGTTTTGTTTGTTGTTCGATAATATTAATAATGGCGAATGCTTGATCTGCTATTACAAGAGCACATTATACTTTAAGCATTATATTTAACATTGCACTTTAAGCTTATAATTTTTCATAGTAGAACCATGCGTGTTAAAGCTTTTCAGAACTTTATTGATATAGAATTAACACGCTCTTCCAATCCACATGATTGTGTGGAACTAATATAAATAACTCTATGAAATCCGTGCTAATTGCTGCGACGATAACTTGTGTAGCATTCGCTATAATGACATAATATACGTTGAAGACTCAAAATTATAACAACAGTGTTGTATGCTACGAAATCTGAGCATAATAAGCGAAAAATTAACTACAGGAACGATGATAAGTCCTACAATTAAATGAAGCGTGCCATAGTGCATTGCATTAAGATTTACAACAAAACGAGACAGTATGTTGACAGTCGTTATTGTTCGTCAGAAGCTTTGAAATCTGACATCGGACCATACCCAGTTAGGCTGCCTGTCCATTGATACGGAGCGAGCTGGCGGAGCGGAGAAACTAGGAAATATTAACCAATAGGATTGCATAAAATCTTCACTCCTCTCCAGTGGTGCAAACCTATTGGTTAATATTTCCTCGTTTCTCCGCTCCGCCAGCTCGCTCCGCATCAATGGACAGGCACCTTTATTGGGTTGTGGAGATCAGATAGGCAGTCACTTCCTGTAAAATGCTGATATTCAGCTGAATCCAGTTCGATTGGGAGCCGACCCCAAAAATACATGGGTAAAGGCAATGATCATCATTATTATTATCATTTTCCTGAGATGATAATAGTAATGATGATCATCATCAGCCTATAGTTTTCCCGCCGCTGGGACGCAGGCCTATTCTCTGTGAGAGGACCATAATCCACCACGCTGGCCCAGTGTAGGTTGGTAGATGTCACATGTCTTCGAATTATTGGTTCTAGGACATGCCGGTTTCCTCACGATGTTTTTCCTTCGCCGGTTTGAGAGCTATCACACTAAGTAATGCGCCAGGCTGGGTTCGAACCCACGACCTGCAACTAGTTAGTCGGGGCCGATACCACTTGGCCACCACTGCTGATGATGATGAATGAAGTAAATAATATATTAACTTCATAACTTTGTGCCCAAAGATGCCCAAAGACGAGCGATTCGTACTTTCAAAATTCTGTTTTTGCCTTGCAGTGTTCTTAATACGTATTATGGCTATAAATAATGCAACTCATGGCATATCATTGCTTTCAGACAATGCAACTGTTATTTCAAATATTAAAAAACGATTTTGATAAAGATTTAGTCATGGTATTTATAAAACAACCCTAAAAAGATGTTAAGGTTCGAAAATGCACTATTATTTCTTTGCAGATACGTAGATGTTTTGTTCATAAGAGTTTTTACAAAAGTATACAATTTATTTGCGCTTACGCAACTGTACCGGTTCTTTATTTAGATAACTTGGATAGCTATGATCGCATGTATAATTGTATATTTAAGCAGTAAGCACTTGTATGTCTATCAATTGTCGAGTTTCAATTATCTGTATCCTATATATTATATAAGACTGCGGTGCAAATAATCATATATGTCGTTAAAGTTACTATTTTGCCATTGCGAGCTACTTCTCTTATACTAGCACTGTATTTACCATATTAATTGTGCAATCGTTAATTCATTAGTACAAATACTGATATATTCATGAGTGTATGCTGTATTTTGCATTGCCTTAGTAAAGTGAATATCCAGCCAAAGTTGTCATCTGAGGGTGTGAGCGAAGATACTTAATCAGCCATTAATTTAAGTGCGCAAATTATGGATCAATTTTTATAGTAACATTTAACACTAAAATGAACTTAAATTTGATGTTCCAAATCGTATGAAACGGCTAATTATAGCCGTTTGTAGGACTGTGTAATATACAGGGATATTCTTTTAAGTTTCCCAACAGGTTCGGAATCCATTAGAGATACTGAGATACAGGAAAACTTTGTTAGGAAAATGTAGCTCTTTTTTATTCAAAAAATATGGACAATTTATTATTTTTTTTTGGTCTAGTGTGAGTTGTCCACAAAAATGTCTGAATCAGGCCAATTTTTTTTTGTAAGGTATTTTTTCTGTTTCATGTAAGGATAATTTCTTGTACAGGAAGAAAAAAATCAAAGCTAGCGCATTATAGAGTCAGCTTGATTTGCCACAAGCCTGATCGGACTGCCCAAATTTTTTTGAACAGATTTTTCTATTTTATTATTATGATTTTATAAAGCTGTAATGTTTCCTAGATGTAGACAAATTATACAAGATTCCTAGAAATTAAAAAAAAAAAACAAATCCATTCGAAATACTTGCATGACACATGTATGGACAACAAGTCTGCCTTCAAGATATTTACTTAAGGATTATCAAATGCAAAGTCATGAAATTTATAATTTAAATCCTTGGTTTAAGGCATTAGAGTCGAGACGGGAGTCGGGCACATTGCCCGCTGTGGGGCAACTGGACCAAGCAACCAGAGAGAGCAACCTGGCCTTTCTGAGAAACGTTGGGATATTGGTTGAAGACTCGCTTACATCTCTTGTTGAAGAACTGAACAAGATTGTAGCAAATAATGGTAAGATTACACAATTTTTCTTGAAATTTTTGTGACTCCTCCGTATTTGTTGGAAGATTCGCAAATGACAGCCGAAAGCAACGACCATTTATATCTAGACTCCTAATCACAGGCGACCGATGTCTGTCAACACATTAGGCAAAAAAGTCTTAAGTTCGTATTTAGACTCCTAATCACAGGCGACCGATGTCTGTCAACACATTAGGCAAAAAAGTCTTAAGTTCGTATTAGTTTCGACCACTCCTGTGAGTCCCCTCGTCGCACTGACCTTGAGTTAGCCAATCAGAACGCAGTACCCCGTCCCCCTCGCTTACAACGTACCTCAGCGACTTGGCAGAAAATTTTCTTTAGTCAGATCGTGCATGAGGCGTCTAGATATAAATGGTCGTTGGCCGAAAGTTTTCATTCCAAGATCTTTGAAAGTCTGAGTGCCAGTCTTGCCGAGGGGCATTGTATGAACCAGTTCCTAGATTATCAAAGTCAGATATTCGAAAGCACATATCTTGAGGCTATAATCAGTAAACAATTGTTTTTTTTTTTTTGCCATAAATACGTTACGATAAAGCAAAGACAGCTATTAAATTGGTATAAATCATCCAGATTCATCAGACGAAGACTTGGATACTATAAAAGGTCTGATGGATGGCGTAAGGTCGAGTGCAGATGATGCAGCTAGATGGATGCGTGTGTCGCACGCGGCGTTGAGACTACGATGTGAATCGCCGCACTGGGCTCGTGAACACGCTGCTTTACAAACAAGAAGGGATACTTGTTTCTCTCAAGCGGTACGTAGATTAGCCAGAACATTATGATCATCCATTGTTAGAAGAGCAGTGGTAGCCCAGTGGCATCTGCGCCGACTTACGGGTTTAGGTGGTGGGTTCGAACCCAGCCAGGCGTATTACTTTGTGTTATTTATCACATCGCCACTGCTCTCAAAACGGTGAAAGAAAACATCGTCACCAGCATGTTCTAGAACCAAAAATTCGAAGACATGTGACAACTACCAACCCACACTGGGCTCGCGTGGTGGATTATGGCTCATTCCCACTCACATAGAGGAGGGCTGTATCCCAGCAGTGGGAACATTTATAGTTTGATGATGAAGATGATAATGATGATTGTTGTAATTTTTATCAGGGACGGATGATACACATATGGATTTCTAAACGCCATAAAAAGATGTAACTCGCCTTTCTAAAGTCTTATTTTGTTGTAGCTGTCAACAGTAACTGCCGGCTTACTATGCTGGCTATGTTCGATGCCGGGTGACGTGGTGGCTAAGTTACTCAGTTCCGGCCTAGGACCCCTATGCGGGTTCGAAGGCCTTCTGAGTCTGTACTCCACTGAAAAGGCCATGTGGGGAGATATGGTAGTCGCCGTCGAAGATCTACAGACCGTCGTGTTTACGCTGACTAAAGTCGGACACAGGTAACTTTTGTGATACGCAGTCATGATGTTAGGTCATTTATCCTAATAAGGCATCGTTCGTATTTCATAATACCATTGTTCGAATTAAAAAATAAAATATAAGGTCAAGGTCGCCTCTTACGTTTGTTTTGATCGTGTTACGACATTTTCTTTACATTTTTTCTTACCGTTTTGATATATTGGAATACATTGATACACAACGAATTTTATTCCAGACTTAGCTGGCGGAGACTATAGTTAGGGCCGCAATAGAAGTAGGTAGTTGTGATGCTATCCAGCTATGTATTTTCTTCCACGTCACGATTATGTTTTGCTATAATCAAGGCGATATCTCGATGTAAATGTTTAGCGTTCCCTTCATTGACCCTTTCTAGTTTCCTGGATGTCTTCAAAAACATTTGCGCGATTGCAACAATATAGCAATGTCGATTCAAGTTTTCATCGACATTGCGATGATTACTCTGGTTTGTAAATATTAGTTTTCATGTCTGCCAAAGATATTTTGGGTAGCTTTAAACTTTAATAATAACGCTCATTGCTCATCGCCACTAAATCGTAGGTCGAAGGACTGTACATCTCTATTTTGATTCTCGCCACATCAGTCTTTCGCTGCGGGCGTATTTGCTAAGGAAGGCCTTTGCGGTACACTACGGTCTGTAGTGTTTATGACAAAAGCCCTAGACTTGAGCTTAGGCCGATACTTTGGACAGTGTCTCCTGTCTGTTCTAAAGAAAACAAAGAGCGACGTATAAAGGTGCGTACAGACTATGTAACATACCCATGTCTGCGGTGCGGCGATAACTAGTGCTTTATAATACGTCCACATTATGTAACATTGTTATTCAACATTGCAACATAAAACAATACAGTACACATTAGAATAACAATGCAATATAACAATGATATATAACCATTGTCGCTTGTCGTTCTTCAGTGCTACACGTGACTAAGTTACATAACATTGTTATACATATCAATAACATGTTTTATAACATTCACTGTCCACATTATCTGAAACATGTTATATAGCAATGTTTTATAACATGTTATATTATACAGTGTGTCCGGACACGAGTTAGCGATACTTGAAGGGGATATTATAGATTCATTTTCATCGACAAAACTGCTTTTAAAAAAATTCTTACTCCAACACCTCGCGACTGGCGGCCATTTTAGTTTTTTGATTTGTCAAACTGGGGTATGTACAATAAAATGCAAATATCTTTAAATCCAAGAGACCTACATACATGCAAATGACTTTATTGCAAAAGTTTAATGTTAAGGATTTTCAAAAACTTGCGAAAGTTTTCTAAATAATATGTAAAAAGAACCAAAAAACGTGGGCAAACACGAAATTGTACACAAAAATTACTGAATATTTTCACATTTTATACTCTAGCACGAAAAGTACCCATGTATTTTGCTTAGGTGTTTGCATTACATTAAAAGTATTTGAGTTAGGCTATAAAATGGTATCAAAATTATTTCTCTACGTCAAGTACTTTAGGAGTCATTCTTACTTGAAAATAACCCTTCCTTAGCGAATGTACCCCTATATTACAGGTGTCGCATTCTTTGGGCGAGCTAAATCGTTTCAGTGTAAATTTATGAGCTGGCATTATTAACCACCATGTAAATGATCCCAACGAATCACCCATAAACTGAAATGGCCCATTTTTTGAATTTATTCAATGAATTTTTTTCATAAAGTTAACAAAAAATGTATTATTTCAGGTTAATGGTGATTCGTTGGGATCATTTACATCAGTAGTTCCCAAACTTATTTTTCTCGTGGACCACTTTCAAAATTTTACTGGTTTCGGTGGACCCCCTGCTGCTACATTTCTACCACATTCATAAAGTCGCCAAAAAATAAAAATTGTGTCGCTTCTGAGTTCTGTCCCTATATTCCGATAGGTAAAATAAAAACGAAAAATGGTACATTTTATAACAATAATTAAAAGAATAGAATTACAAGAAAAAATTAATAAGGTAATATAAGTTCAGGTCATAATTTTAATTACCTAATAGGAAGGATGTAAGTATTTGATAGAGTGTCAGTAAACGATCAATGTTTGGCTTTATTTTAGTGAGCAATAACCGCAAATCCTGTGTGATTTTTAATTAGCTCCTTTTTTTGTTAAGAGGTTTGTAACGGCATGGCACTAAAACTCCTTTCGACAAGGTATGAGGAGGGAAAAGCTATTAAATATTTGACCGTCTATCTAGTTGATTTTAATGATCGAAGGTAATATCGAATACGCAAGTTTGGACAAGTAACAGTCGCTTGCCTTATTAAAATATTATCTGCTTAGTTAGGTACTTAAAACAATGTAGGTAGGCCCTTATAAAAACTATGCTTACATTTTTGCTCTTTACTATCAAAAGCAGATAAATTTACGTGGACCCCCATTAACATCTTATGGACCCCCATTTTTTGTTCACGCCTACTTAGACCCCCAGCAAGTCTCCCGTGGACCCCTGGGGGTCCACCTGGACCACTTTGGGAATCACTGATTTACATGGTGGTTAATAATGCCAGCTTATAAATTCACGTTGAAACGGTTTAGCTCGCCCAAAGAATGCAGCTTCTGTACCATTGGTGGTACATGCGCTAAGGAAGGGTTATGTTCAAGTGAGAATAACTCCTAAAATACTTAACGTAGAGGGATATTTTTGATATAATTTAATAGCTTGACTCAAATACTTTTGATTTAATGCAAAAACCTAAGCAAAATACACGGGTACTTTTCGAGCTAGAGTATAAAATGTGAAAATATTCAGTAATTTTTGTGTACAATTTCATGTTTGCCCACGTTTTTTGGTTCTTTCTACATATTATTTAGAAAATTTTTGCAAGTTTTTGAAAAGCCCTAACATTTAACTTTGCAATAAAGTCATTTGCATGTATGTAGGTCTCTTGGATTCAAAGATATTTGCATTTTATTGTACATACCCAGTTCGACAAATCAAAAAACTCAAATGGCCGCCATTCGTGAGGTGTTGGAGTTAGAATTTTTTTTAAAGCAGTTTTGTCGATGAAAATGAGTCTATAATATTCCCTTCAAGTATCGCTAACTCGTGTCCGGACACACTGTATAGCCTGTATGCACCTTAATAGGTTATTTTACTGACAAAATGTAACTAGTTCGAAAGTTAGATTATCAAAAAATATAGGACCCGTAATTTTTCTTTTCTTACGTAAGCCAAAAATGACAAAGATACAACGCTTCTAGAAATCACAAAACGTCACGCGGTTCGTAAAATTTTACAGGCGTTATGACGTCAGAAGCCCGCACTCCCTTGTCTTTGTCATTATTCATTGATTCAGAAAACAAAGAATACTTGTCTATTATTTTTCAATATTCTGACAGACTAAACAAATTTTCATTTATGTTACAAAAAACTCACTTTAGTAAAAAAAAAACTACTTTTACTTGGTATTTCACTGCCAAGTAAAAGGCTTTACGATCTCCGGCCACTGTAGACGCGGGCATACGGGCGGCGAGTAATGGGTGATTCGCTGTCCGACCATGGGCCATGCCCGTGTCGACGGCGCGTTGTTTTCCACGCGCGCCTCAAAGAGCGTCGGCAAGTTGACCCCGGCAGGCTTTGGCCCTCTAGAGGGCCAAAGCCTGCCGGGGTCGCGGGACTTATCTCATTACTGTGACCCCGGAACATAAAGGGCTACTGAAAGACACCGCGGATTTTAGTCAGTACGTGTCTGACAGTGCCTCCCGCCCTGTCCAGGGTGGGAGGACTCAATTTTTATTTTTACCACGACAAAACAAAAAGTAAAAGGCTTTACTTTGTGTATAATGTACTAACTTGTATTGTGCTGATCATTTTTACACAATTTGCTAATATTTTCAGCAACACAGCAGTGCCTCACGTAACGGGAACTCGCGGAGCGCTCACCGTCTATATTCCTATTTCTGATTCGCTTTACACCAAGTTTACATCAAAAGAAGTAAGTTGAAATTGTTGTTTTAATTTTTATCTTTGGTGATTCATTAAAATTAAGTAGACACGCTGGCTAATATATTATTACAAAAGTGAACATTTTGTGTGGCAAACAAGTTATTAAAATTATTATATCGGGGTTGTCCCTTGCCAAGGGTGGTGTAACTTTGAACTATACTGAAATCGAAATCATGGGCAATATTTTAATCTAAGGCTCTACTCACGAAGCTGATTGCATTACGGCTAATAAATCGCAAATCAAAAATATTATAAATGCAATTATGGACACCTTTAAAAATGTAGTATGTCACATTGCATAGGCAAAGGTATGTAATATTGCAAATAAATACTAAAAGTAATAAAAAAAATCAGAAACACCAAAAGTCCTAAAGTATCAAAATTTTAAAGTGCAGTGCACCGCGCGCGGAAGGAAAAGTATACAAACATAGAATAATATTAAGCGAAGATACTTGCATTAATGATGTTTTTGAGTTCCGTAATACGATTAGTATCGAGTTTAAAATATTGCTTATTAATAAAATTTCACCCTGTGGATAGAGGGAAGCGGTTTTAAAAGTTATAGATTAATACCGAAAATTAATAACATATCTCGATTCTTTATCTTATCCCGATAATTGTCTGTAACCAATCAATGACCGAATTTGTCTATCCGAGTCTTAAAGATGTCCAGTCGGAACCAGCTGTCAAAAACAAAGGAACAGTGTTGAGACTTAAAATGAAATTAAGATGTAAAACTATGCCAACTACTAAATATTTGCATTGTTCCCAGCATCTGTCTTTCACAATAACTGCAGTGTTCTTCAACATCGGCGTCAACGAGAAGGCGACGCTCGCCGAAGCGTTAGGTGAAACGACGCCACAGTATCATTCTAACAGTGATAACTTGGACCGGCTCAACAAATACTATCACAAGTATAACAAGATATTCCCTACGGATCATATGGCGGCTAGCAGAGGTTTGTGCTTTACTACTTACTAAAACTTCTCTTAAAGGCGCTTTTCCATTAGGCAAGTCGTGCATACAAGTATGACGTCACATCTTCATACAAGCAGCTTAAATTGGAAACTTTTTTGGTATTGAAATTTCATGCAGGTTTTACTTGCTTAATTCTCAATTGAGTAGGATGACAGTTAAGCTGCGAACATATTATCGGACGCGTCCGTCAGCCGCGGCTGAGGGACGCGGCTTAGCAGTGTGCACGGTACACAAACATCCAGCCAGCCAGATTCTGTTCGGACGTCCGAGCGCTCAAGTGCGACTCAAGGTCACGTCCGCGTCTTACGACCGATAGTTTGCATAGTGTAGTATTCAATGTACTGGCTAGATTTTAATAAGCCGCGTCCCTCAGCCGCGGCTGACGGACGCGTCAGATAATATGTTCGCAGCTATACTGTATACAAGTCAGCCATGACAGAAGAATAAAAAAGAAGAAACTTAGTGGAGGCTAATATTTTTTTTTAATTCCAGCATCATCACGAACCAAACCTCTTGAGGAAGTTATGGAGAACCTTAGGATATGTGTTCACAAAAAAGTTCCTAAAAACGTTGAAGTACTACATTTAGCTGCACTAGCAACCAGACTTATGAACGGTAAGATCTTTTTTTATATTATTATGCCCAGTTTCCTAATAAAAAGTTTTGTACGTAAATGTATTTAAAACATTTTTGCTGGCGTGGGTTCGAACCCAGCCAAGTGGATTACTTCGTGTTACTTATTTCATTACCACTGCTCTCTGAAAGAAAATATCGTGAGAAAAAGCCATTGCCAATCCCAGAACCAAAATAACAACCCCTCACAGAGAGGAGGCTTGTGTCCCAGCTCTGGGAACATTATAGCCTGATAATCATGATGAATAAAGCATTGTAATTACAGCTAATTCTAATGCAATTTATTCCAGGTGTTAGATTCACATCATGTAAAAGCGCCAAGGACAGGACGGGCATGTCGGTGACGTTAGAACAATGTAATATACTCGCTACCGAGTACCATCTAGCTGAACATGAGATGAAGAAAGCACTCAGCATTATGAGAAGGTAAGATAATCATTCAGTACATTGATCCAGAACAATCCAAGGCACTGATCAAGCTTGGTATGACATGAACATTACAGCTTGTATGAAATATGACACCAATCACCATAATTATGCTCTGTCATTAATGCTCTGAAATAATGAGTAACGCTCAAGTCGTACACGGGAACTGTGGTGACATTTGGTGACGATGTTCGTTGGCTGTCCTGTGCAGGACCGTTTTTGCCGGTCTTACAGGGCTGGAACTCAACATTATTATGCACGATATATGCATTGGGTCTGGTCCGGCCTATATTTAAGACATTAGCTTATAATCGTACAACTTGGTTGTACTTCTCTGTGCTTTATGCCATGGCAAAGTGACCACAAAAAACCTATTATTCACAGCGAGGGCTGTCGCCGAGAAAATACTCACAAGAACATAGGCATAAGAAAGTATGCGTTTACGAAGAAACAAGTGATGGCTCTACCCGCAGACTATAGACCACCGGCAGGTACTTATGGATCTACTCAAACGTAAAAGTACTTCATACCATAAACAAAACATAGGATACTTTCTAAATTACAACTCTTTCTACGGTCTTGACAATCGAATGTTCCTCATATCATTTGATTTTTCTATAAGTCTAAATCTATTGTAAATTCAGATGTAGAATCTTCAAATTTAGAAAATGAAGAGTTAAAATAAGGAACTATGGCAAGAAAATCATTCAAAATTAATTTCAGTTTACATCTTTAGCATCAAAATCTTTGATGACCATTGAAACGATATCCAAGTGATTATACAGTGATATTAAAATATAAACACCAAGTAGGTTTAACATTTGTATTCAAATACTGAATTTAGTAGTATTGTGCAATAGCCATTCTAAATACAGGTTGTAATAGAATTCTAAAGATTTAAATCTAGTTTAGAAACATTTGTCTACAAGTCATGTGAATGAAAGAAATCAATTTAAAAAACATATGTCTGTGTATTATATTTATGCGTAAGAAATATTTATTATCGATTAAAAATTATAACAATTAAATTCTGGCAATTTAGGATAGATGTCTTCCAGGCAAAACTAGGTCTGGGACCACAGCACCATAATATTATATATTATATTCGACTATTGTTATCGTCGACTTAAATCCTAGTCAACGTCGATTTTTATCGAAATTGCAACTTGATGGATTGATTTTTAGTAATTTATTTAGAACATGGTATAATAGTAACGTTTTTTTTTTGTATTTACTTATTAAGTTTTGGGAACTACCACATTTAGTATATTAATTATGCATGATATTTCTGGAATTAAATCTCATGATTTATTTTGATTTAGACAGTATGAAACAGTAGTTTTTTTTTTAGGAATTTCAAAGCTAACCTTATGTTCATCGCAAAGTACATAGATTTTTATATCCCTAGAGTTGTTTTTAGTATGAAAAGACGTTTGTTTAGAAACGCAATTTACAGAAAAGTTTTATAGTAATACTGTATATTTCATATATTCAATTGAATATTAAAAATGTAATAAATAAACAGTCATAAATTATGCAACGAAATTACGAAACAGTACTCTTATAATTATTACCGTTCAAATTGTTGTTAATTACGTATACTTAGACCAAAATCTTCCAATGTAGTTGCCAAGATGTTTATTAAGTATTTAAAATGTTAACGAAAGACTATTTATCATTAAACACTAATTACTGAGATACCCACTCATGCAAAATATAAGGTTTATTATAGCTTTTTATGTAAATTAAAGCTTCGGTGACTAGCAGGCTGGGAGGTTTCACCACATCAAACATCTATCTTTCTACATAAAAAAATAATCGGTGAAATGTATGTTTGACAAACTTGAACAAATTCAGTTTTAAGTCAAATGCCCTATCCATATGTGAATGTTTGCATTCGATTTCTGAATTTTTTTGAGGTTTTATGTTAAAAGAACATGCCACAACCCTTTGTTATATGTTTTTCAGGATCAATATTAAGGTGGTCGCACATATATCAGAACGCCATAATCAGTATTATCAGCAGCCTTTCTTCAATATTCGGACGCTGACAGCATTTTCCGATTACATACAACGAATTCCAAAATGCGGCGCGTACGGCGCGTGCGTTGCTGACAAATGTGCGATAAGCTTTAAGCGATTGTTCTCTAATCCAGTCATATTTTCACCTTGTGGTTTGTTTCAATTGACAATATATGGACCTTCCAGCTTTATAGTGACCAAAGCTCAGAAATGCAATAATGCCGTGCTTTAACTGAATTAATCTGTAGTTATGAATGAATTCTTAAGAGTATAACATTTGCAATAAATTGATGTCGGGGTTCTTGCTCTCACTTTGCACGATACTCCGCCTTATGGAGCAGATAATAGAGTTTTAAACGCATTGGAACAAAGAGTAGGCACTTCGACTTGTACAGCCTTATTAATAAACTCAGAGCAAAGTACCCTGTATTGCCACCGTATATTTTTCGGTGTTCTAGTTTAGCATACGGTCAGAGAAACACTAGTCGTGAGAAATTTGTCCCCTAGTGTATCCCTAACTTAACTCTGCACTTATTAATAAGGGTACAAAAAATTATAAGCGTGTACCCAGAATAAAATTTCATACAAACCTTCCAGTCTTTATTTTTCGGAATGAACGAATTGTCGAAAACATTTTCTACTAACTTCATAACCTGCTTACTGGTATGAAGTTTCACTAAAATCAGTTTAGTAATTTCGAAAATAAAAATAGGGACTGGGAAGTTTGTATAAAATTTCATTTGGGGTACACGCGACACAAAACCAGTATTTAACTTCAATTTTAATCTTCCATAATCATAGTGCCAAAATATACTTAATAGAATAACAATATTATCCATAGACAAATTATACAATTTGTAGAGGTATTATTACTTTGTAATAATAGTTTTTTTCCTCTTAAAAGTATGTTTTATCCGGTGAATAGTATTTGGACCGGACTTTACAAGAGTTTGTATGAAGTTGTGATGAAGACTTAATTAGTGTTTTAAGGAAAATTGAAATGTTGTAAGGTATTGGCGACTGGCTGTTTGATTTTCAACTTTCGGTACTGTACCGTACATTGCAATTTCTATAACATGCTCATCCTCATCCCTTAGAGCATTTCATTTCCACCGTCAAGAAAACAGTTGATTTAGTCTCATAATGAAGTAGATTAAAATATTAATTTAATAATTTATCACGGTTTTCATTTTATCGATTTTATTTTTGAATAGTTATTTTTGCATCTGTAATTAAAGTTTTTTTTATATTAGTGGATACTGTTATTGGAATTATAACGAACCTTCCGTGTACTAAATTAAATACAGTTCCTTTTCTTTTGTTACTATAATAATGTTGCGAAACAGTCCTTACAAAATGTTATTTCCATTTACATATTTAATTCCGCTGGGGACATAAACGTTAATAAAAAAAGTAGATGTGCCTCTAAATTTTAGTACTCTCATAATACTACTGGGCGATATCCAAATACCAAATTAAAAAGTACAAGCACATATTTTTATAACCGCAATAGATATAATCAAGGTATTGATTTGTATCGTGGTTTGGGCACGCGTTGTGTTACCTTAACGTAGATCAAAAGTAAATGATAGTTTCCGCCAGATAAACGAGGAATACAATTTGTGGACCCCCGTGTACCAATGTATTCCAATATTTCAAAACCATTCGAAAAAATGTAAAGAAAGTGTCGTAACACGATCAAAACAAACGTATCGTGGTAAGAGGCAACCTTGACCTTATATTTTTTTTATTTTGAAATTCGAACGATGGTAGTATGAAATTCGATCGATGCTTTTTTAAGATCAATGACCTTTATTCCAGGCTTATTTGGCGGTGACTATAGTAACTAAGGGCGCCTTGTTTGATCATTAGTTAAGATGACAATTAGTTAAAATCATGCATGCTTTTTAACAAATGGTTAAAAATATGGCATTTCAACAGCTTAACTACTGATCAAACAACTCGCCCTCAGCAAACGATGTTTCTGTGCGTTCCTTTTGTTGTCCCCACCGGAATAGAACGGACGAATAAATGTAGGCCAAAAATAGACTGAAAATGAAATGAAATTGAACTGCTGTTGGAATACAATGGATTAATGTTACCCAAATAATTAGAAAATGTTATAAGCATACTGAAATACCGTTACATTAGATATTGTGATACTTAACTCATTGAAGATTTCATAAACCAGCTGTCTAAGGGCCTGTTGTTTGATCAGTAGTTAAGCAAACTATTAGTTGAAATGCCATAATATATTTCTTTAACGAATGGTTAAGAACAAGACCAGTCTTAAGCATTATTTTTCATTTATGGACTCTGTCAAAGTACCGAAATGTTAATAAAATGTACATACTGTAAGTTCGCGACTCAAATAAAGATTTGAGTGACGAAAGTCTGATAGATTCTAGTTAAAATACTATTCTTTAAAGGCCTGTTTCATAATTCAGGCATTTGAAAAGTTGACCGAGTAATAAATCGACCAATGACTTTTTAGTGTTCACTACCGATTTTGATTACATACTATTAATTATTAATTTAATTGGTTATATTTGATTAACCAATTAATCTCAACGCTTCTCAGGGACATGATTGATTACAGATAAAAAAACATAAAATGTATGTGGCACCTTAAGTCATTTGATATACTAAGCGTCGTACGTAGGAGAGCGCGGTACAAGTTCGCGCTGCTGACGCTTCATATTGTTTACACAGAATATATTAAGCGCACAAAGCGCGCGTATTTGTATAGTGACAATTTTGTGACTAGAGGGAGGCGCGGGCGTTTTTATAATCATGTCCCTTTAGTCCAGTCATTTCAGATTTATCTGTGGAAAAATTCCTAGTGAGCTCAATTTTTGTACACACCAGTTATTACGGCGTTGTAATGAAGGTGTGAAAAATCGACGTTAATATCGAGCCGACTAAAAAAATTATCAAGGTCGCGGAAATCAGTTTGTTGCAAATATCTCGCCACCTATTGCTCGGAGATCAATACATTATAAAATTGTTTGTCGTGAAATTATCTACAAAAAAGGTCTCTTGCATTTTTATGTAAAATTTACTGTTTTTGGAGTAGAGCGCTGAGAACGCTTTTCTCTCAATTCCTTCACTCACTTCTTCAAAAACTAAACATATTTAAAAAAAAATCAAAACAGCTGATTCTTTTCTACCGCGGAGATTTTGATGTACGCGGTTCTTCTTGACGTCATTTAAAAATCGTTTCACATGTTCATTAGAACGCCGTAATAAAGGTGTGTACAAACATTCAGCTCAGTAGGATTTTTTCCGCAGATTGGGGTTTAAAATGCCTAAAATGACTGGGCGTATCGATTCCTAATGATCAATGGTGTTCTATAACGAGCTCACTTCATCGAAGTCAACCCACGACTGAACTCATCTTTAAAGACACTAGGGTATTCTCTAAACGTCACGTTCGACATTTGAATGATGAATCGTTGAGAATCCGCAACGACTTTAAAAATCACTTCGATTGTGCTTTTACTTGGGTGAAGTGAGTTTTAATGTTACAGAATCGCACTACAGGAGAATATACATAGGGAGGAGTCGAGATACACTTTGTAATTCTTTTGAATAACTGGTTTTTCTAATTATTCTCATCTCTGATAATACTCTTCAAACTGCGGAGTCGGTTTAAAGGTATTTACACCAATCAGCGATTGGTGATTGTAATATTAATACTTTAATAATAGTTATGAGTAAAATTGTAAATCTCATAGCAAGTATTAGTGGAGATACTGAAATATATTATATTTACCAATACATAGGTACTATTTAAGTCACGTACGCTAGAGTTAGGAAACATATTTGTGTATATAATGCGCTGTTTTGTCATATTATCATTGAAATCTTTTAAGCTTTATGGAAACATACTGACTATAATATTTAGGTATACACCGTGTTCCGGACGATATACATAAACTTCGACCAGATGTTCAAACCACGGAAGTAAGCATTTTTCATTATGGACACATTAATAAATTCTTATTTTTTATTTTTTGTTAATTTTCATACAAACTAAATACCTAGACGTAAATAACCCGATATGCATGCCTCTTTATCCGAATTGGCAACGTCATTCATAACATTTGGCGGGCTGAAACAAATGAAATGCAAATAGTATTTGATAGATTTCAAATTAAGATACTTTCTCACTGCATAGCTCAATTAAATTTCATTAAATGAAATTACAAATATCTTTGTAACGAAGCCTTTTTAAGTACTACTTCCTTTGTTGGATTTGATTTGTAAAAGCCATAGAAGTATTTGCTAAAGTTTATGGATAACGTGAAGAACACGGTGTATATGCATAATATGCGTAATAATAATATACATGCGTTCATAAAACAAATTCATAATAATGTAGTAAACATAATATGCATTATATGTAACTGTTGTACTATATTATAAATTATTTAAAATATGCATTTATCGAACAGAGCTATAAAGAGAAAACAAGTATAAAAATATATTAAGTTTCGATATTTTATATTTATTGTCAGCTTCCACGACAGTTTCGCACATAATTATTATAAAAATAATACTCTTTCATAAATATGCCCATGTATACGTCGCTTATACTTAGAATATATTATATTAAAAAAAAACATCATATAAGTTGAGCACCTCGCTTTAAAACTGAGCAAGTCTGCCAAATTTTCCCAATCAAACATAAACTTTCCAGGTTTGTGATAAAGTTGAAATCTATTAAAGTTTGACATATTGGGGTTGGTGTTGGCATCTATAAAGAAAGAGGTTTTATTGCTGTTCAATGATAAGGAAGTTGTATGCAATAAATTGAATAAAGCTGACCTGATAGAAAGCATCAATTGAACTGGTCAACTATGTCTATAGTTCAATTAAATTGATTGACTCTCCTTTTATTCATCAATCTAAGACATCAAATCATTCTGCCAAGAATACAAAACGTGCTGTAGATTTTTGATTGTTTTAATATCAACGTTTAGGAATTTTCTAATTCGGAAAGAGTTTATCATAGTGTATGGATGATTTTTGTATTTGAATTAGAAACTTTATAGTAATATCTACAGTTTTCATATTTAGTAACATCGAAAAATAATATCTACCCAGCTAGGCGTTAGGCTAGCTTGCTCGTTTAAGATAGAACGTTGGGAGAGCGAAAGAGAAAGATAGGGAGAGAGTGGGAGAAGAGATAGGGAGAGAGTGGGAGAAGAGATAGGTTGAATGGAAATTACTATATAGGTGCTAATGAGACTTAAGCATTCATTTGTAACAGAACATCGAGCATTCGCCGTTTTGAAGTTTGTCAAACTGAACAACTAACAGCCAAACATCGCTACGAACATTTTCACGATCTTTCTAGCGAACGCTCTAGTCCGTGATCGTCAAAAAATTTTTCTTCACAAAGATGTCAGGTTTCATAAAATCGGCTCGGCCAAAAGCTTGCTAGAACGCTTGTTAGAATGATCGCTAAAACGCTCTCGTTGGTTTTCCTGTAATGTAACATTCGCAAGAATGCTCATTACAAGTAAATGCTCAAGTTTATCGGCACCTTAACATACATCAATGAGAAGAATAGATTTCTTCTCAAGCAAGCAAACAAGTCGCGCTTTACAAAGCCCGCTATATTTCGCAAACAATGACATATACATCGATCGATAACTGTACAAACTAAAATATTGCTATTTAAATAGATAGTATAATATGTTTAACTTCAGCGTATTATAGTAGCATAAATGCGTATAACATTGGTGTTAGTATGACAAAACAATGCGGTAAGGAAGATATAATTTATTTAAGAATTAAAAATAAAAGTGTTACCCTATACAGTATTACACTTTTTTGCTAACTTAGTACATTCGTTTCACGTTTATTGAAAGTTGTTTAAATTACGGTACAAAAGTACTTGAATACTGTGTGTATATGTTAGATACGTTATTAATGCTTCTATACGTTGTTCGTAATATTTATTGGTGTATATTATATGTAGTACTTCGTTTTTGATGTTTGAGTAGCGCTCTAAATAAATAAGTACAGAGACCCTAACACGAGTGCGCGACGTAAACGTAAAGACTTTAAAATTGTATTATTGAATAAACATACTCGTTTACCATGTGAAATAAGGATTTACGTATATTGATGAGGAATACTAATTGCACTTTGTGCAAAAAAATGACTTATCGCCCCGTGCACGACTAAGGCATCCGCCGCACTGCACACACTGCCACTAGCAGCGTCTTGTGGCGTGTAACAAACATTTCCATGATTTTATCTTACCGCCCCGCGCTAAGGCACAGCTCACAGTGGCAAGGTCGTGAACGGGCCATAACGCTAAAGAATACTTGTATTTTCGGCTTTTACGATTACGTCACGCACGTGTGCTACCGCCCCTGTACAGTCTGAAATTATCTTCGCAACGTATAGGTACATATACGTTAGCGTCACGATGTGGTTATCCCCCTTGATAGCGTTGGTGCTTAGGAGGGAACCATATCATCCAGTGCCGAAAAAAGTCATGTGCCAACGGCGCCCAGGCACGGGGCGTAGACCCTGAATGGATCTGGTCTGGCCATTTCTGCGGGAGAAATGGCCACACCAAATCCACAAATAGCCAGATCGGAGCGAACTTATTGAATCTTGCACTGGGCGCATGAAAGGCTAGTTTCGGCACTGCCTCCACCTGCCTAACTCATTGGGTATTGGCTTATTTTTAACACTTTCACTGTCCATGCATTACATGTAATGCACTGATGAGTTAGCTCCGTACGTCCGTGCATGACATACAATACACTATTAACAACTTGGACAACACTATTGGTCGGCGGTTGAAGTTCATACGTCCATGCATCGTATATAACGCACTATTGGACGTGCAATAATTGTATCGATAATTGTCTTAGGACAGTGAAAGTGTTAATTGAAAATAACACGATTATTTGAAAAGAAGAAATTGACTGTATATCTCGGAGATCGCATCGCCATATTGAAATGTGCTATACTTACCTATTTAATCTTTTTTCTTGTTAGCTATGTTATTTTTTAGTGTTTATATTACGTATTTGATTTATAAGATTATTATTATAAGGGTAACGATTGTAAGTTATATTGGTTATAATTATTATATTTTTACTTCTTTCTATAACGGTATAAATGTGTTTTTATTAATATTATACAATTTCAGATTGTACTTAATTAACTAGTACTTAAATGTGTCTTTTGATTATTATTTTTTTGTATAAATTGGGTTATTAGTGTGCCATTCGGAGTTCTGAGATTTATTTGGTACAAATTATCTTTATTTCCTCTTTAATTTTTAAGGTATTTACTTTGTAAATAGAAAGACGTCATAAAATAAGATTGCGAGGCCAAATCAGAGTGAATATCAATTAAAAGAATGAGGGAAACAATATACTTAATTATGGTTGCTTAAGGTCTTGAAATCATATTTTGCAAAATTTTCTCGTTTATTCTTTCATTTTTCGGTTGATGGCTAGGGTTTTGAAACACTCGAACAGAAACAAGCTCTTACTGGACACTGATTTATCTTCGTTCAGAATAAAATTGTTAGTGTTGTACTTTTTGGAGTGTATCTAAATTGAGATCACAGTTTCCTGGTAATTAAATTAGAAAATGTCCAGATTCCGTGTTCGAAACAAAACGTAACGTTTTTAGTGAAGGGAGTTTTATAAATGTGCGAGTGAGCGCCACACACACATTTTAAATGTTTTCCTTGGAGATGTTCACTTGTTTTACGTAGGAATCGAGCGACGAGAAACGACTTTCTACCGTGTGTTTGGCTTCAATTCTCAGAGGCGTACAAAGAATCTGGACATAGTATAATCTAGTTCTATTATAAAAAAATAAAATATCATACCCAGAGATTATGCAATAGTCAGAATTGGAGCCAAACAAAGGAAGAAAAAATATCCCCTTCGTTCGATTCCTACATAAAACAAGTGGAACATGACCAAGAAATTAAAAAAAAAAAACATTTTTATGTGTTCGTGGCTCTCACTCCCTCATTACACAAGAGCCTGAAAAACGTTACTTTTTGTTTTGACCACGGAATCTGAACATTTTGTAATCCAAGGGCATAATATTTTATCTGTGTCATCCTGGCTAATTCGCAATTCTAGAGTTAAGTTTACTTCGTAATGGAAAATGTCTTCCCATTTAAATGGCTTTATTTCATTTGTTTAAAGTATACATAATATTATTTATGAAGTGTTGTAATATGTAGGTCCTAAAAGCGCGAACTTTACTTGTTCATTAGATATCTGCAATGTCATTATGTTGAACACCATAGACAAATTGTCTAGTGTTGCAAATTTTGTCAAATGTTATTTAAGGAATCTATAGGAGACTTGGTAAACATAAGACTTTTGATACAAGATTAAGTGAAATCTTATTAGTCCGCCATTTATATTATTATCATACGTACCGACTACCTAAAGTAAATGGGAACTTTGACGTTAATTTGATGGACAAAATAGTTCCTCGTTCGTACACTAGAGGCTCTTTTCAATTTTCCATACAATAAACGCAGGCAATACTTTCAAGGACGCTGTAAATAACATACAGATTTATTTTCTTTAATTACGTAAACCAAACTTGACGAATTTATGACGCTTTCAACCTTCAGAATACGTCACTCCTTGGCCGCAACACACGTTTTCCGTATTCGGAAAACGAGTACGGAAAACGTGTGTATGCAGCCAGCCTAACTAACGCACTAAGGCCCAGCGCACACCACTGGAGGCGCGGCGGAGAGCATTTTAAGAAAACAATTTTTTAATATAAACCTTATTAACCTTGATATACGGTCGCACGCAGTAGTTCTCTTGTGGTAGCTTGAGGGCGCTCCGAGCACCGTGTCCGAATTTATTCTTATATTGACCGTATCTCAAGGTAGTTAAGGTTTATATTAAATTGTTATCTTAAAGTGCGCTCCGCTGCGCTTCCAGCGGTGTGCGCTGGGCCTAAGTATTTTTTTAATTTATTGGTGCAGTCAACATGGATAAATAAGGATATTACTAAAAATGGTTTATGTTTTTGAGAAAGTTCTATGTTTTTCAAATTCAAAAAAAAGTTTTAAGTTAACCGGCTCAAGTAAAGTTCGCGCCATAGATTGCAAGAGATCTGTCGTTTATTGTTCGTTCTTATTTCTGGATCAGGCTGTGAATCTGTACGTGAATCAAGTGATTAGTAATAAATTATTATGTTGCTTTCTTACAGTTTTTTATTATGTAATTATAATTTCAAAACATAACCTTTGACCTCGAAATACTTACATAACACAGCAAATATTTATTGAGTTATGTTCTACCTAATGAATGGTGCAGATACACATGCTCATTATTGGTATAAAAGCATGCTACTAATGAGCAATTGCTACTTAATAGCATGGGTGTACACCTAATATGCTAGAAAAGAGTACCTATGGTTGTTTGTAGTTTACTCAAAAATCAATCGACGTGCGATTTTCGAGCATGACATGTGTATGTTGTGTGTGCTATTCGCTAGCAAGTATACCGTTAAAGAGCATGCTAGAACATGATAATTAGCATGTTCTTAAAGTGGCATGTATCTCTGTACCTCTTTTGGGGTTGCGATGACAACTCGTCTCATTAGGGGTGGTAAAATAATCAAATTGGTCCTCGTTGTGTCTAAAATCCACCGTGTTCTTTGAATTTCCCTTTACATTCCAGGGTCACGGTTACCTACCTGTTTAAACAGACCCGCGACCCCGGCAGGCGTTTGACCCTCTATGGGGGCCCTGTCAGATTGCTGACAGATCTTGTAAGGCACTCGTGATACACGACCCGTCTTATCGGACTGTGAGTTACCCGTTATTCGCCATCTGGGTCGTGAGGAGCATATCCTCTCCTTCACCCATACCACCCCCTGACTGCCTCCCATCCCTACGCCTTGCAACAATAGCCGGCGAGAGAATGTATTTATAGAGCAAAAAGGTTTTTTAAATTTGTTTTATGTAACAGATTTACGATTTTTGACGTTATTTGACTAGATGTCATTACCAGACGTTACGATTCTTGACAATATGGCACAGGGCAAAATATTTTTATCATTAGTTATATTTTAGAACACAGTCTTTATCAAAATGACGAAATATCTTGCACTCGACAAATGGAAAAGACTATTTAAAATAATTCGGGACAGTGGCGGACTTTTTAAATCTGGCTACAAACTGTGGAGATACGATACTTTGAAAGTGAGTCTAAGAACATAAATTTAATGTGTACGTCCCTTTTCCACATATTAGTAATGTACTAACTAACAACCATAAATAGTTGAAGTCGAGTTCGAGGACGATTTTGTCCTGAGGCTTACTGTCTTGATCCCATTCATATACACTTTGCTGTTGGCTCAAATTCCATAGATCGAAATAGGGCTAATGGTGCATTCATTTAGGCATTGCCCACTGTTAGAGAAAACAGGGAATATCCAGTCTTCTTTTTGTCGTGTCTGTAGTTCCTTCAGATTTTACTTCTGCTACTTCAACGGCGATACGTACGACCTAGACATCTGATAGATACTTATTTGTTTCTTCTCACGTTTCCGAAATGGTTTTGCCAATATTTAGGTAGATGCCCTGGTATCAGGTAGGCATCAGAAGGCATTTATAAATCACGTCATGTCGGGGTCACCAGTAGGTATGGTAATAATGTATTTTTCGGAAATAATAACATACCTGTGGTAATTGCGGTATAAAGGTTCGCATTTGCACTTACAATATTGCTATGTTCAGGCGCGGTTAAGGACACTAAGGCCCCGTTTCCATTATACAAATTGCACGCAACCAGAGGTACAAGTAGACAGTAGGTAATTTGAACTGTAGATGTGACGTCATGCTTGTATGTAACAATTGCCTAATGGATACCCTTACAGGTGTTTTGAGTCGTTAGAATTCTTCAGATAAAACAAATAGGGCTTATTACTCAAAATTAGTTTTATGTTCATGCAATAAAAGCGTCAAAGTTTGAAATATACCTCGACATTCGATTCTGGCGCGACGTGACTTTCTCAATTCACATTATTTTTCAACAGGAAGGCAGGTATGTCGGGTGTGACTGCAATGGTAATAAATACTATACGAATAACTATTATGTGATTGGACGCAGCCGTTGGGTTGAGCATAACATGAATTACAGATGGGATTATGAGGCAACTCAGGTAAGATTAATGAAATACAATTGGGTAGGTATTGAACAGAAACCAAAGTACGGAGAGAAGACGAAAGTTTACGAAGAGATGGAAATGAAATTTGTATGAGGGTTGATGCGTACATAGGTATTGCTCTTTTTAACTCATGCCAATTATGCCGGGTCCAGACTGGTGTAACGTGTAATGTAATGGTGGATTACGTTACACCAGTCTGGACCCGGCTTAACACGCGCTTGAGCATCTAAAGCGGCGCTATAGCGCAGGTTGAGGCTGAGATCTATCGAGCGAACATAAGAATACACAAACATTATTGCTGTCACACTTTATACGAGGATTTTAAAGGCATCTATTTTAATGTGCATATCCCTTTAGGTTACAGTTATCAAGCTAAGGTTTTTTTTTTTTTTTTTTTCGTGGTAAAATCATCAAATGAGTCCTCCCAGCCCCGGGCAGGGCGGGAGGGACTGTCAGACTTGTACTGACTAAAATCCACGGTGTCCTTCGGTAGCCCTTTTGCGTACCGGAGTCGCGGTATACGTATATATGTCCGCCGACCCCGGCAAGGCTGTGGCCCTCTAAAGGGGGGCCCCGTCATTGTGCTGACGCTCTTTGAGCCGCGCGTGGAACACAACGCGCCGTCGACCCGGGCATGGTCCATGGTCGGACAGCGAGTTGCCCTTTACTCGCCGCCCGCATGCCCGCGCCTACGGTGGCCGGAGTTCGTCCCGCGACATCCGTCGCCGTGGGCGTCTACCACTGCGGCTGAGGGAGGATGCTGTCCTCTCCCTCGCGCGGCCCGCCTCCTCCTTCGCGAGCATGACTGCTTCGCAGAAGGAGGCGACCGCTTCCCACTCCGTCTCGCCCCGCAGCATGGCCTCGACTAATGCCGGGCGCGAGAGGTCTCCGCCTATCGCCGTCGAGAGGACACGGCGGTGCTCTGCCCAAGCGGGGCAGTCCTGCACCGTATGCTCCACCGTGTCCTCCGGGCGGTCCTCGCAGTGGTGACACCCGGGATCAAGCTTAGGTAGGTATCTTAAGAATGAACGAATTAAAATATAAAATTTATGCTTGTAAGAATGAATGCTTTTTGAATGAAGTGCGACTGAGCTAAGTTTGAAAATTTTGTTAGCTCTACTCAATCTAGATAAACGGCCATAAATCAGAACAGACATCGTTTTTGTTTTGAATCAATTTGATCAGGACTTTGGTATAAGCGACATCCATGTTCAGCTCTGAATAATAGCATTGGGTGCAATTATTTACTGCGTGTGCTCCGTGGTATAGTAGTGCCATAGTAAAAGCATAGATGGCAGTAAATTAAGAACTGGCAAATAATTGTGTGGAGCATGGCGTACGAGGTTTGATTCTTCACTAACATGAGGTATAATAATATTCCTATTTTGGCAATTATATCATTTAAGTAGTATAAAGTTTGACACAATCAACATTATTAGAAGCAAGAAGAAACATTAAAACGCAAAATATACCTACAATAAATAAACATTAATAAAAAAAACAGTTACTTTTCTAGCTGATACTAAGAATTATCCTCATGTGTTTATTTCAGGTAACGTCAGAGTGGTTTGGTTGGCTCCACTACAAGACAGACAAATTGCCGTGTGAAGACAGCTATAAATACCAACTACAGTGTTCTGTACATTCGCAAGCTTGGCTCCAACCATTCGCCGAAAACGCGACTGGGACGGATGAAGCTTACTATCCGTATAGTACCACCAGACCTAAAATCAACGTTTGGGACGGTATTTTTTTTTTTATTCAATGTTTTTTATTTGATAATCGGGCGGTGTCCCACAGGGATCTGTTCTGGGGCCACTCTTGTGGGATATCGAATAGGTACGACTGGGTGCTGCGTTGCGGTCTCCCTGACGGCGTCAGCGTAGTATGCTACGCGCTTGTTCGAGCAAGCAGAATCGCACGTCAGGCATTCGTTGCGACAGTCGTTGATAGAATCCGGTAGTTGGGACTCGAAGTGGCGCTGCACAAAACAGAGGCCATGTGTTTTCACGGCTATCTGAACTCGCCACAGCGACGGTGTGAGGGGTTCGCATCGGCGTCGAGCCTATGATGAAGAATACCTTGAACTCGTCCTCGCCCTCTACGGGGCCCATTTATGCTCTGTGTATGCGAAGGTGACCAGCGAAGCTGGTCGCGTGCCAGAGGGTCCTGGACCGAAGGCCCTCCAGCGTGTCTATGAATGGCGCGTGGAGGCGCAACGCCGCCGCCGGGGCGAATCTTCGCGCAATCGCGGCGGTACGTACGGTTTCGAGAGGTTCCTGTGTCTGATTGGAAAGGAAGAAACACCTGGGTGTCACCACTGCGAGGATCACCCGGAGGACACGGTGGAGCACACAGTGCAGGTCTGCCCGGCTTGGGCAGAGCATCGCCCTGTCCTCTGGCACCTCTCGCGCCCGGCATTGGACGAGGGCATGCTGCGGGGCGAGACGGAATGGGAAGTAGTCATCTCACAATATAAAATATTCGTATAAGCCCACTGACACTGGCAAGAAAAGTTAGTTTATTCCTTTCCATCGAAACCGAGATGAGGTCTACAGATTAATGTACACAGAGTACACAGATTAATGTGAATGTACACAGATTAATGTATACAGAGTAATGTACTATGTTATGTATATGTGTCCTAGTTATTGATAACAGACGTATCAAATTTCACCAGTATGATCACAAAGCCATGTGCTAATTGCTACTAAATATGGGTAAGGGTATCTGTTACAGACAGTATAATATAGTCTAAACATATTAATACGCATAACAAAACCATTGTTGGTAAACTTTTTACTCGACTGCTTGAAAACTAGGGTTAAGTTTAGAGTACCTATATGTAGGTATGTACATTCCCTTAAATCCTCTTTTTTACCCGAATACTCTTATTTCTTATTTCGCGTAATTTTCTCTTATTTCGTGGGTGAGTTTACAAACATATTACATATAAACTCACATCACAGCTCACATACACATACACTCAGACCCGGAGCAACAAATATTTGTCGCATGCAGATCGAACCCACGACTCGCTACTCAGCAGTCGATCGCTCAGCCTCTGCGCCAACCGTGCCGAAACGAAAAATTATTACGTAAACGTTTATCAAAGTAATTGGAAAAAAAAATAATAATAATATAAATAAATAAAAAATATTACGCAAGTGATGAATAAGTGAATATAGCAAGTTCTAAAAGAAAATGATGTAATGTAGCTGCTAGTGGCTGGATGAAAAAGGCGGGAGATGGTGCGCTATGGCGCTCCTTGGGGACGCCTATGAGCAGTGGACTGTAAAACACTGAAATGACGATGATGAAGATGCTTGCAAACGCTTCAGCTGTATTTTGTGCACGAAGTCTTGTGTTCAATTCCTTGGTTGGTAGTATTTTGTTGATGACTTGCTTCCTACGTTTAAGGCCTTAAATATGACTTAAAGTCCTATGTCGGGGTCTCTAGATGGGGCAGTGGGCGACAGACGTGTTCCATTGCGAACTGCCCTGAGCTGAGCTTCACGCTTCACCTCGCTCCACGTCAATCCAATGCTCGCCGCTTCCGCTTAGCACGGTGCGTCGCCAGGTTTGACGGAGACGGTCACGCTTTCTTTTCCCTTGGGGATTCCAATCCAAAGCTTGTTTGGGTATGTGGTCAGGGTCCCTTCGGAGCGTGTGGCCAATCCATTTCCACTTGCGACGCTTGATCTGGCCGTCGACTGATGTGGACTTAAATAACTCGGTGAAATTTTATTCTTCTGCCCATTCTTACTACCAAGTAGGTGGTACCCAAAAATACACCCAACTGTACGTTGTGGTTACGAAAGCTACCATTCGCCACCTTGTTCTTACTACTACATAAAAACGCCTTTAAAGGCGTTTTCATGTAGTAGTAAGAATTAATCGATACATTATGATAATTATAGGTATTGCTGCACAATAATTACCTGCAGGTACCTATTGTTCTAACAATGATCATGGGAAACGGGAAAAATTTTAATACCTGCCTCGATTATTTTATCTTTCGTAACAACTTCATAAATCAGGAGAATTATAAGAGCACTTTTGGACACCACATTTTTTTTATACGCGACGACGCGCGTACAACGCAGTCAGAACGTACTGACACGCAAAGACTGAAATCGCGTTATTACCTTTGCATCACAATCCTTGCATTTGTATCGCTACAAGCGCGCTGATACTTCACCACAAACAAGTTGTAAACGCGCGTCTTTATCGTATACCAAAACGTGGTGTGCAAAGATTGTAACAGTCGTACGGGTTGATCTACATGGTAAATCTGCGCTTGCCTGGGTAATGAATGTGTGATCAATTGATGCTCATTTACATAATTAATACCGTTTTAGGGTCCCGTACCCATAGGGTATAATGGGCCCCTATTACCAAGACTCCGCTGCTCGTCCATTTGTCCGTCTGTCAACAGGCTATATGTCATAAACCGTGATAGTTAGACAGTTCAAATTTTCCCAGATGATGTATTCCTGTTGCCGCTGTAACAAAAAAAATCTGAAAAACAATAAAATGAATGTTTGAGGGGGCTATTATAAATTTAACGAAACACAGTATTTCACGTAGAACATGCTAGGTGGGCAAAAGTGATTATTAGATTCACGGAAAACGTTAATTACCCGTCATAAACAACACCCCACAAACAATTAATTCCAATATTTGTTTATCCCTAACATCCCACAGTGATGATGAGTCTTAGGTCGTGAAAGTTGGTAATGGATTAAGTACAATTGCAAGTTCGGGATTGTTGAATTTTAGTGACACTTTCGACGGTTCATTGTAACATTTCGTAATGAGAAGTAAATTAATACAGGCTATTGTATAGCCAGGGCACAGTACCCCAGCCATTTTTTTGTTTTTTTACTGTGTTCACTGCAACACCTCTTGTGCAATAAAGTCTTTTCTTTATATTTTATTCAAATTCTCAGGTTTTGTAGGGGAACAGTGTATAAGACGGGGACGTGAGGTAAGATGGGAAATTACACACTTAAGGCCGGTCACTAACAAATGGCGTCTTGTTGGCACTTGCGCTACGATAGTGTTATGTTAAGTATGCCTAAGGGCGCTTGTATAAGTCCGTTTTTTTCACCGGACAACGGACCGTCAATAAACGGCTATCCTTGTATACATATATTTTTTTACCGGATGAATGTTACCGGTGTGTGCCGCCTATATGCGTTTAGTTTTGAACTGGTAGTCAGAGATTACAAGAAGAAAACGGACATACGTCCGGCAGCGTCAACACGCACCAATACACTGGCGTGGATGACCGCTCTTTCTTACACCGGACCGGTGTCCGTCGCGCCGAGGGGAAGCGGTGGTGTATCCGGCGTAAATTTTTCGCCGGGTTGATGTCCGGTGCATGTACACATACTCATTATAAATCTTACACCAACGCACATCCGGCAAAAAACACGGTCCGTTGTCCGGTGAAAAAAACGGACGTCTACAAGCTCTCTTAAGAGTGTATGTGTCCCCATTATACCTCGAGTCCCCGTCTTATACACCGTTCCCCTACTTTTTTAATAGTTTCAATTTCATTAAATTCTTTCTTACACATTACTCCTACATACACATTCTTACAAGCAGACTTGGAAGGAGCCAATGAAAGCAGGACATCATGAGCTTCCATGATCCATCACTATTTAATCAAAGCAAAAAAGGCATACATCATTTTAATATCACCGAAACTCGTGCCGAAGAATATTAGAGATTTATTATCCCTGTTAATTATAACATCTGAACGTTCTGATACATCCTGGAGACTATTGATCAGAATCGAATGTCCTTCAGGAAGTACCGAAAATAAAGGGAAGCAAATTGCGTGCCACTGACTCCCGTACAGCGAGCCATCGCTTTATTTGATTATTTCCACGTTTTTGCGGAGCCGAGAATTCCAGTAAATACGATTCTGGAATGAATGGAGGTGTTAAATATTAGGTATACCTATTTAAATCAATATATTCCGTACTAGCTGTGCCCGCGACTTCGTTCGCGTGGAGGTCGGAACTCAACAATGTATTTTTTTAGTGCTTCTTTATTAATAACATTAGCTGTAAACCATCATTCTGGAGCATACATAAATATGCGTACGTAAATCATCAAATGAGTCCTCCTACCCAGGGCAGGGTAAGAGGGACTGTCAGACTTGTACTGATTAAAATCCTCGGTGTCCTATAAATCCTATAATAGGCCTTTACGTTCCGGGGTCAAGGTAATTCGATAGTTCCGAGACCCTGGCAGGCTTTGGCCTTCTAAGGGGGGGCCTGTCATTGTCATGACACATTTAGGCGCGTGTTGAACACAACGCGCCGTCGACCCTCGCCTCGTGCAAGAGAAAAATCTACGTTTAAACGCCTCTGGGACCTGAGTAGTATAGGCGGACTCCGGATCGTATTCCATCGTATCCCATCGTATCCCATCGTATGCCATCGTATCCCATCGTATGCCATCGTATCCCATCGTATCCCATCGTATCCCATCGTATCCCATCGTATCCCATCGTATCCCATCGTATCCCATCGTATCCCATCGTATCCCATCGTATCCCATCGTATCCCATCGTATCCCATCGTATCCCATCGTATCCCATCGTATCCCATCGTATCCCATCGTATCCCATCGTATCCCATCGTATCCCATCGTATCCCATCGTATCCCATCGTATCCCATCGTATCCCATCGTATCCCATCGTATCCCATCGTATCCCATCGTATCCCATCGTATCCCATCGTATCCCATCGTATCCCATCGTATCCCATCGTATCCCATCGTATCCCATCGTATCCCATCGTATCCCATCGTATCCCATCGTATCCCATCGTATCCCATCGTATCCCATCGTATCCCATCGTATCCCATCGTATCCCATCGTATCCCATCGTATCCCATCGTATCCCATCGTATCCCATCGTATCCCATCGTATCCCATCGTATCCCATCGTATCCCATCGTATCCCATCGTATCCCATCGTATCCCATCGTATCCCATCGTATCCCATCGTATCCCATCGTATCCCATCGTATCCCATCGTATCCCATCGTATCCCATCGTATCCCATCCTATCACATTGTATCCCATCCTTTCCCATCGTATCCCATCGTGTCCTGTCGTATCCCATCGTATCCCATCCTATCCCATCACATCCCATCCTATCCCATCCTATAATAATAAAATCTATATATATAAAAGAAAGTCGTGTTAGTTACACTATTTATAACTCAAGAACGGCTGAACCGATTTGGCTGAAAATTGGTGGGGTAGGATACTTTTCACCTTTTTTTATTTCGTTTTATTTTATCCCGTTTCCGTGAGACGTGACATAAAACGTGGTATAATAAAACGCAAATGACATGGAATGACAGCAAAACGAAAATATTTATCAATCAAAACATCAATAATTGACCTGGCGATGTGTTTGTATTGAGTTTCTAAGCTTATTGTGTCGATATTATCCTAATTATCAATGCCATGTCGCCACCAAGACGATCAAATTTTATCCTGTTTCCGTGAGACGTGATCAGGGGCGTAGCTACCGCCGTATCTGCCGTATCAATTATACGGGGCCCCCGGGCCACAGGGGCCCCCAACGTAAAAATAAAAACTTAATGATTTATTTATTAAATAAAATAGTTATTTACTTTTACACAATTTAGTTGTCTAATCTATCTCTGGTGTTTTTATTATTATTTATATGTAATACTGTTTTAAACACAAGATTGTCTATTAGAAATCCCAGGAAGATCCATATTAATATCAACATTTCGATGCAAGTACTAAAATAACTCTACCTTATTCCGACCTCTGGACAGATCAGTCACATCTTGAATTTTGATGACCATTGTCTAATTTTTTTTTTGTTTGTATTGCGGCATAGATACAGAGAAATGCAATTTTTTTCTTGAGTGGTAAATCTTTACCCTACCTAAGGGCCCCCAAACTAATTTTTATACGGGGCCCCGCCAAGGCACGCTACGCCTCTGGACGTGATATAAAACGTATTAACATGATCACGATGAAGGTCTTGGTGCCGAAATTGAATAAGGGATCTGAACAAAAAGTACTAGGAAAACATGAAGAATATGTTCATGCCGCCCGGCGCCCACCGGTCTTCAATGCTCAAAAAGTATTTCGGTGAATACTGAATACCCAAAAAATGTACTAGAACTGCATAAATTCAATACAACCATACGACGAAGAAACGCCTGGGTGTCACCACTGCGAGGATCGCCCGGAGGACACAGTGGAGCATACGGTGCAGGACTGCCCCGCTTGGGCAGAGCACCGCCGTGTCCTCACGACGGCGATAGATAGGCGAAGATCTCTCGCGCCCGGCAGACGGAGTGGGAAGCGGTCGCCTCCTTCTGCGAAGCAGTCATGCTATGGAAGGAGGAGGCGCACCGCGTGAGGGATAGGACACGTCCTCCCTCCACCCCAGCCGCAGTGATACTACACACTACACTACAGCCTACGGTGACGGACGTCACCAGACGATCTCCAGCCACCGTAGGCTCGGGGCATGCGGGCGGCGAGTAAAGCGTGACTGTCCGCCTTGGACCATGCCCGGGTCGACGGCGCGTTGTGTTCCACGCGCGCCTCAAAGAGTGTCAGCGTTATGACGGGGCCCCCCTTTAGAAGGCCAAAGCCTGCCGGGATCACGGGACTTACGATTTACCGTGACCCCGGAACGTAAAGGGCTATTGAAGGACACCGTGGATTTTAGTCAATACGAGTCTGACAGTCCCTCCCGCTCTGCCCTGGGTGGGAGGACTCACATGATGATTTTACCACGCTTAAAAAAATGTCAGTTGCGTTTAGCCACCAACTTTCCAATTGAATTAAAACTCCTTGGATATGCCTGGCTTACCACCGCACAAAATAAAATTACGAATGAAGGTTGGCTTCGTAGTCATCATGCTTCTAAATATAAACCAACCAAAGCTATGCAACAGAACGCGTTTGGTGGTAAGTAAATTGATGAACAGTGTGATTTACGCGACGATACTCAAAGAAAAATTCGAAGGTGAGGAAGTTCTTATTTCTAGGATCCCAAACAATATGCCGTTTGAGTTTAAACGACCTCAATTTCCGATCCGTCTTGCATTCGCCATGACCATTAACAAATCACTAGGCCGATGCTTGAAAGTTTGTGGTCTGAATATAGAAAATCCATGTTTTTCACATGGCCAGTTAGATTTATATGTGGCATGTTCACGGGTCGGATGGCCATCTGCGTTATTTGTTCTTTCGCGTGATAATAAAACAAAAAATGTCGTATATCACAACGTGCTTCACTGCAACCCATGCACCAAAATACATGGCTAATAAAGAATCATTGATGTTTGACTAGATTTTTTAAAATTATATTTGATATCCTAATAAAAAATCGAAAATCTATTCATTTATTGCCTCTATATAATATAAAAAAAAACAAAAACACAAAAAGGCAGAGACACTCAGGCGTCAAAGTAGGTACTCCTCCGCATCGCTGTCATCCGGAAACGTGCCGAAGACTGGCAGCATTGCCACGTTGGATGGCAATGCTTATTGTGGTATTATTTTGAAACTATGATATCTCCTAAGATATTCATTGAAACTAAACGATGTCAAGGGCAATTTTGTTCAAAATTAAATGCTTGTGATTATTAACCTATTTATTTGGATAAGGATTAATATTGTGTTAATGAAACCTTCGCAAGTAATGCATTACTTTAAAATCAAATTTGATTTCCATAAAAAAGGTTATAATGACTTAACCTTAAAAGATAAATGTATGCTCTCGCGGACTTTATTTTAGAACTTTTTATCAGGAATAATTCCGTAGTACATTATTTTTGCGTATCTTTAACCGTTTACGCAGCGCACGCAACGGAAGCTCTCGAAATGGAATCCATTTTCCCGATTTTGAAACATTTCTCTTTACTGCTCCGCTCCTATTGGTGATAGCGTGATGTTATATAGCCTATAGCCTTCCTCGATAAATGGTCTATTCAACACAAAAAGAATTTTTCAATTCGAACCAGTAGTTCCTGAGATTAGCGCGTTCAAACAAACAAACAAACAAACACTTCAGCTTTATAATATTGGTATAGATTATTTCATAGACATATCATGTTTTTATTTAATAAGGATAGCTTCTTAAGTCCTAACATTTTTTTTATTGGATTGTTATTTAATACCTCATACCTACTTACAAACAATCAAACATATACCTCTACAATATTAGGTACTAGCTGTTGCAAGCGATTTCACCACTCGAAAATTATTCCACGGGAACATAAAATCGTAATGAAAAGTATGCTATTTGTTAATCCAGGTTATAAAATATCTGTTTACCAAGTTTCATCCAAATCCGTTCAGTGGTTTTTGCGGGAAAGAGTAACAAACATCCACCCAAACAAACAAACAAACTTTCACATTTATAATATTAGTAGGATTAGCAAGATATGATAGGATGGATAGATAGATGAGAGCAGTGGTGGCCCAGTGGTATCGGCCTTGACTTGCGAGTTGTAGGTCGTGGGTTCGAACCCAGCCAGGCGCATTACCTTGTGTAATTTATTTCATCACCACTGCTCTCAAAACGGTGAAGGAAAACATCGTGAGGAAACCGGCATGTCCTAGAACCAAAAATTCGAAGACATGTGACATCTACCAACACGCACTGGGCCCGCGTGGTGGATTATGGCCCACTCCCTCTCACAGAGAGGAGGCCTGTGTCCCAATAGTGGGAACATTTATAGGTTGATGATGATAGGATAGATACTATATACTGACTGCAGAATCATATGCCTGCAACGATGCGATATAATGCATTCACATGACACATCACCCTGTATAGTTAAGTTACGTCTAAACAGGATGCACTGTACAGGAGTGAATCAAGTTGCGTCCGGATGTCGGCTTCCAAATATTAGTAACACTTCGGTAAACTGTTTTATTGGATTGTATTGTTGACATAACTATTTCCTAGAATACTTGCAATCCGCACTGGATGATAGTTAACTAATAAATTAAATGAGCAGCGCCCTTAACAAAATAAAATTAAAAGGTCTTTAATACAAACTTTTACCCGACAATTTTAGAGACAAAAAAAATTTAACCGCCTTCAAAAACAACCACAAAAAAAGGGTAAAATAACCTACAAAATAACTTTTCTTTCGGAAGTCGGTGGCTTTGTTTTTTTTTATTTCGTTGTCTTTTATGCCACCGACTTCCGAAAGAAAAGTTATTTTGTAGGTTATTTTACCCTTTTTTGTGGTTGTTTTAGAAGGCGGTTAAATTTTTTTTTAAAAAGTTTTTTTATTTTACTCTTTTTAGTTTAAATATTCAACCCAAATTCTTGTCAAATACATCATTTTCTTACATGTGCACTAGAATTTGGTAATCCTTAGCACCGGTATTAACATCGCTCATGTACACAATAAGCTCATAAAATTCCCTATCAAAAACTGCTGAACCGATTTTGATGAAACTTGCAGTGTTCCCTAAAGTGAACTATTCCTCGTACAAGAAAAAAGAATCTTGAAAATCGGTCCACAATTGGCGGAGTAATCGCGTAACAAACACTCAAAAAAGTAAAGATCATCACATCATCCATCAATAAAAATGCTCACAAAATAAAAAGTACTGAACCAAATTGGATGAAAATTTTATGGGACCAAACTGCAAGTATACTGCATCGAACGAAAAAAGAATTACACTAATCGGACCAGAAACCTCGGAGTAATCGGTGTACATACATAAAAAAAAAAAAAACATACCGACCGAATTGAGAACCTCCTCCTTTTTTTGAAGTCGGTTAAAAATGGTTTAGGCGCAAAAGCCCAATTCGAAAAATGGCAACCTAGTAGCAAAGGGACAAGTTCTCAATATGGCCAATTCTCTAAACGCCTAATTCTCAAAATGACCAATTCTCTAAAAGCATAATTCGCAAAATGGCAAATGATCAAAATTGAATTTTTCTACGTTATTCTTACAAATCTATGATTTTTTCTTTTTGTTTGCCTAATTTGTTTCATGTTATACCTTAACTAGAAAACCTGCCTTAAAATAAAAAAATACACACGGACACACATAGCGGTCAACTTCTAGCATCCCTCTTTTTAAGTCGGATGTTAAAAAAAGAGAAAACTACGGAATTTGTTGAGCCATCCTCAAAGTGATGATATTGTTTTTCCTCCAACTTAAGTAAACTTTCATTCTATGGAATATATTTAGTAATGGCAAAATGCCTAAATCGTAGTACCTAGTCGTAACATATACTTAACATTAGGCCTGTTATTCATAAAACGTAAACTACGATAGCTATAATCCAACCACATAAAAAAAACGACAAACTTAGTATAAAAACAAAACAATTGAGTAACCATTTCCAGCCTTTCCTATCATTTTTTTGTTTGCAATGTTGTTTTTTTACGGCAATCCAGAGCCTATTTATTTAACTGTTCAGTGTAGATTCGATCCAGAATCTAAAATTGTTCCCTCATTGGGAGCATTTGCAAGTAATGTAATGTGCAGGTTCGAGCATTACATCAGTGAGGGAGGAAAATCAAGCATTACAACAGAATAGAATAGATATTGTCCCGGGTCGCATACGTTACATTACACTCGAATGCTCGTCAATAGGTGCGTCCCCACAGAGCGCGCAGCCTCGCGAGGCATTTGCTGCGCGAGGAAACTGACAAGCGAGGCTGCTCACTCTGTGTGGACGCGTCTATTGTTTTTCGACCGAGGCACGAAACAATATACGCGAGCAAAACAAAAGCCTACACTGGATGTCTCGGGCGCTCGGTCGCTCGACCGCGGCAGCGCTGTCACTTGCCTCGCCCGAGACACGTCCACACCAACCGAGCTGCTTCGCGCGGAAAATGCCTCGCGAGGCTGCGCGCTCTGTGGGGACGCACCTAATCAGGAAGGTAGTATTGTAATGTAATGCTTAAAGTCGAATCTGTAATGTTATAATAATAACACGCGAAGGCTCCTGGTGAGGAATCACTTTTATTTTCCATGACGTCGACTCATTCTTGGCCGACCTTTATGTCATTAAGAGCGTTCCGGAACTTCGCATCAGAAAATATTATAGTGACATATAAATAAAACCCATAATATTAGTTTCTGTAGCGCCCCCGCTGTTATATTTAGCGACAGTAATAATCGTAGGTGTGTTGATCTTGAGTGTTACAAAGGTCCGATAAACATATCTTTGCGTATTTATAGTTTCAAGGTGGATTTTTCTTTACCAATACTATATGTTCGTTGTTGCTACTTTCCGAAGGTCGTGGTTGGGTGTAAGGAAATATAGGGAATTATTGATGTTTTCTCACGTTCGAATACTTGCTTACTTGGGGATTGACAGCTGGACTGACATGTCTGACACCGTTAAAATAAATATTAGTGGACGCCCAGTTGTTGATATTCGACCATAATTTAATTTAGAACAAAAAATAAATAAGTTTTTGAATTTCATTTTCTGCACTTATTCCCCGAATATTATAATAATATACCCTGTACAGTTACAGTTAATTTAATTTTTATTCCATCGTCCGCTTGATTTTCAAAAAAAGAGGTAGGTTTTGTATGAATAAATGATTCAGTTGATCTTAATTTTTTTTTACGTGATACCGCCGTTTTTTTCGTTTGAGCTTTACCTAATTTCATATATTTTTTCATTCACAGTTACCTTTTTATAATAATACATATTTTCAAAAAACATAACACATCAAAATTTGAGCGTTGGGGCTTGTGACAGTTGTGACGTCAGAAGCAAGGAAAAACCGTACTTGCTTAAATGGAGGCTCCAATCACCAACTTATGTTAAACTTGTTTGATTCAGAAATATAGATTCAGTTTTGTTTAAGAAAAAACACTCTTCAAATATTTATCATAATCCAACTGACGGACTAATAAGATTTTTAAAGTCAAATATGTAAGTGCACATTCACACTAATCCGTCAAATACGATTCGTGTTTTTTGACGAATCGTTACTTTGATTTGTATGGGCTATACATTTTAATTGTTCGGGTCCACACTATTGACAAATGACGAATTTAAAAGACGTTTCGTCTTTTTTCAAAAACCAGTTCAGTTATAAATCACTAATCGTTATGAAGGATCGGTCGGGACGACTGAAGACTGATATCTGAATCACGAATCCAGTGTGAACAATCTATTCGGATATTTTGACGAATCGTGAAAAAACTCGATTCCGTATGCAATGTGAACGTTCATCCGTCATTTTGTATCGTCTTTTTTGTCGAATCGTCATGACGGACGTAGTGTGAATGAGCCGTAAGGGTATTTGACTGAACAAATCAAATTAGCCTGTCAGTTACATTATGCCCTGAATAGGGATTTACGGCATAATTTATATGCCTAGTGTTTGTATGCCAAATAAATTGTGTATACGATGGGGACGCGAGCTATGATGGGAAATCACACACTTAAGGCAAACTTTACACAATACTAACGTAGCACAAGCGCCAACAGGACGCCATTTATTAATGGCCGCTTGCAAATAACGTCTTGATGGCGCTTGCGCTACGTTAGTGTTGAAAGCCTCCTGCAGACACACGCGATTAATCGCGCTGCGACAACGAGCCAAGCTAATTTCCACTCTAAAAATACTGCGAATGGACCGCGACATGTCGCCCCGCGCGATTAATCGCGTGTGTCTGCAGGAGGCTTAAAGAGTGTATGTCCCCATTATACCTTGCGATTATTATCGTCCACGTGTTAGGTTGCCTTTCCACCAAAGATGTGCTATGTAGCTGTGCTGCGAGGATGTAAAAGCTGAGCTATGAAACTGTGTGACCGTTTCCACTGATGCTACGCTATGTAGCTGTGCGAGTAAGATGTGCTATGAAGATGCGCAGCTGCGCTAAGATTATGCGTAGCTGCGCTACGAAGATGCGTAGCTGCGCTACGAAGATGCGTGGTTGCGCTACGAAATGTATTGATAGAGTAGGGAAGACGACCCATAGCACGCATCCATAGCACGCAGCCATAGCACGCAGCCATAGTACGCATCCTTCCATATAAAAACACATCTTAATTGAATCCGTTTCCACCAGTGCTGTGCTATGTTAACCAATGAATATGAGGCTGCTTTTCCACCAGAGATGCGCTATGCTACGTTGCTGCGGATGCGTTTGATATCCACCAATCATATTCACTGGTTTACATAGCACAGCACTGGTGGAAACGGATTCAACTAAGATGTGTTTTTTATATGTAAGGATGCGTGCTATGGCTGCGTGCTGTGGCTGTGTGCTATGGCTGCGTGCTGTGGATGCGTGCTATGGGTCGTTTTCCCTAGTATCGATACATCGCATAGCTCAAGCTGCGCATCATCATAGCGCAGCTACCTTGTGGCGGCGCATCTTCATAGCGCAGCTACCTTGTGACAGCACATCTTCGTAGCGCAGCTACCTTGTGACAGCACATCTTCGTAGCGCAGCTACGCATCTTCATAGCGCAGCTACCTTGTGACAGCACATCTTCGTAGCGCAGCTACGTATCTTCATAGCGCAGCTACCTTGTGGCAGCACATCTTCGTAGCGCAGCTACGCATCTTCATAGCGCAGCTACCTTGTGACAGCACATCTTCGTAGCGCAGCTACGCATCTTCATAGCGCGGCTACCTTGTGGCGGCGCATCTTCATAGCGCAGCTTCCTTGTGACAGCGCATCTTCGTAGCGCAGCTACACATCTTCACAGCACAGCTACATAGCGTAGCATCAGTGGAAACGGTCACACAGTTTCGTAGCTCAGCTTTTACATCCTCGCAGCACAGCTACATAGCGCATCTCTGGTGGAAAAGCAGCCTTATACACTGTTCCCCTAAGTATTATTCTTATCATATTTTAAATGAACACGTCTTACTACACTAGAATTATCTAATAAGAAAACCAAATACTCAACATAGCTGCAATACCTCCTTATTGCAGCTATGTTGAGTCTAATTCGAATCTAATTCTTGAACTCTAGGGTCTTATTAGGACACAATGATTTAAATGTTCATTCACATCTTTAACCAAGGGGATAAAATGTGAAAAAAGAATAACCATGGACTTTCTTGCCAGTTCTTCTCCATGGGAAAGACTAACCCGAGCCCAGTACCTGTTTGCCGACGATTTATAAATTTCCTCATAATATTATGTGAAATAAAAATATATGATTATGAAAAAAATAATTCTGTAGAACGAACGCCACAAATGTTACTTTTATAGATTCTGTCATGCTTCAGCCACGCTCATATGTTACATTTCTAGCCTACATCTTTTCAAATTCGCAGTTGTAATGAAATATTTACAAAAACAATCAATGAAAAAAATTTTTTTTTCTAATGTTTTTAAGTATTTATTTAATTGCAATGCCAATAAAAGTTCAAAAATATGACATAGCAGTGGCATAGACTCAAATAGTTATATGTAGAGGTATTTAGATTCCTGAATATTAATTAACTTTAATTTTATATCCATTCATCCGCCATGAAAAGTAGTTAAAACGTGTGATAAAAAACACTGTTTTAAACAGGTGTTTTAAAACAACTTGTTTTAATCATGCCAACTCTGGTTATATCTTTGTAACTTAGTTTAACGAAATAAAAAATACGTGTCCATTATTTTTCAAAGCTCTAGTTGACGGAATAATTAAATTTGCAATTATTTAGGTGCGTCCACACAGAGCGAACAGCCTCGCGAGGTATTTGCTTCGCACGGCAGATGCCTCGCGAAACTGCTTGCTCTGTTTAGACGCGCAATTGTTTCTCGACCGAGGCACGAAACAATATACGCGAGCAAAACAAAACCCGACACTGGATGGCTCGGGCGCTCGGTCGATCGCCCGCGGCAGCGCGCGCTCTTTCCTCGGCCGAGACACGTCCGCACTAACCGAGCTGCTTCGCGGACAAATGCCTCACGAGGCTGTTCGTTCTATGTGGACGCACCTATTGATGCTGTCAAATTACCTATTGTAAAACTATGACAATTTTAAGAATTTTGTCAGAAATCATTTAATCCTAGGTATTATGTCCTATTAATGGTCTAATCTGCCTTTTTAGGCCCCGAAGTCTTCTTCGCTGCCTTTCTTCTTTTTTTCGTCCTAAAAAATATCCAAGCCCTTTACGTCCTAGGGTCACGGAAACTCTCGCTTCGCTACCGTATGTAATGAGTTGTCTCATTAATCGCAGGAATGACCCCCTTACGAGTATCTGAAGGGGTGTTAATTGTTGAATTAAAACATAGATGGCGCTGCTTTCACTTGTCGGGGAGTAATTTATTTAATTAATGTTGTTGTGCGCGTCAAACTCAGTAACTTTATTTTTATCAGGTTGAATAAAACACATTTTGTTAGTAAGATGATTTTGAATTATTTATTTTTTGTTTTCAGGTATGAACGTGTGCAATCGGCATCAGTGAAATACCACTACTGTAATGAATAATTAGTATTTGAGATAATTGTGAATACCTTTTAATAATAAACTTAGTTGACTAAATTTTTTTAAATAATTTTAGTGAAAATTGGTGACCTTGTAAAATTTTAAATAAGGAAGTATTCCATTAAATTTTATAGAGAAGCGATTTTGAATTTGTGTTTTTACCTGCAGCTAGTCTATTGAATAATCAGATAAAATCCTAACTGCAAAATCTGAAAATATAGTTGAAAAGTACTAATTTTTATACCGTCAAATGTTCAACATATCTAATTTCCGTTGAGTTATATGTTACTTACATACTTAAATAATATTTTTATCATAATAATTAATATTTTTCATAAAAAATAATAAAAGAAATTATTTTTATCATAATTTTTTTATTTTAACCAGATTTATTAAATTTTTATTTGAATTATTCAAACAAAAATTATATAATACATTTTTATTTTCTAAGACTGTCGATTGCTATCAACATTTTAGCAATTAAAAGTCACGGACTGATTTCATACATAAAATTTTAATGTTCGACACTAAAATAATTATTTTAGCTACTGAGGATTCTCATTCACTTCCCAACACATAAGATAAAATTATCTGATGAATTAAAAAAAAGCGTATAAAATCATCGCCTATAAAACTATACAAACAATATGATAATTTTATTATATAAACGTAGCTATAAATTTTTTCGGTACAAATGACCGAACGGAAAAAATTGCAAGCATTTATTGCGCCGAAATGCTTTAAACAGCAGAAAAAATTTCGTAAACAGATTTAAAAAAAAGTTAATCTTGGTGGGGAGGGGCGTAGCTTTGGGCGGTGATCGTCCCACCTTCCCTGGAGGGGCAAACTGCTTGAGTTAGTTGCGCATCGGCAGCGACGAAGATCGCACGCATGTCTCGCGAGTGAGTGCTGGCAGTGTTGTGGGGCAGAGGCCCATACATTCGAAAATAGCAAACGAAAAAATTGAACCCCAGATGGGAGTATACGAGGAGAGGGGAACGATGCACTGGGTACGGCATTCTTTTTTTTTTTCATAAGTTTTGTTTATTTTTTATAACTTTTCGTTTATGTTTCAAACTTTATTTTGTTCACATTTAATTTTAAGTGTACTTTTTGTGACATATACTACATTTTTTTTTGTAACTTTAATATTCAATAAGTACTGTATGTATAAATGTGGATAATTAACTCAAATCATGACACTCATTGAGAGCCTAAACGCGGCAACAGAAGTGTGCGGCAACCACAAACCTTTTACTATGTTGGTGCTAATTAGTTTCATGAACTTACATTCTGTATAATCGAGAATAGAGATGTTTAAAAACCCAGAAAAAAAGTCTTAGAACAAGGCTTTATAAACTATGGTAAAGATAAAATAAAGTCATATTTACATCTTATCTCATTTTCTTTCATATTCTTTGAGAATTGAAAACACAACAAATAATATCAAATACGGCGAACATAACATAGGAAAAAACATACATTTAACCAGTGTTTTGATATCTCTAAAACATATTGAGACACAACAGGTGTAAACATGGATATATTATATACATAGACTATACTTAGCTAGCTGTTGCTAGCGTCTCCGCCCGCTTGTTACTCGGAAATTTTGCCACAGGATCATAGTACTGGGATAAACCGTATCCTATGTGTTATTGTAGATCATAACCTATCTCTGTACCAAAATTCATCAAGATCCGTAGAGCCATTCAGACGTAATTGAGCATCAAACATATGTCCATCCATACTTTCTCATTTATTATAGGTATTAGTTAGTGTTAGATAATATTCTCACTAGAATTTGGCTTACTTACGGATTTTGCGAAAGAGAAGCTTTGTTGATCCCTTTATAATAAACAAGATATAATACCTACTGTAATAGATGCGCGCGTAATTCTCGGAACTAGTAAAAACAATATAATTATCTATTAGAAATATTGTGTCAATACCTAATGCCGAATAAATCATTCATATAAGGAAATTTCTGTCTTATTGGCCTACACGACTCCATTGAATCAATCTTTTTTTATTTCAACTAAACTAATTTTATCAAGTATAAAATTAAGAAAAAATGTTTGCAAATTATTATTTGTATTAATTTTATTTATTTTTGAATAAACAATGACAGTATTATGGTACCTTGGTCTTTAAACGGCGGGATTAATGCAATTGCGCCTGCGCAGGTCTTCCTTGGAGCAGTGGTGGCCCAGTGGTATCGGCCTCGACTTACAAGTCGTGGTTCGAACCCAGCCAGGCGCATTACTTTGTGTAATTTATTTCATCACCACTGCTTTCAAAACGGCGAAGGAAAACATGAGGAAACCGGCATGTCTTAGAACCAAAAATTGGAAGACATGTGACATCTACTCATCTACCAACCCGCACCGGGCCCGCGTGGTGGTTTATGGCCCACTCCCTCTCACAGAGAGGAGGCCTGTGTCCCAACAGTGGGAACATTTATAGGCTGATGATGATGAGGTCTTCCTATGCATTGCATTGCGCGTTGTAGATGGTCCGCAGGTAATGTATAGAGGATTCTGTAATGATTACAACTTCGAGTAAAGGATTCTAGGCTAATTATTCATTTATTTTAATGTACAAATAGTATGTAGGTACTTATAAAATATCAATACTTAAAATATTACCAATTTTCAACATTATTTAGTTGCTAAAATACTGTTATGTTAAAACGGAACAACAAATTACTTCCTATATACCATTTTGACGTCAGAAAATCAAATATTGATATTTTTTGATAACTCGGCTACAACTGCAACAATTTTTAAAAGAATTTGTTTATTATATATGCGACCAGCCCGGCTTCGCACGAGAACAAAAGTGGATTTAAATCTCAAAATAAAATTCCATAGAAAACTTTGTTTTGAAAATTACGTGAACAACAAAAAAAAAAACAAATCAGTAGAGTAGAGCCGTCTTAGAAATGTGCGATAATTTTTTTATTTACATAAAAGAATACTGATCCGCCGTGGCTTTGCTCAGGTGCCTTTTTGAAAATCAAATACTACCTACAAGCTTGTGACTCAAGATTGCAACTTTCAACTGGTGAAAGAATTTTCAAAATTGATTCACTAATTTCAGAGATAAAAACACTTACAAAATAAAAACACTTACAAAATTATCTCTTTGTAATATGTAGATATTATTCTATATACTTTTCAAAATAGTAATAAACGTGTATTTAGAAATAATCTATAATGTGCGCATACGCAAGCTGACAATGACACATTTACATTTAGTGAATCAAACTTTACATGGAGATAGCGTTCTTTATTAAAAATGCGAATGGCGTATTTATGCGGTTAAAGATTTTTTTTCCTAGTCAATAGGTTGTCATGAAAGAAATCATCAAGTTTTACAAGTTTACAGAAAATCTATATAAATGATAGCATTATGTTTAAATTATTTAGGTTTTTAAACACTATTTTCTACTAATCATACACATTACACAATATACCATATATTCCTTTGATATTTTTTTACTCTTTCTGAAGTCCACCTAATTGTAGATTTTAAAATAATATGCCAAACATGTATTACCTAAATAGTATCTGATACACACATTATAGTTTATATTACCTAGGTAATTTAACAGTTAAAAACGTGTTAATAATTTTGAATACTTGTTACCCGGAAATTAAAATCCCAAAAAGCTAAATTTCAGGATCTTCAAACTTACCGTCGCATTTTTACTAGCTGTTGCCAGCTTTTTCACCCGCTGTAACTCGAAAGTATTCCCACGTAAACATGAAATCGGGATAAAAATAATATCCTATGTGTTAATCTAGGTTATAACCTATCTGTGTACCAAATTTCATCGAAATCCGTTCAGTAGTTTTTGAGTGAAACGGTAACAAATATCCATCCAAACAAACTTTCACGTTTATAATAGGTACTAAAGTTTGATTATTAATTCGAGTCAGTAAAATGACAAGTGCAACTGTCACTGATACAAACAAAATGAAACAAACCTGCAACACTGGAAATGTCATTTTACTGACTAGAATTAATAATCGTATTTTATTAGGATTATTTTGGATTATTAAGAGGTAAAGTTTGTGCCTTCCCTCTGAAATCTCTGAAAGTACTGAACGGATTTTGACAATTCTTTCATCAGCACGTTACACTATTCCTGTTTGACAATCTAGGATAAGCTATATTTTTATTTCGACGGAGAAAGCGGGTCACTCGTTTTAAATAATTAAATAAAACGGAAAATTAAAAATTCTTATAAACCAAGTAAGTTTTACCCAAACCTTCACTTTTAGTGTTGCTTTCAAGTTTCTCAATTACAGAAGTAACTTCTTTTAATAACTTTAAAATAATTATTAAGAAGGTATTAAATTAGAAGATAGTAAAGTAATGCAAATCCATAGCAAAAAATCTCACATCCAGTTGGCCTGCGCCGGCGCCGGTTAGTTCGCGCACTTGCGTCGGATCAGAGAGAAGTTCTTGCCGACCCAACAGAAGATGTCCTTTTGTTCCTTCTGGACATAGACAACAGCGTCACCAACGAGGTCCAAGTGTAGCTAATAATGCAAAATCAAAATTGGTCAAGCCGTTTAGGAGGAATTTAGCTCACAACAATAGCTACTCCAATTTTTTAAATGACAGCGGGATATTTACTATGTTTGTTTCGTTTTCCCGATATTTCGACTGTTGGATGCACCCGGAACCGTGTCGTCTATATACATACATACATCCCGTACCAATGATTTGCATGTATATCAAAGTTAGATGAGCTATTTGTGGGCCTATTGTGTTAGGATCGGTGGGGTCATAGGCAGAGAGAGGTGATTTATCTCGTTCACCGTTTCACCATAAGACTATAGTGCAAGGGTTCCCAAACTTTTTCAGCTCGCGGCGCACATACATGTTTAGAATTTTTTCGTGACGCCCCCTAGCTAGTTCATACCTGGTGAATTATAAAATAATAATACCTGGTTCCGAACTCCACAAAATCGTGTGACCACGTGAATCTGGGTTTGTGGCTGCAAAAGAGATCAATAGGACTATCCCTCTTCTTTCTGGTGGATATTTTATACATTTAGAATCTGGGTTCCACGCAATATCAATTCGGAGAATGGTCGACCCTCGCGTCTCACGACGCCCCTCTGTACTCTCTGCGACGCACCAGGGCGTCGCGACGCACAGTTTGGGAACCCCTGCTACAGTGCATTATAGGCATTTTAACAGCATCAATGGAAGCAGATGATTCTCGTAATTATTATATTCCACTATTATTGTGAAAAATCATGAGTGGTATCACTCATGATTTTTCAAATAAATACTTATATCTTTATTCGCAGTGAAAATATAGAAGTGCAAACATAGCTACTTATCAAGTTGCCAGCATTAATTTTGATTTCTGTATCAGTATAAAATTGTTGTCTAAATATATAGTCCAGTCAACGAATGATTATAGAGGGAAAGTCTTGGAACACAATTTTTGACTTCATAACTTTGTTTAGACTATTTAGGAGGTAAACATATCAAAAGTCCCCGCCTCTAGCCCTTGAGCTTTGGGAGGGGGGGGGGGATTGAAGGTCCCATTTTTTGGTTTTTCGCTTATATCTCGGAACCTATGCGTCCTAGCGACATAGTACCTCAGAACAAAATAAAAGCTGATTAAATTTGCTACAAGTTATGCTATATAAGTATTTCGATATCTTTTACAGTTTTCGAGATATATACTCCTGAAAGTCTGTCATTTTGAAAAAATGACAGACTTTCAGGAAACTAACTTTACATTTTTGCGCTTTTTTACCGGATAACTCTTAAACGATACAACCATAAGTAAATGCTGGCAAAAGGGTTGTGGAACGCTCAATTTCCTTTAATAATACTATAATATTTTATCCATTTTCTTTAAAATGTGCTTCAGTCTAAGCTAATGTAATGTGCCAGCATTACATTGATACATACTCGTACATTGATTTACAAAGACCTTTTTTCAAAGACCAGGTACCTACCTTTTATAAAAAATATAATATACAGCATTTACATTAACATTTGAAGGAAAATAATATAGTTTTATTGAAGAAAATGTAATGCTCTAAAAGCTTTTTGCCGGCAATTATTAACTAGTTGCATCTTTGAAGATTTCCGTTCTAAAACAGGTAAAGTTAAAATGATTTTTTCAAAATAACAGACTTTCAGGAGTATATATCTCGAAAACTGAAGAAGATATCGAAATGCTTATTTAGTATAACTTGTAGCAAATTTAATCAGCTTTTATTTTGTTCCTTGGTACTATGTCGCTAGGACGCAAGGTTTCCGAGATATAAGCGAAAAACCAAAAAATGGTACCTTCAAACCCCCCCCTCCCCCAAAGCTCAAGGGCTAGGGGCGGGGACTTTTGATATGTTCACCTCCTAACTAGGCTAAACAAAGTTACAAAGTCAAAAATTGTGTTCCAAGACTTTCCCTCTATACCCTATTTTGAGCATTCGTTGACTGGGCTAATATTATTATTATCCACGTAAGTTTCATGTTCTTAAAGCGACGGAACATAGCTAAGATTGTTTTGGAATGAATCGACATGAATGATTATTCTCGAAAGAAAATACTCTAGTACTTAGCCCAAAGCATTTAGAATTTTAAGATAGCCAACGAAAAGCAGAATAATTCGGAGAGCAAAGAATAATTCGGAGGTCAACGAACCCTTGACGGCAATTTCTTGTAACAAATATTTTTTTTTGTACCTATTATATTCATTTTCAAAACCATTTATTGTAGATATTATATTGTTAATATTATTATTTATTTAATAGTGTGTATTAGAAAAGCGTGCATGAAGTCACAATATGGCGCCGATGCTATCCTATTCTTAATTGAACCGCGTCCTTGCTAAAAACACAATAATATACTGCTAAACCAATTATGTTAGAAATAAAGATGATGAAATAAGAGTGTAAGATTTTTAAAATTAAGATTAATTTGTAAAAGTTCAAATGTTTTTAAATTCTTTCACCACTGCAGTGGAGAAGCAAAAATTCCTAGTATCCCGACAAGGTCTCTAAGGGTTAATCTTCACTATGTATGATGCATTAAAATGGTTCCGTTAAAGGAGTAATAACATTAAACTTGCTTTAAAAATGTAGGTGTTAGACTATTGTAAGTAAGCATAAGAGATGGGCCGATTGGTCGACAGGCCGATAAGCTGGCTGCAAAAAGGCTGACTTGTTGGCAAAGCCGATCATCTTCGTCTGTGAAGTTCAGGAGCTGTCGAAAATGTTAGTAACGATTCATGAATGTACAGCTAAATCACTTATATTAAAAAATTAAGGTGATGGAAATTGCAATGCAGGCATAAAAATTAAAAAAGCTGTTCAAAGATTTTTCTCTCTTGAATTGGGTATTATTCAAAACCAAAAGAAGAAGCGGTTTCATTTTAATATAAGTAATAAACTGCAAGGCTGATTAAAAGTGAAAAATATTAACAAGAGAAGCTCCAGTCAGTTCAGTCACCAACAAAAAGTATGGCCGACTAATCGTCTTTACCGACTAGTCGGCTCATTTAGGAAATATTGCAAAATCAACGCAAAAAGTTATACTTACATCTAGTTGCTCTCTTATTTCACATATTACAGCTTGGCAAAAAAGTCGTGAAAATAATGGTGGCGCCTCTATCGTACATATTGTAACCCTATATAGTACGGCAATAACGATCTTGATACTTTGATTTTTTTTTTCAAATATTTTTTTATTAAATGTGTTTTGACGTGTTTAAGAGGAGCTTATTTAGCCCCTAAATAATAAAACAACCGCTCATGACAATCTTCAAGGTTAAGCCATGATTGAAGATTGTCCTGTATGTTATTTGTAGATTTTTACTGTGCGTCAGAAACTCAAAAATTTGAAAACGTGTCTTTCCAAGTGGTATTGAATTACTCAATTGCTTGATTGTGGAGTTCAGAGAGTCAGTCGCTCCATGTAACATACTAATGTTTACGCTGCATCCGGTTAGACTGGACCGACCCCAAAATTTGTTGGGAAAAGGCTAGGCAGATGATAATGTCTTTGACGGGTTTCACATTACTTAAACTTAAATTAAACCAAATAAACAAATTTCTCTACTCGTTACACACTCGCTTTTGTATGATAATGCGCAAGTAAGTACGTGAGTATATTGATTTTCATTATGAGGAAAATAAAAGTCAATGATTCTTTTAAGTGGTTTTTATTAATAACAAAGTAAATGTGTCTAAAGACAAAAGGTAAATTGTTGCTGAAGCGACAATAGAAAATCAATTGTATCTTTTTAGGTATATATCATATTAAATTAAATGGTTAAAAAATCGACTAACAATCTTTTTGACAGTGTAACAGAATTAAACTTTTTGTCTGATCGCGCACAAGTCAAAATCATACAACTGTTTTTTGGGTCGCCCTGCTTTATGTTTCCCTGGAGTGGAGAAAATACCTTTGTTTGTTTGCCCTTCCTTAGCAATTCGCCGTATGGTACTTACGGATTTACCTAGAAAAAAAAAAACTTAGTTATTTTCATTCTGGAAGTAACACAAAAAGTATCAAAATTATAGGAGCGTCCATCTTTTGCAAATAAACATAACCTCTAATTCATCAATGTTTTTCAATGTAATTAACAGTTATATTAATGGTTTAAACTATCTATTGTAAGTTTGGACAAACATATTATACCTAATTACTTAAATAAAATAACATTTTACCTGTCATTTCAGCAGTTCTTTCATAAACATCGTTTATATTCGATAAAATTTGTCCGGCTTCAAATTCCGCCAAACATCTGGTATACACCTTATAAATTATCGCTCTAGCGGAGCTGCGAATGGTTTTTCTATTCATTTTGAGCCCTTTGAGTCACCAAATTCAACACAATAATAAAAAATACACAAAAAACAGCCAGCGATAACATGAAATGACATTACATGTACTGACTAGACGTGACAGTGGGTGAAGTTGCCAACGATGAAAATTTTTAGTACCGTTTCAGGACATTTTTGCCAAGCTGTACATTATTCAAAATGTTGATTTATTCATGACCACGACGTAGTAAATTTGAAACAGGAAACTGATTAAAAAAGTCTCATGCAACCAAAAATGAACCAAATATTGGAACACATAATTATCCTCTGATGTGGATTTGAAATTTAATAAATAACATTAAATATTTTATCACTAATGTAAAAACGCTAATGAAATTTTCAATGACATGGAATTGAGGGGAAAACGCTTATTCATTTAATTTATTTTATAACTATTTAGGTACTATTTTTTTTATTTAGTTATATGTTTCACCATTATCTCGCCAGATGGTAGGTGAAGATGTGGTCGACGATGAAGCATGCTTACCTAGAAGTAACCTGGAATTTAAATTTAAAAAATATCGATGGAAATAATAAATTAAACGCATTCTTTATTATATCCCTAACCTTACTAATACAGTCACGAGCAATAACATGTATACACATAACAAAATTCATACGCAATTTACTCGTAAAATACTAGTTTCCACTTTGAAATAAGACCTATTTCGTAATAGTATGGCTTCCAAAATAGAAGTCTAATGAAAAGACAAAAGTTTAATCAATATGGAAGCAGAACATCGCATTTGAATACTGCTTAGTGTATACATACTATTGCTCGTGACTGTACATATTATAAATGTACAGGTGTATATGTTTGCACGTCAAAACGGCTGAACTGATTTGTACGGATGGAGCACCATGTTTCATAAAAATGTATGAACTGAAACAGTGTGCAAAATTTCAGCTTCTTTGGTTGGGAGAAATGGTTAAAAAATTTGCACGATTTCACCCGTACACTCTTACTAACTTGCAAGGCAAGAAAAAAATGACCTTTTGAAAATAATAAAAGTGAAATATTCAGCAACGATACCAGATTCAACGTTTATCTTTCTCTATGCAAGTAATAGCAAAAACAAAATCTGATACAAAATTACTATGTATCATAATTATATCCAGAAAATAAACTAGACTACTTCATAGGTAAATAATGTTATGGTTCGACGATCATTTCATACTTTTTTGTTATCGGGTGCATATTTTAAGCTTAAATTTATTTAACTAATCTTCTTGCTAAATAAATTGTTGGTATAAATTAGATTTAAACTATACATGATAATGATTTATTTTTACCCGACTTCGGTTTTTTAATGAGGATCGACTGAGTATAATGTAGTTTTAAATCATAATAATTATTATTTTATAGCTAGTTTTGCAGTGAACCGGTTTCAACCGTGATGCACCGGGTTTTCGTATAAAATTTGGTTGTATTATTGTTTCTTTATTCATTTTTTTTACTTATAAATTACATTTTTAAATATTTTTACAAAAAAGAAATAAAAAAACATTTAAAAATATAAAAAATAGCAGTCCACCAGCACCGGGAACAGGGTCCGGGCCGCCGGTGGTCAGGGCTCTTGAGAGAGGAACCTCCTAACAATACGCGCCGTGTCCAGAAGTACTGCCTTCTGAATCAGGCGCCTGATCCAGCTGCCAAGCGAGAGCCTCCTCAGATGTTGTTCGAGGCTCTTGGCAATCAAGCCATTGGCAGACACGACTATCGGCACAATGACTGCTGTATTCACGTCCCACATGTCAACAACCTCGCGGGCCAGATCAAGATACTTGAATTGTTTATCCTTTTCTGCCTTCACGAGGTTCTCATCATGCGGGACCGTTATATCAACAATCATTGCGCGACGCTCCGATCGATCTATCACCACAATGTCAGGCTTATTGGCAACAATAGTCCTGTCAGTGATGATAGGTCGATCCCAATACAACGAGATATTGCCATTTTCGAGAACTGGGTCGGGCGCATACTTATAGTACGGCACTTCCGATTCCACAAGATTGTACTTCAAAGCAAGTTGCTGGTGGATAATCCTGGCGACGAGGTTGTGTCTGTGCAAATATTCTCCGTTAGCCAGACGAGAACACCCAGAAATAATGTGTCGGATCGATTCTCCTGGACGGTGGCATGCCCGACATATGTCAACCGTGCCATCCTTCACAATGTATTTCCGGTAGTTATTCGTCATCATAACTTCGTCCATAATTGCACAGACAAAACCCTCGGTTTCCCCAAACAGGTCACCAAAGCGCAGCCAGGATACGGACGCTAAAAAGTCTACATCGGGACCATGTAATGCCCGGTAAAAGCGTCCGTGAAGCTCCTTGCTCTGCCATACCTCCTTTCGGTCATTAGTGTCTAATACTTTAGGTTTGCGCCAGTTCTCGTTAGCCAAGGAGAGCGGAGTAAGACCCTTGTCCACTGTGACCACATCTCGGTGCATCCCCACGTCGGTTTCTAGGAAATATTCCCTGAGACTGCATACCTCACGGTTGTGCAGAGTCTTAGCATTTAAGAAGCCACGACCCCCACACTTCCGCGGGATATACAGCCTCATCACCGACGACCGTGGGTGATGCATCCGATTTGCAGTCAGCAGTGAACGGACTCTCCTATCCAGGGCGTCAAGTTCTGTCTGAGTCCATTTGAGTATGCCGAAAGAATACATCAACACCGGCATGACCCAACCGTTGAAAGCGCGCACCTTATTGCCACCTGACAAAAGACTGTTTAGCACTTTATTCAGGCGGCCAAAGAAGCGCTCCTTCAACGATTGTTTCATGTCAGCATTATTGATGCCTAATGCTTCCGACATACCCAAATATTTGTAGGTCTCTGTTGAAGAGAGGGATCTGAGGTGTATGGAATCCGAGAGTTGAGTTCCCTCTGATTCCATAATCTCTCCTCGCTTCACATGCATGACTGCACATTTGTCCACACCAAATTCCATCCTGATGGCGTTACTGAAAGTTTCCGTTACCTTCAGTAGCTTCATCAGTTGCAAGTTGTTGGGGGCAAAGAGTTTCAGATCATCCATGTAAAGAAGGTGAGATATAACCTGACCACCTCTCTTCAACCGATATCCTAGCCCCGAACCCTCCAGCAATGTGCTGAGCGGGTTCAAGGCCAGACAAAACCACAAGGGACTCAAACTATCACCCTGGAATATGCCACGCTCAATCCTTATCGGTTCGCTGCTACCTCGGACCTGTCGACATCCTGGATAGCGAAGGACTGTTCTCCAGCTCCCCATACACGACATCAAGAAGGTACGTAGAGATATATCAACTTTATACAACTCCAGTACCCTCATGAGCCATGTATGGGGCACCGAATCATAGGCCTTCTTATAATCTATCCAACATGCGGACAGATCTTTTCGGGAGCGACGAACCTGTTGGCTAATGGCCATATCAATGAGGAGGAGCTCCTTAGTACCGCGAGACCCGTTCCTACATCCATTCTGAGAGGCAGACATGATAGAATTAGTCACAATATGTTGATTGATTTTAGCTCTCAAAATGGATGTAAGAACTTTATAGACCGTTGGTAAACAAGTAATCGGTCTATAATTTTTGGGTTCCGCAGTACTACCCGATTTATGGAGCAGGTGGGTCATTCCTGTTGTCAAGAACTGGGGCAGTGACCCTGACTCTAAGGCTAATTGGAACTGGGATGCCAAGCGGACATGTGATCTTTTAAACCATTTGATCCAGAAGTTGTGCAGCCCATCCGGTCCTGGGGATTTCCAATTAGGCAACGGATGGACTGCACAAGCTACATCGTGGGGGCTGATGGTAATTGCCCCCATTTCTGGAATCTGATCACACGTTCGTTCGATCTCCCGGGTCCAATCGCCCTCAGTGTGACTGACAGGCACCGACCAGATGCTGCGCCAGAATGAACTCATGGCGTCATCATCCGGTAGGGGCGTGTCAGTCACACCTTGGTCCGGTCGCTTCCAAGCCCTATAGACCCACCTTTCATCGCTTTGGAATGTGCGATTCAAAGTGTATCGCTCCACTCGTCGCTTGTACCGACGAATACGGTTTGCCCATGCACAAATCTTCTGCTTCAGGAAGTCGATACGTTCTGTGACGCGGGTCAAATATTCACGAGGATCGATATCAATCCCCGCAAACGCCCGCCTCACAAAACGCATCACTCTAGGTCGAGTATTACCCTCCCTGAAGCAGTGCAATTTGCCGATGAGTGCTCTAGCCTCACCGACACGCCGCTCAATCCTGCACTGCCAAGCTGGAGTTGCTGGTTTTGGTCGTGTAGCTCTGTCTCTGTCTGGGAATTTGACGTGAGCTACACGACATGCCGCTACAGCTGCACAGTACAAGATTGAGTGGGTGTCGGTAAGATCCTTACTGCTGTCAAAACAATTTGACAGCTCCGAGTCTAGAGCACACATAAGCGCCTTGTTTTTATTGTGCATAGGCAAACGAGGTAAACGTGGTCTAAGTTCCGGCGGTACGGAGCGGTACTCCCGGAACGCACTCTCCAAAGCGCTCCTCAATTGTGCGTTGCATTGGGTACTCACGGATATAACTTCGTCATGATCCTCTTCACCAATGTCCTCAGACCGCGGCGGCACACTGGAAATGTTTTGTAGTTGCACCGCAGTCAATGGCAAAGCAGGATCAGTAACTGGGTTACTCCGTGATTCAGAGCGTAGTCGATCAAGTACTGTGTCATTCAACATATGGTTACGTTGAATGACCCGTACCTGATCCGATAATCGTTGCGCCGTTACGTTGACATCTGGTTCCAGCACCTGAAACAGAGACAGCATTCGACCACGGTACGCAGTCAAGTTGCTTCCCCCCTCAGTAGCCCCATAATATGCGCGCATGACGTTTTCATTAATGGACTGAGTCCATCGCATGCGCGACACATTTCCACCGGCAGCGGGGACCCTGTTCGGGGCCTGTTGGCCTCGAGGTCCCAAGCCCGCTGGTGGCCGTCCTCTGCCTCGTCGTCGCGGTGGTGGTGGTGGTGTCGACGGCGGGGAGTAAAACTCGTCGCTGGAGCTCGACGCGGCTGTAGCTACCGGTGACACGGCGTCCATGGGTGAGGCGCGTCCCGGCGGCTGTAAGGCGGAGCTCAGCGACGGGCCCGGAGATGTTGGGAGTGCCTGTTGCTGTTTAGTCCGACTTCTTGTAATCATTTGGATGATGGTGACATAACTATGATTTCATTTTCGTTCATTTCTGGTTATGGTTCATTGTCACAATATTGCAGCAATTTTTATTATTTTGTTTTTATTGTTGAAATAACATGTTTTAAATCCGGTTTATACAAAAAAATAATTAATATTGTAAGGAAATTGTAGAAGAAAATTTATACGTCACTCATGACAGACGTCGGACCACAGATTATTATTATTAAAAGATACAATTTATCTGCTTGTTGATTTTTATTATTACTATAAAGGAGTTTGTGGGTAAATATTTAACAGCCGCATGGGTTGGTCTCGCTTGTCTATATAGATCGATCTGTGGATGGGTGAACGCTAAAGTTCTGAGAGTTAAGCGAGTATTGGTTACAGTTGTCATTCAGATCTTTGACAATTTCTTACAGGTGGTCAGTGGGTCAAAATTTTGACCAGTCTTACTGAGGTGCCTGTACTCATTGCGTTGTGGAAGCCAGAAAGACACACGCTGCATTTAAATGATCGGTATTCAGCTGCATAATCGTAGAATATCGTGAGGAAACCGGCATGTCCTAGAGCCAAAAATTCGAAGACATGTGCCATCTTATAACCCGCACTGGGCCCGGGTGGATTACTTCTCACAGATAAGCGGCCTTTATCCTACTAGTGGAAATATTGTAAGCTGATTAGCTAGACATAATCCTAACAATATTGCACGAGCGGGTTTAGAAACAAACTTTACAATCGTCTTCTTATAAAATAAATAATATTTGTATGATCTGCGCAGTACATAATCAATATTTACGTTACATAATGCCGGCAGACAATAACCGGCCTAGCTCCAAATCATAGTGATAACAGTGATAAGACAAGCAATGACCTCACCTCACCCTCTGACCCGTTGATTACACTCGTCTAGACGTGCTAAAATCATTCATAAGTACGTTTTTTCATCAAAACATAGTGAAACTTTAGCGGTTCTTGTTTCTATTACCTTTAGATCCGGGGTAATACGTTCCAGGGATCATAATCATTGCCGGCATTGTCTTAAAACAATTTCTGCAGACTTTTTCACAAAAGATGTAGATGACAGGATGAGTTAGCCTATTTCTAAGATTGGTCAGTTTATTTGAGATTGCAAAATCATAAAATGAGTCCTTCCCAGATGGAGTGGAAGGGCCTCTGTTTCTTAAGTTGCCCTTCGCGTGTCAGGGCCTGTGTAACCTGCTAAGATGGTCCCACGACCCCAAGGTATTGGCTTATAACTGCGAAAACTGGAAGGAGGTAATGGAGGACTTTACCTTGCATCTGCCAAATAAGATAAGAGAGGATGATAATAGATCAGTTACAACTTAAATAAAAGTACTGACAGCGTCCTTCTGCCAATGCGATCCTTGCTTTAAAAACATTAGAAACGGGGTAACCTGTGGACTTTAAAATATGGTTTTAGTACCCTGTCAAGAGAATGACAAGCATTGAGCCGTGTGTCGGTTATTTGGTAGGCTATCGGCTACCAATAAAAACAAATTGCATCCAATCACGGTTGGTCGAAGCTAGAGTATTGAGGTATTGAAATAGAGTCGGCCCGTATCTAGGATACAAGTTACCCGTTAGAACGATGGTATTACAATATTTCATAGTTTATCTAATTTATGTTTCATCTGCTGCTCCTATTGCTTGCATTTTAATCGAGCATCGACATCTATCGAGCATATATAAAAACATTTGTGATTTGACACCTGTACGATACTAACAAAATTCGTTAATTTCATATCTGTACCACTCTAGTTTTAAAATATGACACAGTAATAAAAAAGTTTTCACTTCTCCCGGCACTCCCGGAGTGCAAGCCGTGTTTTTTTTTTCATTTGAAACCATTCCTTCCAAAACTATACTCTGTTCAGTTGCTGTAGATGCGAAACTGTCCAGTTGAGCATTAGTCCAGTTGGGAATCTATCCAGTTGCTCCGGAAGGAACTTGAATATACTAATACTTTTTTAATTCTAACAACCTGAAAGTGACAGAGCTATACAAGTCGTCGAGCGCTATCTCGTTCAATCACTGGAATAAGCCTGGTTTTTAAGACGTTGTAATACCCCCCCAGGTCCATATAGGTTAGTAGTAATAAGCACTTAAGAACTATGTTACTGCCATTTACTGCCGAGAAATTTGATTTGAATTTTATTGCTATTAAAAATAAAATTAATTACAATCCATTAGGTACATTTAATTTTATAATAATGAAGTCGGTTAATTATAAATTGGTTTATCTTTTCTTCTTAAAAGAAGGTATCATTAATTGACGATGATATTTAAGACAATTCAGTTTGTAATCGCGCTTTGGTGTAGCGTTGCCTTAGCAAGTGCGTAGCAGCGGCGTAGCTGTGGCGTAGTGTGGACGTAGCGGAGTTGAGGCTGCGTAGTCACTGCGTAGGTGTCTTGTAGACGCTAAAGATTAAGATAAAATCATGAGTACATTCACATAGTTTTAGTTTTTGTATAATTTTGAAATTTTATTTTAGTCGTGGTTTTAAATGCAACGGTAATGTCATAAAAGTCTACACCAGGTATTTCAATGCAACTGTATTTTGTAGCCGATAAAGTTCAGTAATTGAAGATTTAATCAGACAGGAGCTTAGCCTGATTTGTTTGGTCGGACTGACTTTAATTCATTGATTGGCAGGCAGAATAGCTAACTGATCTCAACACAGAATTGTATTTAATTTTGAATCAGCAGCCACTGTTAGAAAATACATTGCGTTCGTCAGAGCTTTCACATCTGCTCTTCTTTTGTATATTTTATTTTATGTCCTGTATTTTATTGGGATAATATCTGTAGTAATTTGGTTATACAAATATGATAAGCTGGACTATGGAAGTATCATTATGTTATGTTTAGATTTTTGGGGATTGTAATTAGCAATTTCGTTTTTAATATTGTCATTGTACTGGTTATTAGTCCATAAGTCTTCCCAATAAAAAATAATTCTGAAGACGGAAAGCTGGATATGAGGTGGAAGGTCTAAAGAAGAAATGCGGACAGCGAAGGAGTGGAACTCTCTGCCTGCGTCTGTTTCCGAACGCATACTCGTACGACCCTAATCTCTTCAAAGTTAGAGTGAACAGGCTTATTCTGGGTAAGCTCGCTCCATCGTCGACCTTGTCTTAGTCATTCCTGACCTGGACTAAGGTCAAGAGCAAACCCATTTTAAATAAAAAAAAATAATTAATAAAATGCGCTGCTAAACTATCGCTTCCAATAGTCCACCTGTTCGTGTATTAAATACTAACGAAATTACATCCACATTACAAAAATTCGCTATCAATATAAACTTCAGTGACTTTGTTCCTAAAATAAAAGTTTATATTATGACATTTATAACACGGTTAATTACGTTTCTTCGAAGCGAGGGTGTAACCCATTTAGGGCGGAAAAGTGGAGGCAGGATCAGATTTCTAGGGTAACGACCTTCGTTTCAAGGCCTCCAGCGTAAGTTAAACAATAAAGGTTGTTCTCCGACCGATCTACGAGTACACTGATTGAAATAGAAAAGAAATAAGGAGAAAATATTTTAGTTTTTTACAATACGCATGCAGAAAACGAAAGAAAAAAGAAAGAGAAATTAAAAACGAACTAAATCTAAACATAAATAACAAAGATGACTGAAGAAACTAATGACTCTGTCACTTAGGCCGAAATAAATAGTTGTGCCTAAGCCAAATAAAATCCGGAACATGGATATTCGGCGAAGAACCAGAGTCACCGACATAGCTCATAAAATTTGCAAGTTGAAGTGGCAATGGGCAAGCCACATCGCTCGTAGAACTGACAACCGATGGGGAAGAAAAGTTCTCGAGTGGCGACCACGGACCGGAAGACGCAGCGTAGGCAGGCATCCGACTAGGTGGACCGACGACATCGTGAGGGTCGCGGGCAACCGATGGGTGCAAGTGGCGAATTGTCGTTCGGCGTGGCGGTCTAAGGGGGACGCCTATGTTCAGCAGTGGACGTCTTCCGGCTGATGATGATGATAAGCCAAAGTCAGTGCTTGGCTGCGTTAAATGTCAGCCATGAAAATTATTGACATTTGACGTCAACAAGCACTGACTTAGGCTTGGCTTGGCTTAGTAACGACTATTTATCTAGGCCTTGAATTATCAAAAAAGATTTGAAATAGTATTTTTCCTTTTATTACGTAAGCCAGAAGATACGACGCTTTTATGAATTCACAATACTTCACTTAAAGTATGTTCTCAGTTCGACCTGTATGTATGTTTGTATGTATGTATGTTTGTCCGCGATTATCTTTCGTTTGGCTGAACCGATTTTGATGCGGTTTTCAGAAAAGGGTTCCTTACATTCTGGGAAAGGTTTAAGTATATACAATAATGGATATCTCGTGAAGTTGCCCGCATAGATCCGTTTTTGTTGCTTAATAGGATTGGAGATTTTCGAAGACGCCGATTATAATGAAGATTTTGTTGAATATCTAAACTAACTAAAAAGGGAAAAATAAAAAAAAAAACTTTTTGAAATAAAGGGAACCGGCTTCAAATCCAGACACAAATAACTTTTCTTTCGGAAGTCGGTGTCAATAGTCATTGAAATAAAAAAAAAAAACTAAGCCACCGACTTCCGAAAGAAAAGTTATTTTACAGTTTTTTGTATCTGGATTAGAAGTCAGTTCCCTTTTTTTCAAAAAGTTTTTAACCTGTATTATCCATCTGCGGGGCAAAGGTCTCCCCCATAACCTCTTTGTGCGGCTTTCTCCGGCCAATGCAATGTAGAAAAAAAAAAGCAAAAAAATGACTATTATTTTTCAATGCCTTATCTATAGAAATAGTTTTACCATTTAATCATGCCGTCATCATGCTTGTTGAAACCATGTGTGTAATCAAAATGGGGGTTTCAGTATCTGTTGTCTAATCCTAAGTTATCATTTCCGAAATATAAGTTTAGTACTGTTAGCGTTGCGAACAAAGAAGCTAGCTTTCCAAAGCTTTAGTTTTACGATGAATCGATTACCATATATAAAGTACGCATAGGTTAATATTATATCTAAAGAGAAAAGTTTTTTTATTATTGATTGTAACTTAAAAACTACTGAGCCGAGTCGAAATTTTTTTCTGCTATAGAAAGCCACATTATCTGCGAGTAACATAGACTATATTATTTTATTTTCAAATTGTATTTGTGAGAAACCAGATCTATTCGCTAGTTTATTGTATACATATAATACGCATCTCTGCAGTAGACGGCTATAGGGTTAATGACGACGTTTAGGTCGGTGCAATGGAGTTTCAGCTCCTTCTGGGTGAGCTGGTCTCATCTTTGCTTCTGGTCTAGAAAGAAAGCCAAAGCAATCTCAACATTTAGAAAAAAAAAACAGTTACGGAACTTCCCGATTTTACATGATTTATGTTTGCAATTTTAAACTTATAAACAGAAGCACTAATTTATTCTGTGTTAGCGCTCAAACTCGTATCTAGAAACATTAATTAAATTAAAATCAGTACTTACATTAAAGAGTGTATCTAGATAAAACTTTAGAATAATTCTTAAAAATAACCGCACGGTTAATATATGGATCCAATTATAGCAGCAGTTCTGTTTATAATTCGTCATTTACATGAATTAGTGCTTTAGGAACTGTTTTTTATTTTTTACTGATGGAATACTTTAAAACTTTAAAGATGGCAATGCACTGGCTTGCGTGTTTCGCACGCGGTTGGACAATTTCGCACGCGGTCGGACAATTTCGCACGCGGTTGGATAGATTCGCACGCAGTCGTCCCACGAGGTCGGATAATTTCTTAGGTACTTGAATGATTCTGAAGAAACTCATGACCTGAGGAGATCGATCTTCAAGGTATTTTTTTTCAATTCCAACTATACAGGGTGTTAGGGACATCGACACACAAACGGATACCATATATATAGGTCCAGGACATGATTCTGGACCACCCCGTGTTGGAAATTTTCGTCGAATTTTTCCTTATTTTCAAAATTTTTAAATAAAACTAGAAATGGTGTCTTCTTAGATGTTTATAATGAAAGGTCATCGTATACCTAAATACTGTGCCCAGTACCACAGTACCTGTAGGACTTTAAGCGCGGCTCACTATTAAAAAAAAACAAACTTATAAAAATAAAAAAAATAGAAATAAACCGACGAAAAATTCCAACACGTGGGGGTCCAGAATCATGTCCTGAACCCATGGTATCCGTTTGTGCGTCGATGTCCCTAACACCCTATATAGTTCCTGAGACTAGTGCTTTCAACCAAACAATCAAACTCTTCAGCTCTACAATATTAATACAGACTTTTTAGAAAGAAAGGTCATTATACTAAGCTTTCATAATACCGTTGCATATACTTATTACGCACATTCGTATTTAATTAGATATCTGTTTAGATATCGCCTACTTAGCAGTAGCTAGCTTAGACTTAGAAATTCAAGGTCCGTGATAAATCTAGGTTCAAATATTAATATTAAACAGACAGCTATCGGAATACGTGTTTTATCACTGGATGTTATTATAGCAATAATTTATAATAGGTATATCTTTTCTGAGTGCGTGTCGTAAAATGGAAAATTCAATTCTAATTTATAATAATTCAAATTACGATTCTGAAAAAAGCCCTTTTTAGACCGCCAGATATCTATATTCAGTGCTATTTTCAAATCCATGAAATCCAAACAAGTGTCTTTTTTTTTTAATGAAACTTGCTAATGCGTACCTACCCTAAATTACAATACGGAAAATTATGTGTAGCACGGGAAAGCTAATGAGCTGTTTTTTGTACGAAGGAAAACATAATCCCGTCTTGAGACATAAAGTAGGCTTAAGAAGGGATCAGACGGTGCAGCAAGCCTGATAATTATACGAACAAATTTAATTAAGATCATTATTTTGGCCATTTACTTCGTAAAAAAACGAATGAGCACTAAATACTAGATAACTTTCATTCTGAGGACTCTTCTTCGACTTCCGGGGTCTATTGGGCCTATTGTCATTAGTAAAGAGCTTCAAAACGCCGATAGTGTGTTGCTAAATTCTGTTGTATTTCAATAAGGTTTTCATAGTGCTTACACTCAGTCTAATATGTTAAGTTAATCTTTAAAAAAACCAACTTCAGACAACAAGCACTTACAGAAAATCTCCCTTATTTTAAGTTGTCATAGTCTCGACCAACCCCAGACATCGTAAACGGCTCACCCTACATCTTAAATTTGAAATATCCGGACTCCTTTTCACAAGCCTGCTTGTTTCAGCAACAAAGCGAGAGATACCTAACATCGGCGTACGAGGGGGGCGGCGACTTGTCCCCTGTCGCACCCGCGGCGTCGCCTGGTTCGCCGCGTGACTGCACATCGTGTCGTAAACGAGAACCCCCGGACGAAACGCCCCAACCTCCCCCTGAAGACGCCTGTGCCGGCTGCGGTGGCCGCATCACCGACCGATACTACCTTTTGGCTCTAGAACGCCGCTGGCATACCCCATGCCTAAAATGCTGTGAGTGCAAGATGCCCCTCGACTCGGAACAACGGTGCTACGCTAGGGATAGCAATATATTCTGCAAGAATGATTATTTCAGGTTAGTAACATTTTATTTTTGTAAATCCGCTGTCTTTTAGATACCGTCACTCTTGCAAGTTGAGAACTCGACTTTTGTAATCGAAACTTTAAGTATTTGCTTCCCTGATTAAATACAATTACTTTGTTTGGGCTGATCTTTTAGAAAAACGCTTCGTCAAGTCCTACAGTATTTCTGAAAACAGGGGTATTTGAAAATTCGTTATCAAAGTGTTTTAATCACTAATACTTTACAACTGAAATAAAGAATATTTTAATCTTACTTCATACAGAAATAGAGCTTTATACGTTATAAAATTACCCTACTCTTAAAGACATTTTAAAATCCTCGAGGGCAATTTCGTTCACATAAAATCTCGAATAAACCGTACCAAAGTTCTAAAGTTATGATCAAAAGAAACATTTATGAAACCAACACATGTAACTGTCACTTGTGTAAAATTTACGAGCGTTACGATAATTTAATGTGCATTGCCTGCGCGACAAGAACACTGTTCCTTCTGCTTGTTATTAAGACAGCAATGTATAATACGAGAGCACTACGAAACAATAATTATGGCAACCGTAATTATATCAACAGTGCGAATTATGAGTGCGCATTGCGAGCGGCATTAAATTTTAATACGAATGGGGTTTAAGTTGCAGTCAGGAGTTCGTATTCTGACAGCTTTTTTTTTTTAATTAATCCATTTTCTGGAAACTATTGCCCATTCAACCCGGAACCAAGGTACTGGTTTTTTTTTAATAAACGGAGCAATTGAGTCGTTGGTCAGATACACACACACAGTTCCTCGTATTTGGACAAATCTTGGTCCCTTGACTTCGCATTAATTAGTAACTCACGAAGGTACAATATTTGTCTTAATATATCTTTGAGGTTAGGTATAGTACCGACATAGACTAATCCAGTGTTTCCCAAACATTGTTCTGCCATGGCCCGGTAATTTTCACACTGCTGGGCTTAAAAGCTAGTTAACCCATTAGGTAAAATAACACATACATAATTTCATAGTAAAAAAACCTGCGACGCGGTATTTTATTTTGATGGCCCGGTATCGGGTCGCGACCAGGCAGATGGACTAATCAACCAAACCAAAAAATTCGCCAATTCACTGGCGTTGATACCGCGAGAATTGTATATTTCAGCTACTTCCACAGTGTAATGTCCTATGGTATTTTATTGTGGGGACCCTGGCAGTTGAGTGTGCTCACTCAAATGTCTCGCTGATGGTGGCGCATGTGTTGGATCATTTAGCTCCCTTCAAAATGTTTAAGCTGAATGGTGCTGATGCATGTGTCATGTTCGTGAACGGGCGCTGTCAGTTGGGACTGGTCATCTCTTAGCTGCCACGGTTTATTTTAATAATTATTGATCATTTTGTTTTTTTGAATTGTCTTTGTTTCAGTTGTTACCTACTATGGACACAAAAAACTTGCTACATCGTTCTCACATAATGTACCACCTCAAAATTAATGATGTAAGGTTCTGTAATAATTCTGGCAAAGTAAAAAGAGTGTCCATGGAGTTTCTTGCCCGTTCTTCTCCATAGAGATCTACTTCTTGGAACGGGCATCTACGGTACTTTCACAGTTTTTATGTCTTGTGACTGGGACTGTAGCACCATAACTTTTTAGTGTTTAATTATATTCTTTTATTTGTCTGTCAATTCAAAAGTGCCTGTAACTGGCCTACTTGAAATAAATGCTTTGATTTTGATTTTGAAACGACAAAGTTACAGCCACCTAGTCAAAGCCAACATTGAAACTCACGATCCAGCCCCAATTCCCAAGTTAGCTTCAATATTCACAGGTAAACCCGAATTGTGTAGCTCAAATTCGCAGGTAGGTATTTACTTAGAAACATGATCTTGCACAGTTCAATTAAACTAACGTACGAGCACATAGAATACTCTAGCACTGCAATCCCGGTTATAGCAATTTGGCTTATCTACTTCGTGCAAAATCATAGCATACGGAATTCCCTCTCTGCTCGCGTAACCCTACAAATATTAATTGTACAACACATAACACCGTGAAAGCATCAGCGATTTTTAAAGCGTAATTAAAAGCGAAAACGTTTAGTTGTGCAGTTTTAATTATATCTATTTCTGCGTCGTTTTATGTGGCTATGATTACGTTTCTAGTCGTATAGTTTAGAACTTTAGATTGCCTTTGTATCTGAAAGAGGTGTTTGTGTGAGCGATTTAACCATGATTGTATTTATTAAGACTGATGTAGATATTGTATCGTCAGATTTGGGGGATTTTTTGAAAAGATAGAACGCGAAGGGCCATTGAAATATTAGGGTCGGTTTTAGTCAGTAGAAATCTGACACTCGACCTGAAGTCCGGGAGAAGTCATTTGATAATTGTCCAACCACTAAAAATATATTACGTTTGGTATCTTAAGATATTAAAGCATATTTTTAAAGTTTATTGAGTAATAAGTGGGCGATTGTTTGTCAGTATTAAAAACTCTAAATTATTGAAGTCAATTTTGTGATTGTAATTTTTTTATGACCAAGAACTTATATTTTAAATTGTTACTAAGTTTCAGTTCTCAAATCCTGAAGTGCTCTTTGCCTCTTCCGAAACAACTTCACAAAGGTGCTTTCGTTTTGCATTTGGGTTACATTATTGGATAGTAATACTTGCTTTAGTAGCCCGGTAGATACTGCTAGGCTAAGATGGCGTCTGTCGAGACTGCTTGTCAAGCAGTCTTGTCTTAAGACACCTTGTCTTAAGACAACTTTGGTCATGGTCCCATAACATAGCTTGCCATGACTTTATAGAGGATACACGTGAGTCAATCTGCTCCAATAATAAATAAATAAAATACCTACAACGATAAATATCTCACCGATAAATAACATTTCATAGAAAATTTTGATGCTATTGAAAAAGAAATATGTCGTAAATCTTTGTATAATTATTTAAGAATTTTACAAATAAGCCGTGCGCCCCTACATATTCTTTCCACCGCCTCTGCTTTCGCCCGTGGAAAATTCGTTTATGTCTAAAATAAATATACAATTTTTTCGTCTCACTCGTTCGTTTCTCCGCCTCCGCTTCTGCCTATGACCTTACCTCTACCGCAATATTTATAGAATACGGCATAAGTTACCGGAATCGATTCCGGTAGGTGTCAAAATGCGTTATGTATTTTAATTATTTCTCCGACAGAATTTATTATTAATTGAACTATGCATACGATATTTAAAATAGTTTACAGTAATTTACTATTAAACCTATTTATACAACGCCATTGTAATTCTAAAACGGTGTATATTAGCACAACTTACATTTTCGTTTTGTTAATATTACAATAGTTATGAAGAAATTAAATTCTAATTAAAGTTTTTAAGATAATTTTCTGGTCTAAAGGTTTAGATGATTATCAGCGGATTAAGAAAGACTTTTAAATGTTGCTGCCGTATATTATGCATAATTTTTGGCAGTTTACATAATCATAAAGCTATTTAGATCTTTTGTAATATGTATATTAATTTTAACATTGGTTTAAGAAGTTGCCCTTGAACTTGGGTATGCAGAGCCAAAAATTGGCGAAATGAATTTTTCATGAATTTAACGATTAACATTCCACCTGCTTCTTCTTTTTATTGTCGTGTATGGTCTCACATTGTTTCTGGCCAAATTTAGTCACCAGCACTCTACCGTTGTGTAGGTGGGCATTTCCCAAAGAGGTAATCCAAAAGAACATTGGTCACACATGGACAGGTCGAGGAAACCCATTAGGTCACATTATTTCTTCTGCGGCTAACCTGGACTTGTACACAGTTAAGAGTACTCAAACTCTGTAACCGGAACAATCTACCCATAAGTATTTGTTGACTGGTATAGCTTAGGGCATCTTCAGGCCCTATTTGGCATATTTGTATGGACTCTCCAAGCTAGGCTTCTCGTGATTTGTGGAGATATGTTACTGCATCCGTGAGACGTTAGTTTGTGGTGGAGAGGGCCACCTTTATTTAGTACTTATTATTCTTTTTAAGGTAAGCGGCTTGGCATAGCACAGAAGTTCTTTCTTTCTGAGTTGTGAACCCGGATGCCTAAATTAAAATGGAGAGATACGAGCTACTTACATAGTTAATTTAACTAACGCCTTCTCCCCATGGACCCCATGGGAAGAAGGCGTGAGTTTATTTATCTATCTTAGGCAGAAACATTAGAACGCCACCTGCAAGGATCCTTACATAATCCTTTCGCCTCATCCACATTCATACATCTGGTCATACACGCACGCCGATTGCGAGTACTACGCACCCGGCCTTTCTGAAGCACTCCACCAATAACGTCAGTGTACGTTAGTGATGGGTCGTTGACGGTTTTTCCGTCAACGAAACGTTAACGTTGATTTGCGTTTGTCAACTAGTTAATCAACTAGTTAAATTCGTCAACGAGTTGAGCGAGTTATCTTGTTCAACTCGCTGACGAATTTAACTGTCAATTTGCAACGTAAACCGTTGATTCGTCTACGAGTTGAGCGAGTTAACTTGTTCAACTCGTTGACGAATTATTTAACTGTCAACTTGTAACGTAAACCGTTTGTTTAAAACCGAGATTCATTAAATGTTTTTATACAACGATTGCGCGTTCAATTTTAGAAACAATTTCATTCAATTTATGTATTGGAAAGCGTTTGATTGACGGTTCTACTAAGATATATGACCTTCCCTTCATACTTTCTCCTCAGGCTTTTTTTTTTTTTTTATCGTGGTAAAATCATCAAATGAGTCCTCCCACCCAGGGCAAGGCGGGAGGGACTGTCAGACTTGTACTGACTAAAATCCACGGTGTCCTTCAGTAGCCCTTTGTATACCGGGGTCGCGGTATACGTGTGTCCCGCGACCCCAGCAGGCTTTGGCCCTCTAGAGGGGGGCCCCGTCATTATGCTGACGCTCTTTGAGGCGCGCGTGGAACACAACGCGCCGTCGACCCGGGCATGGTCCATGGTCGGACAGCGAGTTGCCCATTACTCGCCGCCCGCATGCCCGCGCCTACGAAGGCCGGAGATCGCCTTGCGACGTCCGTCGCCGTGGGCGTCTACCACTGCGGCGTGGGTGAGGGGTGGACGCTGTCCTCTCCCTCGCTCGTCCCGCCTCTTCCTTCGCGAGCATAACTGCTTCGCAAAAGGAGGCGACCGCTTCCCACTCCGTCTCGCCCCGCAGCATGGCCGCAACCAATGCCGGGCGCGAGAGGTCATCACCTATCGCCTGCATGAGGACACGGCGGTATTCTGCCCAAGCGGGGCAGTCCTGCACCGTATGCTCCACCGTGTCCTCCGGGCGATCCTCGCAGTGGTGACACCCAGGCGTTTCCTCCTTCCTCATCAGACACAGGTACCTCCCGAAACTTCCGTGTCCGGTGAGGACCTGCGTCATGCGGTAGGTCAGGACGCCGTGACTCCTATCCAACCACTCCTCAAAGAGGGGTCTAACCGCCGCGATTGCGGCGTGCCCGAACCTCGGTTTTCTCTTCAGGCTTAGGACTGACTGAATAGAATCCCTATTCTTAAAATAAATATATCGAAAATCAAATCTTTCATCCGTTACTTAGTTATAAATTGCTCAGATCGTTGCGTTTGCGTTCTCGTTAATTCAACGAGACGAACGAGTTAAATTCATAAACGTCGTTGACGAATTCAACTAGTTGATTCATAATACAGTTAACGTTAATACGTTAACAGGAGATCAACGGTTGATTCAACTAGTTCGTTGATTCAACGCTCATCCCTAGTGTAGGTCTTCCTAGGACGAAGCTACTTAGATCCTACTAATATTATAAATGCAATAGTGTGCATGTTTGTTTGTATGTATGTCCGTTTTCATGTCAAGATACCGGGCAGGACCCTCGAGACACAGGTTATAGGAGATCATTGAGGTGCCAATGACTGAACAACCTCGCTCACTACGTAGCCAAGACCACAATCTGTCTCGTCACTTCGTCGGCTCTTATTTTGGCCGCAGAAGCTTCGGTCAAAATGAAAGTTTGGTTGCACAACCAAGCGTCCCGAGTTTTGTTCAATATTGCGGTCGACCGTGATGACAAGAGCAATAATTCCCACTCAAAAGCCATTTAGCACAACTGAGGTGCCATATAAAAGGTCTAAGCTAAAAGCCTAAAGGCATGCCATTCATCGGCATCCAATGAACTATGGGGGCTCATAAATTTGAGCACAGTATTCATGCTAACGCCATTAAAATATGCTCCTAGTGTGGGCTCAGCGCGAAACATCGCGATGTGTCGTAGAGTGTTGAATTGTGCGTCTTTATCACTTTCAAAACTTAAGTTGCCTTTTAAATTTTTAATAGCTTTGTCTTTCGTTTAAAGACAGGTGCCTAAACTTGTCGTAAGTTAAAGCTACTTTAAAAACTTCACAAATTATATTCATAAATGTGTCAATTTCAATTTTTTTTTTCAGTATTAATGTGTATTTTTTTTTTAATTTCACATAAGTAAATTAATTAATTAAAATGCATGAGATTGGTTTTTGTTGATGTAAACTTACTGCTAAACTATATAGTCGAAATTTCATAGCAATTAAGACACTGACTTTTTATAATCGCAGTTTAAGATTTTCTGAACCCGTTCAGTATCATTGGCGGTTTCTGCTAGGGTAAAGTGCGTACTCCTATTAAAATAAATATTATCTTTTAATTACCTACCTTTAAGACAACATTACAAGTAGAATCATTTCATTGAACACTTTTAAGGAGTGGAATTCTTCATTGCAATAATTATAAATATCTTGAAGGTTTTTAATAGGGATTATTGTGCTCTTCAAGTCGACTGTAATCAAAAGTTGCAAATGTTTTAGGAGAAGTACAAAGTATGGTAAGAAAGGTATTAAATCGTTTCAAAACAGTAATTAGAAGTCTGCAATAGAATCTGCGTGATTTGTTATAGAATAGAATAAACAAAGTTATTTCATGGTAGTTCTAAAAAATTCGACTGTTGACTTGCGTGAGTATGGTACCATCTGTCGACCGCCGAAGAATGGAAACATTTCTTTTCTTTATTTTAAACATTGCCATATTCAAAACTGTGAAAATCTTTCTACGTTCTATCATTTTGTCTTTTCTTCCGTCGACAAACAAACCCATTTCTACGCTGCTTTGCATGCTACGCGTGCAGGTGTGGATGCACGGCAGTATTTAACATTTTATAAACACACATAGACATAACACATATAGACATAGACATTGTAGAAGTCACTTAGATTCGTTGAAGGAGTTAACAAGTTGAAATCAAATAAATAATTGTACTTCCTTACGAGTGTCCCCAGCCCGTCCGAAAGCACCCATTCCTTCTTTCCACATTTTCGAAATACCTTACCATTCGCCGTCACCTAGTGAGTCACCGGTAGCGTCACCGGGCCGTCACGCGTACATCACCTACGAGTGCTTCTATCAGATGTACGTTTTACATCCTACGTCCCGGGGGCGGCGGGTTGGGCTCCACAAGTCACCTCGCGTTATCTGGCCGTTTACTTAGAACACGTACCGTCTATCTCCACGGGATGTCTGTGTGGGTTAAGTGACAGCGGGTAGCGGGTAGCGGGTTAGGAGAGCGATGTAGCTGGAAGCGAGAATAGGGTTAGGATTTAAGGGATCATTTAAAGGATGCAAGAAATTGCATGCAAGTTGCATGTGGGGTTATAAATTTTTTTTACCTGCTTGCTTTGTCTCACTCCTGGACAAAGGCTTCCCTCCACTCTTTCCACCGTTCATGACATTTTGTGTGAGAGGTATTAATGGACAGTAAATTCAGTGGATCAAACAAATACCGCAATGTAGTTAAACTTGCATGCAAGTACTGTAGAGTGGGTCCCATTTTTACTCTCAATAAATAAAAATCTATGAAATTTAGTGAATGAGTATGACCGATACTTACTTAAAAAATGTAGCGCTGCTGCCGACATCCATTAGCGGTAACGAAATCGCGCGTGGAGTACTACTAAGATATATCTATTTAAGGTAGATTCGTTTATTAATTTCTATCTAACATGCGGAAGAAATTTTTACAGGCTGCAATGTCACCCGCGGAAGCGTTTTCATACGCTTTAAATAAAAACCGGTTGTCACTGTGTTCGTAATTGGAATTGGTAATTTACCATTGCGGTTTGTGGTTGTGGTTACGTTTACGTCACGTTTTTTTAAGTTACGGGATTTTACCTAAATAGTGCCTTATAGGTACTAAAAACATTCGTATATTTTATACTACTATAAGTAGTTTTTATCACAAGACATGTGCCGTACTTCCTACGTGGCATTTTTTTCAGGTGTTTTGAAAAAAATAATTAGCAATTTCGATTTTACCTTTTGCTTATAAATATAGCATAATCATGATCTTTTAATTTTCCCACTGGTGGGACACTAGCTTCCTTTTAATGTGTTGATATTTTGCATAACTTTAAGAGAATATTTCTTCAAGTTAGCCTGCTTAGTATTACAGTAATCCACAGTCGTGTGGGACGATAATTTGTTTCCAAATCGGTATGGGAAACTGCTTTGTTTCTCACGGGTCATTGTGATATATTTTATGTGGTAGCTTCATGAACCTATTGTATCTATTTTGTGCCTAATATAATTAATATAATAATGTACAGGCCTCTTACAAAAATCTTTAGAGCATTAGAGATCATTCTTTTTTATTTTCTTTTTTATCCAATACTAAGGAATGTCCTTCCTTCACAGCATGTCATTCTTCATACATCTCACATCGCAAAAGACGTCTTTTGTAGTTTATCTTGTGATTTCATAGTGTTTATTATACTGGGTTATTTGAAAAACACCAACAACCTCTTAAGAGGTCATTCCACTCATTATAATGAACAACTTTTACTATGGGACCAAACCTGAAATCATGAAAAAAAAAACAGCTGTTCTTTACTTTATGTTCGCAGAACTCATTTTTTTTTCACGATATCTGGGTTTGGTCCCATAGTAAAAGTTGTTAAATTTAAAGAGTGGAATGACCTCGAGGTTGTTGGTGATTTTCAAATAACCCTGTATATTATTCTTATGCCTTACACCACTCCCATTCCTGATATTAGCCAAGTTTCTTTTTTATATCCCTAATATATTCACTTTTTACTGTTTAAATTATCGTCGATAATTCTCGACAACGTACCAGGTGACGTCACCGTTCACGTCATAAAGAATGAAAATTATTATGATGTTCCGCTTTGTAACTGATACGATGATACTTTCAACGGAGACTAGATTATGACATATTACTAAATAATAAAGTTATTCTATCTGATGGTGAACATTTACATAAATAAACAATTGAGGAAGAATATAAATTTTTATGTTGTAATGTTCACCAATGGGCTTCTGTGTTTGTTCAGGGATTTTGGGGCTACTGGCTGTCGTTAGGCCAAAATTTATGGGGTAGGCACGAACATAGATCATGTCATGTTACATAAAGAACAAGTAATAGTATTAAGACCACGGTAATAAGTCAACGGTACAAAGTATTATTACTCGTGCATAAAGTTTTATAAATAAAATAATACATAGTCTAGAGTAGGTAATTAAAAGACTTTGTATTGTGGATATTGTGGAAATTAAATTGTAACGTTTGCAATTTATCATGCATTTTGCGATTCCAACATACTCTTAATATTTTGACGTTCCATAAGAATTCCAAATTCAAAACACGAAGGTGCCAAAACCATAACCTTATTGATTTCAAATCGATTAAATGTTCGATGACAGATTCGATTGCGTGCATCGATATAAACTATAATCGGTATTGACATCGACCGCTCGTCGCCTCCGATATGAACCGACATGTCGATGATATGTTTTTATTCCGTCATGACAGTTTTGATTAGGTTTGACGCGTTGACCGACCGCGGCTAAAAGAGTATTCGTGTTGTCAAAAATCTGTGATATTGATTTCGTTGATACCTAGGAATTTTTTGCTAGTCTCTTTCTTAAGACTCGGATAGCACCCCACTTTAAAGGGTTCCCTATATTCTTTTTAATTCATACGCATTTAAAAATGCTATGCTGTAAAGGTGCTACCAACTAGGCAATTAACAGCTTTGAAAGCTTATATAGTTTTAATATTTTTTTCAAGCTGTCTTGAGTTTCGTAGGCTTGTACATTTGTTACATATTACTCAATTAATTTTAGGAGTGCCTTGATCCGCGTAAGTGACATAAGTTTAAGTGACATCTGGGTCTTGATAGATATCGGTACCAATAATCTAGCTACGAGTCTGACTTCTCCTCTTTTGGCCCCGAAACTCGTTCAAAGGCAGTTTAAAACCACCACAAATTCCGATCAGCCTCGGAATCTCAAATAACATATCGGCGCCCAAACTTGATATACAAGAAACAATAAACGTAAAACGTGCGTTATGTGTACATAAATCAAATCGTGGTTCGTCTGCGACACTTGTTAAATTGCTAATAAAAGTCTTCAACGCGACGCGTACGCATATATTAGAGTGGTTTTATTGCGACCGAGTGCATCGGCGCTTTTGATTGGCCCGCTGTCGGCGGCGATCGGGTGAAGTCGCCTGTTCGAATTTCAAACTGACTGCGAAGTTAAATGGAAGGGTTGTGGGTTTATGCGTGTATAGTTTTACCCGCTTTACATGTAACCGCCGCACTTCAAGCTGCTTCTGTTAAAGTCATCGGAGGCTATAACTGCTGTGATATCCAATAAAAACTTCACCTAGACACACGTATCGTTCAATCTTTGATATTTATGGAAAGGGTCTGTGTACTAAATAAACAGGCTTTAACAAGTCTGATTTTCTGATAACAAATATATTTTATTGCGTTAAGTACTTCAACTGAAGTATTATCGTTAATTAAGTTAGGAAGGTTTAATTGAGAAATTCGTACTTATATTTGTCTTGGAAATATTGGTTAGTTAAAAGCAGTCCTCAACTGCTTTTAATAATTATTGGGAACGCACAAAGTGAAGCCACTTTTGGGCATTATAGAAACGTTTAGTCTAGAAACAATTTTTGCAATAAATCAGTATTTAGGTATTTTAAATCTTATTAATACTGATTTTTCGCTTCATCAGAAGCGGTAGCAAAAGAGCACGACGTAAACATGAAGTAGAAAATACTTTGACTTGAAATTGGAAATACTCAGTAGGTAGGTACCTACCCATTTACACAATGTTACGTTACCTATGCATTTATTTATATCTGTGAGGATTGTTGATATTGCTTTTCTCCAAATATTGGACCTAAATGCTAAAAGATACTTATATTTCCGATTACAAACTTCGCTTATAATTTAGTTTACTTCTACAACATACACTCGTACTAGCGATAAAAATTAGGTACTAAACAAAAGTTAAATCAACAGCATAAAAACAAATAAGTACGTCTCAAACTAACACATAATAATGAAAGTCAATGAAATAAATTATTTTTTTACCAAAGTGCCCACCGGCTGGCCTTGATCGCTCAAACATCGGAGAGGCGCCCACATATATGACTATGTACCGTTAAAAAAAAAAACTAGTACAGTTACTGACTAAACTGGATTGCGTACAATTTTTATAATAAAACGTATAATGTTTAATATAATCTCGGATGAATGTGGGAATTTTGTGTCCATTGTTAGAACGTTGCGCTCGTCTTAACTCTGATGATAAGTCGCTGTTGCATTTTTTTTTAACTGAACTATAATGTTAATATGATTTATATTTATTAGAGAAAAACATCCGATGTTTGAGTTTATAGTTAATGTGTCAGTCCTACTTATTATAAAAACAAAAGTATATATCTTCGAATATTCCGTTTTCAAGTCTAAACGGTTTAATCAATTTTGATTGAGAGGTACATGGGATCCAAAAGGCCGTTATAAATATGCAGTTTAAGAGGTGGTAGAATGGAGCGAAACTTAAGAGGGCATATTCTGAAAGTTGGCAACGTCGCAAATAGTTGTCAAATATTAACAAGTTCTAATTAATTTAGCAATGTTACTGTATGGATACAAGAAATATGGCTCTGTAGTGCACTAAAAAATGATAAGGGAATGCAATAAGTAATATCGTAACACCGAATATATAATTTTAGATGTAAAGAAAGTATTTGGAAACCTTCCAAATGCCTTTTTTACACCTGAAACGGTGACAACATCAAATTCAGTGTTTTAATTGCATTCCTATATCAACTTTTGTAGTGCACTACAGAGCCATATTTCTTATTTCCATACAGTAATTTTACCAAATTAGTTAAAACTTGTAAATATTTGACAGCTATTTGCGACGTTGCCAACTTTCTGGTTATGCGCCCTTAAGGCACAAGCTAGTCGTTTCATGTAATCTTTCTATATTGCGCAGTGGCTGAGCTATTTACTGCTGCGCAGTGTGTCGCGGGTTCGATCTCCGCACTCTAGTTGTTTCGGGTCTGGGTGTCTGTTTAAGTGAGTTTATATTTTTGTAAACGCACCCACAATACAGGAAGAAATTCCTAGTGTGGGGCAACGAAAAGGGCTATTGAAGGACACCTTGGGTTTTACATAATCAGTACGAGACTGACAGTGACTCATTTGATCATAAACAAGATCAAAAAAGACATACATATAATTATAATGTATCCATTTTGTATTAATTTCCACCGTTACTTTCGCTGTTATGATGATTAATGTCTGTTTGCCTAGGCCTTCTTGGCTGTATAATCTAAAGTCGATAAGGCTAGGCAAGGAATAAATTATTAATGGAACAGTTGTCTGTCAACTGGTGCAGAACCGTATAAATAAGAAATACAACTAAAAGAGCCGATCCAGTTGTATTTCAAACTATCTATACATATAATAAATCTGTAGAAGGGTCAATTCTGTACATTGAAAATATTGAAAAAATAAATAGCGGGGGGTGTTGCTGGATCGATACCAAACCCAAATATGTGATTAAAAAAATTTTTGTCTGTCTGTCTGTCTGTATGTGCAGGCATCACGTGAAAACTAACGGTTCGATTTCGATGAAACTTGGTATAATTATACCTTATTATCCTGGGCATAAAATAGGATACTTTTTATCCTGGAAAAATACGTAGAAAAAAAATCTTATTTTTCAGTTTTATTCATAGACGTTGTTCTGTAGAACCGCAAACACACGTTGCATTACCCGCAGTGGATTCAGCGCCGTAACCTGTAGCGCCGAAAGTCGGATTTGGCTTGTACCGTTTGCGGCACACGCGGGCCACGCCTCCCCGACTCCTATATAAGGAGCCGCGTTCCGCGCCGCGCGATGCATATAAATTCTGAAATTGATGCGAGCGGACGTGTCCAGTGTGGCGAGCGGTCGTCCGTGGAATTAATATTGTATGCGTGTCATTTTAAACCGTGCTTTTCAGCGCGACCTTTTTGATTACTGTCCGATCAGTTATTTGTAAATACAAGGTCGGAATTACTATGAAAAAATTACTTACTACAGAACGCGAGCTCAACAGCAGTAGCTCAATAGAGGGATCTCCTTAATTATTATAGGCTTAGCCGTATTTGGGTCCAATAGATATTTATAAGATGTTATTGTCAGAGTTACTCTAAATGGAGAAATAAACCATCCACGCGAAGACCGACATCCGCGCGGACGGAGTCGCGGGCGGAAGCTAGTGTATAAATATAACTATTAAGTGTTGCCAGCGGCTGCGGCGTCCCTTGCGCTTTTATCGAGGATCATCCCTTGGAATTTAACATTGGGATAAAAAGTCCTATGTGTGTGAAGGCTGACTCGTGCGGGAGAGGGCAGACTCCACATCATGACCCTGCCGCCGCGAGAGACGCCCATGGCGACTGAGTACTGACGTCGCGAAGCGATTTCCGGCCACTCGTAGGGGCCTGCCCAAGTCGACAGCGAAAGAGATGCCAGCAAACAATTACTACAAACTTTTGCATTTATCAATTAAGTTATAGCGGCCATACACCATACTGCCTATCGTACAATCGGCATGACGCTGCCGATTTGATCAGTTAGATTTGACCGTGTGTGGGCGTGGAATCCATCAAATTGGCATGATCATGCCGATTTGATCAAATCGATTTGATCAAATCGATTTGATCAAATCGATTTGATCATATCGGAATGATCAAACTTCAAATCGGCAGCAGTGATACCAACTTAGCAACTTTATAGCTAGATCTAGCTAATATTCGGTAGCTACTTTTTAACCGACGTAAAAAAAAGGAGAAGGTTCTCAATTCGAAACGTTTATTTTTTTGGAACGAAGTTCCTTATGGCGCGTTGCGAAAGGGGGCTAGGCGGAAAAAATTGTCACGACACTTTTTACAGTGGAGTGGAGTGGAAAAAACTGGTTCAAGCGATTTTCGACCTTATTGACATTTAAAATTTAGTTTGTTTTTCTCACATTCTCGTTAGCTAACATTGCTCCTTCATTAAAATCCGGTGTTTGCATAAATGTCAATAAGGTCGAAAATCGCTTGAAGGTCGGAAAACATTTGCTTAACGATAAGCAAATGTTTTCCGACCTTCACTTGTATTACCAACTGATTCCCACCAGTGGGATAGACCGGTAAAAAAACAAGTCGGTAAAACAGTAGCTAAAAAGTTAAGCCACAACTTTTATAAAATTGTAGCTGTCGGTCACCGAATAATAGCTAGATCTAGCTATAAAGTTGCTAAGCTGGCATCACTGCTGCCGATTTGAAGTTTGATCAAATCGATCGTCATGCCGATTGGACGATAGGCAGTATGGTGTATGGTGTATATGGACGAACTGCCAATTTGATCAAATCGATCGTCATGCCGATTGTACGATAGGCAGTATGGTGTATGGCCGCTATTAGATTATTCGGCGGGGGAATACTATCCTACTCCATCTATCATGTTTTTTTGTAAACCATTAGAATGAGAGAGGTCCTTTCTGAAATATCATGTATATACAACAAGCTCTGAAACGTTCATGATAGAGGTAAATCCTTCAGTAGGTATTTACGTGAAACTCGACTATCCTATTTAGGGTCTGTACTTGTGTCGCTTGGAATTAGAATTTAAATTCAGTTTGTGCAGCTGTATTCGCACATAAACTTAATATTTGTAACATTGAGATATGGAAATTACTTAGCTTTAAACAATTTAATTTAGTTGCTCCTTCAATTCTTAGTTTTTTTTTCCATTGAAGTTACCTACACCCTACAGTCCCAGTCGCAAAGTTTATAACATGTTAAAGTACCGTAGTTGCCCATTCCAAATTGTTGATCTCTACGGAGAAGAATGGGCAAGAACGAGAACGTCCATTGACACTTTGTTAAATCTAAATATTATTTCAAAATCTTGTATAGTTCATTCCTGTTGCTCAATAACACATAATTATGACATGGTTTAACCCGGTACTACGTTCCCGTTGTACTAGATAATTTTCGAGATACACGCGGTCGAATCCGCTGGCAAAACAAGCAAGTAGATGGATGAATCTGAAGTGTTATACTTTTATAAAAGATGTAGGTAAAGGTAAAGTATATGTCTACCACCTAATTATACCCATGGCTAATTATACAGTAACTGATACTGTCGCTGGTAGCGATTGTATCACTGATTTGCATATCTCATCTTGTATCTTGTAAACTGATAGTTTTTCGAAGTAACGTGATTTCTTCACGCTCTTGGCAGATGGACATAATCGGGAGACACGTTGGCAGTTAATTGAAGGATATTTGAAGGGTTTCATACTTCAAAAAACGTTTGAAGTATGGAACCCCATTTTACGTTCTATAATAATGAAATGAGTCCTCCCAACCTAGGGAGCGACGGAAGGGACTGTCAGACTTGTACTGACTAAAATCCACGGTGTCCTTCAATATTCCTTTGCGTTCCGGGGCCACGGTTACCTGATAAGACAGTTCCGCGACCGCCCCATAAAAAACCGAGCCCAAAAGGTGCCGGTTCGCGCCGGAGACCGCGACAGGAGACCGCGACCGTACTTAACGTTAGGCAATGTATGAGCGGCAGTTCGCGAGCGAGACACAGAAAGGAGACAGGTACGGTAGCAATCTCTGGTCGTGGTCTCCTGTCGCGGTCTCCTGTCGCGGTCTCCTGTCGCGGTCTCCTGTCGCGGTCTCCTGTCGCGGTCTCCTGTCGCGGTCTCCTGTCGCGGTCTCCTGTCGCGGTCTCCTATCTCGGTCTGCTGTCGCGGTCCTTAAGGGTCAATTTACTCCGACATGCGACGCTGCGCGCATGTTTCCACTGTCAGTCAAAATCTAGGTCAGAGGTGACAAACACTGACAAAGTCTGCGATTCGAGAGCTTATCCAGAAGCAGCCTGTTTAAGCACTTTAACTTTCAAGACATTCGGGCTGTATGCCTTCGGGAACAAAGACGAAATTTTAATCAGAGGTTAAAGATCCAAGATTATGCTAATTAGAAAGGCCGTTTAATCCAGTGCAGTGCAGTGGAGCGGTCTCGCCTACATTATTACTTACTTCCCAGCTTAAGAGATACAACAGTCAAGCTATTAATAACCAGAATAATCTGATCGTTAATTGTAGGGAAAGATTTTACAAAGCCAGGTCAGCTATTTTGGATATGTTCAGCTTCATGTGTCGTCGAGTGTGCGACTTACGCAATGAATACCTCATTATTCTTAGATGATGAATAGTATAATGCTGTGATGATTGTTCATATAACCAGTAGTCGGGATTATGCTCGTATTGTTGTCATTAATGGGCAACAGCAATTATTGTTATTGTTGCTGGGATTCCGCCTATTGCTGATGCACTTTCCGCTTCCGCTTATATGAATGTCTAATCATGTCTGAATTATTGTTTTGTGTGATGATCTTCATTCATTGTTGTTGAGTTATTATGTTCTAAAACCTGTTGTGCTGGATTATTTGTATTTCTCATGTTACAATTGCAAGTGACAAAAAAAATCTAAAGGTCGATTTTTGTCCTTCGCGGCAATGCTTATGCTATATTATATGCTTTGCAGCATCATAATTCTGCCTTCCACCGCATCCTTGCAGCTGTGGCTACAATCATCATACCAATCTCTTATTGTCCCATTCCTGGGCTCTTTCGCAAGTAGCTCAAAAACAGCTTACAATGTTCCCAAAGCTGGGACACAGGCCTACTCTCCGTGAGAGGGAGTGGGTGGTAATCCACCACGCGGGCCCAGTGCAGGTTGGTAGATGTTACATGTCTTCGAATTTTTAGTTCCAGGACATTCCGGTTTTCTCTTGATGTTTATACTTATTCTTTTTACCTTGTCCTAAAAATAATACTGTCGCTAATCTGTAATTCTTCAGGTAAGTTGAGTACAATTTGAAACCTTGTTATGTATTATATTTATTTCGGGTAAAATTAAAAGAAAAAAAAAGTTACAGTGATTAAAATGTTTTTGACACATTCACGTGACAACTTTTTTGGAAAGCACAGAAGTATCAATAATAGCCAATTACTGATACCTTACACTGTACGGAGAACTTTCAGTATGATGTTGGTATGATGAGATAAAGTTACTCGTTTGCTTATGCACGCTTTCTCTTTGTAAAGCCGACTGCAGTCTGTGGCGGGATGTTGTCAAAAGAGTTCCAGTTGAAAACTTCGGTTTTTACTGCAAAGACTTGGAAAAGTAAAATACCTAAATCGGATCAAGTAACATACTTCGATTCGGAATATCTTTATCAAAAAGATAATGGTCAATAAGAATCTTTGCCTTTTATGGATAATAACCGGCTCCCATGGTGTTTTATCACTAAAATCTCCGTGTTTATGAAATTTAGATATATTTTTATGGTTTTTCGGCTAGCCATGGGAAAATACAGTGGCTTCATCAAGTTGATATTATATGCACTGGTGTTTTATGTCGCATAAAGGAAAGTTGACTTAATTACGTTTTGATAGAGTTTGTTTTTGTATGATTGGTATTGAAAAGTTATTGCTGTAATACGAAGAAGTACGTTTTATTTTTTTAACATGCTGAGTTTGGAATGAAAAAGCAACAAAGCATAACATTAGCTGTTTATTAGTCAAGTTAGAGACGAAAGATTTTCTACAAGTAGTATGGGCCCGTGACATCTAGAAACATGTTAGTAAATGTCGGTCGTACGTGGATAGAAAATAAGATATTTTTTTCTTTTTCATGTCTTTCATATAAATATTGAATGAGCAGAGCACGGAGTGCAGAAAGTTTTTTTTTTTAATTTAATTGAGTTGTGGTTGTAATTTCAAGCACTGGATGACTACTCGTATCCAATATGTTTAATGTACCTACCTACATTAAAAATATCTACGAAATCTCTTTTACAAAAACAACATGATAAAACTTAGTTTACAAATATACAACAATATTACGACTTAATATTTGTAGCCCCATAATGAAGATAAATAAATAATATAACAGTCCACACAAAAATCAACAGCGGAATATCTATTAAAAAATTATCTAGAAAAGCATATTCAAATACGTAGTTACCCCTAACATGATTTTACTTAAACTTACGTCCGCTGGATCTAAAGAAGATAAGTAAGTAAAATTAAATTTTTACCAGCCATTACGTTATCGAGAACAAATATAAACAATGTTCATACAATGTATGTTTGAGATACGAACACGAACATTTAGCGGGAACGTGACAATGATTGTTACCTTTTTGTCGTAAGCAGAAGTCCTAGCAGACGACTTATTTATTTTTATGATTTTTTTTTCTTATTAATTATTTTTGGTTCTCGTTTCCTGTATTTACGAGTTAGGGTTTTTGTTTTATCGGAGCAAAAGCGTATCGATTCGGACGATAACAAGCCGCGTTAATGCAAATAAGGATAGTAAGTTAATAAATTAAAATACATGTCCAGTATTTTTTCTCATTATTTTTTCAAGTATAATGTACACTTACCGTCACGTTAGAACGAAAGAATATGTGTTATGTGCACCCAGTGTTACGTCATTTATATTCGTAATCATAGCGCGGTCAGTATTTCATTAGACTTTTCAACGACCACGTTGAAGGGTGTAATTACCCCCTTACTTCCAGGTATCTATAGCGTTCCCACCCTTGGACATCGGGAAAAAATCAATTACTGTTCGCGTGTTCCAAAGGAGTTTGATCGCGCTAATCCGCCGGCCAGCGCGTGCGCACACCGTGACGTCACGCGAGCTTCCGGCGGGAAAATCATTTTAATTCTTTTAATACATCCCAACAACTATTGGCTGCCCCATTTTCAACTCTATTCTTAGTCAAATAAAGTCCTTTGGTCACTATTTTGTGTGCAAATATATTTGTCAAGTTTATGAAGATACGGTCTGATAAAGAAGTGATTTTAGACATCCAGGTCCAAGAGTTATGTCTGTAAGTTTGTGCATCCTACTTATTTATGGTATTCGGTAATACGTTGACTGTGTGGTATGTGTGTGGCTATTATAATAGCTTTTTTTGTGGGTTTCCAAGTTGAGGGTAATGGGGGAAACAGATTATAATAAGTAATGGTCTAGTGAGAAGACGCTGGCTTTGTTATTGTAATTATCTCTTCAACTTCAACCGGCGCATTCCGTTCATTTTCATGGTTTTCCTCCTCTACTGTATAGCTATGTCATAGCAAACCTATGCTGGAATCTTGTGGGAAAATACCTTCTATATGATATTGCTATAAACAATAGCTAAATATTTATTATGTACGTTTATGTCATCTTTCACACACTTGCAATTTTACAACTAGAAAACCGATCTCTTCTATAAAAATGCAATTTTGCTGCGTTTGCAATAATGTAGGTGACGTAGTAAATTTTAATGAGCTAGTCTGAGGTGTACAGTGATAGTTAATCCGAATTAATCTCATTATGACCATCACTAATACGGAGTAGGACGATCCAGTAACTTCGACCGTAACTACGGGATTCGTTTGACGCAGTTTATACGAAAGACAAGTTTCGAGGACGTATGGCAGTGACGAAGAGTCAAAAACCCGAAATGAACCTAATAGTTGTTAATGAAAAATAAATAACACAAAAAAAAATCACTCATAAAGGGTGTGGTGCATTTTAAACTTGACACGTACCTAGTACGTACTTACTTCACTCTGCGGGTAGCGCCCATTTATTCACATCGCGCGCTGTGATCGATTTGATTCCACCGACTTTCACTGACTTGCGACCAGATGGGAGACAAGAGTAAATTTTTTAGCATAAACTTGCGAAGTTTTAGCCTTTTATCTAGCTGAAGCTAAACTTAATCCATTTCTAACGCGCGGCATCAAGAATCGCTCCACTGAGTTTATTCACGATTGCTATCGTATGGGAGCGGGGCAGCATTGTGTTTCAGTTCACACAGCGGCGCTTGCGACGGCCCGATCTTAGGTCACGGTGCACTGAAAGCAGAAGTGATGCTATATTATCTCAGACTTTTTTATTGGTCTGAATATACAATATAATTATGTATACACCGTGTTCTTCACGTTATCCATAAACTTTAGCAAATACTTCTATGGCTTTTACAAATCAAATCCAACAAAGGAAGTAGTACTTAAAAAGGCTTCGTTACAAAGATATTTGTAATTTCATTTAATGAAATTTAATTGAGCTATGCAGTGAGAAAGTATCTTAATTTGAAATCTATCAAATACTATTTGCATTTCATTTGTTTCAGCCCGCCAAATGTTATGAATGTCGTTGCCAATTCGGATAAAGAGGCATGCATATCGGGTTATTTACGTCTAGGTATTTAGTTTGTATGAAAATTAACAAAAAATAAAAAATAAGAATTTATTAATGTGTCCATAATGAAAAATGCTTACTTCCGTGGTTTGAACATCTGGTCGAAGTTTATGTATATCGTCCGGAACACGGTGTATAAGTATAATTATATTGTAGGTACTAATCGATCGAGATTAGTAGTAAAAAATCTATTTTTTGTAAAAAAAATATATTTTATTTTGCAAATTTATTTCAGCTAAACAATAATCACAAGTATGTCTTAAAAAAATAAACAGATCGGTACGGTAAGAAGTTTAATAGTTTACACAAATTGTGGCCAATTACCAGTTTCCACTAATAATTTATAAATCTTAAGAAACAGAAAAATGATAACAAACTTTTCACAGAAAAAATACTATTTACGCTCGAAGAAGCTACTGCGTATATAAAATTTTCTTTACGTTAACGTATTTATTTGACATAGTAACACCACAATATTTTCTTATTTGAACAAAAAAATTGCCCTAAGAAGAGAAGAGGACTTTTGTTAAGCATTGTAGCAGGAATATCAAAGCCTTTATTCAAAAAGCTTTTCTGTAGACACAATTGTAAAAAAAAAACCTTCAATAACGCCCGACAACATTATTAATTTTCCGATATCGTTAAAAAGTAGGCGTCGTCTGTACGAACCTGTCTGAAAATAAGAGCGTGAACAGCATTTCATACAAAGTTAATAAAAAAAAATAAGACAGAACGCACAGCCCTTTAAAAAAAACTTCACACGCACAAGCGGGATACATACGTCTAAAAAGTTGCAGAAAAAAAAGTATTGTATCGGAATAGTAGTTTATGAAACTGGTACATAATACCTAGTTATGTACAGTTTCATACACTACTTTATCTACTTTCATTGAACACGAATTTATCAAATAAAAGATAAAGATTGACACAGTATTATGGCGCCAATATTCCCATTATCACCGCGCAAGGGCCACAGCGCGCGCAGCCACAGATAAAAAATCAAATGGATGTATCTATGATCTGTAATCTGTATCGTAATGAAAAAAAAAATTATTATAACATTATTTTGTTAGAGAAATAGTGTCATAATTTAATTTTTTAATTTCATTTCGATATACTGTGCGTAAAGTACGTCATTATAAACTCGTTTTGAGTTTTGTATTTTGAATTTAACGATATGAGAGTAGATAATAGTAGTTTATGAAACTGGTACATAATGAGGGGTATTATACACGAGTGTGAGTTTAAAAAACGAGCGAAGCGAGTTTTTTAAAAGTATCACACAAGTGTATAATACCTAGTTATGTACAGTTTCATACACTACTTTATCTACTTTCATTGAACACGAATTTATCAAATAAAAGATAAAGATTGACACAGTATTATGGCGCCATAATTCCCGATATCACCGTGCATGTGCCACAGCGCGCGCAGCCACAGATAAAAAATCAAAAGGAAATATCTATGATCTGTAATCTGTATCGTAATGAAAAAAAATTTTATTATAACATTATTTTGTTAGAGAAATAGTGTCATAATTTAATTTTTTAATTTCATTTCGATATAATAAATAAAATAAAATAAAATAAAATAAAAAGCCTTTTAATTCCAATAGCTAATTAAAAATCACATTCTTTTTTTGGTACATGCGTCATCAATTCTTTAAATAAAATAAAGGATCATATTTTTAAAAACAATATAAAATAACAAAATAATTAAAATTAAATAATCCATATTGACTTAATTGGAAAAAACATGCAGTATTTTAAAAAATCACCTATACTAATCATAAAAAAAGTTGTGGTAATTAATATAAAGTAATAGTGCTTATTAATATTGATTAACTAAAATAAATTAAATAAAAATTAAATTATTGAACTAAAAATTAAATTATTTATTAAATTAATAATATTGACTGTGCTAATTGGACCCCTTTCGGGTAAAGGCCTCCTCCAGAGAGTACCACTTGTCTCGATCTTTGGCGACATCTGACCAGTCTTTTCCTGCGATGGCCTCTACTTCGTCTTTCCATCTTGCTTTTGGTCTACCTCTACGTCTGTAACCGTGAGGACCTCTCCATAGTGTTACTGTCTTTGTCCATCTATCGTCTGTATAACGGGCCACGTGTCCAGCCCATTTCCATTTTAAACTTCTAGCAAATGATAGAGCGTCTATAACTTGAGTTTTTTTCCTTATTAATTTGTGTTGTACTCTATCTTTTAGTTTTATATTGAGAGAACTCCGTTCTAGTGCTCTTTGACACGTAGCAATTTTTCGATTGGTTGTGGAGTCAAATATCCATGTTTGGCATCCGTACGTAAGGCAGTCAGTCATTTCGATATACTGTGTGTAAAGTACGTCATTATAAACTCGTTTTGAGTTTTGTATTTTGAATTTAACGATATGAGAGTAGATAAAATAGTTTTTCAGCTAAATTAGTCCGATTTTAATTTTTGTATAAAAACACAGATTCACTAAAAAAGAGAACTTTTTAAACTTACGAGTATGTACCTACTCTGCTGAGTATGGAGTTTCATTTAAATCTGTTTAGTTCTTTCGTCGAAAAATAAGGACTAGAAAGTTTGTATGAAACGTCTTTCGGCGTACAGTTCTTAACCAAAACGAATAATATGTTTCAAAAACAGCGTTTTACTAAGTAATACCCGACACTATAACGCTGTCAGTAATAAAGTCGTAAGTGAAGTGATAATCGGCCTTTTGGAGTCATTATAATCGCATGTAATACTTATCTGTTGGCGGCATTTCAGATCAGTAATTATAAAGTAATTTCTTATTTATAATAATGTTTGTTTTAGAGTTTAAACTTGCGATTAAGACTTGACTGGCGCATTTTATGGTTCTGTTAAAACACCTTAACTGGGTATGTCTATCTAGACCTGTTTATTCAAGGTCTCGGTTTTAAACACAATCTTAAGTTTATAGGTATGCCTCGAAGCTTGCAAGTATATTATTTAGTACTAGCTTATGACAGCGGTTTTTCTCGTATAACACTCGGTAACTATCCCACGGGAAACTCATACTGGAATTAAAAATTTCTTATGTGTTAATATATTATCTGTGTACGCGATCCAAATCTGTTCGGCAGTATTTGTATGAAAGAGCTTTTGTACAAAACATAGCTCACTGTTCGCTTAGCTTTCAATGGCCGACGCGCATAGAACTGCATGCTCGGATGTCTCAGCATAACGGAATATGAAATGCTTTGTTTTTGGCTAGTGATATGTTAAGGGGATATGATATACATTGATGTTTCATAACTCTGTTACACGGTGATGTTTCGGCCAAAAACAACATTTAGTTATCTTTCCGGTCGGATTCTCACAGCTAACGTAATGCTAAGAGAAATAAAATAAGTGGATCGGCTATTGTAGTAGTTGGTGTACTACATGTACAGTAGGATGCAGAAGTCCATGAGTAGTACAGAAACAAAATCGTGTGAAGCGAGAACTACGCCGTTAAGGGTATTCGCATCTAACTTGAAAGTTCCCGGGAAAATAGACATTAAGGTATTCGTGCTATTTTGCTGGATAGCGTATAAATAATATAGGTACTAGCTGTTGCTTCGCGTATAACTTGGAAAATAATACCGGGAACCATGGATACCATGGTAAAGAAATACTGGGATAAAGAGTATTCAGTGAACTGGGGATTCTAAACATTGCCGTGTGATGGACTAGCTCGAAATGTAAGTTCTTTGAAACTCTTTTATTACATCTTTAGACTAATACTCGAACAGATATCAATCTAATCTGGACGAATGAGACATCCCTACAAATATTATAAAAGCAAATGGCGTTTTGATGTCTAACGGCTAAGATATTTTTAAAGAAACGAAAAATTCAGTTGCAAGCAGAGTTCGAACCTGCGTCTTCTGGATAGGTACTCCAGACGCCTTAACCACTAGGCCATCGCAACCACTACTCACAAAGCTGAATTTCTCGTTTCCTTGTTTTTTGAACGCTGTTTACACGTTGCGCCATCTATTGGTAGTGTATCAAACTACTTACCAACCAACATGTCTGATATTGCAATCAAATCAATGTTGTATTAGATAACGACTTCTAACCTAAAGTTATATTTTTATACGCAATCACGCCTGCGTCGCGTCTTCGCAAAAAAAGTCTAACGGCTAAACTGAATATTGGTAGAGATGGGACTTTATAGAAGGAACAGTTAAATTGTGTAGCTAGGGAAATTCAGTCACAATTTATACGTACTCTACTTACCTATTTAATTAGTCTATGCTTATTCTTGAATTAGAATAACGATATATAAATACGTTCATAACCAATAACACGACACTTTGCAACCCCGAACAACATTCAAATGCATTTATGAACTCGACAGTAGGTAGTTACTACTGCGATTACAAGTCATCAGTTCACACTGTTTAAGTTCCCCAAGGGAATCGGTCCAGAGGTCACACGCTTTATGGGTCCCGCAATCAGACCCCAATAAATTCCTCCAGCATTTGCAATCTGCATAAGCAGTATGCATTTTTATTTGCAGTTATTTATAAGTCCTATATTCTGTTGAGAAATAAAAGAAATGTTAATTTATTTTATAGAAAGGTTTATTTTATGTGAATTGAGTGTTTTGTCTTGGGAATGTTACATTGCAGCTTAAATATTTTTTAATGATTAGTATATAAGATTTAGGCAACAGCGAACGTTACCGTACTCTGGGAATTTTTCTGTATCGTGGATGCGTTTATCAAAAAACCAAAAAAGGAAAAAATTACCAACAGAAAAACCCGTAATAACAATCTGTAGTTCATATGTTGTGTGCGAGAACGCGATACGCTGTTTCGCGTATCGCGTTAAATCATCCAATTGCTCTGCCAAAATTGTATCAGGGCAGGGGATGATGGTATTCCCAAAGATCTAAACGCATCTTAGAAAGTAAATAATATTCCAACGCTAGTTTATTTTTATAAGTACGTCCGCGTTGTTTGCTTATTAGTTTAATTGTGTTTGTTAAATCCAATTAATATATTAACCATTACTTTAAAAAAAAAACATGTATTGTAGGTAATTTAACAATAATTAGGTGACTGTCTATTAAATAACTGGCCCTAAGTATCGTAAGTTTAAAATTCTAAATTAGAGCACCAGTGACCATAGGTAAATATTTAGCAGTTGTTTTCAAACACGTGCAAATCTAAAATAACCGAGCAAAGTACAGATGAGATTAGCTAAAATCCTAAGTAAAATCATTCACACAAGACGAAAAGTATTGATAAAGCATAGATAGGCTATCTGCAAATGCAAATGACTTACAACAACGGAGCAAAGTACGAAGTAAGATGTACTAGCATCGAAGAAGAAAGGTGTTAAGATGATCCAATCGCTCGCGTGCCAGCCATCACAATATCCGGAATCGGGCACGAGCGTACCAGTAAACATAAACAGTGTTTTCACGCGGCGCGCAGACGAAGTTATCGTTTGCGTCCGGGTCAGCGGGCCTCGAGCACTTATCGGTCGGATAGGCCACAGCATAGGCGATGTGCACACTGTTAGTGCTGGTACTCGATAGAGCGCGACTACGTTCTACCACTAACGTGTGCGCTGACGTTGATGCGATCGGTGCCTATACGAGCATCAACCTGTGAAGCTGTGATTGCTGTTTTTGGTACAGTGCTTCTAGTTTATATTATCCGTTTATTTTCCTGATTGACGGAAGTGGTTGTTAATATGTGACAGTGTAGTGAACATAGTTGCATCAAAGTTGAGTGATGGAGTTGAGTATGATGCATTTTTTTTCGGATTAATTGTCATCTTTGTGTGTTGCTGCGCCTGGTTCTGTTTTCCGTCTGAAACCATTAGATAAAGATAGATTCTATGTCCAAATACCATCACATGTTTAAGTTGCATTTCCGTGTGAGAGAAGCATCGCTTGAACTGTGACCACATCCTTATCTAACACTCGCATCAATAAATTCGTGTAAAGTTTAGTAGATAACGTTTTGCTCACCACATAAGTTTATGTCAAAAAGCCACACTGCGTCAAACCATAAAGCTGAGGTTTTTGGCGATCATTAGAAGTTCAATGATAATAACTTGTTAGGTTAACTATTTAAAGATCGGTTATCATCCAGTTCTATTTTCTTAATGGACGAGATTCCTTGGCCAAATATAGAATATTATATCAGCTGCTTATCGCCTTGCGCATGAGTTGTAGACGTGTGTGTAGGCAGAAACATCTTTCTAGGTAATTTAAATATGTATATAAACATTGGTAAAATCAATATTATAACTGCGCGTGATCAAGTTGCGTGTCTTTTGACATACAAAGGACTTATTTTTTGGACTTTGATAAGAGCCGATATCAGTGATGACAAAAATTTCACTACATCTCATTAGTGTACAAATAAATAAGTGTACAGTGAGTGGTAAGTATTCACTCTACAAAAAATACAGATTACTAATAAGTAGCAACCAGTACTTAAATTCAACCGGTTTTAGGTGAAATTAACATGTATAGTGGCAACTTCAAAACCTTTCAGAAATCTTTTTAAACCATACGTCTTATCAGATTGTAGTTAGTTTATACGATTGTTTATAGTTCAACAAATTGAGCAGAGGGTCTAAAAAGCTCACTTTAACAAAATCATAATTTGATTTAGGATCTCATATTGTTTGAGCTTCTTCTTCTTCCTGCCCTTATCCCATTCTATTTGGGGTCGGCGCAACACGTTTTCTTCTTCCATTCTCCCCTATCAGACGTCACAGTATCATTTACTCCTTTTTCTTTCGTAACATTCCTTAGACAATCCATCCATCTTTTCTTTGGCCTTCCTCGTCCTCTCCATCCATCAACATTCATACTCATATTGTTTGAGCAATAGAATAAAATATTCCATTTTACGTTTTAATCACAATTTCGATAAAGTGGCCTCCTAGACCCCCAGAATAGTTCAGCCAGTCTATTGCCAAAACAAGTCAACAATTCTCGGGTAATAAAAGGTTAGGAGTGAACAGGTGGATGTCCCTATCTCCTCAATCTCAGTTCCTAAACGACACCCACTGAAAGATATGACATATTTGTCATTCATAAATGTTAATTTGGGCAGTTTAAATTCTATGTCCGTAAATATTCGCTTATCGTGGAGTACAATCTTAATCTTTTTATCCACTGGTGACCCCCCGGCACTTCGTTCTGTGAATGTGTACTATATGACATACTAGCTAATAATTTCTATCTGATTGGAATGTTTAAGTAACGAAACAATGTCAGGAGGTTGCCGCATCTAAAAAGATAATACATCGTAGGATCAAATTCTCCGCGCCATTTTTTTTTTATTTGTGATATATAATTTTTGATTCTTAGTCTATGTCAGAGGTGGGTGACAGAGAAGTCTACAAATGAAGTGAGCTTATCCAGAAGAAGACTGTTCACTCTAATTTTGAAGAGATTAGGTTTGTATGCGTTCGGAAACACAGTCGCAGGTAGTACTTAAGTTTCATTCTTTTGCCGTGGTATTTTAGTGTGCTTATTTAGTGGTCATGTTGGTTATAAATACCTCACTATCAATCGAGCTGACCTTTCTAGAGCGAAGAACGCATACCGTTAAGTGAAGTAAGGTACACACCTCTAGATTTCCTGAAGCCATCGGTCGGTCGGGTAAGCTTTGGGGTCTTACAAAATATATATGTCGGATCTTGGTTTAAATCACAAAGCGCCTTTGTTAAGGTGAATGCTCCAGGGTAGCCCGTGAAATTCAAAATTTCTTGGGTTTATGAACTTAGAGCGTTGTATTGATGATTTTGTTGATTATAATTCTGTAACTACATACGTCTTACAGCCGCGATCAATATTTTAATCAACATACAACCTAGCACTGGCCTGCAAATTGCAAAAAACCCAAGAAAGTGTGAATTTTGCGGGCTACCCTGGAGCATTCACCTTAAGGCGTTGTGCGGGTGTCCAGAGTTAGGTGTCTGATAAGCACCACGATCCCATGGACCGACAGTGATCGTTCGGACGTGGTGGTAGTGACACGCTACTCTGGGAACTGCCATGTGTTTCCTTTTAAGGTCCAATTATTAATTAGCAAAGTTGACCTAGTAATAGACTATGTAACATTAACTGTGCATAAGTCAAAGGAGTTATTTCTCTCATTGACCCGTATCCCACTCTGCGCCCACAATTGTAGACATTATGCATGTCACTTAGTACTGTTATTATTCTAATTCGCCAGCAAATATACAGGCAGAAGGTTACATACAGGGTTGCAGCCAGATAACCATAATAATATATAGAACGTAATTTTTTTTAATTACGTTCTAATATAATACATACTATATTTAAAAACTAAAATTAAAATATTTACAAAAATAACTAAACTAAAACTAAAATAATAATAAAAAAAAAACAATTATAGGGCGTCAAAAAACTCATCCACATCGCTGTCAATGGGGAAAGTGCCCAGAACGCTGGCAGCATTGCCACGTTGGATGACAATGCTGATCCTTTGACCAAGAAATAGGCCAGCCCTCTGGTCACACGAGGCGTCGACTATGCGCTTGGCGATGTCTTTGAAAACTTGGTGGGCACTCGGACCCCATGGCCCTAGTGTTTCAACCCCAAACGGCTCAAATACATAGCTAGAAGTCAAGCCATTGTATTTGCGCCGTTTGAGGTTTTCAGCACTTGCAGCAGCCGCACCTGCACAGCATGTAGTACCAGGAAGATGGGATGGCGCAAGGGTGTCGACACATATTATTTAAATGGGTCTGAGCAGTTTTTGGAAAAATTCAAAACAGGAAGCTTATGGCACTTAATTTCCCAAGATATGATTAGCTGCTTAGTATTTACTAGATTACGTATGCTATCAAAAAAGGCGTATCAATTAAAAGTGGTAACCGTCGTTAATTTCTAACAATAAGCACTTAGTGAGGGAGAGGTGGAAATTTTTCAAAAATCTTTTCAGTTCGATATCTCCAAAACCAGTCAGTTTGGACCCCATGTTGTCGGGGTTAAAATTGTTGCAAAGAAGGTCTAGTATCACTCATTTTAAGGAATGAACCCAATTACAAATCACTCTGTATAAAAATGTTACAACGTATCAAAAAAACATCACCACGGTAAAAACAAGACCGTATCAACAAATTATTTAGAGATCATCTCTTATTACACTAGTCATCCACGTAATGGATAATGTTCAATTAATATTGACGTTCGTTTTGTGGGATTAACGCTTGTTTTAGCTTATTAACGATTATTTAATTGGATCTTGATATTCTAACTGGAAGAGACAGGTAGGTATAGGAGCTTGGGGATCAGGGTAACCGAAGAAAGTTCTTTTACCATCAGTGGGGGAAGTCAGACAATGGATGATAAAAATAATGATATTATTGGCTTCACACTGTCTCATATATCACCAAACTTTAATATTTTTCCAATCGAGATTGAATATACTCGCTTAGCTTTTGTGATAAAGTTGAAAATTGTTTGAGACAGATTACAATGATATGCTGGGATCTATTCAAGAAAATATAACAAATATTTAAGGGGTGTTCCAATACAAAAAACGTGATTATTCTTGGCCGGCTTCTCCAATCCTTATTAATTTCTTAGATCATCAAAAAAGTCATGTTACTTACTATATTAGTAGTAAACAGATCAATTGACTAGAACGTATGTATTGTGTAGGTATTTACCTAACAGCTATGTAGGGGCAACCTCTTGCGATAAGCTATCGGTCAAAGTGCGCAGACTTTGTGAGGCTCGCATTACTTGTGTGCGTGAGACTTCCAAAGATCTGTGGCACTGGATATGTCATGGTTTTGACACACACACAATCGAGCGTACTTTTTAAATGGGTATGCGGACTCGCCGTCTGATCATGGACCATAAAGATACCGGCACGGTTCTTGAGTGCTCGGCGTAAGAGTGGGGATCGCTTTGCGCGTCGTACACTTATCGACAAATGAAACGCACAATAAAACACACAATAAAATAATAAAACGCACAAAACAACGAATCCCGAGTGGCGGCTATGACGCGATGCGCTACGGCACGCTACGCGGGCCAATCACTACAATTTCCCCGCCCCCGTTCCTCACTTCATCTACCAAAGGGACCTAATAACTCACTTCTGCGCAGGTGAAGGTCAGCGCTCAAGATCCATGCCGGTATTTGTACCCGGGTCGACAGGAGTCGAGTTCCACGCGCGCCTCAAAAAATTGTCAATTATCAGATGGGGCCTCCATAAAGAGCCAGCCGCCTGCTGGAGAAACTGTGGGAAACCGTGGAGCTGGAATGTAAAGGGCTATAAAAAGGAAGACGGTGGATTTTAGTCGGTAAAGAGATATTAGGGCTCAAAAATACAATCTCATATAAAATTGTTTTAATAAAATTGTACAGGGCATTTCAAAAGGACTGTGTAAGGCTTCAGCCACACCGTTAGCGGTAGCTTGTATTAAACTCGTTTCGCTCTTCAGTTTTAGATCCTAAAACTTTACTTGTATATTCCTTTCCATTCAAAAGTAGATTAATTGAATCTTTTATTAAGATTTAAGTTTCCTCGTTATGTGGGAAAATACGAAGAACCGATTCATAAAGGATTTCAAGAATTCATTTCTAATAATAACATTGTCCTGTACCTATAATACCTTGTTATAATTTATTCGAATGCCTTATAAAGTTGTTCCTGTTATAATCATTACGTATTTTTTTTTCAAAGAATAATTTATACTTCGTGACTTTTTAGTCGTCTTACAACGGCAGCCCAGTTCATGTATCCAATGACTAGAAAAAAAAATCCTTATTATATGTATATGGCGTAGTTAGAAACACCCTTGTCTCGTAGAAAATGGAGATGTGATGATCTGCCCGACTATTGCGCTAGGTAGATACCTACCTAGCGCAATAGTCGGGCAGATCATCACACCTAGTTAAAATGTTTACGTATCAAGCTGTAGAGTATACATTCTACAGCTTGATACGTAAACATTTTAACTGGGTGTTTCATATTTCTAATGTAACCTACTTATTTATTAATAATAAAAAATATTATTAACGATTAAAAAATAAACTCGCCTAGAGGTATTTTAGGTCGGATACCTACATTAAGTGGACCACTTTTGTAAGACGACTAAAAAGTCACGGTGTATTATGTTACTAGCTGCTGCCCGCGGTTTCACCCGCTGCTCGTGTCGAAACGTGATTTTAAATATGTTATAGCCTAAAGCCTTTCTCGATAAATGGACTATCAAACACAAAAACAATTTGCCAATTCGAACCAGTAGTTCCTGAGACAAGCACGTTCAACCAAACAAACTTTTGAGCTTTATAAAGTAAATAGAAAATAGAAATAGATTTGAAACAACATAATGTTTATTATTTGTTTTGACTTCCTACATTTCGGTACTGTTTTACAATTCACACTTAGTGACCATGTCAGTTCAAAAACTTATAATTTCATTATTTACCAGGAGGTGTGATAATTCAATGAAACTTAATTATCTTCATTAATTAACTTAAAAAACCATAATGATGTCACTTTATCGTGGTCTAACTGAATTTGATAGAACGTTAAAACAATAAAAGCTGGGTTATTCAATTAAATAATTAAAAAAAAGCTGGTTATGATTTGACTAGGAAAAATATTGGATAATTTACCTTGATCATTCCGAAACCCATAATTTAGGTACTGAAAGAATTACAAGAGGAGAGCTGTGCTTTTGTCGAAGAAACAATACACCAGCAACATTTGTAATGATGGCATTAATTTGGTTAAAATTGCCGTTAAAATTTGATTAATTTTCCGTGACTGCCCATTATTTTGCCAATATAGCGTCATAATTGCATCCAGTCGGGGTCGCCAGTCGGCTCATAGAATTTGTAGAGATATTAAACATTTTCTGCCAATCGACACCTACCACGATCGGTTGCAGTGATGCAAATAATTCAGTGTCCACCAATTAAAATGGTGCATCGCCGAAACATGAAAATTCCGTAAAGTTTACGTTTGCATTTTTATGGAGTGTCTGTATTCGTTTGTGTAAATATTAAGGCGGGAACGTTTATTAATAGGGGTTTTGTTCATAGCGCACCTATACATCGTTTTCTTTTTTTAAGTTGACTTTTTGCGATAGTCTAAAGCCCGCTATCCTCCGCGATAGGGTAAATGGTTAGGCGGAACGGACTCATTTTTAACTGAAATAGGTTTCCATTTCCATTAACAAAGAGTTCTGTTAGTCTTGTTCCAGAGCGAGCATTCTTATTCTTTTTGTCCGTTTGTCATTTTTGTTCGACTTTTGTTTGGTGGAAACATTTTCAAGGAGTTTTTTCTTGCGAGGTAAAATAATCATTAAAGGAAGGAAGGAGGAGAAGGAAGCGGAGCGGACGTCCGCTCGCGGTGGAAACCAGGCTTTACACCTGGGGCGTGTACAACATGTCATAATAGTAATTAGTAATAGGTGATACTCGTAATGGCTTGGTACATTAGTTAAATCTATTGATCGCCCAGTGGTCAGGCAATATTTCATTTAAATTTAATTAAGTTTAATAATAAATACGTAGCACAAAAGTATATTATCTCATTCGAAGTTCTTTATACACACTACGTCCTTACTCTTCCGTCCGCGTTATTTTTGTAGAAATGCGTAAATATAAAACTTTCGCTTCACGTATCAATATTTACAGGTAATCTATACTAATATTATAAAGCTGAAGAATTTGTTTGTTTGAACGCGCTAATCTCAGGAACTACTGGTTCGAATTGAAAAAATATTTTTGTGTAGGATAGTTCATTTTATTGAGGCTGTAAAGAAAGAAAAATCGTTTATTGGGGAGACCGGTACACACAACATTAACAAACAAACAAAAAAAAAGAAAACATGATAATAAAGGAATAAATTACAAGTTAAAATAACAAAGGTAACATTGTGTGTCCCACGGCTTCGCCAAATAGGTCCAGTTCAGCAAATTGTCGAGCAGCTAGTGCTCGACGCTGGTTTTCAACTGGACCTAGACGGTGACGTGACGGACGGAAAGCAGCCTTAAAACATCAAAACAAACGTGTTATGTGTGTATTTGTGAAATACCTACCTAACTGTAAGCGATACAACATCACTCTACGACCAACAGGAGCCGAGCAGCGGGGGATGATGAAACCAGCGAATACAGCTAGTTCTAGTATTAATTATGAATTTTTCATTAACCTTCAGTACCAAACATAAACAATTACCAACTCCAATTCTGCCGTCAACCTTGAAGCTCCCTTTACAAGCAGTTCCCACGTACTATACATACATACAGTCTCCCAAGATACACCCACTGGCACATCAATTCGCCCTAACTCTGCGTCTTTATCGGCCAAACATCACAAACAGCCGCGTTAGTCACCTCTCCGTGATAAACTCTGAGGCCGTTACACGTAAAACAATGCTACTTTATCATCACGTTTATCAGCCAGTTATCACTATGCGCCATTCGCATCAAACTGCTTACTTCTTCACTAAGAACGTGTCTGTTATGCTAGTGTTGGGTGCTGTGGTACTGTTCTCTATGCTAGTACTGGGTGCTGTGGTACTGTTGTCTAGAAACTAGTGTTGAGTGCTGCGGGTTCTCTATGCTAGTACTGGTAGGTGGTACTCTTCTCTATGCTAGTTGTGGGGTCTATGGATTCTCCATGCTACACTGGGTGCTATGTGGTACTGTTCTCTATGTTAACTAGTACTGGGTGTTGCATGTTGTCTATGTTAGTGTTGAGTGCTGCAGGTTCTTTATGCTAGTACTGGTAGTTGGTACTGTTCTATATGCTAGTTATGGCGGCTTATGGATTCTCTATGCTAGTACTGGGTGCTGTGGTACTGTTGTCTATGCTAGTGTTGAGTGCTGCGGGTTCTCTGTGCTAATACTGGTAGGTGGTACTGTTCTCTATGCTAGTACTGGTAGGTGGTACTGTTCTCTTTGCTAGTGTTGGGTGATTTGGTACTGTTCCCTAGAACATAGATTCTTTTCATTTTTGGTAGTGGTACCTCGAAGGTCAGCCAAGAAGGTTATCATCTTTAGAACTTAAAACGGGATGTAGTCCTAAACCTCTTTGATCATGGCACTGCGCCCGCGTGGTGGGTTACCATTACCAACCATTCCGACGACACGATTGGCTCAATGGCTGAGCCATCGACTGCTGTGTAGCGTCGCGGGTTCGATCCCCGCACGTCATTTGTATTATCTGCAAGTATTTGTTCCGAGTCTGGGTGTTTGTGTGAGTTCCCGTTTGTAAAGAAACCCTTTTAAAAGAAACTTAAAAACTTTTAAAAGAAACCCTTTTAATGTCGTTATTGTCTTTTCAAATGATTATGGTGGTTACAAGAGAAATCCAATTAATTTAAAACCACATTTTATCAGTATCATCTCTCCTCGAAGCCATTTTAAAATCAGGTTGTTATAATTAAATAGGATTTTTACACGAGCTTGAAACTGTTATTACAGCACAAAAAATATTACATCAACGAATACCTTTTATGCGCTGCAACTTATATTTTCAAGGAATTTATTAAAATAATGTATTAATTTGGTAAATTTTTGTGCAATTTATTCATTGTGAAATTAAAAAATTCTGTGAAAACATAAAGCGGTTGTGAAGTTTCGAATTTTACTGTTTGACCAAATTTAAGTCAATCTCTTGGGATATTTTAAATGTAGTTCAAAATACCCGCTAGCCTTATTGACTTAAAGTCTATGAATAAAGAGTAATTAGTATTAAGTCTTTGCTAACAAATTGACTAATTTGGCAGTCGACGATAAAACGTATTTATCAAGTAAACGAACAACTAACAACTTCATCTATGTTGATACTATGAATAGAGGTGTTCCACCAATGGCCCACATTTGAATTACGTCACGATGCTATGCAAGAAACTGAATAAGAAACGCGTCTTTAGAAACCCAGAAACCGAAAACTACACGATGGAGCCCGAACAATCCCTGTTTACGAAAGCATTTGACCTATAAAGGTATTGTTGTGGCAGATGCCACAAGCGGAAGCTGGTTTTTTTTTCTATGACTGCCATAAGTCAGTTCTATGGCGTTGTAATAAGGTCGGTTGCATCCCCGCATTGTAAGGGATGTTGACAAATGAATGATGACAATTATATTGTGTTCCTGCCTTTGTGATGGTGACGACTATATTATACTGCGGTGGGACCGTTGGATGTAGAATAGTTCCGTCTGCATGTTTTGGTAAATTATTATTCCCTGTAGCTAATTGTTTTGTAAAACTTATTTGGGTATTCCGGGCAAAAAGCTTTTCCTATATTTATTTCGGTATTAATAACTCAACTACGGATATTTTTCCCTTATTAGGTATTATTTTTAACAACCAGTCTAAGGTAAATCGAGCTCTGGTTCTAAGAACGGCTAATTGACGTAATTTTAAGGGTATATTTTTCTAAAATATCCTATTGTTTATAAAACCTTGGCTTACTCACCAATCGAAAGTGTTTTACAAGCTTCTTCGAAACACCTTGTTGGCGATTGCATAGCTATAACAAACGGAACAACATTACAAGCACGTTTAGATTCAACGGCACCCCAACACGTTTTTTGTTCAAATAAAAATTATAAATTCCCTACAAACTCACCACAATGATCCAGACAATGTACACGCGAAACTAGCAAAATAATGCGATTTCGCGCATCGCGACACACTAATATAGCCTAAGCTTAACAATCGACTATTCAGTGTACCGTGTAGTACCTTGGTCCGTGTCCCAACACTATTGTGCGCAACTTTTGTTTAGTCGAATTGTTATAATCGCTTGAATAGAGTTGTCATACACTTGTAAATGTTTTTTCATTATATTTTTTTTGTTATAAAGGGTAGGTCCCTGACTGTTGTGTAAATATACATGAGTGTTTTATTCCGATTATTTAGAGTGGGCGAATGAAATGTCGATTTGAAGATGTTGATTCAATCAATGACTTGTTTTGTTATTCTATTATTGTTTATTTTAATACACTTACTTATTGTTGTTGTTTTGTTTTGTTCATCATATTTTCTCGGGTTTAACTCATTTGTTTTGTCTTTGGTGTTTACTCGTCTGGCAAATAAATATTTCTTTGTTATGTCGAGTGTTTTTTGTAATAATCCCTGTTTGTGAGTTAGTTTTTCGCAAATAATTTATAGTAGGTATCGAGTGCCATTTCAGTACTAATAATATGACTCATCGTTCTTATGTACGAGTAATTAAAATACTTTCTCTTCTCATTAAACTTCTGAGCAATTATTCGAATATTATTTTGATTTCATGTTAATCTAAATCAGAATTTAATTCCTGGTTAAAAAGTTTTCTTTTCTACGCAGATGTTTGTTTCGGAACGGCCAACTATGTAGCTTCAACTTTTTGACTTCTAGGCGGTTTTAAATATGTAGTTTAGTTGCTTTGACTTAAATTCATTATATTAATGTTTAAACTAGCGATGCATCCGATACCGATACCGATATATCGGCGATACTTGGGGTTAGCCGGTATATCGGTATCGATGCATCCCTAGTTTAAACGAGGCTCAGATATGTCTTAAGATTATTTAATGACATACCTACAAGGATTGAAACAATTTCATAAATACATCACAGCAATATGCAATGTGGATGTGCCACCTTTGCTCACACGTTGTATTTTTTTTTATTCCATAATATTCATATCTCAGGCACGGTAATTACTACACAAACTTACCTTTCGTCCCTCGGATATCACAGTTGAAAAAAATATTTATTTCCTATTTCACATGAGAAACCACGGCGTGCGCGACACGTAGCCGGCAACCCGCTGGTTGATATTGTGCAACCGGGGTTGCCCAACCTTTGTCCAGTGGCCCCACTCGCCCCGGGGATCGGCCCGGTGTTTATTTGCAAACAAACACTACACACCGCCCGCTGCGCCACGCACCACGTCGATTTGTTACGATTTCTGTAATACGATAGTTTTGAATTTTAGTCGATTCTCGTTTCCTTAGTAGGGGTGTGTGAATCGCGCGTGAACACTACCCCTTCTAGAACCGCTGCAGCGATATACAAATGTAGTCCGAAGCTTACGGACCATAATCCGAGTCCGACCCTGTGAAGTTTTTAAGTACCCATGTGTATTTTATGCAGTATGTAATTACAGTATGAGGTTAGTTGGTGAAAAATTATCATCGTGGTTTACTTTGGTAAAAATGAAAAATATAAATACATACCATGTAATTAATTGTAATGAGTGTTTATATAATCTAATTATCATGATTCAACATAGCTTGTTAAAACTGCTTGAAATCCTGCTTGAAGGAAACGGAGCATGACGACGCATCCACGTTACTGTTATTTAAATAAACAAATAAAACATTGATTTTATTAACCCACAACGTAACATATCTATCGAATAACGTTACTATATAATGCCATTAAAACTCTAAAACTCGGACAATCCACTCCGACATGTCACCGTTTGATTTATTTTAATTTTTTTGTCGAAATCAAATAAAAATCTGGTTCCATTAGTTAGGTTCTAAAATCGTTATTAGGCATATACTTAATAAAATTCCCACGGAACTTTTATCGTGCAATAAACTCAAAACGGTAGGCAACCGAATGACGAATAAAAAAGCTATTTATAGATAATTTTAATAGACACTGTAAAATCGAAATGACAAATCCGAATCGAACATCGAATTGTATCGATACGTTTTATAACGATATCTTAGTCGATATTATAAAATTTGTTTTTCGAATGTTGATTGACATTCGGATGTTTTAGTGGTTTGAAGAAAGTTTTTTAATGTTTATTTTATCTTAAAACGGGTAAGTGTGCTACCGAAAAATGTGAGAATGTGAAGCTTTAAAATTCCCAATAAATATTAACAACAAAGTAACTATCTAGGTAGTCTAAGGTAGATAATTTAAACAAAAAAAAAAATGTATTAAATTATGCTTGTTTGAAGTCAGTTTTTTAAAGTTTTATTTTTTTTTATTTTAACCTTTTCAGTTTAGATATTCAACAAAAACTTAGTATCTTATATATCTAATCGTCTTTGAAAATCTACAATCCAAGTAAGCAACAAAAACGGATCTATGCGGGCAAAGTCACGAGATATTCATTATTGTTACATACTAAAACCTTCCCCAGAAGTAACAGTTCTCCTGTATTTTTGTATGTCCGCGATTGTCTCGCGTTTGGCTGAACCGATTTTGAATTGATTTTCAGAAAGTATTCGTTACATTTTGGAGAAGGTTTTGCCTGCATGGATCCGTTTTTACTTACTTGGATTGTAGATTTTCACACGCCGATTATATGAAGATTTATGTTGATTACTTGAACGAAAAAGGGGAAAATAAACAAGTGGGGTCCAGTTGAAAGACTCCTGAATAATATCTCTTTAAAATCCTTCGAACGATGAATTTATAATACCTACAAACCATTACAGCTTCTATCATAAAACTAAGTTCAATGCAACGGCTATTATCACTGTATAAGTAACTCTAAACCGTTTCTAAGATAACAAGATCGGCTAACTCCACTGAAGCCACACTTAAAATTTCTTGTTTATTACTTTTATTGGTAGCCAAAGTAAACAAATTAAAGCCGAGTGTATTTTATAATCGTGTTAATTGAAAACATTTCGGTGACGGCCATCAAGAGTTTATAAAATTTTATGTTATTATCAAATAGATGAGATTTTTCTGTCGCTCTGCCGCGTTGTTGAAGAACTTTCTGTCACTTTGGTTTGTTTAGTAGCTGTTGGTCTCGAATTTTACTACAAATTGCGAAATTTTGTAAGGAAGAATGGATGAATGAATATTTCTTACTATTAGGATGGAATTTAGAATAGAATAGAATAATATTTATTGTAAAAAATTAGTATACATAAAATAATTGTGCAAGGTCTTAAAATAACAGGTCGATCTGCATGTTTTGCCAATTAAGGCGTACAATAATAAAATATTTTTTGGTGCAGTGCAGAGCATAAATTAGAATTTGAGTCTACACAACAAAATTAAAATAAATGCTAAATAAATAAGAAAGATATAAGTAATAATAATAAAAAAATATATACATTCAGTGAATTTAAAAAATTGCGAAAATTTAAATAGGAAATTGGTACACGGGTAGTTTATACTCTGGATAAACGTAAAGGATATTTTTTATTCCTATTTTATTTTTCCGTGGGGTATTTTTTTAGCGGGTGAAGACGCTGGTAGGTAGTTATTAAAAAAGCTGTTCATTCTGCATAGTAAGAAGAAGGCATCATCATCAACCCTTTCCTTGGGGTTTGAAAAGCCCACTTCAGCAAATCATATCTTTTAAAATTTACGATGGTTAAATACAATTTAATTTAAATTTAAATCAACTTAATACTCGTAATACAACATCTTGTATCAATGTAAACCGAGTGTCAAGCAATACTTATTCTATTCACGTCAGAGTGGTTTCAGCTAATGTCCGCCATATTTGGTTCTCTAATCGTCCCAACTCACACGTAACTTGACATGTCGAGATAAATTTTAGACAAGCGATAGTCGCGCGCCCGTCTCGAGATTGTTTCAACCCGCTCGATCATTCCGTGTGAAAATACTAGAGATGTGACATTATACATATTACACTTTTTATCTCAACTTGGAATTATTCCACCGAAGAACCGAAGGCGACTACAAAAAATACAACTTTTTTAGCTTTTAACCTGATATAACCGAGAAAAGGTTTTCTGAAATAGTTATGCTCTAACAGACCGTTACTAGTGCATGTAATTTGCTATTTTTTGTGAGCAAAGTGCAAGGTAACGACACTAAGTTCGTTGACACCGTTCAGAAACACTTAAATTCATTGTCGGTGTTGGTGATTTATGAGACCACAATGGCCAATTCCTCATTTAATTCATATTATACAAAAACAATACAGAGCACAGTAAGTGCATTTTGAAATGCATCATTAAATAGATTTTCCGAATCATTTGCTGACATCACGCGGAAAAAGTTGCCACGTGCGTGCGAAAAAACTGTACACATTACAAATGGCTATTAAGTAAACTGTCCGAGTGTGTAAATGGGTGTGCTGTTAAATTGCAATGCAGTGTACGCTGTGGTGATGATAGTTTAATTGTATAGTGTGCGAGTATTTTTTAGATCGACTGCTTTTGGTTGCAGTTCGGTTCGTTCTGAAGTGGCGATTAATGGTTGGCGCGTGCTTCGAGTAACAATTTACTGGATAAGATGTACTATAAACTTTAATTTTGTGGACTAGCAATTTTCTGAAAGTTATATTTTAATTGTTACCTAGTTTTATTAACATACTGTACCATTTTCACGTATTAACATGATGAAATAGCATTGTTATTAATAAATAACAAGTTACGTATTTCCGTGACCTATACTCATAATTGGTCGAGTGTGTGTCACAGCCTACCGATATTGTCGGAGGACCTGCCCACCATATCCAGTTATCCGAAGAAGGAAAAGTATATGTAAATATTACAAAAATGTACTTCATATTACGTAGGTTCTCCATTAATACGAAATAGTTTGGGTAACAGGAAACATAATCCAGTTAGGTACCGTGATCGATGTGTTCGAATACAATTAATTATAATATTATTCAAAATATTTTGTGTTTTATGTTAATTTTACGTTTTCTACCGACCAATGTGGCATTAAGAAATAATTTGTGTAAATATTTTGTTCTAATTTTGGTTCATTAATGAATTTACCCTACAGTCGTTGTGCAACCTAGTACCTATCTGTGGTAACAAATTATACACAGATTATAAATGTATTAACCGTAATCTATAGGATTAATTAGTTCGCTAGATTTGAACTGATTTACTATCAAGTAAAACCAGATTACAGGCTTGTAAAATGTTCAAATAAAACAAAAATTATCTCCTCATCTGTAAAAAACAACGTGTGAATTTTACAAAGTAACTCCACATTTTATAACTTGTTGAAAACTACGACAAAAAATTTCTTTGTATGTTTTTTTTTTTTTAAATTACAATTCATAGAGAAACGGAAGTAAAAAAAAATGTAAAGGGATTCGCTTCTTTTGGGTTTCTTTTAGAGCTCAACAAAAATAAAGAAACAACATTTCATAATTTTATTTTTGTGCATCACATTTTTACACAGTTATAATGATCGTTTGTGCTCGTATGATGTGTCTTTAAAATGAATAGTGGGTGACAGACAAGCATCTCGGTACGTGTCGCGATAACTTTTGACATCTGCACGGACACAGTAATACGAGGCTTATTAGATACAATTCGTATGCAATGACATGGGACTTTGTGTTGCAAAAGTGCGACTATTTTGACCCATACTTCGTGCTTTGGTGAAGTTATTTTTTTAAGTTTCCTGGGATGGGCTTCGAATGTAAAGTTCTGTGTTTGAACGAAGACGTTATGCTATACGATATTTTTGCGACTGAGTTGAGAGTTTTATTAAACTTCACTTTTTAGAGACGTTTTTAAAAAATAATTTTGTTATTTGTACTTATAGTTTGTAATAAAGTGCAAATTAAATAAGCAGCAAAAAAAACAGTCAATTTAAAATATTCTGCCACACCATTTCACTTATAGTAACATAATTCATCGAAATCTTACGATACTTCTATTATTGTAATACATTGTAGAAGTTTGATCGTAATTAAATCAAATTATTTTATAAAATAATAACTGAATTTGCTTCAATATTAAATTCTAGTAGCCAAGGATGTCTGCTAGACTCAGGTAAATCTGTATGCCATCAATCCCTTCTAATTTAGCTATACGCGACTAAAGTTATGAGCTTAAAAATAAATCCGTCGGCGGTTGCCCTTACTATGTGAACCTAGTGATGCTACCGTCTCGAACACGACTGTCATAAAATATTTTTTATTTTATTTTTGTTTGAACCAAATGTTTTACTGGGCCCGAGTGGTGATTAGGTATGGCCCAGTAATGGGAACATTATAGGCTGATGATGGTGATGATGAATTTTTTTTAAACTATTTTTAGTCTCCTCTCGAGATTAAAAAAAACAGCCACTCTGAAACTTCAAAGTGAAGCCGCGTGGTTGGGTGACCATGACGAGCAAATTGTATTGTCATGGCCCCTTGACCCCTGTGCAAGTTTTCAAATTTATCAGCTTTTTTGGAAATCGGGTATTTGAGTGACAAAAATAGTCTCTCAGTTGGATTTAAATAAAAAAATATTTGACGCGTATTGTTTCTTTTGTGTCGTAAACCAAAATTCACCAAGATACGACACTTTTAAAATTGGCAAAACGTCACAAGTAAGCACAGTTTTTACTTGCTTCTGACCCCACGAGCCCGGGCGGGACTCTCGAATTTTGATGTGTTATATCTTTGTAAAATATCAATTGGTTCAATACATGTCCATTATTCTTCAAAACCCTTGCTGAAAACTAATTAAATTTGCAATTTTATTGATGCTGTCTAATTGCCTATTGGCGAAAGTTAAGTTGAAAAATTCCGTTACATACATACATCATACATACCTACATATAGGTGAAGCTGATAAAAGCGTGTTAAAAAGGCCTGCTCCATTCATTTGTACGACCAACGACTATTTCGTATTGGACAAAAACTCTCTTTTTTTTTAGCGTGGTAAAATCATCAAATGAGTCCTCCCACCCAGGGCAGAACGGGAGGGACTGTCAGACCTGTACTGACTGAAATCCACGGTGTCCTTCAATAGCCCTTTACGTTCCAGAGTCACGGTAATTTGATAAGTCCCGCGACCCCGACATTCTGGCCCTCAAAGGGGGGCCCCATAATCATGCTGACGCTCTTTGAGGCGCGCGTGGAACACAACGCACCGTCGACCCGGGCATGATCCATGGTCGGGCAGCGAGTCGCCCATTACTCGCCGCCCGCATGACCGCGCCTACGGTGGCCGGAGATCATCTTGCGACGTCCGTCGCCGTGGGCGTCTACCACTTCGGCTGCATGGGGCGGAGTGAGAAAGTGATATATCATAGTTTCGAGGGTTGGTTTATCTTTTGAAGCCCAACAGTGAAACACATATTGTAGGTATGTGTTACTACAAACTTATTAGGTATTACGGGCTACATATTTCATCGGAGCACAGATTAGCTTATTGCTGACACAACTCCACCACCATCATCATCATCATTCTGCTTAGCTTTTTCTTAACCATGCATGTTGGGGTTGGCTACCAGTCTAAATATCAGTATTACATGGAGCGACTACCTATCTGACCTCCACACCCAGTAACTGGGTAAGACTTTCGAGCTTCTGATTAACACTAACGATTGTCAAAGATTTACCAATGACTGCCGAGACTTTATGTATACGTATTTTCCGAGATATGGAGGAATTTCGGTGTGACATATATGGTCACCCATCCACAGACCAGCCTCAAAAACCGTGAAGATCGCCTTGCGCAGCGGTTATTATTAGCCATACAAATGCACCATATTTTCCAAATGCAGATAGTGAATAATGAATAACCAACCGAAATTAACCCCAAGCGCCATCTGAACTAGTTCAATGCAATGAGCCGTTCAAATATTTCCAAGTCAAGCGATCACCGAGTTCCAAAGGTAGGGTCACGTCGACTCGTCGCGGGCGATTGAAGCGCGACACCGCGACGGCAGCGGCGCGACCGACGCGCGGGGCTAATTAACGACACCGCCATCTATCGGCGACGCCCTATCAATCTCGAAGCGACAGTTTTGTTGCACATTTGTCGCCGCGGTATTTGGGACGAGTGTTTGTGTATTTATTTAGTGATTTTAGAAGTTCAAGTGGCTTAGTGCTCGAGGTTGAGAGTCAAGCAGTTGTCACTTTTTTTCTTTTGAAAAATTTAGCTTGGTTTCTTAATACATACCAATTTCCCCCTCTTCAAGTTGTATACAAAAAGAATACGGCGGGCGTAGCCTTTAGCCGTCTCTCCAATCTATATTTGTAGCTACCAAAATTAATCAATTCCGTTCTGCGATTAAGGTGTGGAAATTTTCTCGAACTTCTTACTACTAGCTAATGCGACTACTTTTTTGAAGATAAAATAGGTTTAAAGTTTCATATTCTCCATAAAGAAGGGGTAGTCTCTATCTAGCCCGGTGTTCTGTCTGGAGGTATTCCACGTGGCTTTTGTTAACGGATTATTGAGGATTAAGGATTTTACAGTATACACTCCGTCTTTCCTCTCAAATAAGTTGCATTTGCCTCACGGCCCATATATTTAGGGTCAAGCTGCATTTAAATAGCGACTCAAAATCTAACTTTATTTACTACACGAAAAGATACACATTTGCAGTATCGTTGCGTCACGTCGCGCCACTTCGCGTTTCGCTGTGAACTGACCCTATTAATTCGCGTACCTACCTACTAGTTCGTATTGGGCGTTGTAGGTAGATGTCGCCACAGTATTAAATGTATTTTCTTTATTGAAATGTATCTGAACCCAGATGGCGTTGTTAAAAAAATATAAACATGTCACCTTTTTTATAATTACTACTCATACTCTGAAAGTAGGTCATTAAAAGCCTGATGAAAGGTTTGAAAGTTATGCATTGCAGCCCTAGGGAGAATCGCTTTCAACTTGAACTGACAGCTGCCAAATTTAAAAAAAAACTGGTTCTATTTTGACATTTCTATTGAAAGATTTCGGCAAAATGTTTGACATTTTTTAAATTATGTGAACTGATAATACTGGCTGTGTAGCTGGACGACCACAGGACGAGAAAAAATAAACAGAATAAGCGGGAAAGCGACAACAGATCATTCATTTTTTTTACTTGATCTAACTATTTAAGTTCTTATTTTTACTTTCCTCGTATTTGTAATGAAGAGCACAGTGTTTACCTCGGGTAAATTACTTATTTAGTCCCTCGAACTATTAGCGCCCTAACTACGTTAAGTACCGGCGCCAAACCCCGTCTCGGGACTAAATATTATGTAACTTTCATCCCTTACAATATACTATTGTAATTCTTACTTTGAACTGATCATTATTATGTACATTTATATTATGGGACTATAGGACAGTGTAGATATCTCTATTTTTTATTTAAATTCCTATGAATAGTGTTTAGTAGAGGTATTCTTCCATTCTCTTTCATCCCGAGTCTTGGACTCTGCTCGCCCCTTTGAAACTAAGTACTGTGTACCGTATCGAGTGTAGTAAAGTTGTACACACGGCTACACCTATACATCAAGCAAAACATGTCCAGTTTGTCTTGCGATCGCTCTGCATGAGTTTTCCGCACAATGAACGGTCAGCTTATTATACTGGTTTTGCAAAGCCCGAAGTGTATTTAATATTTTATGTCCCCAACACTCAAATTGCGCGCCACCACGGACGTCTGCTGGCATTTTAAAGTATTTCATAAGATGACAGGTGTTGAAAACTGGACTTACGCCTACAGAACCGAAGGTCGCATTTATAATGATGAACTACCTCCTCTGGTACAGTTATATGTAAAGATCATAGAACAAAAAAAGGTTCTGTAATTTCTGCCTATCCTCATTAGAAAAGTTGTGAGTTTAATCTATCTATACAAGGCAGGTACTCAAATTCACATACCAGAGGCCCTAACTATGACTTTTCACGTTTACTTTTCCATACAATAAACGCCGTAAATACATAGTTCAAGTAAGTACGCTTTAAGTAAAATATGGAAATCTTGTGATAAGGTCTCTTAACCTAATATTTTACTATGACTACAGACCAAAATACACGCAATAATTCCAAATATTCTTACCGACAACATGTCAATAATGACATGAAGTCATATGAGAAATAAATCAACCAAAGTTAGGAATACGATCATAAATCCGGAGTCGTACCTATATTAAATTCCCTGTGTGCATCATTTCATTGCGTTTCAGCCCTCTGAATGAAGCATTGTTGAACCTCCCGCGCCCCTCTCAGTCTGCTCAAAGCTTAAAAAATACGTACCTACGTATTTTTTAAGCTTTGAGCAGACTGACATTTGCCATTTCGCCAGACTGTATCATACGTAGCGTTGCCAGACGTCCGCTGCATAAAGCTGGACACAGGCTTGTTGGTTGCGTGTCCAAGTTTGTACGTGTCCGGCCTGTCCGGCTTTGTTTTTTTTACCGACTGACCCGTATGTATGTAATATTATCAGAACTGCCCCGTTTTCATATATGTTAGTCTATATCAGCGTCTGAACAAATGTGCCAAATTTCATAAGTGTAGGTATGTATGTATGTATGTTTTTATGTTTGTGCACGCATATCTCCGGAACTACAAGTTCGATTTAAGTAATTCTTTTTTTGTTGTACTAGGTATTGTTCAACTTAGGGTACACTGCAAGTTTCATCAAAATCGGTTCAGTAGTTTTAGAGATATGGATTTTTTTATGTTGTGACGGATTACAAGATTAGTGCATAATGTAAGAAAATTTTGTATTTTACAAGAATTTGGGTTGAATATTTAATAAGTAAACTAAAAAGGGTAAAATAAAAACTTTTTCAAAAAAGTAACGACTTCAAAAACAACAACAAAACAAAAAAGGGTGAAATAACCTAATTAATAACTTCTTTCGGAAGTCGGTGGCTAAAAATCTATGAAATATAAAAAAAAATAAAGCCACCGACATCCGAAAGAAGTTATTAATTAGGTTATTTCACCCTTTTTTGTTTTGTTGTTGTTTTTGAAGTCGGTTACTTAATTTCTTATGATTTGGTTTCCTCTCCTTTTCACACAAGTGTCCGGCTAAACTGACTGGTCTGTTCGGCTTTTCGATTTAACACCTGGCAACCCTAATCATACGTCTAGCGTTTTCAAACGCGTATTCAGATTCAGATTCAGATTCAGATTCAGATTCTTTATTTGCTCAAACATGTGTGTACATACAATACAATGCATGCAAGGTGTTAAAAATAATACATGGAGTTGTGCTAACATGTTTACCATATTGTCATGGTGTGCAAATATTTAAGTTTAGAATTAATTAATTATGAACCAATAATATTAATATTCATTACATTACAATTCTAATTTAATTGGATTAATGTGTAGATTTAAATAACACTAAATTATAAAAACATACTATAGTAAAATTACATAAAACAAGGATAATGTCAAGTACAATAACATTCAATCCATACATCATTATCAAAATCATTATCACATTAAATTAAATTAATTTCATTAAAATATATAAAACAGCATGTCAAATTAAAACGATTCACTTAAAAATTCATTAACATCATAGTATGCTTTACTAGCTAAAAATGATTTTAATTGTTTTTTAAATGCTTCTAAATTTAGCTCTTTCCAGGCATTAGGAAGCTTATTATAAATTATGGGAGCCATACAAAAAACACTCTTGCGCATCAGTGCCGTCCTACACGTATGTTGACAGAGTTGACTGTTATCGCGTCTATTTCTGGGAAACCGGTCTGCCATGCGAGGAAATAGCTCTGGATGAGATTTTACAAATATCGCGATTTCCAAAATATAAATAGATGGTAAAGTCAAGATGTTGTGGCTAATGAAAAACGGCTTACAGCTATCAGTCATTTTTAATTTAAATATGGATCGGAGGCACTTTTTTTGGGCTTTGAATGCGATAACTCTATCCGTAGAGAGACCCCAAAAAATTATACCATATCTAATAATAGGCTCTGCTATGCCGTAATAGGCGGTTAATAGGGCATCAGTTTTTAAAGTCCGCGATAGTTTATATATTGCAAATGCACTGTTGGCTAGTTTTTTGCTAATTACCTCTATGTGCGCCTTCCAATTTAAATTACGGTCTATAATTAATCCTAAAAACTTGGTGGAATTTACTGCGTCTATTACATTATTGTTATACATAATTTTGAAATTTGGGAATTTTAATTGTCTTTGACTGAAATGCATTATTAGTGTTTTATTTAAGTTGATTTTGAGATTATTATTTTCTAACCAGATTATTGCTTTGTTTAGCGTATTATTAATATCAGTTTCATACATATTCTTATTATAACAAGGAATGGTTATGGTACTGTCATCTGCAAACAGTGTCATACTGTGTTCTATACATTTAGGAAAATCGTTGATGTAAAGGGTAAATAAGGGTGGTCCTAATACGCTTCCTTGCGGTACACCGTAGTTGACGTTCCGTTCCCCAGATGTGTAAATTACTTCATGTTTAGTACTCGCATTAATTGTCGTTATTTCCGTTATTTGTTTCCTATCTTGCAAATATGATTGTAAGAGCTTTTGAACATTGCCTCTAACACCATATGCTTCGAGCTTTTTTAATAGAATGTTAGGCTGAACACAATCAAACGCTTGCGTCATATCGCAGTAAATTGCACAGATGGGTATATTTTTATCCATACTTGTCATAATTTTGTGTAGAAAGTCGTAGACTGCCATATTTATATTTTTACTTTTCCTAAACCCGTTTTGTTCATTGCAAAGAAGATTATGTTTATCTATGTATGTGCTCAGTTGATGAGAAATATATTTTTCGAATATTTTTGAAAAAATTGATAATAATGAAATCGGTCTATAATTTTGCATCAAATCTTTTTCTTGTTTCTTATGTAATGGCTTTACTATAGATTTTTTCAAAGAATCTGGGAATATTCCCTCAGATATACACAAGTTCATTATATGGCACAATGGGCCAGCTACAATATCAGCTACAGCTTTTATAATCTTTGTGCTAACACCATCATAACCAACACTATGTGTATTTTTAAGGGCTAAGATGATATTGAACATATCTATAGGCAAGCTTGGAGCCATAAACATTGAATCCTTCATGTTCGGGATATGATTTGTGACATTTACACCTGCGGTAATTGATTTGATTTTGTCAATGAAATAATTATTAAACAAGTTTGTAATTTGTTGGGGGTCAGATATAATTGCATTGTTGATACGAATTCTATTGATGTTATTTTTAGGAGTGTTTAGTTTATTTTCATTAATAATTTGCCATACCGTTTTTGATTTATTACTAGATGTTTGTATTTTATAAGAATTCTGTGCTTTTTTCGTCAAATAGATGACCTTACTAAACGTTTTACAATATTTTTTAAACAATGTTTTGTTATGTTGCGTTGGTTTCAATCGATACTGCCATAATAAATGACGTTTCTTTGCACTACAATGTTTAATACCGCGTGATACCCATTTCTGTTTCATTGATACTTTTACAGTTATTGGTATTTTAGGAAAGCATTGGTTATATATTAATAGAAACATTTCTGTGAAAGCATTGTAAGCTATGTTAGGATCATTAGATTCATAGACATCTGAAAATGACAAACTATTCAAATATGATCTAAATTTAATTACGTTGTCATTACTATAATCACGTCTAAGAATACGCCATTGCTTTATAGAACAGATAGTTTTAATAGGACACTTAAGGAGTTGAGCCGTATGGTCAGAGAGAGCAAAATCGAGTACAGAAGCCTTAGAGAACTTGCTGAAATTATGCGCAAAGTTGTCAATACATGACTGACTCACAATACGAGTTGGTTCATATAGAGCAAGTTTTAAGTTGTAATTTAGTAACAAAGTTTCAAATTCAATAGTTTGCTTATTTCGCTTCAATACGTCTATATTAAAATCCCCTGCTAAAACAATATTTTTATAAGACTTATTTACAAGCATACGTAGCATTACATCTAATTTTTCAATACACTCATTATAGTTGCTTAAGTTAGGTACCCTATATACACAAACAATTACAGTCTTGTACGCTGTTAATTCGATCGCGCAACACTCTAAAACACCACTTGATGAAAATTTTGCTATTTTTTTCAGTTCCCTCCATTGATGTCCTTTCTTTACTAGTATACACGTTCCACCTCGTTTGCTTGTCTTACGACTGAAACTGGCTGCTAAACAGTAATCCTTTATGTTCAGATGTTGTTCATAGCCCTCCATCATAAAATGCTCAGTAATACATAAGATATCGACCCATATATTCTTATCAAGTAGCTCATGAAGGCAAATTGTAAGATTGTCTGATTTTCCCAATAAACCAGCAATATTTTGATGTAATATGTAGAGGTGCTTAGTCGAGAAAAAAGTTGTCAGTTAGTTCGGTAGGTTTTTCCGATTCACTTATATCAATTTGAGATTGTTCTGTTATACTGGTAATTAAATCCAACAAATCCTTGAAAATTCTCGATAGGCCACGATTATTTAAAGAACCTGTGTACTTGTTAAACATGCTGTGGTCGTATTCGAGATTTAAATTGCTGTCTAATAGGATGGCATGACCATGCGTCAATATATCCAGATATAGGAGGTTATTAAAAGTCTCTACTCGGCAATTAAACAGGCTTGTATCAAAAGGGCACTTAAAAGTAGGCAAGCAGATTATTATATTAGTATGCTGCATGGTTTGCATTACGTTTCTTATATAAAAAATAATATCGTAGTAATTGTTGGTTGATTTAACGTCTTCTTCACCAAGGAATAATATACAAAAATCATCTAGAGTGAATTGTTGTAATTTTGTATCGAGATCCTTAAGCAGCTGTATTGTGCATCCGTGCGGTGACAAATAATGACACAAGTTGAAGCTGTTACTAAAGGATTTCTCGGCTATAGACAATAATTTGTTCTTTGTGTTGCTGCTTAGAATGCACATTTTACTTTTGGTGATATTCCTATTATTTGGTGGCTTATCATTGCTACAGCCTCCTTCAGAATTGAGGTTACTCAGGATTTGTGGTTCTTGCTGTTTTGTACTATTCTGAATTTCTTTACATTGCCTTTGTGCTGTCTGGAGTAATAATTCCGGGGATTTGTTGATGTTAAACAACTTGGAAGAACATTTCTGTTTTACTAATTTTTGTGTGGAAACAGTTTTGTTAGGAATTTCAGTGTTTTTGTTAGTTTCGATTTTTTGTTTCAATTTTTGCAATTCTTTTCTCAATGTAGTATTTTCAGTTTGTAAGCTTTCTATTTCATTATTCGCACTCGACAGTTGATTTTCTAAAAAACTAATTTTTTCCAGTAAATCCTTGTTCTCCTGCGATTCAGCGATTGATGAGTTAGGAAGGCTTAGCATAGTAGCATCAAAGAGAGACTGTTCTGACCGAGCTATATCGCAAAGCGAGCTTGAACGCTGTAGTTTTCTGTATGTAATATTATTCGAATGATCGTTCTCCATCTTGATATTAATTCGTTTTCTTCACTACTCTTTCGTTCAATTAGGAACAACACTAGCTAATTATTTATAGCTGTTTTATTTACTGAAGTTCTACAATTATTTGTACATGATTCATTTTCTAGCCAATATCCTTACAAAAAGAGTAGCGGCTCGTGGGGCTCGAACTCAAGACAGTCTACGCAGTGTACGTTTGCAGGCGGCCATATAACCAACGCGCCACCGAAACAGTTACATGACGTGTTGAAATTGATAATCAATAGGCTCTTCCGAAAAAATGTTTGTTAAAATGTCGGTTGGGTATTTTTAACACTGACTGTCACTTTGTAATAATAAGATATTTTGTTGTTTTGTTTTTTTTTTTTATATATGTATAGATTTTGTTATTCACACGATTCTTCACTAAGTAAACATTGCTTATTCTTCCAATAAGTGTCAAACATCACTCGCAAATACCGAATTTCTTGAAAAGAAATGTCCACATTTAAATTTAAATTTGCAAGGTTCACAGTGAATAATTTATTTAGATAACATTTGTACACACGAGTTACACTGTTTTCTTCACTTTAATGATCAATTTGAGTAGATACAGTTCACTAAACTATTTTATAGATCTTTAATACAGGAGCTCAATGTTTACGTTGCGGCTACCCACAACTTTTTATTCATTACGATTTACGTCCTGTTGATTCCCAGATCGGGCGACATTTTTATTAATAATTTATTGTAATGGAATTTTACAAGAAAAAAGATATAGTTCAACGCGCAACGACAGACGCCTTGGATATTTTCTACCAGTCGACCTTAGACGCAGAGACAAAGCGTAGCAATAGGATAGTTACACAACTAACTAGACAATATTATTTTATATTTATTTTATGATAGGTACGCGTTTGACCACATCATCGTCTTAACCATCATGCTTGCCTAGAAGAAACCTATTCACCGATGACTTGAAGACCCTAACACACCTTATAATAATAATAAACAAAAATTAAATACATACAATAAATAAACAAAAATTTTAGTTTGGGTTTGTGCTCCGTTGATGGCAAAGGGCTCCTTTTTCATGGTGAAATTAAAATTATGCTACTATCTACATCTCTTTCTAACGTGATATCCTTGTGATATCACAGGTATATCACGTTAGGCTGTGATACCACAGATATTATTTACCACAAAGATGTTTCGTGTAGATTTGTAGAATATACGCCGAAACTTGGTATTTGAGCTTACGCTTCAGATGTATCCACTGACGCGTGACGTCATTTCGGCAGACCGCCAAGGGCTTGAAAGGAACCATCAATAATAGACACTTTTATCACGACACTAGCTGTTGCCAGTGACTTCGCCCATCGATAGAATCGGGATATAACTTTATCCTATGTGTTACCTAAACGAGGTTATAAACTTTCTGTGTTTCATCAAAATCGGTTCAGAAGTTTTGCCGTGAAAGAGTAACAAAGATCCATCCATGCATCCACTCACAAATTTTCGCATATTCAATATTAGTAAGATGAGATAAGAAGTAAGATATAGTATTTAAGGCCCAGGGTTAAGCGAAAGGGACTGTTATAATAGGATTTACAAAAATTGCAAGCGAGCAATACAGTAGTCGGATATGTTGTGTTTGTAACATCTGATATTATAATTATTCTGAAAATTGCTTCAAGCAGAGGCTCTTTTGATAAATTTATCATATAAGCAATTTCCTTTTCAAAATTGTTTTTCCTGTTTACTTTTCTCAACTGTCAAAGTAATGAACGTTACTGGCAAAAATATGAAAAATACAGGTTTTAATGTAAACAATTTCTTTAATAACGGAGGCCCACGGAAGTTTTCGAAACTCTTGTGTTTGCTCTCGAAATGTAAACTTACCTACGGAAATTGTAACTAAAAGCTCTCCCACATAGCTGTTGTATAGCGTTACATAACATTGTGTAGCACGAAAACATTTTGTAACAACTTGTAACATTTTACTAATTAAAAGTTAGAAAACAAATTATATGCGACATTTTCTAGTGTCGGGTTGGTGGAACTGACCAAACGGGAAACCACGCGTGACCCTAGAACGTAAAGGGCTATTGAAGGAAAACGGTGGATTTTAGTCAGTACTAGTCCCTTCTGTTCCGCCAGGGAAGGATAACTCATTTATGATGATTTAAAAAAAACTCTCCAAAGTTATGCTACGATGCTCACAGGAATTCGGGGGCCCCGAGGAAGGGCAAGGTAATGAAATATAATAACATTTCTGAAACCAGCGATAAACTACGTGTCACAACTACACATTTTTAATCTTTGACCTCTCACGTTCGTCTACAGGTGGAAAGGGGGAGTTTAATGTAGAAATGAAATAACACAGATATGGTATTTCTGGTACATCATGCAATTGCCAAAGGTTAGTTATATTAAACTTATATATTTTTATTATTAAAAAAATAAGTACTTACACTTGACATAAGCTTTCTGAGAGTATGAAGATAGTTATTTGAATTTCATACTTATGATAAATTGTAGGTACGTTGTACGTTAAAGTTAATATGTACTAACAATGTTTATATATTGCTTAAGTAATTTATGAAAATTTGGATGAAAGGTTTGCAATCACATCTGATTTTGGCATACAGGACAATTATATTTTATGCCGGTAGTATAACCACCTGGCACGGTTAACGAATTCCACCCGGAGGAAGCCGCAGTCAGTACATGATAATTCTTGAACAAATCCTTGATGTGTGTATTTACAAAATGGAATGACCATTCTGCTCTTTAATCATTGGCTGGATTTTCGACCTTCGTAAATCTATTAAATCTTTTCTTGTTACTGTCCAGTTGTGATAGTAATTAAGGCATGGAGTACAGTGCATGTCCTTTCCATAGATTATCCAATGCGAGATCTAACTGATAGAATTAATCAAATCCACAGAAATGGATGCCATTTTCACGTTGAATTTAGCTTAGCGTCACGCGTCATGATACTGCGAACTCCATTTGTTTCGTGGAGGGTACGTAGGCATGTGAGAAATTAGTTTACTGTGCTGGGGCTGACGCTTTTAGGTCATTAAGTTTCATGGACTAATGAAGAGACTAAGCAATATAAAGAATGAAGAGTCATTTTTTCCAAAAGAAGATGGAAGAGTAACAGTAAATGCCTGGTCAGTCAATACGAATTACATAGTACGTATAAATAAAAAAAAATTACACAAAAAAAGTCAAAAGGTTTTTTTTGACATGCACGTCAACATCTTTTTTTTATTAATAGTACCTGGCCCGCTGCTCCATAGCCTTCTACAGTCTCCTTTGGGCAGTTTTCTCCCTCCAACTTGTCTGGATCTCTATCTCTCCAGCCAATCTAAGTCCTTACGTCACCGTTATCTAAGTTTCCCTCAGTATATAGGCCATGCTACGGTATCCTCTGCGTGACGACTCTTGCTTATCGATCCCAATGCATTCTACACATATAATTCATTGAGGACCAAGATCTTTCACACAAACTTGTGTCTCATTAAACAATGGTTGTTGTCTAGATTTTCATGCAAATATGAGTAAGTTCTCACTGAAGCTTGTTTACCTTTTAACTTAATTACATTTCAATAAATCAACAGACAGAACCCGCCTCGAATACGGGTTCACTGTTTGATTTGCTATCCCTGCAACGAAATGAAATGAAAATCAAAGTAACAAAACTATATTAAAGCCACAGATTTGAGAAAAAATCTAGAACACCATAATCATTTTTTTCCGACTGACATTGTTATTTTCATGTTCATGGTAGTTTTTATTCCTCTTTTTTCTTTCGTGTATTTAATTATTATAATTTATTAAAACATATCCATATACCATAACAGTAAACTTAGGCACTTTTCTTCTTGTTCCATGTCGGAGGAGCACCTACTTTCAGATTAAGTAACAAAACTAAGCATTTTCTAAACATGTGAACAGTTAAATTCGGACCTCCTGAAAATGCCTTATCCATTGTGCATAGAATTGCAGTAAATCGATGTAGAATTAACCTGGATACCCTAAATATGAACGATCCCAGCCATCAGTTCAGTCTTGTTCGGGCGCTCCTGTTGTACGGTTCACTGCAACGGGAGCTTGAATTTGCGCGGGTAGTTCAACTGCAACTGGTCACAAACTATTGTGACTACTGTTGAGACCGTCGTGTTGGCCGTGCTTTGAGCGCTCCCTGTGTTTTTGTTTGATAACACATAGACAACTTTTATCCAAAAAAAGTCACAGTTTATTAAAATTTCGGACTTTTTTGGGATCTCGAGCTGCTGACGCTGCATGTGCTCTCTCTAAATTAACTGGATAGTGGAAGTTCGTTTTTTATCCTTTTTTTCTAAGTTTAGATCATAATTTTGGACTATTTTTTTAAGACATAAGATCGGTTTGATGGTGGATAATTATTTTTTATCCAGTGGATGGTCACACTCTACCACCATCTTCGGACTTTTTTGATTACTTTTTTGGTGGAGACGCTGTGTTGAGCAATCCCTCATGATTTGCACAATGTTGGACAATTAATTGAACCAAGTGAATGCTCACAATCTATCACGATGTCGGACGACTTCAGTGAGATGGAGGTGCCAGATACCTGGATGACCGATCCAGAAGATGATAGTGCTAACTTCACAGGAGAAGTTCCAGAGCCCAGAGAGCTTGGAGATGTAGTCTCGCCTGATTTAGAGAATTGGAATCCTAATGCTGATTATCAAGAACGGAGCCAGTAAGTACATTTCATTAATTTATTGGCTCGCTGTGCTCGCGTAACTGCCTCGGCGTTTGACCCATTCTTCGCATTTCTTTTTCTATCGGCATTATCGTCGAGCGAATTGCCGTGTCATATTCGTTTGGCGTAGCATATTATTCACAAATAAAGCTTGCCGCGGCCCATTGTTGTTCACGGCGTGAAGAATCGGCTCGTTTCTAGCGTGCCGAGAGCCGGCCAAGTGCCGATAAAGGGTTTCGGATACCAAATATTTAATGCGATGCTTGTTAGGCTAACGCGGCGACCGAAACGGGAGGTATTGTTTGGGTCCATATTCTTTTTGTGCAAGTATTTTGTGAGTTCTTAAGGTTGTGGACAGGTAATTCTGGGTCGTAAGCTTTTGTTTCAGCATGAACATGCACAATACAAATGAAATTTGTTACACGATAAGCGATAAAAATGAAAGTGCTTTTTGCAATGGGAGTTATGCAGATATTGATTTATGTCAATTTTGTTATGAAAAGAAGTAATTTCTATTGAAATTCTGGACTCTCCATTTTTAGGATCGCTATATTATTCAAAGGGATTATTGTATTGATAGACTTTTCCGGTTAAATTTTACCTTATTATTTGCTCCTATAAAAAAAAAAGTTTCTATTTATAAAAATGTAGATGAAATATTATGTCAAGTAAGTATTATTCGTTTAGTTCTTGAAATTTTTAACTATTGTAAAATAATATAAGTGAACAAAAAATTAATACAGTGCTTTTAAATAAAAATCTTAAAATGAATGAATAAAATAAATTACCTAAAAACGTCTCCACTATCTAAACCTAACAAGGCGAAAACACAGTAAACTAATACAAACACTAAGTAATTTGTTTAATTTAGCTAATTTACAAGCGAACAAGGCTTACAATTCACGGTTGTGCACGATGCAACGATAACCGTTACGGTGACGGTTCCGAACCGTGTTACTATGAATTACTTGCTTTTAGTCATTTTCACTGCTATCTAGTACACGAGGCTAGATAAGCCAGCATAGCATACACCACCTACAAATGCAAGGGTGTCGCCAGCTTATGACTAAGGGACAGGACACACACAGGGACAATGGGGTATTATGTAGGATAAAAATATGAACGCCGAGAGCATGAAGCGTAAAGCCTCCTGCAGACACACGCGATTAATCGCGCGGGGCGACATGTCGCGGTCCATTCGCAGTATTTTTAGAGTGGAAATTAGCTTGGCTCGTTGTCGCAGCGCGATTAATCCCGTGTGTCTGCAGGAGGCTTTAAGCCTCGAGCAGACACACACGATTAATCGCGCGGGGCGACTTGTCGCGATCCATTCGCAGTACATTTAGAGTGGAAATTAGCTTGGCTCGTTGTCGCAGCGCGATTAATCGCGTGTGTCTGTTCGAGCCTTTATACTTTGGAAGTCTTTGCCCCTATGACGATTTAGCTTTACTTTATTTAGGTATGCCGTATACAAATTATACAAAACTAACGTGAATGCTGGTGAACGGCTGTCGTCGAAAGAAATGCAATGCACACACACACCATACCTATCTACTTACATATCTTTACACTGTTTAATAGCCTTGCGTTTTGGCAATTCTGATATAGTCGTGTTGAAAATGACGGCGATTTTAAAAACGGATGTCAATGTTAATGTTATTCTGAGTATTTCAATACTTTCTACAATATATACATTAAACCTTGTGCGATGCGGAATTTATTAATATGTAAGGGAGTCAATTGCTCGCACTTTGGTCGCTTTGCGGCTTGCTGCATTTGATCTCTCCCTAGAGTTCAAATGCAGCAAGCCGCAAAGCGATTGCCCCCCCCCCCCCTGGATTGGGGCGGCAATCGCCCAGCCATTTTTTTTTCAGCAAGCGATTAATCGCCACAACAGTGAAACCGCTTGAAACACACACACTACGATTAAAAATCGCGAAACTACTCTACCGAACGGTCTATCGAATACTGACCAAAAACCACCCGTGGTTAACGCCAGTGCGTGCGCGTCGACTAAGTTCTATAGATTACAGTTTTGCCGAGGCTTTTACCCGCAGGCATTTTGTAGCAAATCACGGTTTTAAAATCAGTCGCGGGAAAAAACCGCAGGTGCGGCCGGCTGTATTAGTTTTCTAGGGGCACAAATTCACGCGATTAAAAACCACAGCGGTTTAACCGTAGTGCGGCCTAGGCCTTAGTCTGTCAACGAAGATACGGGCCCTTCCGAAACTAACTCGAAACATTTTAGTGGACCATACTCCCTATTAGATTTTAATTCATAAATTCTAACAACACATCGGGAATCAGAAAAACAGTCCAATCATGTTGCTAAGTAATCTTATACCGTCAACGTCAGTGCGTACAGACACGTACAAGACACGTAAGTGTCTAGACACGACGTACCGTCAACGTCAGTTCACGCGCGTGGATCTTCAGCGCTACAGGTGTAGACGTTGATAATTATTATGCTTTCTTTGACGAAATCTATTGAGTACTAGTCTCCTCCACATGTCAATAGCATCAAGCTCAATAGTGTTAAGCCAACTATTTGTCAAAATCTCATACTTTAACAAATTGTTCGCCCTTAGTGACTAAGCCTAATCGAAAAAGCCGTGTACAAAATAAATAATTATCTGGTTTGGCACTTCAACCTATCCAATTAATTTTCTCATTCGAACATAAACCTCCTGGTATTGTGATAAAGTTGAAAATCGACTGGGAAAGGGTTGATATGTGAATCTGTATTAAGCTACTGGAATCTCTGTGTTCCATTGCGTAGTCGTCTTAATACACGAATTGATTTGTAATTACATCAGGGGAAGAGAGAGAGAAATATAGATAGAGAGGGAGATGAAGAATTATTTTTAATTATTAAAAAAAGGTAGTCCTGAATCAGGCTTTCCGTTTGGGCGTTTTCCAACTTAATAACTACTTATCAGATTATTTAATATTCTAGGTTTTGAGGTAGATGAGTTGGAGTACATATTCTGTAATCAGCTTACGTGCAAATTGAACGTGATCGATTTCAGGGGATTATGCGGCCTGTCTCTTTGTCTACGGACTGAACATTAATTGAATGCGTTTGAAATATTAATATTTCGATGTTAATTAAGCTTTTATAACGAACTGATGTATTTTAAATATCCACTAATGGTTAACGATATTTTTAATCTAAACCAATATAGAAAATATTTCAATTTCGTATAAAAACTACATGCTTTTGAATGTTGCCTCGGCCGTTTTTAATAATATACGAAAAATCGATAGTTAATCAAAGCTGTACGGTGTGCCAACGTAAAAACGCGGAGGATAATTGAAACTGAGGCAATATATACAAATGCAAATAGACAGCCGCGACCATTCACAAACACTACAGATTTATTTCCATAGCACACGCACTACAACTATCAATCTTTCTACCCAGTTGCGGTGAATATGGTACCGATACCTCGTGAGAGAAATACCGATACCAAAGTTCTATCGATACTTTTATTGGGTCGACATTTGGTAAACTAGTTCAACAAATAAAAAAACACTTTGGTTTAAAATTAATTACCAGTTAAGTAGACTGGTGCATATCCAGAAGTTTATCGAGCTATTAGTATACTAATTTGTGTGCGATATATTTTTGAGTGATACTGGATTTTAGAGATTTAACCAAATTACAGAAGTGATTTTTCGTGTAAATGGTATCGTTTCTACATAATTACCGATACAAAGAGTATCGATATTTTTTCGGTACCACATTTTGGGTTTGGTACGTTCACTAGCTTTTTTTTTTACAATTCCTACTACATTAGTGAATCGCTCGGTGGCTCTGAAACTTATGATCGTGTAACTCACATGTGGACAATTTATAAGTGACATGTGTTTTTAGATTTTTTTTAATCAATCGTTCTGTGAACATGCGTCTACAGTTGTAAATTTCTTTTAATAGTGTTGTGTGGAGACTCGTTTCTCTTCAATGATATTTATTTGATTTTGTGAGTTTTACTATCTGTAATTTGAGACTTGTAAAAAAGTCTTCTCGGAATATCTTGCATAGTATTGTTATAATTTTACAAACTAATGATAAATGCTAAAAACATTTTAGTTTCTAAAATGAACAAGCTATTTTTAGCATGGCAATTTTCTACTCTCCCTGTATAAGTACGAGAAATCCAGCAGAAAATTTTGTCGACATGCGATGTTTTTAATAACGTGGTCCATTTTTCTATAGAACGAAAATTAAAACGAGACAATATTTTTTTTGTCTTGGTAAAATCATCAAATGAGTCTTCCCACACAGGGCTGGACTGGAGGGACTATCAGACTTGTACTGACTAAAATCGACGTTGATCCTTCAATAGCCCTTTACGTTCCAAGCTCACCTAATGAGACAGTCCTGCGACCCCGGAATTTTGTAGCAACTAAATTTTTTACTCCTATTAAAAATATAAGTACGTAAGACAATGGTTTCATAGGCCGGGACTCGAGGTCCGTGGTCCGGGGACTTGTGTGGTCAAGATAGGATCGCTCGTGACTCACACCCACGAACCTTCGATAACTTCATTTCAATGCTGAGCAGGGTATGGTGCTAGTTGTAGTGTTAGACAGGGCAATGTTCTTTTAGAACTATGAAGAGAGTAATTTTCAGTTGACGGCTCACTTTTTCTTTTTATGAACTCTGTATATTAACATAAATTCGCTAAGTTCTTCATAAGTTGAATTCGAATTAGAAGTTATTAAGAAGCTTCATGTATTGTAATTTATTTTTTCGTTTGAAAATTTCGAAAGTGAGTAGGAGGAATTGGCAATGCAGGCGTTAACACTTATTATTTTAAATTAATGATTATTTTATTAACTATGTATTATTTATATTATTTTTCGACCAATCTCCTTTTTCCTATCTTCGTTGTTCGACGGCTGTGAGACTCGAGGAGTGTGGCTGGCCGTAACCCTCACGTCGAGTAAGGGTCAATTCACACCGAGCGCCTCAGAGAGCGACCCAAAATCTAACTTTATTAACTACACGAAAAGATAGATGTTTCACCGACAACGCGACGACGACGCAGCACGGCTCCGCGCGCTTATGTTAATAGCGATTCAAATCTAACTAATACTTACTACGCGAAAAGATATACTTACATTCCTACTATCGTCGCGTCACGTCGCGTCTCTGTGTGTATTGACCCTAAAGTGGACGGGTGAATTCACAGTGAAAGCTCTTTGACCGAGCTTTTGCTCTCTTTCTACGTAAACAAAAATAACAATTAGTGCAATGGAGACACGACTCAATTTCGTTTGGGGTTGTAGTTGAGTAAATGCAATGTGAGGATTTTAAGCAAAGCTTGGATGATTGCGAAAGCTTACGTCTTCGTTGGTTTCGTGATCGCAAACGCGACCGCTGAGCGTAGTCCTGGGTTCGATTCCGGGATCGAGCAAAAATTGCTATTGAGTTTTACCCCTGAGAAACTTCGTAGCAACTCGCAGTTCCGAAGTCGGCAGTATATCTTATATACTCCACGTTTTGGAAAGCATGTCAAGCCGTTTAACCTGTGTCTAATATCACTGCGGTCAGATTGCCGTCCCATTGGACTATTACAATAAAGTCACAGGACGCACATTAGATTTGTGCACTGTAATAAGGCCCGCACCGATGACTTTTCATATTGAAATTGGCTGCCGTGACCGAAATCGGTTATATGAACTATACCTGTCCTACGAACATCTTATGGTATCTAATATATAAAAATCAATGCCACTTTTCGTTGTAATGTTATAACTCAAGAACGGGCTCACCTATCCAAACCAAATGTTTAGGCTTTGTTTGAACTACTTAGTAGATGCTTTAAGTATGTGAAGTTTGCACAAAATCGGACGAGCGGTTCTTAATATACCCGTGCGAAGCTGGGACGGGCCACTAGTTTTCTATATAATTTGACATTTTGCCCGAGGTTGATATGACCCGTACATGACTGAAGAATAGGAACATTATTTTTTTCTACTTGTTAAACTTCATTACTCTTAGGACGATAGGAATTGTTCTGCGTTCTATAATTTCGTATATTCTTTCGCGTTTCTACGGACTCATTCAACGCGTTCTGAAGTTAACGTCCTTAGTTTATTTCTTTTTGCAATAGCAGGTATGTTCAACCACAATTATAATTGAAGAACAGTTAGATTCCTCCCCGCTATCACTGCATACCCACATACTGCTTAGACGTACTTCCAAGGTATTTGCACAAAAGAATGTTGTGAACTAAGAATTAAAATTATCGTGCTTCATTCTTTCTTTTTAAGCTATTGCATAGCTTTTATCGCGGGCTCTGAGTGCGGGCGGCGCGGCGACCGAATCAAAAAAAATCCAAAAACCTAACGAAAAAACCTAACGAAAATACTTGACACAACGCATCGTCTAACATCGTTTCAGTTCGGGAGACTTCGGAAATCATAAAAATATCCGTCATAAAAACAATTTGCTTTTTCTCACTAATTCTAAACGGCCAGCTACAAAAGGAGTTTTCACAATGAAACCTACTTATTAAATTCTCCTACAACAAAGAAGTTCTTTATTACAGTAGTACACCACAAACATTTTAAATAAATTATATTCTCGTTAAATATATGCGGCGTTTTCATTTCTTTAAAAAAAAAAAATGTTACGCAATAGCTTCACGGCGGCAGTCTCCGAGTACCACATGTATTTTTGTTTTTGTAGGTTTTACAGATAAAACATCGAAACACTTGTTAAAAAAATTAGGCACGGTTGGCGCCGTGGTTGAGAGATCGACCGTTGCAGCTCTTCGTATCACGGAACAACTGCAATTCCTGCACGGAACAATTTGTATGACTTGCAAATAGTTGTTCCGGATCTGGGTGTTTGTACATGTGGATTTAAAAATTTGTAAACGCACCCACGACTCAGGAGAAAAAATAAATAAACCAAAAGATTATTATAATAACTACACTAAACATAATATCGAGATTTGTTAATACCTACAAAAAAAAAACAAGTTTTGCTTACTGGAGCTGGAGCTTTATTTAGGTCGACATTTTGTTTGTTAGGGTTCCGTAGCCAAATGGCAAAAACGGAACCCTTATAGATTCGTCATGTCTGTCTGTCTGTCCGTCCGTATGTCACAGTCACTTTTTGTCAAAAGTATAAGAGCTATCCTGTTGAAACTTGGTAGGTAGATGTATTATGTGAACCGCATTAGGATTTTCATACAAAAATAAAAACAAAACAAATTTTGGGGGTGCCCCCCATACTTAGAATTGAATTTAATATCATTTTTTTTCTAAACTGAACAGTTTGCACGAGAGACACTTCCAAAATGGTAAAATGTGTCCCCCCCCTCCCCCCTGTAACTTCTAAAATAACAGAATGATAAAACTAAAAAAAATATATAATGTAGACCTCAACAAAAACTTCTAACGAAAATTGGTTTGGATGAGATACAGTTAGCAGTTTTTGAGATTTAGTACATTTTCAAAAACCGCAAATATATCATTGCCATTCATACAAACACTGAAAAACAAAGTTATTTTTATTGTTTGTGTATATTACTTACTAATCTCAATATAATTATATCCCTAATCTATGCTTGCTACTACGGAACCCTTCATGGGCGAGTCCAACTCGCACTTGGCCGGTTTTTTTTTAATAGCTTATAGCAAAGTATTCGAATTAAAAACTCATATTGTTTTATATTTATTTTTCCTGGTTTTAAATTTATGAAAGTAGCATGCGTAATTTCGTAGTCAAGGCATACCTTTATCAAAGCAATTTGTATGAAGTCGGAGTGAGAATTTAACGTGAGTAGCGTTCATTTATTGACTCTAGTTTCAAAGCATGAACTCGAAGTAATTAAAAAAGGGTCATTAACAGAGATTTTTGGAGATAGTCAGTTAAGTATCTAAAAAAATTCTATCGTTCAGGCGGCATTTCCTTAACGTCTTATTTAAAGCAGCTAAGAGTTTGATCTAGATAGGGATGGGACCACACGGGGATGTCTCAATCCGACGAGAACCCGCTATCTCGATCTTCAGACCCGGCGGATGCATTTAATTATCATTTTAAAACCAAAGGCCTCGCGCGGTCAGCACAGAATGACATTTATTTTTGGACACCGAACGAAGATAAGGATTTTTTGAAACCTCTTCAAACGAATTTCTGTTAGTTTAGAAATTATCTGCTACTATGAGATTTATATTTAGTTATAATATTACTAGCTGTTGCCAACTGCTTTGTCAGCTAACTCGAACATTATCCCACGGGAAGATAAAATTGGGATAAAAATTATCCTATGTGTTATTCCAGGTTATAAACTGTCTGTGTACCTATCATTTTCAATTTCATCCAAATCCGTTTAGTAGTGTTTTTGTGAAATTGTAACAAACTTACATCCGTCCAAATAGTGTTCTTAATTGGTCCTTTTCCTTTCAATGATTTTTTTGTCTTTAATGGAAAGATCATATATTTATTTCCTAACAAACTGTTTTTAGTTTTTTTTTATTTGCTCTAATTAAGAAGTTGTATTAAATTCAAAATCATTAATTGAACTCCGAGCCAAAAACACGTCGACAGTGCCCGAAGCGGCGACGGGGTGGTGTGACGTCATTATGGCAATTTCTATACATCGATAGTACGTGTTCCAACTTTGAAATTGTTTTTGTAGAAGCCAGTTGACACAGTGCTAAGGAAATTCTTTGTCATAGTGACGTCACAACCGAGGTGAGCAATGGGGTTGGCAACTGGGGAACTAATGGCGCTAGCATAGCTTGTTCCAAGCATCGTCATTGGTTCAAATCAGTTCAAATCTTAAAGGTACTTTAAAATAGTACTACGTCATTGGTCGGATTAGGACTAACCTATGGTGGCGCCATCTACAATTAGCTTTGACTGGCCTTCCCCATTGTTTGTGTTCACGTCGATTTTGTTTTTTTTTTTTCACTTTTAAATTGGTCATAATTAATTACCAAAAAATAATTAAGATTATTTCTCTTCTATGAATGTTCTAATTTGTGGTGGACTTAATAATTAAAAAAAACAATTATTTTTTTTCTAAATTCAAATACCTAATTTCATCCAAATGACATCAAAAGGTAGTGTTTGCGTGGAAGAGTTACAAACATCCATCCAAACACGTTTATAATATTAATAAGATTAGTAAGAATTCTCTTTATTTATTTATTAAAGTAAATCGCCGAAAATTAATCAATAGGAAAAAATAATATATTATACACTTTTTGTCAATTAACAAACGGGAAATATTTTCGGTTTGTGGTTTACCAATTATGGGGCTACTGAATTTTCCCTAACTTCTGGAAAGCATTTATTAATTGAGGTTTTGGTATAATACATAATATGTATAAACTTGTTTCATGGATCGTGAAAGTGTCATGTGATGACGTCAGAGGGTCTACTCTCTCAGTCTGTCAACGTAGATACGGGCCCGATAGAAAGTAACTCGAAACTTTTGAGTGAACCCTACTCGCTATTGGTTTTGAATTCATAAGTTCTGACAACAAATTTGTCGGAACAACTGTCCAATCATGTTGTCAGCAATTTTTAGATGGTACCACTAACTAATCTTTTGTCCGTAAGTGATAAAGAGTAAGAAACGCCCGAAATTTTATCCGAAACAATGGGATTCGTGCTTTTATAGTACCTACCTCTGATACGCCCCTAGTTTTTCCGCTATTTTTCTTCTGATGGCAACAATATGTCGTGAGCCCGGCAGAGCAACACTTTTTTTTCCTTTTTTTTTAGATATACAAGAACTGAGTCTTCTTGACGAATAAATAACTCCGACTTCGTCCAAAGTGCGTACCTAATCACTAACTTGTTTATGCAAAGTTTGATTACTTTAGATATTATCACCTTCCAAATAATGCAACACACCAGGTAACCTTCTCTAGATTCCGCGTACAGGGCAACCTATGTGTGCCAAACGTCGTCAGTGCGTTTACCATTATTAAAGTAGATTTTCATTCTTGATCCAAGGGGACCAAGGCTGAACTTCAGGCTGGAATGACACTGAGGAGTGTCATTTTATCATGTTCCTTGCTGTAGTCCCCGAGCGATGCCCTAAACCGAGGTTTGTGTCCTTGGCGTGTCGTTGTTTAGTTTTTAGCATACCATAAGCATGTCTGTTTAAGCAGCACACAATATCCTGTGATGCCTGCGAGATGATAATAAAAAGAAAGAAATTTAACCAACTCAGTGTCGACCAGCCACTTAAGCCGTGGTGACACTAACAGTTTCTAGAAATCTACTTTAGACTTGAACTTTCACATCATGAGCCTATAATGTTCCCACTGCTGGGACACAGGCCTCCTCTCTGTGAGAGGGAGTAACTTGAACTTTACTTGAGAACAAATTAATACTCATTTTATGTTAGACCAAAGAGAACGTTCTTCATCGACAGCACATGAACAACTTAAGACGCGGACTGACTACGATTTTAATCGCTTATGACCGCGTAAACTATTGTCACCACTATGGAGCGTCAATAAGATTGAAAATTGAAAAAATGACATTTGTGTTGAAATGTGACGTAAGCTGCGAATGGGCATTTATTTTACTGCTTTTCTTTAGATTATTTAAAATATAGACATAAAATTAAATAATGGTTCGGTTAAAGTTTTAAAAAAATGGAAAACCTACTAAATTCTTAAAAAAAAACTGTTGTTATCGCTGGAAATACAGAGATCTTCGACGTCAAAGTTTATTTTTGTGCTACAACTTCCCAATTTTTATTGGGAATATCAAACTCTTATTTATTATTCTGTTCGGTTTAAATTCTTCTTTATACCCTTCTCTGTTCACTGTATTTTTCGCGTTGCTTATTTTTATTACATTTCGTCATACTCGACGTTCTAAGAAACCAATTTTTGGGAATATGAGATAAGACCGCGCCTTAAGAAATGGCGGATGCACTGACTTGGTGCGCTAGGTCGCCTTCTATGTGGAGTCTAGGGGTTTTTCTGTGCAACACACATAAGTACCTACACACGCAAGTGCGAATTTGCGTGGGATGTGAAGGTACTCGAAATAATATGGTCTGAAACAAACGATTTTATGGCCTGTGGCGTTAGCGCTTGAGTGACAAGTGATGAGGTCACTGACTCGTATAATTGAAAAAAGGTTTTTTTTTATTTTGGGACAGTTATTATTTTCTCTTATGATATTAAATTTCACACATTTGCACTATGCAATTATATTATAGTGCCAGTATTAAAATTTTCTATTTATTTGATATTAATTACGGATAATCAGCGACCTTTTTTTGTAAGCTTAATTGCAATTTTTTATAATTACTACAGCGTAAGTGATGTCTTATAGTATTGAAGTATTCTCGAAGCGCAATCAAAGTTTTATAATTATTAATTACTATAATTTTCAAGGTAGGTATATTTAAAAAAAAAAATTTCTTAGGCAGCAAAGAATTTTTAGTTATTTTTAATAAAATTTAGCATAACTTGTGAATTTATGTTAACGGCGTGTACGATCGACCCTGGGGCCTGACAAACAATGAATGTTCGTGGCAAAAAGCTATAAAACTTTTATTTTTAATTAGCACATTGATAACACCAACTAATTGCTAGCTTCTGATTTGACATGAGTTTGTTCGAACTCGTGTTTGAGCGAAATCATAAATACCGTTTTGTTTTTATCTATCACTAGCAATTTTTAATTAAAATATAATATTATGATAAAATTACACTTAACAATAATGTCCTACTCCTTTCTACTGGTGAAAGATTTTTCAAAATCGGTTCTCTGATTCCAGAGATTACTTCCTTCAAACAAACTAATAAACTTACAAACTGGAACTGGAATGCAAAGGACAATTGAACGAACGAATTGGTTTTTAGTCAGACCGGTCCGGGGAGGAACGGAAGTGAATATTCACTTTCGTTCCTCCCCGGACCGGAGGACTTAATAAATTGACGATTTTCGAATGTTCAAAAAAAAAAAACGCAAGAACGGTTTTTCCACAAAGAAAGTTGTTGTTTTTTAAAAAACAATGGGTTTATAAGATAAAATACTGCTTATAAGACCTACTACCCACGCCTTATAAAATAGAAGGCGATGAGTTGGTTTATTGAAGAACTAACCTAATTAGAATAAGTTTTTTATTATATTTTAAACGGCTTCCATCGGAAAGCCGCCTTTTTCAAACCAGCTTATTTGTAGCGAATATCGCTGCAACATAAAATTATTATAGTAATTTACTGTGTTTAGTCTAAGCTTTGCACAATACTGAACAATTATCTGGCTCCAATCTTTAGTTTACTTACTTATTATGCAACAGTTGTTCAAATTAAAAATAATTTAAAAAATGCAAAAATAAGAGATTTAACTTCTATTTGACGACGATTTAAAAGTTGCTGTAAATGTCATGCGTGGCCACACAAAAATTACATTATACTTACATGTCCTCAACAGAATCATTATGATGAATGGATTACGTATACTTACGAATTAATTCAGCGAATACGTGGAACGTGAATATATATACACCGTGTTCCGGACGATATACATAAACTTCGACCAGATGTTCAAACCACGGAAGTAAGCATTTTTCATTATGGACACATTAATAAATTCTTATTTTTTATTTTTTGTTAATTTTCATACAAACTAAATACCTAGACGTAAATAACCCGATATGCATGCCTCTTTATCCGAATTGGCAACGTCGTATTTTCATTCATAACATTTGGCGGGCTGAAACAAATGAAATGCAAATAGTATTTGATAGATTTCAAATTAAGATCTTTCTCACTGCATAGCTCAATTAAATTTCATTAAATGAAATTACAAATATCTTTGTAACGAAGCCTTTTTAAGTACTACTTCCTTTGTTGGATTTGATTTGTAAAAGCCATAGAAGTATTTGCTAAAGTTTATGGATAACGTGAAGAACACGGTGTATATTTATATACACCGTGTTCTTCACGTTATCCAATTTAATTGAGCTATGCAGTGAGAAAGTATCTTAATTTGAAATCTATCAAATACTATTTGCATTTCATTTGTTTCAGCCCGCCAAATGTTATGAATGAAAATACGACGTTGCCAATTCGGATAAAAAGGCATGCATATCGGGTTATTTACGTCTAGGTATTTAGTTTGTATGAAAATTAACAAAAAATAAGAATTTATTAATGTGTCCATAATGAAAAATGCTTACTTCCGTGGTTTGAACATCTGGTCGAAGTTTATGTATATCGTCCGGAACACGGTGTATATCCTAATAGAGAATTCCAGTTATTGATTTGGGGTACCCCAAATCAATAACTGGAATTCTCTATTAGGATAAAAATCTTAAAGTGTTAAAACAATATCCTTCCTATATTTCCACCAATATAGACTATAAGACCGCTTTCACATTTTGGCGACTTTAGCAGCGCGACAGTCGCGCGACTGACGCGACAAACGCGCGGCTGTTGTCATAATTTGAAGGAATGTGCTACTGCCGCGCTACTGTCGAGCTGCTAACGTCTTAATTTGAAAGCGGCCTAAGTCCCTTCGTACACAGCGCGACATGAAGTCTCTTCGATCCTTACACTTTGGCATCCACTGATGCGTGCTTGTGTACGAACCGAAAAGTCGTAAGGTACCGGAGACATGCGTTGCCTTATGTACGAAGAGGCTAAAGCTCAAAATACTTTCCAAGTATTCAAATTCTCTTTTTAATTCCCAGATTATACGGATCAAAACGCTGTGCTCGCTGCAACACTCCGATATCTGCCTCGGAGCTGGTGATGCGGGCCCGTGACCTCGTGTTCCATGTACATTGCTTCTCATGTGCGCTCTGCAGCACACCCCTTAACAAAGGAGATACATTTGGCATAAGAGAATCAGCTGTATACTGCAGGTTAGTTTGGTATTTATTTCGCAGTCCTTAAGGTTATTTTTGCACTGTTCAGGTGAAGGTAACTTGGACAAATTTCGAATAGGTGAGCCGAATATATACGAACTAACTGCGTTCTAACTCATTAACTGTTTTCTAATCCGCACAAACTAAGTGCTCATTTATATGGGAAAGCGTCTGTGTGGCAAAGGATGGTACAGCTTGATTCGTACCAGTCTCGCTGTTAAACAAATGTGGTTTTGTTTGAGTATTGAAGGATTTAAATCATTAAATTCTGTCACAAAGATCTCTAACGAGGCTCCTAAACTTCCAGCTAACTATTCCCCGTTGAATCGTAAACTAAGAAAAGTTTCCTTCCGCAGGCTGCATTATGAAACCATGCCGGAGTATGGGCCCCACATGGCAGTGCCAGGGCCCCCACAAATGTGTCCCGTGCCGTACGCCGGCCCTGCCCCGGGGCCACACTACCCCCCATACCCCTCTCCTGAGTTCTCTCGGATAGACAATGATGTTCCTAAAGGCCCGTTCTTCAACGGGTCCACAGCGCCCCCACCCCGGCAGAAAGGGCGTCCCCGCAAGAAGAAACCTAAAGATCAAGAGATCATGGCTGCCAATTTGGGTGAGTTTCGCAACAAAGCGCAAAGCGAATTCATACAGCGAACTTATAAACATTTTAATAATTTTAAATCGTCATCGCATGTTACCATCTTGTCGGCTTTACATCGAACATCGGCCCTCGTTTCGCCGACAAAACGTTAACAATTTTATTAACACATTAAAGTCAAAACCGCACTTACCATCGCCAGATTATTGGAGCGACTTCCCGTGTGTTTGTTTTTTTAAATTATTTTTTGTTGAGATACAGAAACCAGTCCTTATCTGGTCAGTTCGGTCGAGCGACGGGAACTCTTTCTCAAATTTGAAATTAGTACGTTGCGTGCACGCCGACGGACTAAAGAGATAAATCTTAACTTTTCGGTAGTGATCGGGATTAAACAAAAGCAGGCTTTTTCTCAAAAATCTAAGTCAGCTTTATACGTAGGAGGATAGTTTGTAATTTTACATTATCAGCACACCATAAGCCAAGATAAAAGGGAATACTTTTACTTCTCGATAGTTCCAATAAGTCATTTCTACTTCTGGCCTTCAGCAAGCGATTAGTTCTCCCATCATCACACTTGTAGTCTGGTGCAACCAGACCACAAGCCATTAAAACTCGCACAAAGCCCTACACGGCTGTTGACAGGGCTTTAACAGAAGTATGGCGACACAAACCTCACCGTCTGAAATTCTACTCATACCTTTAATGTATGAAACAATAGAGTTGTTATACTGGCGGCAAAATATTATTACACAGAAACTGTACGCGTTTTTGCTTTCATTACGTACTCGCATAGTTATTAATTATAGCCCATAAAATTACCTATTTATGCGCTTGAACGGCCACCTTATAGCAATATTATCGTCACGGTTTATTTGATATGCGGGGTAAGCAGAACTTTAAGCGGTAAAGTGTTTGATTAAGGAATCTAGATAATTTTATAATTATACACTGAGTTACTCGTATATTGGAATTATTTTATTAATTATATTGTTGCACTTATAAGTGGCTCGGAACTGTTTTATGTAGTTGAATTCCGAAAAAAATGTAATTATTTATAGATGAATACGGTAAAAAACATGCACAATACATTTTTTTAATTTCCTGAAATTAGAATTTAAACCGTATTTCGTTATTTTAAAAATATTTTTTGAAATGAAATCTCTACAACAAGCAACTTTACCTCTGTATAATATTATCTTGAGGAAAGATTTGTATTTTTGTGTGTGTGAATGTTTATAATGAATAAACTCAAAAAAAAACTACTGTGCCGATTTCAAAAATGTTGTCCCCGTTAGTAAGCTACATTCACCCTGAGTAACATAGGCTATAAGAAAAGATAAGTCCACCCGTGCGAAGCCGGGACGGGCCGCTACTATAATATACAAATATTGAAGTCAGGATCCAGGTTATAAACAACTGAATCCAACTCCGTTCATAAGTTTTTGTGTGAAAGAGAAAGAGTAACAAAAATCCATCCATCCATTCAAACTTTCACGTTTACAATATTAGTAAGATAATATTAAGTATCCTCTGCGTAATCCTTCAGGGATTACAGGCGTGATGTTGTGTTTTTAATATACATACGTCACTAAAAGGCGCGTACTCAAAATCAAACGCGCGTTTCGATGAAGAAATGTATGCCAACTTTGTTTTGTTAGTGTTCTAAAATCTCACCTAATGGTCTAAAATAGCGCTGGAACCAGTTTCTCACGTGCGTTCGGGCAGTTTGCGTGCTTTAAGTTCATCATACTCTCGCGATTTCAATGAACCGAGCGATCCTCTTAGGATTTGTACGTAGTACTGTCTAGTGTCTACGTTTAAGAGGAATTTACTCGTGGAGTTATCGCTATGATTTGGCAACGGGAAGGGTAATTTTTTTGGGGATGTTAATTAAAGTTTGAGTGAGACCTGCCTCTTTAAAACCTAAAATTAAGTTTCAATCTTCTATTTGTATTTTTCGCTGGAACCTAAAGATCGGTATTTCGGGCTGCGAAATCCTGCATCATGGAAAGTTCTGTGACAAATAAAATAATAAGCCTTTTATTCCAATTTTTTCCTGGTAGGTACAGTTTTACGGTAGAAGCTTTTAGGTTATTTAATCAGTTTAATCATCAGATTGATATCAAATCAAGAAATCTATTTAGCTATGGATTTAGCTCTTGGAATAGTTTGTACTACATATTACCTATAATGTGCAATTCGGTGTGTCTCTTGTTAAGGTCTCCCTCAGATCTCTCCATTGTTTTCTATGTTCTGCAAACCTAATAAAACATGGCTCCGATTTCATCCTTCCCTCTTGTCTTTGGTCGTCTCTATTTTTTCTTCCCGTCTCTTGGATACTATAGGGTTATCCCGTATCCGCCTGTTCTATTTGTTTATTCCTCTTCGCAACATTATGCACCACCCAGTCTCATTTCATTCGTCTTTAACTTTTTTCGTGAAAAAAAAAAACTGCGGCCATACACATTTTTTTTAATATAAATATGAGACTATTTTTTTTATAAGATACTTACTACTATTAAAAAAAGAGTTACTCAGCAGCTGGATGGCGACTTTGTGAGCAATTTTTTCTCATCCATTGTCGGAAAAATAACAGGCAAGTTCGCGTGATCTTACTATATTAACCTCGAATGTGTAACATGCAGCTAAATAACCTGGTTACAGTAACCATTGTCATGCAGAAGAAAGCAAACTTTTTGGTGCATTGTTCGCTCATGAAGAATGTGGGAAATTCGGTGAACATCATAATATGTACCTATATTATTTCTTTTTGTTGAAGTTATGATCGGTGCGTTAATGAAATACTTTATAAATGCACCTCGTAGTTATAGTTACCCACCCTCAAGATAATTCCGTTAAGGGTTTCTATTTTACTTTATTTGGTGTTCAGTTTTAATAAATTTTACTATTAAAAAAACAGTAATTTTAAAACTAACTGTAAAATAAAATCATGATGATGCATTTAACGCTGATGATAAAAAAAATTGTCAGAAATGTGATCGTATTTATTTTCCTATGAATCAAATAAGTACCTGTATTTACACAATTGAAAGAAATTCTGATTACAGCAGCTATACTTTCAAGGCGTCAAATTTTTAACTATAGCCTCTCATGTCACGGTTATTAAAAAGAATAACTTTCACTAGTAACTTGGAAGGGTAATCACATATTTTTTACTGAAATTTATCTGTCGAGGGTGTCACCCTAAGTAACGAAACACCGAAATACGAGGTTCGATTCCCGTTCTATGTACACACATTAATCTTGTGTCGGATGGGGGTGGGCTGGTAATTTTTTGCTATGAATTTGTCGGTTATTATTATGGTAATGTTGTGGTGTCATATTGTTACAATTGCGCAGTCGAGGGCCCATAAAATACAAGCGTATGGTGTCATTTCAACGATAATTGCCCATCCCCCTTTTATTTTTGAACAAGTTCTGCCTTCTACATGTTTCAATTAGAAGTCCACTGCTGGACATAGGCCTCTTCTTGACTTCAGCCTCGTATTCATGGGAAACATTTGATTAGCAACAGTTGATAAACATTGTGATGAGCAGCGTAAATGTTGCTGTAAACTTTGTTTAAATCAATATCGCCTGTCCACACGGCAATCTGCGTCAAAATGTTGCCCGAGAAAGTAGTGCACTATTTATCATTGCTCCACGCTGTTCCAATGTTTATAAACAGTTGCAAACTCGTCCACTCACGTCAACATTTGTTGATAAACTGATGTTTTCCGTCGCCGGGCGTCAACTCTGCAACACGGCGTGATCAACTCTGCAACACCCAGTGTTGCCAGCAACATTTTGACAGCAACTCCGCAACACGTTGATTCAACTTTGTTGCTAAACAAATGTTTACCAAAAATACGGGGCTTTAGCCACATCACCTAGGATGTACATACTTGGAATGTCCAAAAAATTGTGGTTTCATGCGTGAACTTCTTCTTTCGCCCATCAACCCATTTCGTTTTATCTTTAGCGCGAAGAAAATTTAATTAAATTCCATAGGTAAAATTCTAAGTGTCTATTGGGCAATACATTTTATTACAAGTAAACTATTCACAAGTTTTCATTTGCTGCTAGACAACGTAGTTTGCAGACAAGAAAAGAACGTCATACCATCCTGTAAAATAACACAAGTTCTAATTATAATTAGAACTTATTCATTCATTCTTCAGGAAAAGTTTACACGAGACATTATAATGTCTTATTCTTACTTTCTACGTCAATATAAATATATTTAAATAAACAGCTTAATGATGTCATTTACTGCAAATATATCGTAAGCGTAACATATTATTTTCCCCGTAAGGAGTAACAACAGAGAACACGCATGAAATGAAGCCACCATTATTAAAAACATAATTCAATGTATTATTAATAAGACAAACCATCCGAATGTATTACACCGAATTACAATTCAACGTAAACACCCATCCCGTACTTAAAACAATAAAGACCCTGTTTAAAAACAAGGACTAAGGACGTTGCTCTAGAACGCTCGTAATTGGCAGATGACCTACATATAAGAAAATAATTGGCAGCTAGCATAATTCATTGCCTTTTAAAATAACATTGAACATGTGCAAAATACCAGTGTTGAGCATCGCCCAACCGGGGCTTGGAAAGAAGTTGTCTGGAAAAAAAGCAGCACGATCTCGACTTTTAATATACGTTTTTTAATTTCTCTCTACGTATAAGGTACACAATTTGCCTAATAGGAGCTAGTCGGCACCTGTCCGCTCAAGATTAAGCGATTAACGCTCACAATGCCGCCGTACGGAGTCACCAATAAATTATATGACACTGTATAGGATATTTTAAATAGTTATGGAGTCTTACTTTAGTAAAGCCTCGTTTTTGCCGCGTCCGGCCATTTTCCAGAGACGGTGGAGTTTTTACGACCAGTTCTGAAGTTGTTGGTTGACGTTATCAATTATATGGGAACGTAGGTTTGCGTAAGGTGGTGAAAGGCGGAGTCCCACGCTGAGCACGTGAGCCTCGCCTCGCCGTATACCACCACAGCCACACGTATGAAACGGTTGCTCAAAATTACGAACGAGAATGCTTTGACATGGTTTTAACTCAGTTAATGAACGACGAAGGTTTATTGTGTCGCAACCATGTCTACTTTTAATATATTTAACATAAATCTTTTATGAGTCTACATTTTCAGTACAGCAAGCTCGTAGTGGGATGAAACCTTTTATTTGTTTCATATGTATTTCCAGAGACAATATGGGGACCGGTATTCTGCTGGCAAAAGCCGATTACCTATACCTATTCATATTAACAACTCTCGGAAAGCAAAACTAAGCTTCACGTCCTTTTGAAATGCATTTTCATTTCCAGACATACATACATTTAGTCCGGTAATATTATTATTCTTAAATACCATTACGTTTTACACTTCGAAGCGACTGATAGAAATACCATGTAGAGCTTGTTTGATACATAATTATACATATAAATTAATTAATTACTGTTTTTGAATATTAATAGCGAATTAATTAAAAGCAAAATATTTAATTTGTTTGGACAGCACGTTAACCCCGTTACTTCTTTCCATTAAAACTGTTTACGTTATGAAAATGCCAAACTATCTGCTTAACTGGCTGGTAAAAATAAAATGATAACTAATAGAAAAAATAAAAAAGTTTTAGTAAAAAAAAAACAAAAATAGGAGCAATATAAAGGATGCATGAAATCACTCATGAAATGTACGTTATCCGATAATATATGTACAATATTAAAAAAAAAAAAGTATTGAAATGAGGTTTCCTAGAAATCTTTTATAGATAGGTATCTAGATAGATAGAATACTTTATTGTACACAAAAATTGTAACAAAATACGGTTTAACAATGTTCATAATTCTTTGGTTATAACGGCGGTTCATAAAAATAAATAAAAAATGTAAGACAATGTCCAGCAGAACACAATACTGTCAAATAAAAAACAATCAATGCCCACATCCCACCATTCATACTTCGACCGCTCGACAATAAACCAATTAAAATTTCATCGTTATTACAAAAACATAAGACGTTTACTATAAACAATTCTAAAACACTATCGTTGGATCGCCGCAGCTTCTCGTAGAGGGCGACTCTTATCCGATTGTAGCTGGCAAGGCACCCAGCCGGACCAGAATAAAGGCATGGTATAAGCACGTACCAAGACGTGACGGCAAAGGATGTTGGGTCTTGGAATGTTGGTGGGTTGGTGCATAGGGCCAATGTTGGAGCAAAAGTTTAATATGTCAAAAGCATTTGCCTGTAATGTATCGGTACAAATTCGAACATTACATTACAACAGTGAGGCAGGAAAATTGAGCTTTACAATGCGCACCTTGCAGTGACACAATGTGTAATACCTTGATACAACTTGTACCTATAACATTAATGCGCTCCACTTGTAATTTAAAGTGTCCGGCGGGTGCTCTAAAAGTCAAATCTGTCATTAAACATGACATACACATCTGTTTTGGAGGTAGTATTGTAATGTAATGGTCAAAGACCTACAAATGACAGCCGGGACCAACGGCTTTACGTGCTTTCCGAGGCACGGAGGAAACTCGCTATGTCAGATGGTCACCCATCCACAGACCAACCTCGGCAAGCGTGTCTTGACCTGGAAGATCGGCCTGTGCGTCTGTAATTATTTAGCCACGAGCTCCTCCGATTGATAAATATACCTAAGTAAAAAATCAAATTAAAATAAGTAAATGAGGATGGTACTTCCTCTACGACTACTGCTAGAGAAAACAATAGACAAAAGCTGAAAAAAAAAAACAACGTGTTTATGACAGTTTGATTAATGGTACTTACTGTAATACTTAGGTATAGGTCAAACTCAGTACGTCATTGAAAGACAAGACTGTTTACAAATTAGGTCAATGACCCCATTCAGTCTTAAGTTTTTACAAACGATTTGTGTTACATACGTAAAAGAAACACCATTTATAAATGTCTGTGCTAAGTCTAGGCATAAATCATTTGCTGATGTCATTTAATGCTCTTTTATTTATTCAATAATGATTGATTGACGTTGAAAACCATCAATAAATGAGGATAAATAGTAATAAATTTATAAGTTAAAGAACTTAAATCGACAACTATGGTTGTTATTGAAGTCTCAGATGTTACATCTGAGGCCTCTTTTTACGGGACTGTCTTGAAAGGATACTTGCGGCTCTGGAAGGCAAAGTACAACAGACAGAACAAGTTGGTTTTAAAGTTAGTCAAGTCTGAGTCCCATCCGCTTCAACCATGGCGGGTTTGTTGATTTTTCAACGTTAAAACAGGTGGCCTACCATGATAGTTCAGCCGTGGGAACGAGATGGCACTAGTATAGCTCTCTCGCTTTTCCTCAGCTACTCACGCTTTAAGACGTCAATTCACTAAATCAACGTGAAAAGTTGAAAACCTTGGTAATGCACAAAAAACGTTCTGTTGTGTTTTCAACGTTCCGCTCAACGCTGAAAGTCGAAATTCGAAACTGCAATATTTGCTTCAACGATCAAATATTTTCTTTAACACCAGTGACAGTTTCATCAAACAATTTCCCTGTAAGGAATAAATTGGAAGTCACTGTAAGTAATAAATTTATAGGGTATTACATATAACCGGCACCGTCTTTCTATTGACATCGAAGGAGGCGGCTAAAGACGACACACCCACGACACATGTGGTAGCAAAGATCTATAGCATAACGCCGAACACTCGTAAGAAATACTTGACTTGACTTGTAATTTACCGAAAGATTGTGTTTATCATTATCGCTCGATCATTTGATTCGCGTTCTATTCGAAAATGAAAAAAATAACAGAAGTAAAAAAAGAAAAATGTGAGGAGTCGCCTTCGGAACTTGGTAGCTTCTGTTTGTTCAGTACACTTTTAATGCCAAAAAGAAACCATTTACTTTCATTATTTTTTAAAGTTCATTAAAATTATAAAAATCATATAATGATTAATTATAATTATGTTTCATAGAAGCGTGCTCTGTGCACTGAATATTGTCGTCTATACTACATTATATTAAGAAAATCTACAAAAAAAGGGAAAAGGAACTAAAGTTCAGCGTTCTAAGGTACAAAACAGAAAAATGTTTCATACAATATATTTACTAGTAGCTGTTAGCAGCGTCTTCCCCCGCGAATAACTCAAAAAATATGACGCAGGTTTATAATACCGGAACAAACGGTATCTGATCATAGACTATAGGCTAACTTTGAGGCAAATTCCATCAAGATCTATTCAGCCATTCTGACGTTATTGGTTAACAAAAATATCCCCGTATAAGTTTAAGAAAAAACATTGAAAGCTGAATGGAAAAGGAAAAAAAATTAAAATTGAATTAAAACCACATCACATCTTCACATATAGTTGTTAGATAATATAATATAAGTAATCTTATATATAAGTAATCTTATATTTCATCTAAAATTTCATTGAAAATTCCACCAAAGAACAAGGTTGTTTTCACCTCGTAAAATGAAAATTCTGATTGCCCAATCCAATGTGATGATTTTGATAGTTTGGTCAACCAATCACACACGTTAACCATGAAATTTGACTCCAGACTTATTGATCTGTCACTTGAAAAGGACTCTGAAATGTTTAGAAGGGCCTACTGCGCATTCTGAGTGCGCAGGCTACGGGTCCGCGAATCCGTCGGCAGGCCCTTATTTTATAAGTACAAGTAGGCCTTACATTATATAGAATTCCACCCTTACAAACACATGGCTGAAATGAAATTTAGACTTACGATTCGATTTTCAAATTATTATTTTTTTCTTTAAAAATATAATTATAGTGTTTTCTAATAAGTTTGAGGGTACAGTTGGCCCTTTATTTTAGGCTCTCTCCTTTCCGTTACTCGCAATGGTTATATTTATGCTTACTTAAAATATACTTTATTTAAAACCATACTTATTATCTTCAATTAGGTAGGTACTACCGTAATAGATATCTTAAAATCTTTTTCAGCTACTTCAGCACAACTAGAAAGCCAGACGGCACCTCACAAGACAGATAAATATAAAGCAATTTATTTAACTACCTAACAAAAACGGACTACGTAGATAAATATGTCATATAATTACGGTTACCTTCCCTAAATATCCGAAAGTAGTGATAATAAATAAAGCGTTAACGGGCGAGCGGATAAAAAAAAAAACGTTTCCTACTTCAGTAACGGGAGCGGAGTAAGTAATAAGGACCCATCTGCTTGGCTTCACGTGGTGTCACCTTTTTAGAGTTCCTTGCCACCAATAAGGTTACATGTGAGGTTACGTTGACACTTTTAGTGGTCACAACAACAACAACTCGTACGTAGAGACTTGCACTTCAATGGACTTCTTCGTTATAACTGGTTGGCGTTAAATTTATCATCATAATTCTTAGAAGTTTGTCTCAATATCGTTATAGTAAATTATATTAAGCCATAAGCTGGGATATAATAAATTAGTTCACAGAAATAATTTGCCATGTAAAAATACTAATAGGATTTTATCAGTGAAATATTAATTACTTGTCCGTAAATAGAGCAAAAAGTATATTAAAGGTTCGTAGAAAATCTTATTATTAGGCCGCGGAACCCACGCAGTCAAATCAAAGACGTACACCTTTTTTCCTCTTTTGTCTCAACTTTTCTACCGAGTGCACCGTGTTATACCGCCATAAATTTTGTATAGCGTCCCTTCCGTGATTTATTTCCCGCCAAAATATGTGACATTTCTTTTTTATTTTTTTAAGTATCGGACATTTCGAGTAGCGTCCACGATCGTTGATAGGGTGGGCGCGTTCCAGCACCGCCGGTAGTTGGTTCAAATACTTTTTACATTTTTTATTTTTTCGAAACAAAACGGCTTTTGGAGGTGACTTTATTTTTTTTTTAATCGTGACAAAGGACAGTTTCGAATCGTTTGTTTGGTTGGTTTCCATTTTAGAAAAGGTAAAGTTGTTTGCTGATTGTTATGGCTTCTGTAAGAGTTGTTCGTTGTCCGTTGATGGATGGCTAGTAGTTGTATGGTTGTTTAGTGTTGGTACAAATTAAGCCGTCACACGCAAATAAGCTATCATTTTTCATTGCAGTGGCAGTAGTTATGATGTCAAAAACGATTTTGATGAGCCCACAAGTAGCACATCAAATAAACTTCAGACGAGAGATTTTAAGCGGTCGCCTCCTTCTGCGAAGCAGTCATGCTCGCGAAGGAGGAGGCGAGCCGCGAGAGGGAGAGGACAGCGTCCTCTCTCCACCCCAGCCGCAGTGGTAGGCGCCCACGGCGACGGACGTCGCAAGATGATCTCCGGCCACCGTAGGCGCGGGCATGCGGGCGGCGAGTAATGGGCAACTCGCCGCCCGACCATGAACCATGCCCGAGTCGACGGCGCGTTGTGTTCCACGCGCGCCTCAAAGAGCGTCAGCGGAGATGACGGGGCCAAAGCCTGCCGGGGTCGCGGGATTTATTCCATTACCGTGACCCTCGAACGTAAAGGGCTAATGAAGGATACCGTGGATTTTAGTCAGTACAAGTCTGACAGGGATCCCGCCCTGCCCTGGGTGGGAGGACTCATTTGATGATTTTACCACGCTAAAAAAAAAAAAAGAGATTTTAAGTAACTCTGTTCCTAAATAAACAAGGTTACGATTATTTAAAAATTTTCCTTAAATTTACTAATTTAATATTGTTATAAAATAAAAGAGCTCTTGAAACGAAAGTTTAAAGCCTCCTGCAGACACACGCGATTAATCGCGCTGCGACAACGAGCCAAGCTAATTTAAACTCTAAAAATACTGCGAATGGACCGCGACATGTCGCAGCGCGATTAATCGCGTGTTTCTGCAGGAGGCTTAACTTGAGTCAAATCATTCAATTTATAGCAAAAGCCGTTAAGTTTTGCAATGCAATTGAAATGCACTTTATCAAATATAATGGTGATATTAAAAACAAATACATTTTTTTGCTCTTGCAGAGTCAAATGTTACAATATCTGATTTAAATGTAGGATAAAAATTATATTGGCATTGAAAGGACACAATCACATTTTATTGCATATTTGAATAAACACTGAATGCGTTTAACTGGGTTTTTAATAGTCTCCACTTATATTGTAGTACATTGTGGTATAACATATCTGTCATTATAGTTGGTAGCACGTCTCCGTAGCCCAATACTGCGCTCGCGCAAAGCGTTTCTCTCAATTAAGATTTATTATTGCAACCTTTGAACGGAACCCTTCCCACTTACGTTTAACAATTTTGTATAAATTGTAAATCTTTATTATATTATTGTGTACGCAAATGAAACTTTCAAAATAGCCATTGTATTTTTATAGTATTCAGTCGTGCGTAACTATAATGGATTTAATATAAATATCATGTTTCTCATGAGGTGACAGGTTGCGAGCCTCATGTCCTACGAAACTCCCATTAAACTATGTTTTTCTTTCAATTCCAGATCAGCATGAATCCAATTTTATTGTTCAGGCAAAATGTTATACTGTTGAAACATTTTTATGTTTTATTACAATTTTTATTTCCATTCAGAATGTTCGAAGTTTATTCAGAATCTTCACGCTAATATTGTGTTTAAAGCCTTTTCGCCTATTTCAATTTATTGCCTGGATGCAAAAGGCATGTTAAATGTGATTCAAAATGCAAACATAATATTATATTATAATTCGGTTTTAACCGATTATAATCGGTTATAACAATATCTTTATATTTATTTGTATACTGTAATCGATTACGGCAAAATATAAATAAATTTCATTTGTGATTTTACGCTTAACCTTAGTAGATTGTTTTTACTTTATATTAGATCTTCAAGATTTCAATATGTCGTTACATAATTACGTAGGTATGTTATGTTAGACATAATTCAACAATTAGGTAATATTCTCATGACTTTTCATCAGTTCAACCGGTCCAATGTTCATCAAAGCAATTAATCATGTTTCAGTATTACATTATTACGTACAAATGAATATATGCCTGGGTTAAAGAAAAAGAGGATAAAGGATAGCAGTACAAAATTCCTAAAAAAATCTTCAAATGCTATCCTACATTAGTACAAATGTCCGGAGCTACCTCCAATGCCAGCCGTGAATATCTATAGAGAGGTTAAAGCCACCTTTCATCTTGATGTACACGTCACTGGCCTAATGTGATATCCATGTACATTTAGTTCCCGCCGCTATCTGCCCTGGGACATCTGTATCGGTGGCAAGACCAACATTATTGAACCGGTAATTTATTGCCGGGACTTAGGGACGAATTAAGAAATTTTCGGTATAAAACTAAGATGTTGTGGACAGTTCTTTTTTTGAAGTTGTTAGGTGGTTTTTATTGAGTGCTCTGTAATGTGAAAATCGATTGTCGTTTGCTTATGGGAACTATTTGTGACGTTATGCTAGAATGTATAGATACTTCATCGTAGAAATCTTCAGTATCCACCATCGTTGTTTTTCTGCAAGAGTAATATTTGTTAAATAATTTAATGTTTAATAAAGCTGTTACGCTCATAAAGAGCTAAGATAACAGAAATAACAGTAAATGCTTGGATGATATTGACGTTTTCTGACGTAGACTTTTCACAGTTTGTTTTCGCCATTACGAATGCTAATATCCTAAAAATAAACTTTACTGTTAATAATTATGGCTGTGAAGTGTAAAGTATGAATTAAAAACAGCTCACTGACTTACACGTGCCGCAAACTCATTCATTAATTATCTTCAATAGACTCACCTAGTAAAGAAAATGAGCGTGTACAGAGGAAAAAATAGTGATGCCTAAAAATTTCCGGTATTTTTAAAATTACTCACAAACAGCCGCTAAATCGTGCATAATTGAATAACCAAACTTTTTATTTTACAAAAAACACACATTAAACGCATGTCAGTATGTTTGTTAAAGTCCCATTCATAATGCCTGCGTTATTTTATTGTTTTATAGAAAAAAACACTGAACGCGGATATTTTTTTTTTGTTTAGCCACGTCGCGGTCACTCACTTATATTTTTTCTATTTGCATTTTATTAAAACAATTTTATTTCGTTAATTTATGCCAACATATAAAAATACAGTCGTGGATACATTAAAAGCAATGTGCTCATAAAATTTTTGTTTAGTCCGTAGGGTGCCATGTTATATAGTGAAGCGATGATTTTTTGTCGATGAAATTTTATTAGTGCGATGTATAAAACTTCACGATAAAATGTAGTCATAAAATTATTAATGATTCACAAATTAACTATTCTTTTTCGTCTTCTAACAAATAAAGTGCTGTTTGAATCTGCCATTATAATTTAGAAAAAAAAATATTTTCCTTTAATAACTAACTCGCCTCACCTTAGTAAATTCTCGTAAAATGTATTATATTAATGCAAATAATAAAACACTAGCTTAATTTCAGTTTCGCACGCCCCTTGCCAACATCACACATAGATATAAAATTACTAAACAGCACAAAAACCAATAAAAAACAAATAATTATCTAAAACGTGCTCCTCACTAACTCATAAACATTTTAATATTTCGTCGTGGTATCAATGTACGTTTGATATCTATCGTTTCTATATAACTCCAACATTTTAGTACTAATAATATGAGACTTGCTCTGTTGCATGATATAGTGTCCCCGGTAGCACCCCCCGTCGGCATGTTATGCGATACGACACATAATGCCGACGAGTGTAATAATTTTACATTTTTAATCGCGTCAACGACTCGAAAAAATCTTTAAGTGAACATGATTCCTATCTGCGTATAGACTTTCTCGATGTAGGGCCAGCATAAGGTCAGTTATGTAAGGTCATAATATTCCGTGTTAAGGTATACTCGTGAGTAGATTTATCGAATCGTTTACCTGTCAAGAAGGATGTCATCAATGTGAATGTGACGTAATGTGTTAATGTAATGTATTTTTTCTATTTGGTATCATCTATTATTAAATATGTATTTCAATAATTCTTGTTATTTTTTAAATGGTCCAAGTTAACGTGTGAAATAATTAAACTTAGCATTATGCTATGAAAATGATAATGGGCAGTTTACACTTCAGATCCAATTATTATATAATATTTATAATAATCACTGCCAAACAGCAATGCAATGTAAATATAATTCTTACTATGTGTAAAACTCACAAACCTGTTCCTGACTCAGGAAATGAAATGCTAATTAGATGCAGAAAATGCAAATAAGATCCAACCAAAGGTTACCTAACTCTGTGAAGTTAATTCCCTAAGCAGTTCGGTTTAAACATTAAAAAATATAATTTTGTGGCTCAAAAGGCCTTAGCAGTGATCAGGATTGTAAACAATAAAAGTAATAATGGTAATCCACAAATTATTATTCAATTTAATTATATCAGAGTCGAATTAATAAAAACAATGTGATTCTGTCATAAAAGAAACATACCTATTACCATTATTACCGCGGTCAACCACTTCGGCGTTTCGTTTTTGCTATTACTAAAAAATGTGGCCACCGGACGAAGTGTTATCGTTAAGGAAATCTCCTTTTTTTCCTTTCGGCCTTAAAAACATGAATGGTACGTACGATTTATGATATCACAATTCTTTTTATAACCCACCCGGTGCTTTTTTCTTAGTTTTTTTCGGCCCACACGTTATCTCCACAATTTTGTGTCTCAATCTATTAATAACGTCTTCTTTTAAAACGCGACGTTTTGTGTCGATGTTTATCGATAGTTGACGTGTCAGATGGTATACATCACTAGATTCGTTTTATGATTGGTCAGATTTATGTGTCGAGATCGTTATTGTTTTAATTCGTGCGTGATTTTTTTGTGTTTTCGCTGTAGTTATTGCAGCATCAGTGAATTTCTTTTTTATTTTATTTGTAGTATTTTCCAGTTAGTTACTCTGGGTTTCTAAGAGAGTCATTTGGATGCAATTACTTAGGTACAAGATTTTGGGTTTTAGGAGATGCTTTGGTTATTACTGTTTGGATGGTTGATGGGATAACAACCCGTCATTATTGTGCACTGTTTATGTTCAAGTTTAACACGCCACCACTGGGCTTTGAGAGTTGCCGACACATTTGTATCAAATACTGCTGTTTACTCCAGAAATACACGAAGTATATTGAAGGGGAAATTGGAGATGTGAAAATAACGTCAATGTCAGATCGCCTACATTCATGATAATTAGTATTTTCGGTACTTTGTCATAGTAGTAGTTATGCATCACTAAAGTTAAAGAGAAGCCTGCACTTTAATTAAGTTAACCCACCGATCTCATTCGCAACTCAAGTCAAGATTCCACGCATAGATATTTGTTCTTAAATTATAACGCCGTTTCCCTAACATCTAAAGACGTAAAAAAATCGCATGTCTCACTTTCTGTTTGCGGAGACCGTATCATGAAGTTGGAGCACGAACGCCTCAGGCTGCATTGTACCAACCAGTATACTTTGACCTTCCCTGCCCCCCTTATTAACCCATATTTACGGTAAAGGGGGGTGTTGACATAGTTTATGAGAGGTCTCAGGTGATTGGTAGCAGTTATCGGTGGTTGCGGAGTAAATCATGTCGAACAAACACAGGACGGGCGTCAACGCCGCGCATCGCACGATCAGTGTGAATTGTGTGTTTTTATGTTCGCGCTTCTTAAGAGCTATGGGCTAGGCAGAAAATTTAAATTCAGACATGTTTTGATCAGTGCATTTGGAAGAATATTTTAGTTCTAAAATCTTGCTTAAAGCAAGACATGATAATGAATTTAAGAGTCAACTCGGCTAAGTTGTCTCCTCCCATTAGGCGTAGAGTAAACAAAACTTATTGACTTTTGAAGAGCGTACAAGGATCTTTAAAAAATAAATTTATACGGACATCGAAAGACATTATTATTTTGACGGTAGCAATAACAGTTTGCATTTTAAGAAATCGAACATTCTCTGCGGTGCGTTCGAAAACGCGGTTCGTTTTACGTATCGGTTGCGGCCATTATATCGCGCCAACGGGCCCCCGCATAATTACTTACACGCTAATTGTTCGGATTTCGGAACGCACACTTGTGGTAAAAAAACAAACAAATAAATAAATTGACAATTTTGAATGTGGGATAGGTACTAAAGTTCGAAAATTATTTCACTTTTGAATGTAGAAGGACGGTTGGTAGTCATGATTTCGCAACAAGTTAATATGTAACTGTCAATCGGTTGTTTAATGAAAATATCTTATTTTGATATATTATGTATTTATCAGCTTAGGTATAAAGAAATTGTAGACAGGAAATTATTTTAAAATAGTCTCAACAAAAATAATTTACGTAATTGTAGATCAATATAAAAATCTTTAACCTAATTTTTGCACTCGTCGAAGATAAGGATAAAAAATAAATCTATCAGCCTTGATTTCCATTAGATGCAAGGCATGAACTTGCATTTCGCTACTTGGAACTTTACACTAGGTTCTTACTTTTTTATGGTTAATTAACTATTTTACCTTTCTATTCCTTTAATATGTTACAGATGACATAAGCTTAGTAAGGTTATTTTCACACTGGATGAAAAAACTTAATTTTAACGATACCCGGTCATTACACTCAATGCTCAATACCTTATAGCGGAGTTTATTCGTATTATGCAACGTTTGTATTCTGTGGTTGTTACGTAATCAGAAACAGAAATTCTTGACTAATTGTCACTTGTCACTTCGGTATCAACCTCACGAAAAACAAATTGAATCAATCTACAATGCTGAAACATTTTGGAACAAACGTACTCAACTGTACAGTGATTAGATTATTTGAAACTTCGAAAGGTAACAACGCGTTGTTAGCTTACGTTCCTACATTATTCGCTATCAATCACTAAGATTTTCAGTATCATTCGTCGAAATGCCACTACAATTATTTGAAATGCAATTATTCCAAATTAGCGATAGTCTGGCAACACAGTATACTGGTTTCTCGCTGTCCGATACCCTTAACCGCAAATCTCAAAGCGTTTCTGTAAACATCGCAGTAAGTTTCGGTTTATTTATTAGCAGCATTTATCGGTCGTTAAAACGAAGTCGCGGCACCGTGCCGGCTCCGTCACGGCGACGTCACGGTTCGTATTGTAACGGAAAACAATGCGGCGTGCGTGTTACGATCGATTTATGACCGTAGGCCTGCCATGCGTGAGGATCTCGAGCGGACCCGTTTCGGACTTGAAGGACCGCGCGAATTTAAATTCAGAACTTTGAAGTTGTCGATTAAAATTTTCGCATTCGCCTTTGAATTGCACGTAGGTTTCCAACTTCAATGTACTCGTTGGTTTGACTTTGAGTTGCTAGCTTAGGTGTTGAAATTGAAAATGATTGCGAGCTTTTCGATCATAAAGCTGTATGAAAGCTTAATCCCAGTGATATCGTGCATATATGGCAAGCACAAAAAGCGGTTTCACAAACTGGCAAGGTAGTTATTTTTTCTCTTTTTTCGAAAATGGAGGCGTCCTAGTTTTGTGAAATAACATGGTGGACTAGCGCACAATACGCTAATGATTGGCAATTCTTTGCTTTTTATGTCCACTGTTTGAAATTCGCCGCCAGTGGAACTTGGAACATTTTCAACGGAACGTTTTGTTCTATTTTCCCGTTCTCGAGTATTAGGCACGCTTTATAACAGTTAAGTACTGAGAACTGCTCTTCCTAGTACATGTTTGTCTATGAATTTTTATCCATAGATTGCGTATACCTACTCTACTTATACAACGTTGAGATAATGATATGAGAATGTTGTTGCCACAATTTCAACCATACTTCCTTATTTTGTGGTCCAATAATCATAATAAGGATAAAGTGTAGTCCGAAAACTAATATTTTGGAACATTACCGCGAGTAAAATATTTCAAACAACAAAGCTGTAGTTTTGTTTAACAAAAATATGCAAGAATCCAGGTCATCTCATAGTTGCCATTAAGATGTTAATAAATGAGAGGATCAAGTCCTGAACTTGTAAAATACGCCTATGAAATGGAAACATTTTATATATTTTTACATACCTTTTATCTTTATAGCCGTTTACGACCGTAATACAGACAATAACAATTAACATAATTAAATAAAAACATGTAAATATTGGCATTATCATGCAATGTGCAGATATAAAACAAATTACGATAATTTGGTAAATTGATAGTTGCCGATCGGGTTTCTTTTTCGCGATACTTACTTAAGTAGATGCAATTTTGGTTCTGCGAATTTTGCGATGCGATTGCGACTATAGTGCTGTTCCTTATTTGTATATTAACAATCATTGTTGTAATAACTGCTAATGCTAACAATTTTAGTGTACTAACATTATCCTTGTTTGTTGTAACGGTTCTGTTTAAATTACATACAGTAACGGTTTTTGATAAGCAACTTATTCTCCGATCCAAACTAAATGGTTTGAAAATACTTGCTTACAAATGAAACATATCTATCCCCATACTGTTTGTCCTAAAATTTAATGTTAGTACAAAAAATTCAGCATTTAGCAGTGTAACTGTCGTTGCCCAATCAGATATGAACCCTGAATACTTGGAGATGGGTTTCCGCGGCGGGGCCGGGCTGGGCTCGTCATCGCGCACCAAGCGCATGCGCACGAGCTTCAAGCACCACCAGCTGCGAACCATGAAGTCCTACTTCGCGATCAACCACAATCCTGACGCCAAGGATTTGAAGCAGTTGAGCCAGAAGACCGGACTACCCAAGAGGGTCCTACAGGTAATATGAAGTTTCTTTTACGGTATTTTTAAGCTTTGGTCACACATAGCGACTAATCGCTGCGAATGCCTACTCGCTGAAATAGTCGCCGCAATTTGATTTGAGCATGTTGATTATCACTTGAATGCATTGGCAGAGATTAAATAGTCGCTGTGTGTGTTCGAAACTTTAGGTTGTGTTTCTAACAGAGATGTGTGAGAATGAGTTACAAAAATTATAAAAGAAAAACTAATTTTGTGATAACATAGTTTGTTTTACGCACACTCACGCATATCTGGTGGAGATGCAGTGTAAACTGTTTTGTCGAAAGTACTGGCTCTTCAAATAACAACATGTGAATTAAACTGCTTCTATTTTCAAAAAGTTTAAGATTTATTTGAATGCTCTTTGAAACACTTGAGCTGTCAACGCCATGACGTAGAAATAAATAAAAAAAGAGCCTAAATAAACAACCTAATTCATTCACAAACAAACTGAAGATAACATGATAAAAAAAATAGTTAAAGATAAAAATAATCCATTAGTTATTTTTTCTAAAAAGAATTCAGCGGCTGACATGACGCAGATAGTATCGAATAATATAGTATCGATTTTATATTCGGTACGTAACAAATCGAGAGGTGTTATTTCACGCGTAGGTAGCCGCTTCATTAACATACTGATCAAGACGTTAGAATATGCTGGACTATGATTACAAGCAATATTACTGATAAGATAATATGTGCCTCGGAATGTTCCATTCTATACTTATTACCGTTTAGATGCTGGGTGTCGCTTATAAAAAAATATATGCAAATTAGGTACTTCGGCTACTTAGCACTGTCATATTTTTTAAAATTATTTTTAAATTTTATTTATTGGCTTAATAGGTATTGACAAATACTGTTTATTTTATTTAATAAGAGGACACTAGGCCTTTATTTGAAAACATTTTATCTGATAGTTATGAAATAAACAAATAAAATTATAATTATTAAAATGATGTGTCGACACGACGAACGTTTTTGAATTTCATTATTATCAATCAATGCACAAAAGCAGTGTAAAGTTGCCATTAGTCTCAAATGTTAAACTTTAATCGTTCGTTTATTAAAATTAAGTTCTCAAACTTCACTAAAATTCGACGGAAGAAACTTAAAGGCGTGAATAACATTACGATTTTGGGATTAATCAACATATTTTAATGAAATTAAACGGTACGGCTATGTATGGTAGAGCATTATGAAAATCGTAAGTTTTAATGCATTAACTTGGTCGACACAGCATCAGAAAATATTTTTAAGTCCATTTAAAACGTCGTTAAGTCCATAAACGGACAGAAAATGTAATTTCCCAGAGTTTTATTGACACAAAAAAAATGTTATCTTCTTTAAACGTCAAATCGACGCGGTATATTTGAACACATGTAGAGGTGCTAGCATGTGAGTTACAATACAGCAGTGACTCAAACCAGAACTCAAGTGTGTCAAACGCATAAAATAAGTCTTAAACAAACCGGTAGTTGAAAGCTAATGCGAATTTAATGTAGTCCCGATACCGCGTCGCTTTGCTCAGTATCGACTTATCAACATTTTGCATTGCGAATGTTTTATAAAGTTGAATTTTATTTATTCGTTTTCATCATCCGTTTTTATCATCACTCGTTTTGACGGCTGACGAGTGGTATTACCGAGTTGTTTTAATTTATAAACTGATAAAGTTGCAAGAACGCTCCAAATTTTAAATAAGTCAGTACTCAGTCATTATTTCTAATTTATATGTTGTTTTTACAGTTGAAGGCAAGGTAAGGTAACTGTAATAAATTATCCTTATATTTTGTTCTTTGGCAGCGGGATAAAGGTATGAGGTTATAGGAAAAAACGTCTTCGAAATGAGATGCCTGTGATCTACCACATACAAGGATGTCAACATGATTGGTTTCACAGAAATGGCGTGTTGCGAGCTCGAAATTGCACTCCACGCGGCGGTAATTGTGGCGTTATTATTGACCGCTATAATCAGTGTTCGCAGGTAGGTAACTCAGGAATTTTGTGAAACTGAACTTCAAACTAGTAAACGAAAGTGAAAGGTACATAAAAGCGTATTTTTGCGGTTTAACAAAGAAATGTGTCGCTAACTTCAAAGATTTCCCTTCTTATTATTTGTATTACAGCTTTCCAAATTTGAACAGCCTGTATTGTTCCACCAGTTAATTTTCTTTAATATTTATTAACCTTTTGCTTCATATGAAATAATTACTCGTACTTTCAGAGTGGACTTGCAATTCTGATAAAAGCTGCAACCATTGAGTGCATGAATGAGATAGTACAAAATAAGTAAACGTAGACAATATTTTATTTAAGTTGTTGCGGTAGAAATACTCGTAGACATAAGTACGTGGTGGTGAGAGAACGATCGAAGTTTATTCACGTTTAAAGTACACAAAAATGTTGTGCCTGCCGCTTTCTTTGAACCAAGATTATAAGTAGAAGCACACACTTCGGCTCGTCTTCGCATTTAACACTCTATATTGCATTTAATTTGTTTGCTACAAGCGGCACTTTAATGTAGGGCTCGTCAAAGCGCTACCCTTTGTTCTCCTAATTACTCGGGTAACTTGAAAAATTTCTTGAGTAACACGTGCGCTTACGTTTGTGACGTCACAGTCATAGTAACATTAACAATTGAGTATCGAATTGTTTTTGTTTTCGTTTGTTTTAAAAGTGAACTAGACTAAATTATTATTTTATTTTTGTGCAATTGAAATTCGTGATTGGCATTCTATGTTAATCTACAATAGTCAAATCAAAAATCGTATTAAAAATAAAACACAAAAAAAGGAAATTCCTGAAATCCTGATTGGAATCCAAGTTTATGAATCTGGGTGTATAACAAGAGTCAGAGTAACCTAAGGTTACAGATATTTCAGTAAGGGATGGGGCCTTCTGATAAGAACAGTTAAGATTGGGGTTGACGCAGATTGTGCAGTAATACAAAATGTGCACTTCGCAAATTGTGCAATTCGTAAAATGTGCACTTCTCAAATGGTGCACTTCGCACAATTGAGCAATCCTCAAAATGAATGTGAATATTATAAGATTCAAATTATAAGGTTCAAAATAACAACATTTATTGTTTTTAAGTAGCGATTGCATAGCTTTTATCGCGGGCTCTGAGCGCGGCGCGGCGCGGCGACCGAATCAAGGAATTCCCAAAAACCTAACGAAAAAACCTAAGGAAAATACCTGACACAACGCATCGTCTAACGTCATTTCAGTTCGGGAGACTTATTCGGCAATCGTAAAAATATCCGTCATAAAGTCAATTTACTTTTTCTTACTGATTCTAAACGGCCAGCTAAAAAAGGAGTTTTCACAATGAAACCTACTTATAAAATTCTCCTACAATAAAGAAGTTCTTTACGAGTATTACAATAGTGCACCACAAACATTTTAAATAAATTATATTCTCGTTAAATATACGCGATGGCGATTTTTTTCTTTTAAATAAAAAAAAATCTTATGCAATAGCTTCACCGCGGCAGTCTCCGAGTGCCACATGTATTTTTTTATGTTAATTATTATAGTTCTCAATTTAATAGACCACGACGGCACGTATAGCGCAGTGAGAGTTTGACTGCTGCGCTCTGTGTCGCGGGTTCGATGCCCCAAAAGAACAAATATTTGTATGACCTACAAGTAGCTGTTCCGGGTCTGGATGCTTGTGTATGTGAGTTTCCATGTTTGTAAATGCACACACGATACAGAAAAAAGTCAGGTGGAATTGTTATATTACTATCTCTTTATAAGAAGCTTGAAGAAAAAAAAAATTACTCACTGTTGGCAACTCCAACAAATAATGTTTTTTAATTTAAATAGCTTCTGTTTCCTTATGTCAAACGATCATTCATTCAATTGAGTTTGCAATAAAATCCGATCCACCACGTACTGAAAAGCCTGCCTTTATTATTTGTGTTCTCTACACCACAAAACCTCCAAGAACCAGCCCTGCTGCGATATTCCAACACTCACTAATGTAGTCGGTGATTTTCAAGTCTATTTACTCTGTTTTAAATCGTGATCTTCAAGTTTGGGTATCCCTTGTAGTATTTTTTACAGAAATAAACATTTTTATTCTCTCTCTGAGCAGTGGTGGCCCAGTGGTATCGGCCTCGACTTACGAGTTGTAGGTCGTGGATTCGAACCCGGTCAGGCGCATTGCTTTGTGTAATTTATTTCAACACCACTGCTCTCAAAACGGTGAAGGAAAACATCGTTAGGAAACCGGCATGTCCTAGAACCAAAAATTCGAAGACATGTGACATCTACCAATCCGCACTGGGCCCGCGTGGTAGATTACGGCCCACTCCCTCTCACAGAGAGGAGGCCTGTGTCCCAGTAGTGGGAACATTTAAAGGCTGATGAGGATTCTCTCTCTTCAATGTTTAGCCACCCAATGTTGAGTGTAGGTAGAATAGAAAAATGTTTATTTGATAATGGACACACATAATAAAAACACACAAGAATTTTGTTGAGCATTTCCACACAAAACCAGAATTACCAACTCTGCATTACTGGGCGAATGAACCTAGCGCTAGTTTTCAGTTGGCACACTTGGCACCGCGGCACACGGACGAGGGTAGACTAGACAAATAAAATTATTGTAGTGTATTAAATAATGTTATAAAATAATATTAAAAGGTGTTATAGTATAAAAAACTAGGTATCTTACAAATCTTTAAATTTTACCAGATAATTATAATCTCGTTCATAATAGGTTTTTCATTTACCACCAGTAAAATAAACACCATTTATAAACTATTTTTACCTATCAAAGCAGTAATAACATTTCTGCGGGCAACATCAACGTGTACTTATTTTTTAATAAATAAAATGTTTTCCAACATTCAATAACTGAATTTCACTTTTCATAAAATTGAAATTCCCTTTTATCTGTTAAAGTATCTGTTATGTCAGTAGCATACTTCGTTTGGTAAATAAAAATACATTTTAAAATGTAATTTTAATTACTTGATTGGTGTGTAACAAAAAGCAACTCAACTTTATACTTTTCGTTATAAGGTTGAAAATCTATTAAAGTTCAACAGAGCGTTTTCGTTTAAGCTATTGTCAAACAGACAGGCGAAGCGAATGCGATCCGAATCCTGTCATATAGAAAAGCGAAAGCGGTCCGATAGTCTATGTGACTGGCTTTAAGGGCGCATAACCCGAAAGTTGGCAACGTCGCAAATAGCTGTCAAATATTTACAACTTTTAATTAATTTAGTATATTTACTGTACGAAAATAAGAAATATTGCTCTGTAGTGCATTAAAAAAATTATATAGGAATGCAATTAAAACACTGAATTTGATGATGTAACCATTTCAGGTGTAAAAAAAGCATTTGGAAAGTTTCCAAATACTTTTTTTGCATCTAAATCTATTTATTCGGTGTTACGATATTAATTATTGCATTCCGTAATCAATTTTGTAGTGCACTACAGAGCGATATTTCGTATTTCCATACAGAAACATTGGTAAATTAAATAAAACGTGTTAGTATTTGACAACTATTTGTGACGTTGCCAACTTTGAGAATATGCGCTCTTAAACAATTCTTTTACAAATAAAAACGCTTCGCTTCGCGTTCGCCACGCCTGTCTGTTTGACAAAGGCTATAATATATATTGTTAGCCACTACTAGTTTAGGGGGCAGTTGCAGTTCTGTTTTCTTTTTCATTCGACTGTTACTTTAGTAATTGCAAATTTAATCCATCATCATCAATTCATTGCAATTCCATCAGGATGCTCTTCAAAGAATATAGAATAAGATTTTTCTATTTGTTATTTTAACCAAAAGTTAGAAATTCTTTTCTACTTTGTTTTTTCGTATTATTTGTCATAAACAGTATTGTTATTCTAATTATATTTTACAAACGTATGCTGTTCTTATTAGTTTTGATTAATCTCTTGAAGATTTACTCATTGCTCAAAAGTTTTAATTAATCACACACATAATAAAAACTATCTACCGGAAAATATTTTTTAACTGAAACGGATAGAAATAGGTTTCTTTCTTTAATGCAAACTTTTTTTTTCTTTCTGTGCCATATTGCCCAGACCTATGCTAGTGTGTGCTTGAGCTGAAATAATTAATTTCATTCATTCATTCAATAAGATTTTACTTGGTCTTCTGAATTACGCCCTATCTACCAATAAGGACAACTGCACGTTCTGAAACCAACTAAATGCACCAAGTTCGAACAAAGTGGAACCCAAACGTAAATTACATGACCCTTGTTTGGACCTCCATAAAAATTGTAAAGGCTTCCAAATGTTTTGTTACTCGTAGCCTGTATATAGCAACCTGTCTTTATCGTAGCCGACCCGATTCTGATATCAGCAGTATAAATATATCCAGTCAACCAATTATGCGAAAGATCCCCCTCTTCCCCTCGAATATTGATCGAGATTTTTTTTCTCAGCAAAAAGCTTTCGACTCGTCGTCGCCATATTGTGAAGATAATATCTTTTTCGTTTTTGCGCCTCGTCGCACTTTTGGCTGTGGATGCTGTGGACAACTGTTTTGTTTTACCTTTTCTCTTGATATTATCGGCTTAGATTTTTTTTGTTTTTAATCTATAACGTTTTGGAATTTCATTGTGTCCTTAGCTCATAAATACTTTCTATACACAACGGCGAAAATTCCACTAAAACATAAATTAATTTTAAAATGTTTAATTAACCGTTCGAATTACTGAATAGGTCGCATTGGTTTTATTATACCGCCATATCAAGAGGTTTCAATTGACGTACCCCAAAGGTCTTTACAACTCAATTCAATCACAAGAAACGGCATCAAAGAATTATAGGCACCAATAAACTCATAAAAACCGCTGTCGATGCCGCAATACCGCAGCATAAAAAGCTAAGCATTTTCAGCTATCCCTAAATAAAACACGACACGAGGGGCTGAAACCAAAAGATTTATGTCTCTCACCTCTCAAGTTATTTACGAGAATTACGAGACTAATTGCTTTTGATGACGAATTTGAACCTTATAGCTGTTGCTTTAAGGGTGTGGTGCAATTAAAGTTTGCAAAAACCTCAAAGGCTGGCGTTTGAGTCCACCTTTGGAGGAGAGATGCAGCGGATTGGAGAGTTGCCCTGACTTTTCTGCTTTCTATGTTCGTGTGACGTTATCCGCGTGGCTGGCACGCACTCGAGGCCTCAGCCTAGAGAGTATGGCGTTCTAAACGTAGTCTTTGAAAGGTCCCTATGAATGGCGTCTGCTTGCGCACTTACTGCTGAAAGCACGGCTCTCGACGAGCTTTGTATGTAATACTACGAAGTTTAAACATGTGGCAATCAATTCATTTGGATTTATTTTGCGAGGATCATCCGGTCATCTTTGTCGTTAGTACTTACATTCACTTGCCTCAACTGAAAGTACAGCGACTGGAAAATATTTAAATGTATTCACATGAGCGAGCGATATATGACTCCTTTGTTCGGCTTCTATGGAACAAACATTATTAGAATGCATTCTGTTTTTTTTTTGCATACTGAATAATTCCATTTATTTTCTCGTCCAAGATAAAACTAGAGGTTTCAGATAAAATTACGGTTTAGAATCACTTCGGGACGCAAACTGAAATGTTAGCACTTTTCAGTGCTCCATGAATTTTGTTGAAAAAACATTTTAAAATGGCCGTTCACAACAGGTGCGCTGCCCGCCGTCTAATTGCCTCGGGCGCCCCCATAATATATAGACGTACTGTCACCCGAACCCGACGCAGGCGCATTTAGAACAAACCACGCCATATATCTCTCCTTGCGTCCGCAATTACGTGATTTGTCACTTCACTCTCTTTTTTTCTTCTTCCTTTCTGAAAAATGACTCGAGTTCAACTGTTCAAGTAGCTCAGACGTAATTAGTCGACTGAAAAAGTGCCTTTCCCTGTTCACTTTATAGTGCGATCAATTCACATAGCTACTGTGTTTAATCGACTATTAAATTTATCTCATTCGATTAATTAGTCGATTTCCAATAAGCCCTTATTGGTTAATTTTATTTTCAACGGGTTTTGTGCGCGGTTGTACTGTTGTTCCCAAGTGTGATGTTCATATGTTTTAATAAAATTATCGAGTCCTTTTTAATTAGCTGGCGCAATTTACATAGCAGAATTACGGATTTAATCTGAAATATTGCATTTTCCTTCCCCGTTAGTATTTGCATGCCGCTTGTTTTTTAAATATGTTCTTACTTTTGTAACCACAGTAATCACTTGTTGCAGTTTACGATTCTTTAATCTCAATATTTTTGCGCTAAATGCACAAGGAGCGCCTGCATAATTTTATTTAATATTTATAAACTCCACACCAAAGACTATTTGTCTGTTATATTTAATACCCATTGAAGAGATAAATTCGTATGAAAAAGCAAAACATTTACTTAGTGATGTATAGCGTCTCTTCTTCCCGATCTCACAAAAATTAATTACGCAGTGCTATTTTTAAAACGTTTTCATGCCATGATTTCGAACTCTATAAAGATGCCTCTTAACGGCACACAAATATCCCGAGCAAAGGCGATGGCTCCCAACCCTCGCAATTAGTATCGGATGGTCACACCTTGACGTTCGACCGCGTATAATTTTACTTTCTAAGTACATTTTGTGACAATAATAAGCAAATTCCCACATTCAACTTTAAACTTTATAACTCAGTATTAAAGTCAAAAATTCCACACACAAATAAGATCAAATCAAACAGTCTAGTAATTAGTACAGGCGCGCTCAGCGACGCTCCGTTGGGCAGATAATTTCCGCTGTACGTTCAAAAGACGTCCATTTGTCATTTGGTCGCGCGAAGTCGCACAGAGCGGACGTGCCTCTCCCTACTTAATTTATTCAAATATTATTTATTTAAGGAAAACGGGACTATTAATCACATTTCTACAGTTTTTATTTACATACGCGGAACGCTGCTCGCTTTGATCGTTCAGACATTTATTAGAGGTCCTTATGCGGTATTTTATTAACCTAGAGGGAGAAGTATTATTAAATTGGGTGTCAATTTACAAATCATACATATTTCTTGTTTAAGTAGACAAGTACCGTGTTTGATTTTCTTTGATTCATTTTAAATTATCATAACTAATTGGTGTGCCGACAATCACTTTGAATTTCCATCAATTTGAGTGTGCCGTGTAGTTTCTTAATGTATGTTCTTTAATGAACACTCTTTCCAATTATGCTTTTAATTTTGAATTCACACCTTTTAATGGTTTTTAAATATTTGTTACACTGGAGTGCTATTCGCGTTGTTCTATAGGCATTATTTTCACACTATTTTCTTAAATGATCGTTGGCTCCTAAATGAGAAAATTTACACTTTCAGTGATGACTAAAAGCGTCCCAGAATAGAATTTTTCAACTGCAACGTGTCTATCGTTGTTGCCTCCAAGCTTCGTCTCAAGTAGGTACTCATAAATGCGTCAAAATAGTTCTACATATTTACAAACACTTCATTAAACATACCTAAAGCTATTTTTATATCTTAAGCGGCCATAAGCAGCTGGTGTTCATTTACAGCTACCCATTAAAATTGTCACGAACGTTTTACAATTATCGTTAGTACACTATTCGCGACATCTGGCATCACAAGCAAATTCACACAACATATTGCGAACATTAATATTACTACATCTTGAATACTATCGTCCTATAATGCCATGATGTGACAAAATGGCTTAATTTGCGTCAGCCATTCAATTACCTGGATAGTGTTGGGGCATGAAATGCATGTAATCAGTCATGTTAAGTTCGGGTTCAGACGGCGCTACCGTTGTTGGAATTGTGGGGAATATTTACATGGTAGAATCATTTTCATTAACAGAATTAAACTTTAATGTTGGGAGTTCATTCCAATGAAGGAAACGTTACCTGACGAACAATATGAAGGAAAGACGGGTAAATGATGCCGTGACATCTGATAGAATGGAAGAAGAGAAAATGGTGTATAGCCAAAATAAAATGTAGGTAATAAGGGCAGACAGATAATGATGAAAGAAACGTCATACATACATTTTTAACGTAGAAATAAAAAAAACCACTGTTATATCGTAGGCAATGAAATTATGTATTACCAACACTTGTTGCTCGCTTTTTCTTTCACAATACAGAAACATTTCAATCATTATCAGTCCCTATTTCGTTGTCCACTGAACCGCAGTGTCGTGTATACCCGTACTTAATACGCTCAATTTGGTCTCATTTGTTCTAGCTGGGTGTGAGGGGGCAATTTGCAAGCGGTTGGTGTCATTGCGCATTGGTTAGATTAATGGTCCGTGACACAAAATGAGACGTCAGAACAACACCGGGGAGGGAATGATTTTACTATAGCAGTCGTTTGTTTGAATAAAAAACACAATTATTCAAAAACGTCGCTTATTCTGCAATAACGAAATGATTGTTGTCTCTGTGTGGTTGGATAGCAGCGTCATGTGAACAAAAGCTTACTTTAAAATACATAGTTTGATTTAGCATTGGATTTTAGAAGTGTTGAATGAAATTGATTGGATGAACATCGAATGAACACGTTGGTAAAGATTTATCAGTTGACTTTACAATACTTGGTATTTTAAACCTTGGGGGGTCCGAGCCTTTTAGCATATAAGCCATTTGAGACGTGAATGGGCTAATCTCAGGGCATCCATCTCAAATGTTTAAGTCATTTAACAGTTCCGATATTATTTAACATCTCGTCATAAGCATCGGACCGGTGGCGGTGTTCACAAATGGTCTCAGCGTAAGTACAAACGGTAGATATAAATACTGTTCAAGATCATTCAGTCAATGTCTGGCGTCTGCTACCGAACTGACGGCAGATCGTATCTGAATGACAAATAGTGCTACTGTTGTATTCCTTAGCATTTAGCTACGGCGACAAAGTTTTAGTAAGCTCTTAACTAGCTAGAAAATAATATGTAACGTTATAGAAAAAATAATGGTCACTTTTGAATTCAGCTTCGACGATGTAAGTCGCTGAAATTAAATAAGACTTCTTGTACGAAATATGTACGTTTTTACGAAATTTAAATATGTACGGTTTTTCTTTAAGAATCTTGAAAGACTTTGACCTGGAAAACAAAGAAGCAAATTGTTTCTTCAAGCCCAACTCCAAATTATTCTCCCAGACGAACCTGAAATTCATCATTTAAAATACTTTATTTTAATTGAGAAAACTGTTGCGATCTCGTAAATTATAAAGTAACAACATCGAATTATTCACGCAAAATATAACTCAATCTCGCTCTTGACACCAATATATCTCAGAAATCTGACAATTCAATTTTTCATTAAACATATATCATTCAGTCATTCCAAAAAAACTAAATAAATACGTGCATAAAAAAATATATCGTTAACACTCGACCGCTGAAAAATTACTCGCATGAATATTTTCAATTGTCTTAAAGCGTCTGTCGGTAAAGCATATTGAGTCGTATGTTTCGGTTGGTAGAAGTTATTTTGGGTCGTCGGTTGTGCGTGACGGTATAACTAATGATGTGTCTGAGGTAGTGCTTATTTATTCGAAATGTGAGCGAGAATAGCGTGTCGTGTTTTTGGCCTTTGCCTCGAGTACGTGGTAGAGATTGTACTACGTTCCTACTAGTTACTATTCTGTTATCTTCTCGTACTATTGTTTTGTGTTATTTCGTCTGTCTTATTTGTTATTTTTTCGCAACAAAATAGACTAATGACAAGAAGGCTTACCTTTCTTAACTAATAAAAAATCAGGTTGCGTTAAAAACAAGTTTTAATACTAAACGAAACGTAATGAAATTGTGAAAAACTAAATGTTTGTAGCGTTGTTGAGCAATGTTGAGTTATAAGCCAACCAATTAAAACCTGAGCAAACTATTATTTCAGATAAATTAAATGAATATCTTATGTTTAGCAGCAATATTAAGCCTCCTGCAGACACACGCGATTATCGCGCGGGGCGACATGTCGCGGTCCATTCGCAGTATTTTTAGAGTGGAAATTAGCTTGGCTCGTTGTCGCAGCGCGATTAATCGCGTGTATCTGCACGAGGCTTTATACTGCACTAGCAAACCCGGCGAACTCCGTGTCGCCACCAGATGGCTTCGTTTTATGTAACATTTCGTTTGGTGATTAAAAGAAATTAAAAAAATTCTTTGAATTTTCCATGCTATAGACCTCACGGAGCCCGAGACCTTTCCAACGAATGCAAAACCGTGGAAATCGATTCGTGCGTTCTGGAGTTATAGCGTCAGGAAGGAAAACCCGACTTATTTTTATATAGTAGATTTAAATTCCATTATTAAATTGTATGGATATGATCCTTACAACTAAAAAAGGCACTGGGGTAAAACACACATCCTTTGATCCTTTGGCAAAGTGTCATTGCTAGTGTTAGTCCAGTCAACGAATGATTATAGAGGGAAAGTCTTGGAACACAATTTTTGACTTCATAACTTTGTTTAGACTAGTTAGGAAGTAAACATATCAAAAGTCCCCGCCTCTAGCCCTTGAGCTTTGGGAGGGGGGGGGGATTGAAGGTCCCATTTTTTGGTTTTTCGCTTATATCTTGGAACCTATGCGTCCTAGCGACATAGTACCTCAGAACAAAATAAAAGCTGATTAAATTTGCTACACGTTATGCAATATAAGTATTTCGATATCTTTTACAGTTTTCGAGATATATACTCCTGAAAGTCTGTCATTTTTTCAAAATGACAGACTTTCAGGAAACTAACTTTACATTTTTGCCCTTTTTTACCGGATAACTCTTTAACGATACAACCATAAGTAAATGCTGGCAAAAGGGTTGTGGAACACTCAATTTCCTTTAATAATACTATAATATTTTATCCATTTTCTTTAAAATGTGCTTTAGTCTAAGCTAATGTAATGTGCCAGCATTACATTGATACATACTCGTACATTGATTTACAAAGACCTTTTTTCAAAGACCAGGTACCTACCTTTTATAAAAAATATAATATACAGCATTTACATTAACATTTGAAGGAAAATAATATAGTTTTATTGAAGAAAATGTAATGCTCTAAAAGCTTTTTGCCGGCAATTATTAACTAGTTGCATCTTTGAAGATTTCCGTTCTAAAAAAGGTAAAATTAAAATGATTTTTTCAAAATGACAGACTTTCAGGAGTATATAATATCTCGAAAACTGAAGAAGATATCGAAATGCTTATTTAGTATAACTTGTAGCAAATTTAATCAGCTTTTATTTTGTTCCTGGTACTATGTCGCTAGGACGCAAGGTTTCCGAGATATAAACGAAAAACCAAAAAATGGTACCTTCAAACCCCCCCCTCCCCCAAAGCTCAAGGGCTAGGGGCGGGGACTTTTGATATGTTCACCTCCTAACTAGGCTAAACAAAGTTACAAAGTCAAAAATTGTGTTCCAAGACTTTCCCTCTATACCCTATTTTGAGCATTCGTTGACTGGGCTATGTCATCAAAATGGGTAATGTAATTCTTTAAACCAAGCATGATAATATACTTTTTAACATTTCTACTACAAGATCTAATTTTGAGAAACAGTAGATCTTATTCCATTCCATGCCAGCCCTTTCCAGGATGATGAATATAGAGTACTTGATTCATATTGTCTTTGCTGTAAAGCATTTTCTACTACTTACTTGGTTTAATCCTGTACAGTATACACTGTGTGCGAATTCCGTGGTGGGGACTGCGTTCGCAGCCATGAAATAGATCTCGAGAATCCCGAGTTGTTCCCGCGTGAACTTTAATATGCAGCGCAACTGTTAATAATAACTTGTTTAATTTAATTCTTAATGTTTGTCAAAATATCTACTTGCTTTTGTCACGAAATAATGTAAATATATACAGCTCACATCTCGGCAAGAAACCTTAGAACTCCACCTGCTATGAGTGCTTCAACACATCTTTTGCCTTTCACGTCTGGTCATACAAATATTATGCTGATTTTCTTTTTTCGGCCACTATATCATACTTTTGTGACATTGCTCACAATTTCTCAATGGATATTATTATTGCTCTTCTTAGTTCAGACAGCCTCATACGTGGATTCAGAGAATTATTTTACCAAGCCACAAAAAGAAGATGGCGGGATGAGTTAGGTAATAGTGACGACCAGTCTCACTTTTGTCCTGGATCAGAAAAGATGAAAGTCATGGGGAAGGGGCTCTCATGTCCAACTGCTGGACTTTAGTCCAGTTGGACAAAAGTCCAGCTGTTGGACAAAAGTCCAACAGTTGGATGACACAGGCTGACAGTAACAGTAACTATAAAGCTCGTTATCTTTAATTTTTTATATTTTGAACATTTTTATATCCTGTATTCGGGTATAAATGATGATGTCAATGATACACGCTCGATTGTTGTCATTCGTAGCTGAGCACATTGTCTCGAGACCACCTAGATGGCTTTATCTCTTTGTGACACTGAAGTCATCAATCCTCCGCAGTTTCCAAGCCATTCGTTATACTGCCTAGTGTTGGGGCTTGACTGTCCATAAAATAATATCGGTTCCGGAAAGCAGCCTATGTGATTGAAAAATCTTTTTAACTGAAACTATATTTTCATAGACTTTCAAGATTCTTTAGATGATTCTTATTATATTTTATGGTCCTTTACTACAAAATCGTCATTCTGAAAAAGATCTGTTTATTTCTTTTCCAGTTGACGTTAGCTGTTTTTTTCTTATGACTACTAATTCAAATACATATACCTAATGCAAATAAGGAGACTTACGTAATGTTGATTTTCAATGCCAAAACTAATAAATGTTAGTCATTTTTGACTTTCAAATTCAATGCTGTTTCTAAAGACTGTGATGTTAAAGAAATTAAAATAGACCGTTAAAATATGAATTTTAGTCAAATGAATAATTGTTATTATGTTTATGTAGATAATACGCACGTAACAGACATAGTGACTTTACACACGAAATTGAGCAGATACCTTTAGATTAATCCTATTCGCAACACTGTTTTGAAATACTATGCAAACCGACTGAACCTTTTTTTTCTGAACTGGTGTGGGGAACTATTAATTATCTGACTTATTTTTAGTTACTTTCCCTTCTGAAACTTACTTCAATAAAATATATTATACCTAGTGAAATTTTCATAATTTCTGCTTATATTTGTATAATAAGCTAATTCAATACAAAACGTGGACACGTTTTGTATTGAATTAGCTTATTATACAAATATACATTTAGTTCGGAACATAGATTCAATACTTCATAAATCAAGCTGATGTTCTCCTGGTTGTAAAACTATCGGTAACCGACGACTTTAAAAACAAAAAAAAAATGTTAGCCTTGTAGTAAAAAGTTAATACGACGTAAGTACTCGTAATGCAATGTCATTCTATATACGTGCAGATACTTTTTAAATCAAGCGCTGTTATAATAAATACAAGGAAGTTACTTAAAATATTTAGGTTATAATGAAGCCGCAATTATTTTCCTTTGATAACTTGTATTTTATAGTATCGATTTATTATTACACTTAATTAAGTACTTATCAAGTTATTGAACTTTGCTTTTTCTCCGCACAATCGCCAATCGACTGCCACTTCAGGGCCAAGAAAGAAACGAGCATCTAAATTTGGCGTAAGGCAACATCGGCCGCGGCCGCCATGACGCGGGGGGCGGGGCCACGGCGCGGCCGCGCGTGATTGGTCGTGAGATTCGCGCACTCTTGCGCCGACAACTACGAATCTTCAACATGAATGTATTACTAGTACGAATTAAGTCGGTCATATCGTCCAAGCTTATAAATATGACCGACATAACCTGTGATTAGGTAGCTTTAACCCAGTGTGCACATTGAGTGCATTGAACACAACTTCAGAATGTTTCGGCCTGCGACGGTCACGCACTGGCCGGTCAGCTCGCTAATTACAGATAAAATCCGCACTTCGGAACGCTCAACGGCGGGCAAGAACGCAATCACATGCCACAAAAACGAGACATGCAGGAATCCAGCTTCCGCGTGCAATGCGGTCGGGCGGAAGCCAGGACGGCCAGAAAATTTGGAACGTGCTCTGCGGGTTCTTTTTCTTTGCGATATTTATTTTACAAAGCTTTGCGCTCGCTGGCGTTATTTGTCATATGTGAAGGCATTAACGGTTATATTTTTTGTTCACAGGTTTGGTTCCAGAACGCGCGAGCGAAGTGGAGAAGGATGGTGACAAAGCAAGAAAGCAAGCTTTCGGACAAGTGTTCACCAGACGCAAGTCTGGAGTTGGACATGTACCATGGCCCGATGGGCTCGATCCAGTCCCTGCCGCCACACAGCCCGCCTTACAGCGTGATGGGCGGCCCCCCCAGCCCCAACTCGATGGACTGCCCCTAGCCTTTATTTTACGCTTGTTCAGCGTTCTAGACCTTAACCGTAACCGTAATGCACTTGCATCTCATTTGCAACGGCACTTGCATTGTACATTGTCCCCGGCAAGCTTATAATATTAATAGAGAAATAGAAAAAATATTGATTAATCAAAGAATATCTCAACTAGCTGTTCATCGACATAATAGTGTACTGTCCAGAGATCAATCCCAACTGCAAGCTTCTCAACTGCGTGTTGTTAGAGATTTTTTCAGTCAATCAAATTACGCATATCCTGTTCCTGGGTCATCTCTACTGACAAGTCATGGTCAGTATTTTGATAGGAGATATCCTCAAAGCTCTGCTTTTGGACAAAATGTGGAGCATCCATTTTCTGCTCATTGGCAAGACCGACCACAGTCGTATCGTCAGCAATCTGTTGGACAATTCCAAGGACATGTTTCTGAACGTAATCGTTTTTATGGACAATCATCAACATACTCGTATAATGAAAGGCCTGTTTTGGAACAGACATTCCAGCAAAGACCTGAGTTCTACCAAACACGCCAACTTCCGTTTAACAGAGAAACTTCTCAACAATACAGTTTCGAACAGAGAATGCAGCAGTCTAATTATGGGCAGGCTTTTGAATCTGTTTCGTACAGACAATCTTCTATTCATAATCTTAATGTTAACGAGCGATTAAACCAAGGTCCTGTCAACGGACAAACTCTTGTGCAACCTAACTGTGAGCAGAGATACCCATATTATCATTCCGGACAGATATTTCCGCAGCAAGATATGACACAAAGATTTTCGATGCTCAATTATGGACAGATTCACCCACAGTCAGAATTTGGGTGGACACATCCACATGAAAATTTTGGACAACGAAACTTAGGTGAACGACAGCCACAGCAATATTTAAGGCATCACTTATTACAACCAGATATAGCGCAAAATCAACATTTTGAACATAGAAACTTACAGCAATGTATGGGTGAAAGACTACCACATCCAGAATTAGGAACAGGAGGATACACACAGCGAAGTTTTCGGTCTGGATATCCACAGCAGAATTTTGAGCAGAGATTCCAGCAACGAGATTTATGTAATAGATCACAGTTGCGCGCTCCTGCGCAATACTTTCCACTGTTAGATTTAGAGTCAAGACACTCACATTCAAATTATGATCAAACCTTCGCACAGCCAAGTTATGAACCAAGATTGGCACAACCAGATTCGGAACAATTGGTTACTCAGCCTAATGTTGTTCAGCCAAATGTTAGGCCAACACCAGGACAAATAAATTTAATGCGACTATTAACACAGCCAACACTACCCGATCAGTCGCCACTGACACACACAAGTTTGTTTCATCGAGACTTAGGGCAAATAATGAATCAGTCAAACTTTGAGCAAATAATGCCACAGTCATACTTCGGGCAACACGCGCCTCAATCTGATTTCGACCAATCAGAGCAAAGATATTTTTCAGAACGACCGGTATATTATTATGAGCAACTACCCGAAAATATTTCTTACAGACAAGCGTCTTTGAATGCTGGATCTTTATCAAGTCAATTGCCTAACCAAAATTTACAACGTCCCTTTAATAGGCATACTCCGCAAGAGACTCTTTTCCAAGCACCTGAGAATAGAGAAGGCCCACAGCCAATTCATAGTCAGAATTTTGAACAGCTCAACAATGAAGACAGTCAGCAGCCTACTTGTGCGCCAATCACAGAATCTTTTGGTGAGCGTATACTCCAAAACTCTGAGTACGAACCACTTCAACAACCGATTTATCCATTAGGTTCATATGCGTACAATACGCATACTTTTGCACAAAATGAAGAGCTCTTTCGTGCAGATGGCTCACAGCTGTTTGGTAGCGTAAGTTCCAAAGGGCCTAATGACGCAGAAACTGCGCCAATTGCACAACCAATCGCTGAAAGCCTACGGCCATCAAATGTTCGGAATCACGAAGACTTTCAAAAGATACAATCTACAAAATCAATTGTTCATGATTCACGACGTCCACAAACATTATCGTCGTCATCGTCTGATCGTCAAAGTTACGAAAATTCCAAAGAATCACAATTTCCACGCCCAGTTAGTAGTCAAGGTTCCAAAGAGGCCCGACCAAACGAACTGATCTCGGGGCCATTAGAGTCATTTGGCCCCGTATACCCTGAAAAAAATAAACCACTAAGGCCAATGACACTTGCTGCTCAAAGTTCCGAAAGGCCTGATGAATCATTAGCTCCAAACATTTATGAAACACTAAACACAGTGCCATTTTGTGATCTAATTCCTAAAGAGCCGGACAGCATAGATCACATCGGGCATAGGCAAGTAGGTCATCATAGCCCTGTTTTCTCTGAAGAAGCTCGACATTCAAGACACAATCGTCTAATAAACTCAGTTTCAATTGCTACTCTAAGTTCTGAAAGCTTAAACGAATCATCATCTCCACGATACTTTCAAGCACTGCGCTTGACGCCATTTAGTGGCCAAAGCCCTAAAGAGCAGAATAGAGCGACGTCTTATGAAACGGTAGAACCCTCAAAGACCAATCACACACCGAGCCAAGGGTCATTACATTCAAATAGTCCCATACACCCTCACGAACATCAACCTTCAGGGCTCATAGACCCACTGACCCCAGAGTCCATAGCTGATTTAAGTCCCGGAAGGTCTTTTTTTTTTTTTTTTTTTTAGCGTGGTAAAATCATCAAATGAGTCCTCCCACCCCGGGCAGGGCGGGAGGGACTGTCAGACTTGTACTGACTAAAATCCACGGTGTCCTTCAATAGCCTTTTATGTTCCGGGGTCACGGTAATGAGATAAGTCCCGCGACCCCGGCAGGCTTTGGCCCTCTTGGGCGGGGCCCCGTCATCGTGCTGACGCTCTTTGAGGCGCGCGTGGAACACAACGCGCCGTCGACCCGGGCATGGTCCATGGCCGGGCGGCGAGTTGCCCTTTACTCGCCGCCCGCATGCCCGCGCCTACGGTGGCCGGAGATCGTCTTGCGACGTCCGACGCCGTGGGCGTCTACCATTGCGGGTGGGGCGGAGGGAGGACGCTGTCCTCTCTCTCTCACGGCCCGCCTCCTCCTTAACGAGCATTACTGCCTCGCAGAAGGAGGCGACCGCTTCCCACTCCGTCTCGCCCCGCAGCATGGCCTCGACCAATGCCGGGCGCGAGAGGTCTCCGCCTATCGCTGCCGTGAGGACACGGCGGTGCTCTGCCCAAGCGGGGCAGTCTTGCACCGTATGCTCTACTGTGTCCTCCGGGCGATCTTCGCAATGGTGACACCCCGGCGTTTCTTCCTTCCCCATCCGACACAGGTACCTCCCGAAACATCCGTGTCCGGTGAGGACCTGCGTCATCCGATAGGTCAGGACGCCGTGACGCCTTTCCAGCCACTCCTCAAAGAGGGGTCTTACCGCCGCGATTGCGGCGTGCCCGAACCTCGGTTGCGACAGTCGTTCCCTCCATACTGCCCTGAGATCGCGCCGGACCTCTTCCCGCCGCGCCTCGACTTGTCGGGGCAGCGGGAATTCTCCCCGGCGCCGCGCCTCCACGCGCCACTCATAGACGCGCTGGAGGGCGGTCGCCTCCAGATCCCAGGGCAATAATCCGGCAAGGAGGTTGGCCGATTCGCCGGCGATCGTGCGGTATCCTCGGATCATCCGGATAGCCATGACCCTCTGGCATGCGACCAGCCTCGCTGGTCGCGTCCGCATGCTCAGGGCCCACACGGGGGCCCCGTAGAGGGCCATGGACCGCACGATACCGGCGTACAGCCTCCGGCAGGAGGCGTTTGGCCCGCTGAGGTTGGGCAGGAGTCGCCTGAGGGCGCCTGCCGCCCGGTTCAGCCTTGGGGCCAAACGCAGGAAGTGCTCCTTGAAGTTCCACCGGCCGTCGAGGACGAGTCCCAGGTACTTCATCGCCCTCCCGACGCCGATGCGAACCCCTCCCACCGTTATGTGGGACTCTGACCGTGGCGCGTAAGTCCCGGAAGGTCTGACGAATCGTCGTCTCCAGATATTTACCGAATACTAAACACAGTGTCATCTTGTGGTCAACGTCAAATAGAGCAGGAAAACTTAAATCATAATCAGTTTGGACTATTCAATTGCCACAGCCCAGTATTCTCAGAAGAAGCTCGAACTTCATGGCCCACTCGTCCGCTGAGCTCAGTGTGTATTGATACTCAAATTTCTGAAAGGTCTGATGCACCATCATCTCCACGGTTTTTTCAAGGATTGCGCTTGCTACCAGTTAGTGATCAAAGTTCTAAAGAACCATACCCCAATAACGAACCGAGTCCAGATAATTTAGATTGGAATAGTCCCATAAACCTTGAAGAAAATCAACGATTAGGGTACGTTCGTCAACCCAGCCCAGTCCTAATTGTTGATCAAAGTCCCGAAAGGTGTGATCAATCATTATCTTCGAAGATATATCAAACACTGGACATTGGGCAATTTGGTTGTCAAAGTCTTAAAAAATCAGACAAAACATTATCATCTCAGACCAGTCGAACTAAGAGCACAGAGCCTGGAGGTCACAGTCCTCAAGAGCCTGAGGGACGTATACAACAAAGGTCTGTTTTTCGCGAAGCACAACAGGTAGTCGATGAACAGCTTCATAGTGAACATGATGAGATAAAGTGTAATTTAATATAAACAATACCAGTAAATTGGGAATAAAAGTGCAGACATTATAAAGAAAAGTGATAAAGCAAAACAGAGTGACTTTAGCAGTGTATTTTGTTTATGAACTAGAAAAATTTTAACTGAACTTTTAGTGTACTCGCGAATACACATTCTGTGTAAGTGGTTGTGAAATGTGACATTTATTGTGTTGTACTAGGATGAATTCGAATCTCCAAATGTTTCTGATATGTTCACGACAATATATTAGTCAAAGGACACAAGCACATTGTTGCATCCGTCCAACACATCAGAGTACATTGCTTGTCCCATTGTAAAGTAAAAGGAAATCATTGCATTCCACTAACTTTATTGCATTAACAGTAAAACAAGCTAAAAATATGTCACATATTGGCTTCGAGTCAAATATTCATAAGTACATAAATAAATAGGTGAAGATTCCTAAAAAGAAGCATTTATTGTGGGCTTTGAGATTAAAAGTGATGTAACAAGTAATGTCAAAGCAAAGAATCTGAATATTGTATGATGACTATCCATACTTTGTATATGTACATACCTATATTTTATCAGTATAAATGAACATTGTAAATAAATAAAAAAAAGAAATAGTCTGTAAAACCGTATAACTCTTTAACATTTTATCTTTTTGATGTACAGACGCCAGCACATCAAGCTACCACAATCTGCCAAATTTCTTCAATAGATTTTCAACCTTATCACAATAGTGGAAGATTAATGTTCGATTGGTAAAATCTGACAGTTTCGGGTAGGTTGACCTGCTGGCGTCTGTACATTAGCTTTGCATGATAAATGACTTGTTTTTGCGACATGCATAATAATCCATATTCAAAAATCAAATACTGTTCATTATACTTTGAAATTGTTGTAAAAATAAGTAAGTGTATATTAGGTGATAAGATGTTAGAAAACTAACTTTGTTTAAAGCTTGCTGCTGTTAGTTTTCTGTTATTATTTTTTTAAACTATGGTCCTGAAATTCGGTTCTTGAACCATCAAATAATATATACTATTTATTTATTGACAATTCATATTTAATTTAGTTTAAGATGTAGGTTAGTTAGGTACGTAAACTGATTGTGAATGTTTTTCCATAGTTTTAATAATTATTTGTTAGGTTAGTATAGTCATAGTAAAAATAATTTGCCGGCTAAATATTATTTAAAATCTTCTTTGGATTGCAGTTTCTTTTTTTCCATTTTCTTTTACGTTTTTATTCCTACTGTCTTTTAAGTAGTTCTAAGCATTAAATAATATTCCGGCTAAATAAAAATGCACTGTTAGTTCCTTTTATATAGATTTAAAGTACATTATAATTAAATAATCAACATAATAATATATACATGTAGCAGCAATCTCAATGAACATTAAATAAAGGTAGTGAACGGGGTTCAAAATTATCAAGTATTTTTTTGATAATATTCATGATAATTATTATCACATAAAATTTACTGTGTGGTTTCTCATTTTCATATTTAAATTAATGTTAGACCTAATTCAGTTTTTATTTAATGCTATAAAATTAAGCGCAAGGGTTTTTATCGTTCGACACTTTTGTTTCTGTTGATTTAAATAAAATAGTAACTTAACTAAACAAAATATTCATTTCATATTGTATGTTGCAACCATTTATTTTTAAATTACAAGCATAACAAGTAGCTAAGCTAAGCTTAAAAAAAACGGATATTCATTTTCGATATTATCAAGATAATTATCATGATTATTTTCACTTCGAGCCCTGGTAGTAATGTATTCTAAATGTATTCAAATTATTCGAAAACGTTCGGCAACAATTTTAAGTTCTAAAAAATCTGTGACTAAAAGTTATAAAAATCTGTTAAATAAAAAAATAATTCAACTGTATTTTTTGTTTTATTTCATGTGAATCTGTGTTTTATGTTTCTGTAGAAGCAACTTAGGGGCTGATTTTACATAAGTTAAATAGGTTTTCTGGTCACATTTAAGGGTGTGACCACGATCCGTGTGAACTGTGACTAATATAAAATTTTCTCAGAAAATATTAATCTTACTTGGCCGAAATATGTGGAGGCGGCTTTTAATTTTCCCGCGATTAGATACCATTTTGGTCCCATGTGAATATTACCCCGAGCACCACCTTATTAACAGACTTTGAAAAAAATTGGAGGTTCTTAAAAAGTCAAGAAAATAAGAAACAGAGTCACCGACTTTCCATAATAACTTTTCATTCAAAGGTTATTTTACACAATATTATGTTTGTTGATTTTTTTTTTCAAAAAGTCTTTTTGAAAAAAAAAAGCGGGTACGCTGTATTTGCTACCAGCTAAACCCGACTTCAACCCAAACTCGTATGACTAGATCAAACTGGATTAAAGTCGATTATATTGATGACTGGGGTTAGGTTAGGTTAGGTTACAAGTTTACAACTGAGACGCTAGCACGAGTGCGTGATATAATCGAATATGAAATACACCGATTTTTTAATTGAATATTAAATTTATTTTTCGTAATTTCTTTTATTCAAAAATGGGTACAGTATGGTAACAAAGGAGACGTGTTTCACAAGGAGCGACTACCTATCATAATTAGGCTAACCAGATGTTATATCATTTTTTTCTCATTCGCTTTCAGGAATATGGCATTAACTATACGTAATTATGTCTCAAATTCAATTACCTTACTACTGTTACCGATTTGGGTTTAACATCTAACACCAGACCAACGTAGATATTTCCCGAAGAAGAAAAAATATCGATAGTGCTTAGGTACCTACTGTTCATCTAAGTGTGTTATTACTTCTTCATATATCACAGTACAGCTTGGGAAATACCTTTAAAAAAACCCCATTGACTAAAGGTTTCAATCGCCAAGAAAAATGAAGAAAAATGTCAAGCAACTACATTGTTAAGTTTTTGTTCAAAACGGAGCCAAGCCAATCAATTGAATAACAGAAAAATAACCAACTCCACTATTCCCCTATAATAAATTATAATCTATCCTAGATTCCTGGTACGTTCGCAGTATGGTTGTCACAAAGAATCGCCCAGAAGCTTCCTTTAGAGTTACTGGCTGTCAGAGAGGCGCGCGCGCAGTCCTGAGTTATGCTGTTTTAATTAAAACAATAAATAAACCGCAGCTGGGGCGGTTGGGTGGTCCCTTCGGATGCCTCTTTTAAAAATTCCAACTTTTATCAGTACGGAGAATATCTTTTTACGCGTAAAACTGTTTCCTTATATATGAGAGGAGGCTTGGTTCGGGTTTAAAAGGTCCTTATTAGGTAGGCCACATCATTTATCAATGAGATTCGGTGTGTGTTTGTCACCTCTTGCCTCTTTGTCAACATGGCCTGTTTATTAACCGCAGCTCTGTTAAAGCGGTAGATATTTGATTTTAGTGAAAAGTGAATTTCGAAGATGGTCACTGTAGAAACTATAAAAAAGAAAGCCGTATAGGAATTATCGTGGGATGGAAAATATTCACTAATAAGTTGTATTAATATTCACCAAAAATACTGAAATACAGGCACTCCAAATCATTCTTATTAGAAAAACACGCGGGTGCTTTAATCTAGGTTGTTATAGGTAACCTACTTATTCAAGAAAACTGATGATTTTACTTACACCACCTACAAGATTTGTGAATCTCACTTATCCCACAAGGAAAACATTTGAACCTAAAGCTTTTTTTTTGGGTGGCAAAATCATCTAATGAGTCCTCCCGCCCTGGGTGGGGCGGAAGGGACTGTCAGACTCTTACTGACTAAAATCCACCCGTGTTCCTTCGGATGCCCTTTACGTTCCGGGGCCACGGTATCCTGGATTAAGAAAATTCCGCGACCCCAGCAGGCATTTGGCCCCATAAGGGGCCCCGTCGGTGACGCGTGAAACACGACGCGCCACCGACCAAGCTTGGTCCTTGGTCGGACGGCGAGCTTACCCATTACTCACCGTCCTCAAGCCCGCTCCGCCGCTGTGCCCTCTGCTATTCAGAGGGACACGCGTTGGAGCTTCCACCCGACAGGCTATTCGCATACGGGCAAAGAGACCCCTTAGGCACACAGTGCCTAAGGAATAGTTTTTGCCCGCATCCCAGGGCGCACCGGCCCGAAAAACTGGTCTTCCCCCCGGACGTATCCGAGAGGGAACTCCTGGAGGTTTCCTGTCTTAGCACCCCTTGAACCTTAAGCTTAAGAACTTAACCTTTATGCTTAAGATCTAATGTTCATTTCACAATAGAAAATCTAAATACTTAAAGCGCAATGTAAATAGGCACAAGTCTTCTGATTTTTTGAGGTAACTATGTCATAAATTCAATTTGGGATATCTTAATTTAATCAAAGCACCTTATTTCAATTAACACATCAATTGCTGTAGGATGGAATGCAACTCGCCCATAACAAGTCATTACATTGTATAATTCGTGTAAGTATACAAATCACTTGTATACATACACGAATTATACAATCTGCTTATCAGACATCGGGGTCGACGTCACGCGGCTAAATCAAACAAGGGGTGATCCACCAACAATACATTCTGTTGATTCAACATTAATAGTGTTTGCAGTAACGATTGACTTTTTAGTTCAACATGGATTAAGTCCAATTCCCCATCTCACACCTGCGCTTTATGCAAATGTATACATGCATAAAATTAGACCTTTGATTCTTGATGGGGCAGTAACAATTAGTACGTGGGCTCTAGTACTACTTGCAACCACGTTTGCCATATAAACAGCTGTTGAAAATAGCATGCCGATTCCAGAGACCGGACTTATAGTTTGGAATGTTGTTCATTTTGTAAAGTTTAGTGTCCTATAGAGCGTTGGAGGTTGTACGATGCTGTTTGCAGTTTGGTAAGGACGTTTCAAATGGAAAATAGTATAACAAAACTCTTTTCTTCGCAAAAGTTGTTCATACTAAATCAGGAAATAGTTTTATATCCTCAAAACCATAGAATTATGTGTTTTTTTTTCCGAAAACACTCTCTTTTAGGTTCTTGTCAGTCAACAAAAATCTGTCTTGCATTGCATGTCTTGACTTCGCTGTTATTCATTGGCTTGGTTTTTATAAATTATTCTGGTGCCAACAACCTGACTCGATGTTCCGCAATATCCAACACAGTTTCTTTAAATGTATAGGTAAGCAGAGCCGACCAAAGACGAAACAAACCGATAGCCTTTTGATATATTCATGTACAGCTATTATACCTTCGTATAGCAAAATGTGACTCCATGATGATTTCTACAGGAGCCTGCACTGCAAAAACTGGTCCTGCTGTCTGCAACTTCCATTCAAGGGAGACAGAGACGCCACTATATGCACCTCCATTAAACAGATAAAGACAAAAATAGAACCGCATAACGGGATTCGTTTTCGGGTTCTTGGCATTGTTTTTGAGTTCTGAGAAAAGCAACTGGTCTTATATAAGTATATAAAACGTTATGTATAAGTATACATAGGCGGATGTGCTGGAAAAATTTCTTGCCATCGGCGTTTTGGAATTCTTGACCGATGAATATTCCGAAAGGGCTAGGTTTTCATAAGGAGGTTCAGAATGATTCACCAGCTGCACATCTCATTTTAGAGTAAAAAGCCTTTATAATAAGTAATGCCATTAATTATAAGGAAATGCCTGAATTCATATGGAAAAAAGTTATCAAGCCTGTGGTAATAATCCTGAGGTCAAGCTCTTCATGTTTTTAGGGATAGACGCTGGTTGTTGGGTATAGACCTCTAATTTGCTGACACGTTCGCTTCTGTACGAGTGTTTATTGCCACCCATAGAAATAATGCCTTATTTTATCAGAAGTTATTTCAAATTTTCTAAATCGATACATCAATGCTTGAAAAAAGTATACCGAAAACAAACTCATGTTTATTTGTTTAAGTTAAAACTGTACTATCTTAAAAAAACATCAAAGTCCTTTGTCAATCAAACGAGTTTTCCACAATTGAATTTTATGAAGCGATAACAATACAAATGGTTTCAATTACTTCGGTAATGATGACAGGTTTAGTTTGTGTTTCTTATCGAAGGCAATGAACTGTTGGTAATATATTGACAAACAATTTTTTTTTTATATAAGTAGTTTATTTAGGAGGATACGTTTCTTACTGACAACACGTACAGAGTACACGTAAAGAGTTATTTGTAAAAATATGAACAACCTTTCATGTGCTGAAAATAAGGTTATAAATAAACAAAGTAATTTTATTAAAAGAAGTTGGTTAACAAAAAGAGGTGTTTCATAGAACTGTCGATGGAAAAATATTCCATTTTGGTATGAAACGCCTGACCTATTCTTTAAATATTTCAGTGTTAGTTTCACAGTAAAAGTTGTTTTTAACCATAAATACTTACCTACCTACAGCCCATGAAATGTTGTTAAAGTTTTTTACTAATAGCCCTGTATGAGCACCGTACCTGCCGAACGCGCCATTTTTAATTTTAATTTGGGATTTATTTGCCCTTGACGCCCTAGGTCAAATATGAAAGAGACTTAAGTCTACGATGGAGCAAGCTTATCCAGAACCTGAACCAAGAGATTCAGGTTGTATGCGTTCGGGAACACAGACACAGGCCCTTTAGCCAAACAGCAGACGACAATCGTTATCGCTCAGCAGTCACTAATACATTTTCAACTTTATACCCCAGCGTGTTAAGTTGAAAATCTATTGAAGTTTATAGATCTTTTTTAACCGACTTCAAAAAAAGGAGGAGGTTCTCAATTCGGTCGGTATTTTTTTTTCGTTTGTTTGCTCAGCAGTATTCAATAGATTTTCAACTTTATACGCTAGTAGGTATATAAAGTTGAAAATGTATTAGTGACTGCTGAACGATAACGATTGTTCCACTATATTGCTGTGCGCATTATAAAGGAAGATGTGAAAGCGCTGAATGGTAACTAAGTATGTATAGTAATTAACAGTGCATTTAGATGTCCGGTGGAAGAGGGTTAAAGGAATAAGTCTGAACAAGTGAGTAATTTAAAAACTATGTTCTTTTTAAAATATGCTTTTATTGTTAATAAATACTACGATAGACAAAGTACTCGATTTGCTCGGGTTTGCGGCGTTTCATTATAAAGTTCCTATGGCCACCGTCCAGCTCTATCATCAGATCAGCTCCATGTCATCATAATATTGCATTGTCACTCGATATAATACATATAGGTGCAAAATCAAATCAAATTTAACTTGCAACATTTCATTACAGACAACGGGACAGGTGAAAGTAAATAAAAGCTTGTAATAATAGCTTGTAAAATTGGTAATTTATAGTCTCCCAAAAGACATTACAAACTTATAGATATTTGTAGTTGATTTCAAAAAAAACTTTTTCAAAAAAAAATGTAACCGCCTTCAAAAACAACCATAAAAAACGGTAAAAAAACCTACAAAATAACTTTTCTTTCGGAAGTCGGTGTCTTTGTTTTCTTTATTTCATTGTCTTTTTTTTGCCACCGACTTCCGAAAGAAAAGTTATTTTGTAGGTTTTTTTACCGTTTTTTATGGTTGTTTTTGAAGGCGGTTACATTTTTTTTTGAAAAAGTTTTTATTTTACTCTTTTTAGTTTAAATATTCAACCCGAATTCTTGTCAAATACAACATGTGCACTAGAATTTTGTAATCCATAACACCGGTAATAACATCGCTCATGTACACAATAAGCTAATAAAATTCCCTATCTCAAAAACTACTGAACCGATTTTGATGAAACTTGCAATATTCCCTAAGTTAAATGATACCTAGTACAACAAAAAAAGAATTACTTAAATCGGACTTGTAGTTCCAGAGATATGCGAACTCAAACTAAATCAGTTGATGCCTACTCCTTACTATTAAGGAGTTCTACCTTCCATCATCAGCTCAGCTACATGAAATTATGATTACCATACGCAAGTACTTAAATTACTTCATAAAATTTGCGAAAAACGGTGTGTCGGCCTATAAAATTTGAGGGTTGCCCTCGATTTCTCTAGGATCCAATCATCAGATCCCAACTTGGTGACTATGGGACCACCTCAGAAGTACCTCCTTTCGAACAAAAAAAGAATTTTAAAAATCGGTCCACAATTGGCCGAGTAATCGCGTAACAAATATACAAAAAAAAAAAAAAAAAAAAAAAAAAAACATACCGTCGAATTGATAACCTCCTCCTTTTTGAAGTCGGTTAACAAAATAAGTGCATACGCCCGCAAAAAGGGATTGTTGTAAATTTGTCACAAAATTAATTCGCCAGTTTTTTAAACCTCACCTTGAAAGTAAATTCGCCACAGCTAGATTTTGTTATAGTAAATTTGCCACGTATCTTGATTTCACATAATTTTTACTGAAGACGGCGGCACCAACACCTCTACGATCCTGTTCTCCTAGTACTTTCTGTTCAGATTCCACACTGTGTCCTCGGTTTCTATAGTTTTGTGCTTGATTTATTATTATTATTATTATTTAATTGTTGTGCTATCCGTGCGGAAAAAAGAAATGGGGCGAATTTACACTAAAAAAATTGAAAAAACAAAAACTGTGGGTAATTTACACATACTTTTTTTCAAGGCGAATTAACTTTGTGGTAAATTTACAACAGCCGGCAAAAAGTTTGTCAACTCGAATCCCGTGATGAACGAAGTGCATAATACAACATACGAGTAGGTATCAAAAATTGGTGCGAAATCCTGGACGCGCGAGTGTAACTTGCACCGGTAATTTTTCAATTATATATTGAAACAAGTTCTTGTCATGTATGCAATAACGAAGTTGTTATGAGGTGAAGAGGTTGTCAATCATCAAGGGGACATCAGTCTACAAACTTAAAAAACACTTCTTACTACATAGCTACTTCCTTTTTTTAAGTCGACACATAAGTTATACTAAGTCAAGTTATCATTATGAGTCCTCCTGCTCTAGGACTATCAGACTCATACTCATCATCATCATCATCAGCCGGAAGACGTCCACTGCTGAACATAGGCCTCCCCCTTAGACCGCCACGCCGAACGACAATTCGCCACTTGCATCCATCGGTTGCCCGCGACCCTCACGATGTCGTCGGTCAGACTCATAATACTGACTAAAATGAATGAACAAATAATGTGTCAGTATAATGAATAAATTAATGTATTTTCTCACAACTCTGGACAATGTTTGGTCTAAATCCTCCTTTCTTAATTATTCGTAAAGCAACATGTGACCTTGAAATTGATATAAATCCGATGATAGTCCTTAAACACCAACACACTAATCCACAAATGTGTGTGTTGAAACCGCAGCGCCCTCATTTAGCCACTTTTTGTGTGACTGGACGATAAATCATGGCTAAAATGTAATGTAGCGTGCAATTTTAACTTTTTGGGTGTCACACATTTGGTACCGACATAGACATCTTGAACACAGAGCTACAAAAGATGTGTTATTGAATATTTAAAGTAATAACAATCATATTTAATAATTGTACGATGTTGTGTGAATATGCAAGTACTCATTGTGAGTTTCGCTGCGTGCATTGAAATTCTAAGGGTAGGTAATTGAAAGAAAATTCTTTTGAGTCTGATTGTCGCTTACACTCGAAACAGAACGAATCTGACAGTTCCTCCCATCCCGCCCTGGGTGGGAGGACTCATTTGATAATTTTGCCACCGTAAAAAAAGTGTCATTTGATGATTTTACACCACAAAAAGGACCCATGTAACTTTAATCTTGGACATTACTAACATCGCTGTAGGCACATCATCGTCAAGAAACCCAGGTTTATTCGATTGCTGTTATCAAAGGACTTTGTGCAAGTCAATGTGACGTGAGATGCGCTTAGGCCAAGCGGCGTCGCCGTCGTGTGAAAATCGCCTTAAGGCGACAATAACCGCTATAGTGACATGGAGCAAGTTCCAGGAACCTGAGCCGTCACTCCTTGCGGCACACGGTACACAATGCATCCCCGAACCATAATTTCGTAATGTCTTAAACATACGTTTCAAAATGTAATGACTGTACTGCCTGAAAGTGGCAAGAAAAAGAGCAAAATTACGTCATAAAAAATATAAATAAAATCATAAAAAAATAGAAAATAACTATTGAATAGTAATTGAAATATCCCTCGCTGCAGTTTAGCGTTTTTTATGGTATAGTTTAATTATGATTTTAAACATAATTAGGAGGTGTGTTTAAGAAAGTATGTTTATGTATGTTAAAGTGTGTTTTGGTCAGTATCACGTTATTCAAAAAGGACTTGAAAATGTCACAATTTTTTTAACTGTTAAAATTATTCACGGTGTAAGATATACACCGCTTTTAAAAGCTTTCTTTATGATCGTTTTCCTGTTTTCTTCGCCTTAATGGCGATTTTCGTTATAATATATTATGACTTTAATAATTTGTAAACACACATTGCAAATACTTTTACGATTTTTTTTAATTTTGTTTTATAAACCCATATAACGAGAAAGATAAAGGACCTATCCCTAAAAATAAAACTTAAAACTAGATTTCAGATCTTTCAGGCTGATTTATAAAATCGTTAGGAACCATTAGTAAGGTAATGTTTAAGCTCGGTGACGGTTTTGTTCAGCTAACGATCTCTTGGATACTCGACCCAGACGGCTCAGGTACAATGTGGATGCGACGGCAACGTGAATCTCTCAGGTATTTAAGTTAAATTATGTTCCTTGGTCTGGTCATCTGATGCTTTGCAAAGTCTTGAGACCGTGTTGAAGTATTTGCTGTGTATATTGTAGGGAAAATTGAAAACGCTCCTCTAGTCTACGAAGGAGGAACTAATTTTGGTTTCCATTAAACTAACTTCAAAGTTCAGGTTTACGTCACAAAAACGGGAATTCTGTGTTGTCTCTGGACTGAAACGTGGATTCGAACTTATCAAGATAATTATTTTCTTTCTTATTACGAAAGTCCGGCAGAGACTGGATGAGGAAAGCTCAAGACAGGGCTCAGTGGCGCACATTGGGAGAGGTCCAGCAGTGGACGAATACAGGCTGATGATGATGATGATGATGAACCAGCTTACAACGCAAATAAGAATAATAACAATGATCTTTAAAGAAATCTCATTGTTGACGTCAACATCAAAATAGATCTCTATTTTTTAAAATAACACCATCTTAAGGTAATGCTCCCCACAGTTGGGACTAAGACCTCTTCCCCATGAAAGAGATGATTAGTTAACACTAATCTTTTAAACACGGTATCTTCCGTGGTCGTATGAGACCTCCGGCCGGGCCTCACCACAAGCTAGTTTTTGCCCCCGTCTCGGCCCATTTAGCTCCGGAAGGGAAGTCAGATGTTACGACCTATTTTTACGTCACGTTTTTGTCACAGGCGCCTTTACTGCCCTGCCTACCCTCTAGACGGTATCTTTGATCTTGAGAAGAAACATTATTTTCAATATAAAATATTTCTGGTTCGAGTAGTTCGTAGTTGTAGAGTTTCATTATGGTTCAGCTTAATTTTTCTTTGAATTTTTGTTAGGCTGTAACGAGAACAAAAGATTTTTCAGATACTTTTTTGTTAAGTACCTAGTACCTTAGTACCAGCCTTAATGCTGAAGATCTTTTGAATTAATTTATTAAAAACATCAACAGAAAAATAACAAATAAATAAAAACATACAAAAAAAACAGTACATAAGTTCATATGTTTAAAAAAATCTGCTGTCCCTGCAAAAAAGAACATCGGATGTTTTTTCAAACATGAATCTCCTAAAAATGACACTAAAGTCATTCACGATCGTCAATTTAGATTGGTCCCATTGTTTTATCATAGATATGACATCTCAAATATTTCAAAACGAATTCACATCCCGAAAAACGATAATCATTGTAAAATGCACCTTCTAAGCTTTGAGATAGAGTTCATTGATTTCGAATGTAACGGACGTCATTATTGATCGGTTTCCGATTCATTGACGAAGTAGATGGCGCTGCTTGACAAAAAATGTGATGAATGCTCATTGAATCGGAGACGATTGTTATCTACGAAGTGTTAGGAAATGTCTCGACAATGTACGATTACATTTCTTTTTCGAGAAGTCTTCGTTCAGAATAAGACAATGATCTACAGTTGGGAAGTAATTTTTTTTTTTTACCATACAGTTAGATGAAGAGGGGTAGGTATTTTCGCCTAGCTTTTTCAATGTGTCTTCCGTAGTTAAGAACCTATTATAACATGTGAAAAAAATATGAAATGATGTTCTTTTATCAGCAGTACGATGCAATGGGAGAGTTGGCAACGTCGCAAATAGTTTTCAAATATTCAATTTTCAGCAGGAAGGAGAGGGTCAGCTCACACGAGACGCGACGTGGCGCGACGTGATGCAACAATACTGCAATGTGTATCTTTTCGTGTAGTAAATAAATTTAGATTTTGAGTAGCTCTATTCAAATATGCGCGTAGCGTCGCGTCTCGGTGTGACTTGACCTATAGTTTCAATAAAACTAACATATAAAATAGCTGTCAAATATTTCCTGTGAATAGTCGTTAGATGGTCAAAATCAAACTATAATAAACTATTATTTTAAATGTGAAAATACATAGAAATAGCTTCTGCTGTCCATAATTATGCTAAAAATTAGCCAAATTACAAACTTCTAAGTCAGTATTTTTGTTTAAGTTTGCTTCACGTTATAAGCCGAAATCATAAATACCCTAACCAAAGTCGTTTTGGTCTTAGCGATGAGTGTTGGGCGAAGCGAATAAGACATTAGTTACTTTGTAATAAGCGAATTCACTACTGACGGAGCGTCATGGCGTGCTTCAAACATTTCTATACATTTGATCTTATCGCACGCCGCCCCGCGCTAAGATTCCGCTCATAGCGCCAAGGTCGTGAACGGGCCGTTGTTTGTTTTTAAAACACCTGCAAGTTAAATTGTTTGATAAAAACTGCGTGCCTACAATCGATTATCGAATAAATAATTAGAATAACAATTTTCGGAGTAACACGTACCTGTCTGAACAACACTAAACTTTTAACAACTACGTAAGCTTTCCTCTCAAGTATGTTTTCCGAGAAACGTAGACATACGTAGTAAGAGGATTGATACACGTGCCATGAATTTATTGAATAAATTCGGAATATTTCCTTCCATTATGATTTTTCTAGACTGACTTTCCGATCATTCTACAACATTATTTTTAGTATTTATGCGAAACCTGAATATAGTTTGTTCAGAATCAGTAACTGATTCGATTCCAATATTTTTTACACCATGTTATATTTTTTTTCAAAAATATTTTAATTAAATTGTATTACCAGTTAATTACTATACAATCATCGTACGGTTAGGTACCTATTGCCAAACTATTATCACGAGTGTATAACACAAGATACGCGGTATACGCGGGTGTACCGCGAAATGAGCATGTTTTTGAACAGACAACCGGGCAATATACAAGCTATAACTTTGTGAATTTTTATGATACGCTTTTAAAATTTTGTAAATAGATCCTTTACACAAAAATACTAGACAGGTGTATCGGCTGTCGCATAAACAAAAAATAATGTTGTATACTATGGTAGAGCTTAGTCCTTACGGCAATTCTTATTCGACCCCGATCAGGTGAAGCGGATCTCACATACGTACACCGTCCGGCCCGGGTCCGACACCGTGTCCGTCTCTCAATACGGCGAAACACATGGTAGAGATTTACTTTTTTATGTTTGTTGGGTTTGCTCTTGACCTTAGTCTAGGTCAGGAGTGACTAAGACTAAGGTCGACGATGGAGCGAGCTTACCCAGGAGAAGCCTGCTCACTCTAACTTTGAAGAGATTAGGGTTGTATGTATTCGGAAACACAGACGCAGGCAGAGAATTCCACTCCTTCGCTGTCCGCATTATAAACGACGTTTGGAAACGCTTAGTGCGAATTGGTTGTATAGCAATGAGGTAAGGATGGTAATTTGCCGTGCGTCTAGATGTGCGATGTTAACTGGGGGCTGCTGGGATGAGGTCGTGGAGTTCTTGGGCACACTCACCGAAGTACAATCTGTAGAAGACAGACAGGCAGGCAACCTTGCGGCGATGAGTCAAGCTATGGAGTTTGGCATTCACCAGTTTTACGTCGCCAACGAGCCTCTTAGCTCCGCGTTCCACTGAGTCAAGCGCGGCAAGTTGGTATTAAGCTGAGCCATCCCAAAGGGCGCTACAATACTCCATATAGGATCGGACTTGTGCTTTGTAAAGAGTTAAAAGCTGTCCAGGCGTGAAGTACCGCTTCACTCTATTTAGGATGCCCAGCTTTTTGGCAGCAAGTTGAGCTTTGGACTCAATGGTGGCGCCAAAGTTGAGACTAGAAGTCAGCTCCATGCCTAGGAGCTCGAGTCGGTCATTCAGAGGTACAGATGCACCCCGAAAAGTAGGAGCTTGGTCCAAACGTCTCTTTTTTGCGGTAAAAAGACAAGCCTGTGTTTTGGTGGCATAAAAAGAGACTAAATTGTCATCACCCCACTGGGAGACAAGGTTTAAGGCATAATTTGTACGCTCAACCATGGCCTCTTTCAAGGAACAAACTTCATCCCCGGTGGTTTTTGCGCTGGAAAAAGCTGTCATCTGCGTACCCAACAATACCAGATTTAAGAAGGTCATTGATGTGCAGCAGGAAAAGAGTTGCAGAGAGAACAGACCCCTGAGGAACACCGGCTTCAATAGCCATGAGCCAGCTACAAAAATCATCAGGGATGCCATAAGCAGGAAGCTTGCTAAGTAGACCAGCGTGCTAAACCCTATCAAATGCCTTCGAGATATCAAGCGAAACCGCAACATCTAAGAGTTACTGTAGGAATTTCAACTCACTGTGTTGGGCCTAGGGTTGAAATTGCAACGTGCGATTTTAATTTATTTAGGTGAGTCTCTCACTGTTAGTAGTCAGTTCCAGATACTCATCGGTAGTGAACGAGATTTAATATGTTCCAAGTCACTGATTGGAATAAAGGTCATGAAAGCACTATATACATATGTATATGATCAAATACCTGTCACGCCGTTTTCAGTCAACGAATCTGCATGCCATTCGGGTGACCGTAAAATTTTAATTCGAGTCATTAAACAATGACCGATTTGAGTTAAACGTTGCATGTTTTATTTATTTTTTCTCAAATACCCACAACGTTGAAACGATGTCGCAACAGATTTATTTATTGGAAACATCGATAAAATCTTGAAATCATAATATTTTGGAGTGGGTTCGGCTGGTGACACACCGAGCCTGCGCGAGCGCAATGAATCATACATAATTGATCGTCCAGCGAGATCGCCCCGATGACGTTGTCATCTCGAACACAGCTTTTTGTCACTTTCTTGTTACGTTTTTTTTTTTCTTTTTTTTGGTTGACCTTTTCGTCGCTCCATTCGGTTCGATAAATGAATGGTGTGGTGATGATTTCTGATTTGTTTTTTTATTATTAATACAATATCAGTTTTAGGAAGACATTTTTCCGATTATTTCACAATGACTGGTATGGTCGAAAATCGAGAATTTAAAGTAATAAATATTATGAAGTAAAAGTTTTGCACGATTCCCTACCAACTTGTTAACCACTACGTATACATCATTGTAGGATAACTTTTACACACTTACAATTTTTCACCACTTCGCAAACGTTCAATTCTAACTTTGCTACAGGCAAAGTTAGAATTGAACGTTACAGTTAAAGTTAAAAAACACTTTAAAGCAAACTGTTAAATATTTTTCCAAAAAGACCATTACTTTGCTAAATTTTACAAAAGCATGTAGACGGCGAAAACAGAAATACCTATTCAAAGGATCTGATCTTAATTTAAATTTAAACTGGAAAAAACAATTTTCCTTTTCAAGAATCAAACAAGATAATGACTATTTCATAATGTCGCTTATAAACATCAAATGCTGTTAAGGAAAGACATGGATTAATTAAGGAAAACTATGAAAATTCGACTAAGTATAACTTCGCTTGGGGTGCTAAGACAGGAAACCTCCACGTGCGCCCGTGGACTGGAGTTCCCTCTCGGATACGTCCGGGGGGAAGACCAGTTTTTCGGGCCGGTGCGCCCTGGGATGCGGGCAAAAACTCTCCTTAGGCACTGTGTGCCTAAGGGGTTTCTTTGCCCGTATGCAAATAGCCTGTCGGGTGGACGCTCCAACGCGTGTCCCTCTGAAAAGCAGAGGGCACAGCGGCGGAGCGGGCTTGCGGACGGTGAGTAATGGGTATGCTCGCCGTCCGACCAAGGACCAAGCCCGGGTCGGTGGCGCGTCGTGTTTCACGCGTCACCGACGGGGCCCCTTATGGGGCCAAATGCCTGCCGGGGTCGCGGATTTTTCTTAATCCAGGATACCGTGGCCCCGGAACGTAAAGGGCATCCGACGGAACACGGGTGGATTTTAGTCAGTAAGAGTCTGACAGTCCCTCCCGCCCCACCCACGGCGGGAGAACTCATTTGATGATTTTGCCACCCTAAAAAAAATAAATAAAAAAAAAAAAATATAACTTCGCTTAAGCTTGCGGAAAGCTTGAAAAAAAAAAAACACGACCCACTTGAAAAATTCATCCTGTATAACGTCAATAAGTGATTATTGACCGTTCCTCTTCCAGCGACCCCTATATTCTATCCCCAAAATCAGCGTGAAACTTAGATATGGAAAAATTAATGGGAAACCAACGCGAAATCAATGGTGCGCGTCAGTTAGGGCTCCCACACATAAACACGATACGACGTCGCGTCGTGGAAATCTACGACACGACGTCGTAACGGGTCGATGCACGATACGTTGTGACTCACGATGCAATCCTGCGCAGTTGTTATTCGAAATTCAAAGATGACAGATGGTATTGAAGTCGATCATTTAATTACCCTACTCGAACAGCGTCCCGTACTATGGAACAGAATGCGTGTAGAGCGTTTATTTTTTAGAGCTACCATTTTTCGGAATAAACTAAAACACCACCCCACTATAACGATGATCATCGTAGATTTCTATGACGCGACGTCGTATCGTAAAACGACGCCGCATCGTTGTACGACGCGACGTCGTATCGTGTTTATGTGTGGGAGCCCTTATACAGGGTGTAGTAAAATTGTAACGTATCGACTGGGTTATACTGTAACCCCACACGGCAAAACGTTGCTAGGCATCACGATGCATCTGGGGTGAGAAATTAGAAACATACGGTGATTTATTTAAGGCGCTTATTTAACAATGGGATATCAAATTATTCAACCCTGCATTTTCCTATACCTACTTCAAATTGGAGACAAGAAAGATTCGTCCTCATAGAAGACAATATAGATAAGTTTTAACCAATGTTGAAGATGTAGTAACGTCCACTGCTGAACAAATGTCCGCCACCGTCTGAGGTCCCGAAAAGTAGAGTCTGAGGTAGAAAAAGTAGCCCCGGACTCAATAAATAAAGTGCATTCATACTGGCCTTAAAAAGCGTCCACATAGAACGAACAGCCTCGCGAGGCATTTGCTTCGCGCGGCTGCTCGTTCTATGTGGACGCACCTATTCAATTATAGAGTTTGACTTTATTCAAGTGAATATAATATACCGCAAATTATTTAAAAATCCAATGGAGTAGGTAACAATGTTTTGGTATGGTAAGCATCAGAGAAATTTCACCCCCTTTGTTAATCTAACTTGTTGTTTGTTAAATGACATCGCTACCAAAAGGGGTGAGTTTTCTCTGAAGCTGACGAAAATATAATTTTACAAATTCCTATTTCAGATTTCTTACAAACGACGGAAAGATCATTACAATTTTGGGGATCGAAAATAAAATTACAATTTTTAAAAACTGAATATGTAGTTCATATGGGATTTTTAGGAATATTTTTTTGCATGACACAAAACAGCCCCAAAAACGAGCTCAAAACCCTCCCGTATATTCATTCCAACATCCACCACAAGAATGATCACAAATCACCATTGAAAAAAGCTTTTTCTCCTCGTTGCATTAAAGTTCTCATTTCAATGACGAGCAATACAATGGTTTCGCCAGGCCACGTGGCGCGCCCTAGTGCCCTCTTCTGCCTCATTGTTAGGGTCAAAAAACAAACCTAAACTCACGTATCGCATTTTTAGGGGTCCGTGGTGATTTAAATGCGTTGGATGGATGCGCCTCGGGCCCGTTTACCGGCAAGCTCTTTGATCAGTAGTTAGTCAACTATTAGTTAATTTTTTTTTACTGTCAGCCGTAGTTTTTTATTTGCTGACTATGTTATTGCGTTGTGTCATGTTATGGCTATTTAATATACATTGTTATTTATAAAAATATATCTTTCAGTTTCATATCTAGTGAGAATATTGTAAATGAAATTGAAAGTATGTTTAGTTACAACAGAACATCGTAACCGTTCCACACCCACTAAGTGCAATCGTCAAAGTAGCATTATTTAGGAGTAACAAAAAAGTACGTGAAAATGGTCTTAGACTGCTTAGAAATTCGCCACGAAGATTCTATATCTTTTTCTGTTAAAATACTTGGATTCCATTTTATTGTACAGCGATAGTTCAGTATTTTTTTTGGTTGTCTATGTCCCTTTGGGCAAAGGCCTCCCTCCATTCCTTCCACTTCTCTCGGTGGTGTGTCTCTTCTTGCCAATTCAAGAGGAAGCTACCTTGGTTCATGGTCATCATTATTGGTTTATTTAATCGTGAATATTTGTAATTTATTATTTGTAATAACATGTAAAAACATTTGTTTACATTTATTGCTGTAGGTTTATCACAAGATTTCTGTATTTCATTTACAACCAACCAACTTAATAATTAAAAAAAAATAAAAATAAAAGCTCCTTACGATAGAGACATCGTAATAAATAGTTTAATGCCGGTTACAGAACCCACTGTACGCGATTCATCACACCCTTGGCCAGTTTTATTAGAACAAAGGACGCCGTTCTTGGGAAATGGTTTTTCGAAAGTATTGTTTGGTTATTCATTGTGTTATTTTCCCGTGGCACGGATCATAGTCCATTGTTTTATAGTTTCGGTAGAGGACTGGGAGGAACCACTAAATAAATGGATAATAAAAAGGACTGGATTTTAAAAAATCGAGTTGTTTTTTTCCTTTGCAGTTTTTAGTACATTCTTTTTTAGCACTACGCTCACAATTATTTGTTGTACCGTACACGTTTAAGGAATGTTTTCTGAAATAAATGAGAATAAAATTAATTAGAGTCAGACTGTCACCTCTGACAGTCAGTTCCAGTACGACGTAACTGACAGTTGCTAAATTATTACGAAGAGTTTTTGATTAAAGAAATGTTTACTGAGATACAAAATTCACGTTCATTAATTTAGTTAGTTCATTTTCTTTGTAGTTTTCATTTAACGAGTCCTCCCCAGGGTAGAACGGAAAGGACTATATCAGACTAAAAAATTACCCTGTTCTTATACAAATGTACTTAAACTTCCTTAATCCATCTCATATTACAATGCTTTGTCAGTTTACAGACAGCTCTTTGAGGGAAACTGATTCGTAGGTATCCTGATGATCTTGACGAATCTAGTTTCACAAATCATGCACTCTGTCAGATTATTCAAACGTTTTCAAACGAGATTTAGATGTAAAAGTACAATTAGTATGTAATACTTCACGAAGTTTTGAGTTGATTAAAACAAGCATTGGACTCTGCACATGAATTAATATTGCCGACATTGGTCGGTGACTTTGTTGTCGGCGGTCTTCTCTACAGTTGGTACCTTTGTAAATTACCGACACTATATCAGCTTTGAAATGTAGAGTGTTCAACTTCAAAAGACAACTCAATTGGAGGATTGGCTGCATACGGTCTACTTTCTTGCACCGACGACCTGAGGCAGCACATTTTTTACGTTTTTGTGACGTAAATTAAACAGTAAAATTAGTTCCTCGTTTCTGTCACTAAAGGGACTTAAATTTTCCATACAATAAACGCCGTACATTTTTTTTCATCAGTACGAAGTACGGCTAAATACGTAGAAGAATTTATGCAGGGGCCTTCCTCTGTACTCACCTAACTACCTACCATTAACCAGTTTCGACACTGATTAAAGTGTCGTAAATTCTTATTGGGTGCCTTACTAGCCTTATTTGCTAGGTATTAGGTATGCAAAATGGATTCGATAATTCGAATCAAATCGATTTTGGATTTTTATTACCTTGAAACGTAACTTGGCAAAAAGACGAGGAAGGCGATGCGTATGTAGATGTTTGTTCTTATTACTATTATTCTCATAAGTTCTTACATATTATTTTAGTGAATATCTACTGCCAGTAATACATATAGCGGAGGTCGAAGCGGAAAAACGGAGAAATGTTAACCAGTACATTTACACCACTGCAGACGAGTGGCGGGCGAAGCGGAGAAACGGATAAATATTAACCAATAGGTTTGCACCATTGAAGATGAGCGTAAGTCGAAGCAGAGAAACGGAGAAATATTAACCAATAGGTTTGCACCACTGAAGACGAGCGTAGGTCGAAGCGGAAAAATGGAGAAATATTAACCAATAGATTTGCATCACTGCAGGCGAGTGGCGGTCGAAGCAGAGAAACGGAGAAATATTAACCAATAGGTTTGCACCATTGAAGACGAGCGTAGTGCAAGCCTCAGCTTTATTTTTAAATTCTGAATAAGTGAAGACACGGGCAAAAGCTAGTAGGGAATAATAATAATAATGAATAGTTAACAAATTGGTTAATTCGACGCCTGTGCCCGTAGTAGCGGACTCAATGAGATTATAGAGTACAGTAGGGTGGATAATATGAATCTCGCAGGTGGTTATAGCTTCCCCATCGATACCTTTTGTTCATTACTCTCGCTTCTGACTTATTTTGAAGTAGTGAGTTTTTTGTTAGAGTTTATTAAATTATAATTCGATGAGTCGTTTTTTTATAGTTGGAGGGGTTGTTTGCGATCGTTTTTCACGTGATCTTTTTTTTTAAGATTGGGGTTCACGTCTATTAGGTTAATTAATCAAGTTTTTATTAAAATAAGCGTTAAATGTTCAGCAATCAAATAGCTTATTGGGAGAAAAAAAGTTCAGTAATCTAGAAGAAAACTATGTTAAACGTTAATTAATAAAATATTACAGCAATAAAATCTTTATTAATAATAATAATAAGCCCCCTAAACAACCACACGTCCTGATTGACCATCTTATCACGTGGGGGGCGGACACACGAATGAGAAATTACTGGCGTGGCTAACGTGGCTCTGGAAACCCACTCAACATGGAGACTCGTTCAAAGAGAAAACGTATAGGACCGCTGCCCGGGGGCGATCGCCGGGGCGCACCTGGAGCTGACGCTGGGTGTCACAGCATTAGATATGGGCGCCGCGCCGGCGCGGCGCCGCCGTGTGCACTCCGCACGCCGCCGCCGCCGCCGACATTCACCGCGCGGCGTGAGTGGCGTAAAGACGTGTATTTGCTTTCGTGATTGACTCATCCAAAATGACCGTCTTAATATTCCAACAATCATTGGTGAATAGTTTCGGGGATATTTATATAACATCCCCCTGTCTCACACCCCTGCGCAGCAGCATGTTTAGACTGCTGGTTCTGTACTTGGACACTCATAGTCGCGGCGTCATAGAGACATTTCAGCACTTCGATGTACCGCCAGTCCACTTGACATCGCTGCAGTGATTGCAGAACAGCCCAGGTTTCAACGGAGTCAAAGGCCTTTTTTTCATAATCCACAAATGCTAAGTACAGGGGCTGGTTATGCTCTTCGGACTTCTGTATAACCTGCCTCATTGTGTGGTACTAAATCCTCCGCGAAACCCAGACTACTCCGGAGGCTGAAACTCGTCAAGTCTTCTTGCGAGACGATTTGTGATGACCCTCGAAAACAGTTTATAGACGTGGCTCAGGAGTGATATGGGACGATTTTTTTAAATGTGCAATGGGTTTGCTCTTGACCTCAGTCTAGGTCAGGAGTGACTAAGACAAAGTCGACAATGGAGTGAGCTTACCCAGAAGAAGCCTGTTCACTCTATCTTTGAAGAGATTAGGGTTAATGTATGTGTTCGGAAACACAGAGGCAGGCAGAGAGTTCCACTCCTTCGCTGTCCGCTTTATAAAAGACTTTTGGAAACGCTTAGTGCGAATTGGTGGTATAGCAATAAGGTAGAAATGGTAATTTGCCGTGCGTCTAGATGTGCAATGATAGAAGGCGCCTGTTGGGATGAGATCGTGGAGTTCTAGGGTACACTCTCCGAAGTATAATCTGTAGAAGACCAACAGGCGGGCAACCTTGCGGCGATGAGTCAAGCTTTGTAGCTTGGCTCTCACCAATTTTACGTCGCCAATGAGCCTCTTAGCTCTGCATTCCACTGAGTCAAGAGCGGTAAGTTGGTATTTATCTGAGCCATCCCAAAGGTGGCTATAATACTGGATTGGACCTGTGCTTTGTAAAAAGTTAAAAGCTGTCCAGGCGTGAAGTACCGCTTTTTTTTAGCGTGGTAAAATCATCAAATGAGTCCTTTCCACCCAGGGCAGAGCGGGAGGGACTGATGTCAGACTTGTACTGACTAAAATCTACGGTGTCCTTCAATAGCCCTTTACGTTCCAGGGTCACGGTAATTTGATAAGTCCCGCGACGTGAAGTACCGCTTCACTCTATTTAGGATGTCCAGCTTTTTGGCCGCAAGTCGGGCTTTGAACACAATGGTGGCTCCAAAGTTGAGACTAGAAGTCAACTCCATGCCTAGGAGCTCGAGTCGGTCATTCAAAGGTACAAATGCACCCTGAAAAGTAGGAATTTGGTCCAAACGACTCCATTTTGCGGTAAAAAGACAAGCCTGTGTTTTGGTTTCGTTAAAAGAGACCAAATTGTCATCACCCCACTGATAGACATGGTTAAGGCATAATATTTGTCCGCTCAACCATGGCATCTCACAAGGAAAAAAACTTCATCCCCGATGGTGTTTGCGCTGGACACGTATCTCTCTGAAACTGTACTGTCATCTGCGTACCCAACAATACCAGATTGAAGTAGGTCATTGATGTGCAGCAGGAAAAGAGTTGCGATACTATAAGTATGATAGTTTTTCAATAGGGATTTGTCTTTCTTCTTGAAAAAGAGGATCACAACAGTCCTGTTCCATGCGGCATGCCTTTGGAGTTCTCCCGGTGTCTAAAACAGAGTTGAATAGCTTTTAGAGCTCCCAAAGTACGGGCTTTCCACCTGATTTCAGAAGCGCCGAAGTGACTCCCTCTTCACCCAGGGCTTTTCCACGTTTAATCTGCCTGACGGCCAACTCAACCTCATCTAGGCTTATTTCCGGCAGTTCATCGGAGTGGCTCGGCTATCCTCTGAAAAGGTGGCTTGTGGACCACGACTGTCAAACAACCGGCCATAAAAGTCTTCTATCTCAGCTAGGATCTCCAGCTTTGAGGTTATGGTTTGGCCAATTGGTGATCTAAGCTTCGCCAGATACGAGCGTTTCAGCTGTTGGGCGAACACTTTAGCACCCCGATTTTCTTCTATTGCCTTTTCAATTCGGCTTGTATTGGTAGTTTCAAGGTCACGTCGTACCAACTTGCTTATTTTCTTATTGAGTTCTCGCTTCTCTGACGGTGTAACATGAATTAGTATCTATGTTTAGATTATCTGTGTCTATGTTGAAAAATTTTTTACGATGTTGTTAAAGTGTCCCTTTTTTTTTTTTCATGGTAAAATCATCAAATGAGTCCTCCCACCCCGGGCAGGGCGGGAGGGACTGTCAGACTTGTACTGACTAAAATCCACGGTGTCCTTCAATAGCCCTTTATGTTCCGGGGTCACGGTAATGAGATAAGTCCCGCGACCCCGGCAGGCTTTGGCCCTCTACAGAGGGGGCCCCGTCATTATGCTGACGCTCTTTGAGGCGCGCGTGGAACACAACGCGCCGTCGACCCGGGCATGGTCCATGGTCGGGCAGCGAGTTGCCCTTTACTCGCCGCCCGCATGCCCGCGCCTACGGTGGCCGGAGATCGTCTTGCGACGTCCGTCGCCGTGGGCGTCCACCACTGCGGGTGGGGCGGAGGGAGGACACTGTCCTCTCTCACACGCGGCCCGCCTCCTCCTTCGCGAGCATGACTGCTTCGCAGAAGGAGGCGACCGCTTCCCACTCCGTCTCGCCCCGCAGCATGGCCGCGACCAATGCCGGGCGCGAGAGGTCTCCGCCTATCGCCGCCGTGAGGACACGTCGGTGCTCTGCCCAAGCGGGGCAGTCTTGCACCGTATGCTCTACTGTGTCCTCCGGGCGATCTTCGCAGTGGTGACACCCAGGCGTTTCCTCCTTTCTCCTTAGACACAGGTACCTCCCGAAACTTCCGTGTCCGGTGAGGACCTGCGTCATGCGGTAGGTTAGGACGCCGTGACTCCTATCCAGCCACTCCTCAAAGAGGGGTCTTACCGCCGCGATTGCGGCGTGCCCGGCCGTCGGTTGCGACAGTCGTCCCCTCCATACTGCCCTGAGATCGCGCCGGACCTCCTCTCGCCGCGCCTCGACTTCTCGAGGCAGCGGGGAAGCACCCCGGCTCTGCGCCTCCACGCGCCACTCATAGACGCAAAGTGTCCCTTTGGAAAAACTTTTTTTTTTTTGTACATGATGACATTTTCCTGTCGTCCCGGATTAAAGAAGATAGGGTGTAGATTTTGAGTTTTAGTTGAAGGTAGTAAAAACCTACGCCGCCGGCGCCACGCCGCCGCCGATTGAAATTGGTCAGCGCGCCGCCGCCGAGAATTTTTAAGGCGGCGCCCATGTCTACACAGCATGCGATCCGTCAGCGGTGAGGAGTTGAGCAGGCGGGCTCCCACCGACAAAGATACTACAGCCGAACTCATTGACGATGGTGACAGACTGACGGACAGGACAGACACCCCTGTAGAGCCGTTTAGTCCAAGCACAATCTCATAGACACCTTCTACACGTTCATCACCATCCATACCATCGTCACCCATACCATCATTACCTCCCATTATAAGTTCTAACACAGTCCCACCCACTCCAACCTTGAATGCTGCGCGGGGGGTGTCTACCTTTCTACCCGCGTCCACCAAGGCTGGAAAAGCTAGAGTTCGTATGAAGTGGAGCAAAGAAGTGAACACATTTATCATGCGAACTTATCTACACATCACGAAATTAGAGACAGATATGACCACATACAGACCACTATTGCATGAACTTTTCACACGTCAATATCCAGAGATTACCGTGTCGGAACAAAGGATCTCAGATCAAAGGAGAGCCATTGTCAGGAATAAACTTTTAACACAAGAAGAAATAGACCGGTTAAAACTAGAAGTGCGCGCACAATTACATAAAGAGTCCGAAATTAATGAAGACACTAGCAATATCCCACCTACACAAAACACAATCGAAATCACACAACAATCACAGTTGTACGCTCAATCAGAACCTCTCACTCAATCTCAACCATACTATCAGTCACAGGCATACTCACAAATATCTCATACATCGACACAAACAGAAAATTTGACAATAATGTTAGAAAATGACATTGAGGTTTTAACAAATATAGAACAAAATCCAGCCACAGATGCTTGCACCCAAAAAATACATGAAAAATTTAAAACAGCTTTAACTCAATACTCCGGGATGGACCCGGCAGCTCGACCAAAACTACCTAAACTGAGATACTCACCAAAACTTGTTCAGTTAGTTCATTTATTTAATCAAAATATCCTTAATCAGTATATTAGCGAAGAAACCAAACTCATAGACGTACACACTCTGATATATTGCACGGCACTAGTGATCTCAGAAGAGCTTAATTTTAAAATCACAGAATATCGAGGCAATACCAGGCAAGCAAATATTAGCAAACCTGCATGGCAGCAAAGACTTGAAAAAGATATAGAAAAACTCAGAGCAGACTGTGGTAGATTAACCCAATATATTAACAATAATAGATCAAACAAAGTAGTTAAGAGAGTTGAAGCAATATTTAAAAACATGAAAACCCACACGAGACACGAAAAAGACAATAGCAGACCGGAAGAATTCTTGGATACAATAAAACAGAAATTAGCCGTTAAAGTACATAGGTTGAAAAGATACAAGAAAGCACAGGAGCGTAAAAATGATAACTCTCTGTTTGCTACAAACGAAAAAAGCTTCTACAGAAAATTGCAAAAACCCAAAACTGACAGCGACACACCGACAACCGAAAATAACATAGAACTACCAACAACAGAACAATTAGAAGCTTTCTGGGCTGGCATATGGGAAGAGCAAGTGCAACATATGGAAACAGCAGGCTGGATAACAGATGAAGAAATTAAATGGAGTTCACTGGAAGAAATGGAATTCATTGAATTAACTGAATCTGATATAACTATCACTACGGCAAGACTACACAATTGGAAGTCACCAGGTGTTGATAAAATCCATAATTATTGGTATAAAAAGTTAGTGTCATTACATAAAGTCTTAGCCAGAAATTTAACAGAAATAATATTAGGGAAACAAAATATTCCTGAATTCATTGCCACAGGAATAACGTACATGCTGCCAAAAACTCACTACTCACCACAGCCCTCTCAATACAGACCCATCACATGTCTACCTACAATATATAAGATCCTTACATCCGCAATCACCACTAAAATAAATAAACACATAGAACATCATAATATCATAGCAGAAGAACAAAAAGGGTGCAGACGGGGCCATATGGGATGCAAGGAACAACTAGTTATAGACTCAGTCATCAACAAACACGCCGCTACGAAAAATAGAAACCTACATTGCACATACATAGATTATAAAAAAGCATTTGATAGTATTCCTCACTCTTGGCTGATTAAGATCTTACAAATCTACAAAATAAACTCAAAATTAATAGAATTCCTACAAAATATCATGCCCTACTGGAAAACATCACTACAGTTAAATTACCGACAAAATTCTATAACAACTCGACAAATATGCATAAAGAAGGGTATTTATCAGGGAGATTCACTAAGTCCTTTATGGTTCTGTCTCGCACTGAATCCATTATCTAATTTACTTCATCGCTGCCAGGTCGGGTACTCCTTTAAAAATGCCACTGAAGAAGCTGTTATCTCACATTTGATTTATATGGATGACATAAAACCATATGCAAGGTCGGAAAAAGACATGAAAAAGTTAATAGATACCACAACAGAATTTAGCAAAGATATTAACATGCAATTTGGTCTAGATAAATGTAAAACTGTTCATATAATAAGAGGCAAAATAAAACCGGGCGACTATCCTATCAATAATACAGACACAATCACAGCTTTAGAAGCAACAGAATTATATAAGTACTTAGGATACAGACAATTAAAAGGAATAGACCACACAGCAATTAAAGATACTCTGAACTCAGAATACAAGAGAAGGGTGATCGCAGTATGTAAAACTCAACTCTCCGGCAAACATTTAATAAAAGCATTAAATACCAATTCCAATCTTAACATACTCTTTTGGTGTTATAAAATGGTCAAGGACTGACATCCAACAAATAGAAAGAACAACACGCACTACACTCACTAAACACAATAACCTACACCCTAAATCTGCAATAGAAAGACTGACTATCAAACGCCAACATGGAGGGAGAGGCCTAATTGACGTCCATCACCTTTGGCAGAAACAAATAACAAAACTAAAAACATTCTTTCACTCTAAATCACACATAAGTAGCATCCATAAAACTATAGTTATTAACGATATGAATTTTACCCCACTTAATCTAAACGAACGAACAGATATCGAACAAATTAGCAACGAAGACCTGCAGAAGGAAAAGTTAGAAGATTGGAAGAAAAAGATTTTGCACGGACGGCATCCCCATGATCTTGAACAGTCACATATTGACACCCTAGCATCAAACAAATGGCTTAAAATAGGAACTCTTTTCCCGGAAACCGAGGGTTTTATTATCGCAATACAGGACCAGATCATAAATACCAAAAATTACAGAAAATATATTATAAAAGATCCTACACTAACGAACGATAAATGCCGTAAATGTCACAGCCAGCCAGAGACAATACAACACATCACAGGGGCATGCACAACACTTACACAAACCGATTACACTCACCGACACAATCAGCTTGCAAATATCATACACCAAAATCTCGCACTTAAACATAAGCTCATTCAGGACACAAACACTCCGTACTACAAATATCAACCAAAAACATCTTTGGAGAATAACACACACAGACTCTTTTACGACCGCGCTGTTCTGACCGACAGGACCATTCATTACAATAGACCAGATATAATCCTAACAGATAAAATAAATAAAATAACATACCTTATAGACATTGCAGTCCCTAATACGCACAATTTACTAAAGACAATAGGTGAAAAAATCAGTAAATACGCGGAACTGAAAGAGGAAGTGACCAGAATCTGGAGACAGGAAAAGGTGTATGTAGTACCCATTGTTGTCTCAACTACAGGTGTCATACCCAACCACCTCCACCATAGCCTTAAATTAATAGATCTGAGAGACTCAACCTACATGTCACTTCAAAAAGCTGCAATACTGAACACATGCAGAATAGTGAGAAAGTTCTTGCAAATTGAGGATAACATCTCCCCTCACAACATTAATTCATCACATACACACACGCTACATTGACCTGGCTACATTGGCCCGTTAATGTAGCTAAAACTAGCCTATGAGCTAAGAAACAGTACAAGTTCACCAAAATAATAATAATATTCCACAACTATCACACAACGCCATCTAGTCCCAAGCTAAGCAGAGCTTGTGTTATGGGTACTAGACAACTGATAAACATACTTATATATTTCTAAATACATACATATTATAGATAAATAGATAAATTACACCCAGACACAGAACAAATGATCGTGCTCATCACACAACATTTGTCCTGGGTGGGAATCGAACCCACGACCTCCGGCATAGCAGTCAGGGTCACTAACCACTAGACCAACAGGCCAGTCAAAATTAAAATTAAAATAAAAATTAAATTAAAAATTAAACTGAACGGCACTTAAAAACGCTTACAATAAACACTTAAACACAAAGTAATTAAAATTTATTCATACAAAAAATCCTCTCCTAAAAATAAAATAACCCATTAAAAAAAAAAAACAACCGCAACGGATTAAAAGATTACGCACACAAAATACAAATCAGACCACGAAAACTGAACCAGAAAAAAACAAACAGAATTGTCTAATTATCAAAAAGTTCGCATAAAAATCCGTTCGAATAAATTCGAACAAATCAGGTATGAGCAAATAAGTTTTGGGGTTCCGCACGCGGCCGGCACGCGTCTCTAAGTCCTCCAAGAGAGGAGAATCCGACAGGCTTTGCTAATGACCGTGTGCTAGTCTCGAATAACACCCCATGGGCCCCTTAATAAACTCGAAAATTGAGGAAATAAAAATGTTTTGGGGTATAAAAAAAATCACGTATTTTTTTTAAATGAGTTTCGGAGTTAAACGAATATTAAATACAGTAAACGAATTGGAGTTTAAATAAATCGTGTTACAGGTGGCAAGATTTTTATTCCATTCTAGAGAATAGCATTTAATGGATTTTTATAATAGGTATGCGAGATACATGAAATTTTTTTTGTTGAGTAGCATAACAAGCATTACAGCATTGCACAACATTAAAACGCAATTAGACTTAAGCTGATTTTTTTTTTCTGTCAAACCGCTTGATCCGCCTAACAGAAGAACATAATTATTATCCTTATTTTAATTATCAACATATTATTATTTTAACAGTCGCATTAAAAAAAATAAACCTCATAGTATCTGATGTTTTAAACTCGTCTGACATTTCTAGAATCTGGCATTGGTCGACGAATCCTGAGCTTTCCACCAGATTTTTAGAATTGGATATTTAATTCCGAAGACAGTTTTTTATGTAGGGGGCAACCCCTAAATACAAACTCACAAAGAAACAAGGTATACCTCTTTAATATGAAATAGATGAAAAAATCAAACCCGATTTCTGTTTTCAGATGAATCAGTAAGTACTTAAAAAAATATATATATTAATGATTAAAGATTGGGGAAAAAATTATTTCCAAAAAAAATAAATTCTTCCACAATTGTTACACGTGTGACTAAAAAGACACGCAACACTGCACAGCAAAATTCTTTCGAATAAGTAAGTCGTTTCGAATAAAATATATTTAGAATAAACATCGTACCTAACATTTCTTCGAGCCGAATGACATTACTTGTTAAAATACGATACAATTTGCGTAACAAGTCGTTGATGTTATTGTGAAAGTTCATAAATGTACGACATTTTAACAAGCGCATCCACGAGATATTTACCTTCATAATTTTTGTACTGAATCATAATCTTATTTGTCATCGACATATTATTAAAAAACTGAATATATTTTTACAAAAAATATCCTTAACTTTTTATCCTGTTCTTTCACTATTATTCATATTAAAAGAATGACGTACGTAGTTGTATATGTTGAAATATATGTATATGTAAGTCATTTAAAATATCAACATGTCGCACAAAAGATCTCTCGGAAAACAAAATAAGAAAATTTTACTTATCTATCTTGCTCCGCTGAAACTTTAAAAAAAGATTGCTCGGCATGTCATTTAATATTGGGGGGAATGTGAGTTGATAAAAATGCAATTTGAATTCTGTTTTCTAAGTCGTTGTGCCTTCTAAGTTTTCTCTAAGTATTTTTTAAGTTGTTACCGAAAAGTAAGTTTTCCGTTGGTATTGGCCCAAAGTATGTCATTGAATTATTAACAGTATTAGAACCCTGATCGTTAAAGTAAGTTCTAACCAACTCACACTTAACATTAATCCAAATCACAAACAAATTCAATAACTAAATAAGTCCCACTTCGCCGAGCCCACTATCAAAAACGATGACCATTAACACCGATATTAACCTCTAAAACCCTTAAATGGCATGTTTATGTTGATCGAATCACATATCAGTCGGGATCGAGTAATCCCTTGCGATCCGATTACTCGTGTAAAAAGGAAAAAAAGCTAAAACCGCTATAATAGAAGCGTGGCGGAAACAATAATGTTAGGAGAACGGTGGGTAATGAAGGCTGGAGCGTGGCGGGCGCGTGCGGGCCCGCCACGACCCGTAATGAGACCCGCACGCGTCCCTTGTTTGACCGATCCAGTGCGTGCAAATTCGAGAAATTAAAAAAAATATAAAAAAAAAATGTTTTGTTATCCGATAGGTTTGAGTGCAAAGACGAATACTAGTGTGCTCAATTACGGGAGGAAAGCGGTGTGAACGAATTTGGGGAGCTTTGATCCGTTTGTATAGTGGGAATGTTGAATAAACTTGTTGAGCTTTTCACTAGACCGCAAAGGTTGAAACTCTTGACATTTGTTTTGCTGGAGGTCCTTTTAAAATTAAAAAAAACATCTCTTTACCGTATATGTTACCTACACTGAAATAAGGGTCAGAATTACATCAAAAATCGAAATCGGACCACTTGCGAAAAAGTTATAATAAATAGTCAAACATATCATATCGAATTGAGAAATTCTTACCTCTTTCTCGGTTATAAAAATAAAAAAAAACTTTATGTACAACGATTTTCCCCTGTTACAACGTTAGAAACTATTACGCACTTTCCTAAGAGCATTCCCCAACAACTTAATTTAATATTTCGCCAAAAAACAATACATAAGCAAAATATGACTGTATATTATCATAAAAACAAAAAAAAAACTATTTATTTTCACACTAATAAGTACTTAACCCTATCGCCGTACAAGTGATAAACACGGCGCGTTCCCGAGAAAGTCGATTCTGATCCGATGCTTTTAGTCGATTAATCAAAACTTGGTCACCTGCGCTGTCTTCGCTTTAGTCGTGTTCTGTCAAAACTCTTAATCCAAAGGTTTAGGGTGTGTGATCGATTGTCATTTGGCCTGTGAATTTGTGACAGTGGGGCCAGGAAAGAAGCGGTTTCAAACGGGTCCATCTTTAAAGGTTCCTGTAACGGAGTGACTGTAATGGTAATGAACTGAAACTGTAATGGAGTATGAGACATGGAACAAATATTTAAAGGCGTTATTACAAAAAAAAATAACCTTAGATTTTTCTTCATTTTGAATTTCATTTGTTACGTTCGCTTCTTTTTTTGCATTTTAAGGCCGCAGTAACATCTTAAGACATTCCTTTGACACTGACACTGGGAGGTATTTCACTCTGTTAGGTCCTTGATCAGACGGTGAGCTACCTATTACTCGACGTCTCAAAAAGGCAGTGGAAACTATAGAACGCCATCTGCCAACTGTGTATACTGACTTCTTCGCTGCGTTCACGTTCATAATATGTATGAATATAAAATTATTTTACTTTTTCTCACATCAATTTATGAAAAAGGATACTGACAAAAATAAAAAATCGTTTAAATTAAAGAAAAAAGGTTCCAATTCCAAAGAGTACCTAGTGAATGTTTTCCGACACTTATTACTTAGTGGCCCCTCAGCAAGGTGTCTTTTTGTTAAACTTTTTTGGAATTAGATACAACAGAACATTTTGTACGTCGGCGCTGTGTTATCGACTCCGGGGCATCGGCAGAAGGGTTGGGCTCCTTCAATATTCGGCCACTCGGAACGATAAAAATGTTGTGTACAAAGATAATATATTTCCGCTTGATTCTCTTTTGTACTTAGTAGTTGATAATAATTATGGACATGATGTCTTGAGTTTCAATTCTCAGGGACGGCAGATATTTTTACTATCAGTAATTTCTGAAGCAGATCGGGGCTTAGTCTAGATGGGTGTCAATTTGCAGGTCCACCTTATTGAAGGGATCTATCGGAATGGCTCTGCCTTACTCTTTGGTGAATACAAGCCAATGATGAGTCCTTATAAAAATACTGGTCGAAATTTTGACATTATTTTAAAGTGATTTTCACTGACGAAAATGAAGAACATCAAATTCCTACATCGCGATATCAATTCTCCGCGATTTTAGAACATACAGAAAGTTTTAGATAAAATATCGGGCAAATAGCCAACCAGATACAATGCCCGTCTGGTCAGAGGACGATTTGCAAGTACACCTGATTTCATACACCAAAGTTGTCCCAGGTAGACAGGCCGCCCTCCCTAAAAAAATATTAGCATTTCCAATTAGGTTCTCCCTATTCAATGTAGTATCGACGAACTTTACGCCCTGCTGGTGTTCCTCTTTCCCCCAAAAGCTGTTGTGCTCTAATAGATACAGGCAGCTCTCCCTAAGGTTTATATGCAACACGAGTTTGGTCCGACTTTCAGCTTCTTGTTGTCTGATTTGCTTGCTTCATTCTAATTAGAAATGAAGGTCCCGTGTTTCTTTTCCGGATAAATCTACGCATTTTTTCTGATATGATACTAAATGTATTGGGCAATCACTAGAAAGTGCTTCATGGAAATGAAAGCTTATGAAAATAAGCAATGAAGAGATGAGAAAAGAAATAACAAGACTTTTCGTTCAGTTTCACAGTGCAAAATTTTAGAATGTCTGAACAATTTATTTCCCGAGCATTCGTTATATTATCAGCGCATGTAAATATTAAACAAAATTGGTAAAAAGTTCAATGATGGTGACTGGTGAGGTGGAAATGTTGAAGTGTTATCCATCGGATTCGGTTTGCAAAATAGAATTACATATAAAAACCTGTATAACGTTTCGATTTTTAACAATATTTCATTAAATCCCCTTTCAATTCTGTCTGTCCGTGTTTTTGTACAGGTTTTGCAATACTAACAGAATATTTTAATTTTCTGCTCTTCGCTAGGTTTTAAATCGACAGAAGTTAATTGAAAAATAATCTGTTTCAGGATTTCCAATCCGACACAGCACTCGCCCGAAGAGTTTGAAAAGTAATAAACAATTAAAAAGCTACTTTCGAATTCAGCATTAAAAAAATAAGTTGCAAAATCTTTGGCTCGATAAACAACTTTCATACGTAACAAATGTATTGTGAATATTGATGATGATTGTACATTTAAGCCAGGTTTAATATATTTAATATATATATTTAAGTGACTTATACTATATTTAGAATAGTTTCTTATTCTTATACGCAATACACACTATTGTAGGTATTTATTTTTATTATTTACAAAGCAAGGAAAATTAATTTTAAGTGGACGTATTATCTAAAACCTTAATATTTTTGTTATGACAGTATTTTTTTGGCGAAATGGGATAAATTATTTGTTGACGGTACCAGGAATGTAGATGTAAAAGAAATTTATTTTTATCTTGTTGCTTAGCCAGTATCTTGTTAGTGCAAGACCTTAGCGACCGCACTCCATGTGAGAGGTCATCTTTACATAAATTTTCCTCGACTGAATATTGGAGTGGTCTTTTGTGACTACAGTCTAGATAAAAGAGTTAAGAGATGTACTTGTTGAGGAGCGTCGTGGATCGTACTGAGCTTGAGATCTCATAAATATATCTTTAAGTACTTTTCCATTTTATTTTTTCATCCAGGCTTAGGTATGACTTAAAAAGATTTAACTTCTTCAAGAATGAATACTATTTCTAGGCAACATCACAATTACCATCAGGCTCATTCACCGACCTTTACGCTTTTGAAATAAATAAATAAATGTACAAATATTTGGTTCGTGCGGGAATTCAACTGGCGACATGCAACACAACAGCTATTTCCTCAGCCACTGCCCCAACCGTGGTCAACTGGTGGGGATGACATGTATGAAAACGGATTTTGAGAACTGTAGACATAAACTTTTTGAAAAAAAGGGAACCGACTTCATAACTAAACACAAAATAAGTGTAAAATAACTTTTCTTTCGGAAGTCAGTGGCTTTGTTTTTTATTTTATTGACTATGGCCATCGACTTAGTTTTTTATTTTTCCCTTTTTGGTTTAGATATTCAACAAAAATCTTCATATAATCGGCGTCTATCATAATATATCTATAAATCTACAATCGTAGTAAGCAACAAAAACCATTAGTGTTAAATACTAAAACCTTCTCCAGAATGTAATGAACACTTTCCTGAAAACCGCATCAAAATCGGTTCAGCCAAACGCGGGATAATCGCGGACAAACATACATACATACATTACATACGTATAAATACATACATACAAACATACTCGTACATACAGGTCGAACTGAGAACCTATTTTTTTTAAATCGGTTAATAACTGGCTAGATAGATGAACGAACATAGACAAAGATACTCATCGAGATGAACACTATCTCCCTCTTACCAATGCCACAAATAAAATTATCACGCTCTGATCTCTTTATTATCATGATTGTCATAAACCTAAAAATTTATAGAATAAATAGTAATATCTAAACAAATAAACAAGCCAGTAATAATGCCGTCACCAGTAGCAGCGTGTAATTGATAATATTTTATTATGTTTGCTAACCAACCCTCTGTTGATAACACCCCAAACATATTTGCTTATTTTTACAAAGCTCATGATTTGCTCTTGCTGTATGGATTTGAGTTATGAGCGGGAGCGGGTTATAATACTTCGGATATGAGTGTATAACTAAATTATCTGTTTTACGAATTGATTACTAACAGCCTTTCTGGTGGTCTAAAACTATGAATTGCTATAAAAATATTCGGAGTAAAATACGTAGGTACACAGGGCTACACATCAAGCTATACAAAACCATTATAAGCTGATCGTTGAATATACGGAAAGACCATACAAAGCGAGACCACGATAAACTGGTTTTGTATAGCTTGATGCGTAGCCGTGTGTACTCCATTTTACAAATTCATATGCCATAGCTTTTATTCTCTGGTATAATGGCGATATATTTTCTCATATTTGAACTTTAATATATATTATGTATTTGTATAAATGTATATTATAATTTACATAATTGGACAAAAAATCTGCACCAAACAAATCTAATAAACGAAATGTTTTTTTTTTTCTGAACAGCTGTAAACGCTTTCGCCTATAAACTAAACCTCTGAAATAAACTTATTTGTTATTTGCAAGTGTTTTTAGTGACGTTAAAATATTAAAGAGAAGGGTTTTGTTATTTGTCTATTGTTAAGTCGAGAACTATTTGAGTTTTTTTTTTGTTAGAAAACAATAAGCTGTAATTATGACGGATGGCTTGTTAAAGCTAATGTTTGCAGTGTGAGGGTTTAAAGTACTGTTTTTTTACTTAATCTGTTCAACCAAGTTCAAGGAGGTTGGAAAAATGGAACAGCGCCTCTGGTGTGCGAAGAAGGAACTATTTTTTTCCTTGAAAGTCAATTGACTATGTCAAAGTTACAGTTTACAGCAGAATAACTGAAAACTCATAATAAGGCATCTGTACACCACTGCCTAGTCCTTTGGATTTAATGAATGTGATACCACTGTTTTTTAAATAATCTATTTGTAAAGTTTTTTAAATCTCTATTAGGCTGACTTAACACGGCGCGTGACGTCGCGATCCGCACCAACTCACGCTTTAATGTATCAGTTTAATAATATGCAAATAGTAATTTATATCGAAGGCAATTCAAACATTTTAACAAAGCAAATACTTACTTAATCATTATTAAATACTCCGTTCTGAGTTTATTTTATACATTTGTTCTGAAAGCTCTGATGGATGTTCGTAAAAAGACACGTCTATGACCGCTTTAAATCGACGCAAGTGACAACAATACCGCAAGACGATCTCCAGCCACCGTAGGCGCGGGCATGCGGGCGGCGAGTAAAGGGCAACTCGCTGCCCGACCATGGACCATGCCCGGGTCGACAGCGCGTTGTGTTCCACGCGCGCCTCAAAGAGCGTCAGCATAATGACGGGGCCCCCTCTCTAGAGGGCCGAAGACTGCCGGGGTCGCGGGACTTATCTCATAACCGTGACCCCGGAACATAAAGGGCTATTGAAGGACACCGTGGATTTTAGTCAGTAAAGTCAAGTCTGACAGTCCCTCCCGCCCTGCCCGGGGTGGGAGGACTCATTTGATGATTTTACCACGCTAAAAAAATATATATGACGCCACATTGCTGGAACAGCTTATATCTGAATAGGCCCACTTGATAGTCAGTCTTGATAGACAATGGACTCGTGATCAATAACCCAGTTATTATGTAGGTACGTTTTTTAACCGACTTCAAAAAAGGAGGAGGTTCTCAATTCGTCGGAATCTTTTTTTTTTATGTATGTTCCCCGATTTCTCGATGACGCCTCGACCGATTTAGAAAATTTTTCTTTTCTTTGAAAGGGTACCTATACTTCCCAAGTGGTCCCATGATCATCAGGTCAGGATCTGATGATGGGATCCCAGGGAAATCGAGGGCAACCCTCAAATTTTATAGGCCCGCACAACGTTTTTCGCAAATTTTATGAAGTAATTTGAGTACCTACTTGCGTATGATAATCATCATCCCATGTAGCTGAGCTGATGATGGAAGGTACAACTCCTTAACAGTAAGGAGTAGGCATCGACTGATTTAGTTTGTGTTCGCATATCTCCGGAACTGCAAGTCCAATTTAAGTAATTCGTTTTTTGTTGTACTAGGTATTGTTTAACTTTCATGATATCGACAGCTGCGCTGCATGTCGCAGGTTTGATTCCTAAACAAATATTTTAAGGCCTACAGTTATTACCGTAGTTTGTTCTAGGTGTAGGTATTTCTGTGTTTGAATGTTTTTAAACCTATTCAATAGAGCATTTTCTAGTGTGGGACAAAGCTTACTTTTAAAATTTACATTTTTAATAAATAATTAATAACCGATTTAGGCTGGTTGTTCACAGGTGTTCAACCCATAGCCACCAGTCTTCAGTGGTACAATCCTATTGGTGAATATTTCTCTGCTTCTCCTCTCCGCAGCCTCGCTCCGCTTCTCTGTGCAGACAGCCTTAAACTTCATTTAAACTGATTTCTGGTGGACTGGAAATTTACCAAAAGGAGTTGATGGCAGGTGGCATTGAGCTCTTACGGAATGCTTGTAATCCAGAAAAAACAGTAGCCCACTGGAAGCCACTGTTTGTAGATAACATGGCCACACTCGCGTGTGTAACCATTATTAGGGAAGGTAAGCCCAAGACGGGTAGCCCGTCTAAAACGGGTAGGTATGCATGTTAAATTAGGCGTCGTTTTTGCTAATGAGAATGTGTGCGTGCAGGACGCGGCTCCTCATAGGGAGAGGCGACGCGTCCTGCACGCACACTTTCTAAATCTTCACATTCTAATTCATAATTTAACATGCATACCCGTTTTAGGCGGGCTACCCGTCTTGGGCTTACCTCCCCTACCTAGTTTCACACCTCACCAAAATAAGAGAAAAAGATAAATAAGTAACTATTCCACTCCACGTTAGTTTAACAACGTATATTTCAATTACATCACGGACGCACGTTGCCTAGAAACCGGATTTAATCAGCAGTAGGTACCATTCAATTAACAGATTTAAAGTTGGTCACTCGAATCCCAAACTGGTCATTAACAGTGATTTTATCAATGCACTCCCCTTTTCACCCTCCAATAATTGGCAGGGGGTGGCGTGGGGCGAAGAGAGACATATGTCCCACCCTATGGACCGTTTGATGCATCATTATCTCAAATCAGACGGAAACTATTTTGTCAGATATTTTTTTTTAAATGGTCATTTTCTGTTCGATTCTCTTTGGTTTGTTGGAGTTTTTTTTTTATCGTGGATCAAATGTCCTACTACCCATACTGCTAGACTTGTACTGACTAAAATCTACTGCGATCCTTCAATAGCAACAAGGTCACGGTTACTTGATGAGACAGTCCCGTGACCCCGCCAGGCTTTGGCCCTCTGAGGGGTCCCCGTTAGCTGCGACGCGTCGTCGACCCGGGCATGGTCCATTATCGGACGGCGAGTCACCCATTACTCACCGTCCGCATGCCCGCGCAGGTTTGTTGAGGGTGGATTTGGCGTGGACTGACTGACCTTTGGACTTAGTAGTAGAAAAGTACTAAAAATATTTCACCATCGAAATAAAAACGAAATGTAATTAACTGAAAAAACGGCATAAAAAGAAATAAAATAAACGCCAGTAGCAAAGCAGATGTTACAAGACTAAAAAATTAACAACCGTCAACAATAACAATAAGTCAATAACACACTCGCATTAAGGCTTGAACACACGAAGCAATTTGGCACTAATGAAGCCATTGCGCGACAACTCGCTACGCGCGTATAATGTGTCGTTCCAACCGGCGAATGTATACCCTTGCCTTAATTTTATAGCTTTCGTCGGCCGATATGATAATCATCGTGATTATAATTTACTTGTGCTAGGGTACAAACCACCGAACGGGTTCTGCATTACGAAAATTATACGCTACTTGTTTTTTTTTTGTTGGGGTTACACTTAAGTTGCCAGTATTATTTTTATTGTTTTTTTTGTTGTTTTGAAAAGTTCTTCATAATTTGTTTAACGTTATGAAATGTTTGATCGCCAAAAGAGTCTAGAACGATTCTGTTACAAGAATTAATAATTACGATGTTTAGATATGAAACGCAAGTTGTAAGAGTATCAATTGGGAGGCGGAAGGTAATTTCCAAACCTACCTAATCAAACTAGATGACGATGCAAGTCCAAAGGCGCCGAAATATGTCTTGTATAATAGCAATTATAATTTTTCTATAACACTGAAATCCAGTATAAAGGAAGATAGGAATCGTCAATCGAAGAGCTGTTAGCAATCTGACCCCATAGAGGGCCAAACGCTTGCCGGGGTCGCGGTACTATCTAGACCAGTAACTCTGACCCTGAAACGTAAAGAGCTTCCTTCAATAGCTCTTTACGTTTCAGGGTCACCGTGAATTTTTGTCATGGCGAGTCTGACTTTGCTCCAACAAGGGCGTGAGGACTCATTTGATAATATTATCCGTTATTAACTGGGATTTATTATTAATTATTGATTCAATATTTAGCGCACATCAAAAGTGTAAGATCATTATTTATGTACAAAAAATAATGATATCCCATCAAAAACATAAAATTTGAAATGAGAGCCAAGCTCAATATTATGATTTATGCCTTGGTTGTTGACTTCAACGAAAAAAGAAGTGAAATCTAAATGGGTGGGTTAAGCATGATGACGGGGCCCTCCTCTAGAGGGCCAAAGCCTGCCGGGGTCGCGGGACTTATCTCATTACCGTGACCCCGGAACACAAAGGGCTATTGAAGGACACCGTGGATTTTAGTCAGTACGAGTCTGACAGTCCCTCCCGCCCTGTCCGGGGTGGGAGGACTCATTTGATGACTTTACCACGCAAAAAAAAAGTTCAATGGTTAGTCCTGAAATTTATGTATAACAAAATAAAATATAAAATATCATAAAAATAAAATATCTTCTTATAATTAAGGATCATACATTGCAGCCTAATTTCTGACTTGGCTAAGTATTTCTCATATACGAATTATATGAGAAATAATAATCGCCTTTAATAATAATTCAGCCTTCATAAGTTCTAAACCTGTTACTTGTCAGTTTTTATTTTATTTGATGATACTACCATGAAAAAAAGGCTATTGAGCTTTTCATACGCTGCTTAAATGGCTCTGACACTAGTGTGAGGCCTCATCTTCACACGAAAAAGAAAGACAGAACCATACCGAAGACACGGTTGGCGCAGCGTGTCGCGGTTACGATCCTCGGACGTAACAAATATGTGTATGACCTGGGTGTCTGGGTGTTTAAGTATATGTGAGTTTCTATGTTTGTAAACGCACCCACTACACAGGAGAAACTACGAGTGGGACAACTTTAAAAAAATACCTCTTTATTTTTTAATTTACTTTTTCGGTTCTTGTCGACCTGAGACCGTACCACGAGCTCTTAACGCGATCCAGTTGAAGGTTTGGGAAAGAGACCGAGCTATACAAGTCATCTAGCGCCATCTCTTTCCCACAGCCTAAACTGGATCGTCAAGAGCTCGTGGTAAGGCCCCTGATAAATTTGGGCTCGCTGGCTTGCTACTGATGTTTACGAGCCATTTCCGTTCCACAGTCGTTAATGCTGAGCACAATTTGATTGTCTGTTTGTTCGACGTTGTAATGTAGACTCACCGATTTAGTTATCAGAGTAATTTGCCTTATTGACAACACCTGAATTGCCATTCAATGGCAATATTTTAAATTGGTTGTTGTTATTTTAAATTGATGGTGTATTTAAAGTTTATAATACAGGAATTCATAAAAAGGATACGTGTTTATTATTGTGGGAAATAAGTTGATTATATTTTAGAGGTCGTTAAAATGACCTTTATTTCATACAGATATTTGTGTACATAGTGAGAGCAGTGGTGGCCTAGTCGGCCCCGACTTACGAGTTGTAGGTCGTGGGTTTGAACCCAGAATGGCGCATTACTTTGTGTAATTTATTTCATCACCACTGCTCTCAAAACGGTGAAGGAAAACATCGTGAGGAAACCTGCATGTCCTAGAACTTTCAAATTCGAAGACATGTGACATCTACCAACCCGCACTGGGCCCACGTGGTGGATTATGGCCCACTCCCTCTCACAGAGAGGAGGCCTGTGTCCCAACAGTGGGAATGTTACAGGCCGATGATGATGGTGATGATTTGTGTACACGCAGAAAAGCAGTCGATTTCTCAGCCACTGCGCCATATATGTATTCGATATTTGTTTAGTTAGTAAGATAATTAGTTTCGTCGACGAGCTAGCTGTTGACAACTTAGAGAATACCGTAGCTGGCCCTCGGGAAATCGGCAACGTGCACTCATAACAAACAGCTAAAATCAAATACAAAATTAAATCATGTTCTTATTTCGTTCATAAAAACATTTTCGTTACAGAATTATTACAATTAAATTGTCTACCGAAATAAATGTATCCATCCAATTATTCGGACATTTCATGGATGTCAGCGTTCAGAGGGGTGTCACGATGTTAATCCCGAAATCAAGTGATGCTTGAGTACGGGCGCAGACGGGGCGATCACCCCTAGACAAAAAATCGCACCTGTTACTATCCTTTTGATCCCAAACTTAACGATAGTTGCGATAAACATAAAAAGCTTTGGAAACATTTGCATGTGATAAGGAACGAATGTTTTGTAACATAAAATGTCTAGTGTATCTTAATTTACAATCGGCAGGAAAAAGTTAAAATGTTAAGAGAGTGCGCACACTGAGCGAGGACCCGTGACGAATATTTTTTTTGATGTTGGTACAGTTGCAAGCGGCGATAGCTTTGAAGTTAAATGCATTGTGTCGATAGAAATGTTGTATAGTGTTGTCGATGCGACAGGTGTACTAATGATGTGTCTAGCTACAGCTTATCATTATCTGTATACGATAAAAATAATATAATATTCTGTCAACTGTTTTATTCACAGGCCTGCAATGGTTTTCCTCTTTGAAATCTGAGTAACGTTTTTTATAGTTTCAAATGTGCTGATTACGAGAAAAATAATAAAAAAATTCCATTACGTCAGGATTTTTTGATCTTAATATTTAAGATTTTGCTGAAAAATGTCGAAGCGCCTACATTTTAAAATTTATAAAACGCCATTAAATTACTTCAGCTTAGTTTTTATTGCATTTAATTAGTGTAAGGGGACATAGAAATTAATCGAATTCAGTAATTTGTCATTTACTACACAATTAGTGTAGGTAATTCGCATTAGCCATGTCGAAAACGGTTCATTTTGTCTTAGTTTAGTAATAAGCTTCACAAGCCTGTAATGATTTTCCTCTTTGAAATCTGAGTAACGTTTTCTATAGTTTCAAGTATGCTGATTACGAAAAAAATAATAGAAAAATTCCATTACGTCAGGATTTTTTGATAATGAATATTTAAAATTTTGCTGAAAAATTTCGGAGCGCCTACATTTTAAAATTTATAAAATGTCATTAAATTACTTCAGCTTAATTTTTATTGCATTTAATTAGTGTAAGGGGACATAGAAATTAGACAAAATCAGTAATTTGTCAATTACTACATAATGAGTATAAGTAATTCGCATTAAACATGCCGAAAACGGTTCATTTTGGCGTAATTTAGTAATAAGCTTATTAATACATAATGATTAGGTATTATTAATATAATATTTAAAAAATGGTGTAATAATGATAAACCAAAGGGTTTTTATATAAGTATCCGCACTCATTTACAAAATTAACAGTTGAAGTGCGCATCTTGCAACATAAACTTTAAAATGTCATCGCGAAGTTTTTTGAATTCTCCTATTTTTTTTTGTTATATTTGCGGGAAAGATTTCACCGAGAATTGAAAGAGCCTGAAGTCCGGTATCAAGGAAGATGGAATACTAGCACGACGGCGGACTATTGTTGGTTATTTGAAGCGCGACGATCCAAACCAAAAATTTAAGCGGAAATGGCAGAACCGAAGCTTACAGAAAAAAAGGAGCAGGTTCCACAACTAAAATTTACATGTTATCTAGACTAGTAATAAGTTGTTATTATATATTAGTAGTTTTTTAAGTTAAAAGTAATGTACTTTTTTAAATATATATTTTTTTATGTGACAACTTGTGTTTTTTACCTATTTTCTATCTGTACCTTTTTTGAAAAATCTGGAGGTGATGGAGAAAAACTAAGTACATATTCGTAATCAACGCACCAAAATACCTTAGAATCAGCTATGAAATTCCCGAGAGGAAGTTATGACCCTCATTTTGCAGGCCTGTGTTATATGTATAGATATGTTTTAGCAATGTAAGAACATGTTGCGGCATTACCTACTAACACTAACGGCCAACATTTTATGATCTATAAAGAAATGTAAGGATTAGGTCATACTTAAAGGTTAATTGGACAATACTAATAAAATAAAAATGTACTTATTTTATTTACAAAAAAAATCCGTGCAACGTAACTAGTGTAGGTAACTACACATTTTCAAGTTATAAACTAGAACTTACCAGACGTTTCGTACTTCATCATCAGCCTATAAATGTTCCCACAGCTGGGACACAGGCCTCCTCTCTGTGAGACGTTTCGTACTTATCAAAGTGAAAATATTTTTACTAATATTAATTTAGCCCATACCGTATCACTCCTGAGCAAATACCTCTTCCCATTCTTTTCACTTCTCTTGTTGAATTCTCGAGAAAGCCATCAGAGAAACCGCCAAAAAAAAGCATCCCGTCATCTTCTCTTCGATGTGCTGTGACCTCGGAGCTCCATTTTTTGCTATATGCAAGCACGTCAAGGGGTCACAGGTAAGGTCAACTCAAAATTCGACCATGTGCAGTAAACTATAGAGCAGATAATGATATAGGTACTCTACTTGCGGCCTGTCCCGGCTTCGTACGAACGGTGCTGATATATTATATAGCTTGTGTTACTCAGCTTTCTAATTGTGAAAAATACAAATCTCTATAATAATAGTGTAGGTTAGGTACCTAGTGTAGATAAAACGATCTTTTTAACTAAAAAATTACACCGTTTCTTGTGGTTACGCAAAATGCAATATTGTTTAGATCGAGATATTCGAGATACTCGTTCACTTCCCGTGGTGTTGTTGCGCCTTGGATTGGGAAATTGAAATAATTGTTTTTTTTTTCTTTCTTTATTTGTTTAAAGGGGCTTTTACGCACAGCGTATGTCAATCCCATCGTATCCTAAACAATTATACTTCACAACAATTACAACACGTGGGCCATGAATTTGAACAAATTTTTCGCATCGTCGCCGTCGCCAAAAATAATTGTTAAATAAATATAAATTCGATATGGAATCAAGATACGTGTTTGTAAAGCTTAGGAAGGTGTGTAAACACTGTCAGGTCTTTTTAATTACATTTTTTTTTGTTTTTCTTTTTAATGGCTTCTCGCTGGACAACAGACCTAGAGGAGGTTGTGTGCAGCTTAACCGGACAATCCTGTGCTGTGCCTTGAATCTAAGTCCTCCAGGCAGGAGCTTACAAACTTAATAAAATACTAAGCGACCACACGCTAAAGGCACTCCCTTTGGAGTACGAACCTCGGCTGAGGGCGTTGCTGGGGAGGACAGCAAGGGACAGACTGGATCTGAATGATAAGTATTATTATTTAGAAGGGAATTGGCGGTTGGCTCGAGCAAGGGTCGGAGAGGGTTTTTTTGCTGTTTTTGAATTAATTATTATTATATTGTGGTGGCGGTTACGAGACACCTGGTATCGTGGAAGCAAATCTCCGACGACGACACTACGCGATAAAACTTTTTGCCCATTTTCGGTTTCTTTGGTTATCCGCCACCGCCACCGCTACGTCTTTTCTAATTAAACCGCGTCTAACATACCATAACGTAGTACAGCGCCCGACGAGGGGTGATCACCCACTTCTCCGCGCGAGGGGCGCACTGCCAGAGTCAGTACAATTGCTTCATGACCTGCGTCTGACCACGTGGATCTGCAATGTCGTGAGACAAATCAGAGACAATCCTTATTTTCACTGCTGCCTACAACTTAATTTAATTTGTGCCTAGCCTTAGTTCTATATACAGAACGAAGAGCGATATCAAAGAAGTCAGTGTTTTAAACGATGACACTTTTAACTTGTAGGCCAACTTATATTCGATAGGATTTATTCAAGTGCAAGTATTTGTTGTTGGGGTCGCGGGTCTGTCTCATCAGAAAAACGTGACTCTGGAACGTAAAGGGTAATTGAAGGATCACTGTGGAATTTAGTCAGTACAAGTCTGACAGCCCTCCCGTCCCACCCTGGGTGAGAGGACTCATTTGATTATTTTAATACGAAAAAAAACTGTGTGTTGTTTGTTGTCTCTATTTGTGACACCATTTCATGCCGTAAGTGGAATATATTCTTTCCTTGAGAAAAAAAAATATTCCACATATCCAGGACACTAACAAAGAAAAAAAAAGGCAAATATTGTTCTCAATTTCAGTCATCTAAAAGGCAAAGGAGTATCTAAATTGATCCTAATAACATTTGCAGAAATGATGTCTAAACATGCGATGTCATTTAAAACCGTGGTCCTCTACACTTATGTTCATAGCTTCCGAGGGACCATCATCATCAGCACGAAGATAATACTATTAATGAGGGACTTATAAGACAAAGGATGGACAAAGGATGTAATACTTTTTTTAGCTTGTTCTGTCCCATAATTGGGCAAAGGTTATTCCTTCACGCAGAGAAATGTATGTAATGTAACCAGAACTTCTGGTTGCAACCGTTGCAACCCAGACTCACTAGTTGACTTTACAACATTTCTAGTAATAAATACTAAGTCCTTGTTATCTCTACTACTTACTTAGTATTTATTACTAGAAAGGTTGTAAAGTCAACTAGTGAGTCTTGCTGTCACGATTGCAACCAGAAGTTCTCGTATAGGTAGCCAGATATTTCTCAGCGTGTTCCATGAACTAAATCATTTATTTTTTTCAAGCCACTAGCTGCTTGTCGCAGGACTAGCTTAAAGGGATACCGCGGTCCTGGAATGTAAGGATAATGAAGGATCCGGCTGGTTTTAAGTAAGACAAGTCCAACAGACCCCTTAAGCTCCAGGCAAGAGGGCTCATTTGTTGATTTTCCTTCCTTCGGAAGGTATTTTGAAGTTGGTTTAATGTGTTCTAGCAGCTAGCGGTCTTGGCACGAATACTCGAATTTAAAGGTATCTATGGCTACGTCCGCACAGACAGGTGGCTTGCTTAGCACCTAGAGCTTAGTGGTTTGCAATATGGCTACATGCTAGGATACACGATGGCCGAACTGAGAGGTGGTTTGAACAGAGGTTCTCTTTTAAAAACTGATTTAATTAATATTTCATCCATTTATTTCTTCTAAAATGCCTCGCGCCTAGTGGCAAAAAACCAACACTTTTGATTACCTGGATACATGCTAAGCGACTAACTAGGCGTCAAGCGCGCAATGCGGCCGTTCGCAATCATGCTAGTACGTTCGTTATACCAAGATACTCGCTAGGTTACTCGCTAGGCTCTAGGCGCTAAGCAAGCCACCTGCCTGTGCGGACGTAGGCTATATGTTATTCAGGACTATAACCTATCTTTGTTCGCAGGGCTGTCTTATCAGGTAACCGTGACCTTGGAACGTAAAGGGCTATTGAAGGATTACTATGGATTTTAGTAAGTACAAGTCTGACAGTCCCTCCCGTCCCGCCCTGTGTGGGGGAGAACACATTTGATAAGTGCTTTACCCCAATAAAAAAAAAAAACTATTATTGTATCAGGTCACCCATATCCGCGCTGAAGGTTCTGTGCAAAAGAATAACAATATCAACATTTTAATAGTAATCTAATCAAAGATTTATACTGAATTCGTCAGCGTTGAGTCAAACAGAATAGGATAACGTGCTACTGTCCGGTCAAATGTAACTCCTGTGTCATGGAACTAATTTAATCGAACGTACTGACAGTAGCGCGAAGGGGACGTGCGTTGGCTTCCCAGCTGATTCGATTGTGAAACTGGGTTTTGCCGAAGTTCACCCGTGTCAGGAGTCTAATCTCTAATCACGAAACCAGTGTGTCAGCCTTAGTTACTGGCGTTTTCTATGCCCCGTGACATCGAGCCCGAACTAAGAATGAATGATAATTATGATTAAGTATTACGATTCGATAGATTGCTCTTTATAGTTCTCGACACCACTCATGACCATCGGAAAATTCGTCTTTCTTTAATGCAATTTGATGTACTTTCGACAATGTTGAATCATGACCCATTTTGACAATAGTTTGAATCCGTCAAAATAACAAAGATCAAAGTCGTTACCGTGTATGTTTACGCGAATGTGGACGTCTATGACAAAATAAGCTTATGGTGGGTCATAATTCAACTTTGTCGATTGTACCTAATGACATATGTACTAGCGCCGCGTCAAAAAGACTTTTTCTAAGTTTTATCCGTCAGTATTCTGTGATATTTCAAAATCTAACAGAACTTTTGGGCATCTAATTAAGTGTCGCCTAATTTTTATGAAAACGGATTTTACACTTACGACTATTTCTACTTCGGCATTAGTTAAAGAGAACTTTTCAACAATGAACCATGTCTACTTAATACTAACAAACATAAACACATTTCAATAGAGACCTCTATCCCAAGTTTCGGTGGCGGGTACTTTTGAAAAAACTCGTTGAAGTGTCGTTCTGTCAAAAAGTACCGAATTCGGTCGTCGTGTGAGTGAGGTACGAAAGGCAAAGTTCTTGGTTGACCACTTTTGAACCTTATGACTAAAGGAATAGAGGTGAATAGTGATTGAGGAAGAACTTTGTTGGGTACGTACTACAAGTGCTGTCTGCCACCTGTCGGTGATGTCACGGGCTGACAACCGCGCCTTTGCGCGGCTACTCTGGGAGACTATTCTGGATAAAGTATTAGGAACTATTAAGTTACTATGTGAAGATTAGTTTGTGCTTATGCAGCTCACTTTTATCTTAAATTTTTTGAGCTTTTCTCATCCAGTGCATTGTGGATGAGAAAATCTCATAAATTTTAAGAAAAAGAAAAAACTTCTACGTTGTTTGTTTTTCTTTTGATTGGTGCCGAAAAACGTATCACAAAAAATAAATATAAAATTATGGACGCCAGCTGGTCAACCTACCCTAATCTGTCAAATTTTACCAATCAAACATTAGCCTTCGACTATTGTGATAAGGTTGAAATTCTATTATAGAAATTTGACAGATTGAAGTAGGTTGATGTGCGTCTGTTCCATAACTTCAAGTTCATAACCTCTAAATGTTAGGCAACGGTGTACTATCTATCTACTTATAGTACAAACATGTTTACCCAGGATAAAAGGCTGTCGACCTATTATTGAGGTTCTTTACAATAAATTTCCTTTTTATTGAAAAATTACTAATAGAAAATTGTAACAAAGATTTTCCTGGACGGAAAATTAAACCCCGGAATCTCATACTAAGCAGTTTAAAGCCTCCTGCAGACACACGCGATTAATCGCGCTGCGACAACGAGCCAAGCTAATTTCCACTCTAAAAATACTGCGAATGGACCGCGACATGTCGCCCCGCGCGATTAATCGCGTGTGTCTGCAGGAGGCTTAACGCTTTCAACCGACGGTTTCAGTTTTATTATAAATTACGATATATTGTGAATCAATCAAACCTATATGTTCTATACGTATTATATACAAATACGAATGTAACAAAGCTATTGTGAATCTGCAATTCCAGGTACCCGTAGCGATCGAGTTGATAATCCTGACACGGTGATAATAAAATTAGGATATCCGTCTGTTACACGTAAATGGCTCTCAGTACATTCTTTGTCTAAACATGGTTACACTTTAGTCATTTTAATCCTCTTTAGAGGTCATTGTACTCATCATAATGAACAACTTTAACCATGGGATGAAACCTGAAATCGCGAAAAAATAATCAGCTGCTCAGTAGGTACATTTTAACGAGTTAGGCGAAAATAAATGTACCCACTGAGCAGCTGATTTTTTTTCGCGATATCAGATTTTATCCCGTAGTAAAAGTTGTTCGTTATGATGAGTACAATGACCCCTGAAGAGGATTAAAACTACTATAATTTAACCATTTGTATACGTTCAAGGGGATTAAGGGTTGGTTTACACTTACTGCAACTACAACACAATCGCATCACAGGCGCATATTTTGTATTAGAACAAAATGTACCTAGAATAGGGTAGTTTATTGCATAATAAATTGAAAATCTGTTTAGATGTCAGTTAGAGTACGGAAAAATAATGAACTCGTGTTATTTGTTTTTTTTTATCAATGAAAATTGAAAAAGACAATACGCTTCGAAATTCGGGAGTGGGGACTTGTGACGTCATAACGCCTCTAAAATTACACCAATCTAGTGACGTTTTGTGATATTTGTATCTTCGTTAATTTTGGTTTACCTACGTAACGAAAGAAAACATACGGGTAAAATATTTTTTGAGTGAAATAGCTTATTCACGCGTACCATATTTTACATTACGTCACTATATCATGAACTGTGGCCATTTTTTAAACAATTGTTTTGAACTGGTCCGCCTCCACATTACACCGGCTATCAGGATGCGGGGCTAATTGAAGAAATTACAAATTATTTATAAAAAAATAATTTAATTTTTTTAAACACGTTAATATTATAAATCTTGAAAGTATCTATAAAAATATACATATTATGTAACAATGAATTTTAATCCAGTTTAAAAATCCAAGTAGCCGTTACATGTAAAGTAAAATGCACGTTGTATAACCAGCCAGTCGTCAGAATTAAAAGCAAATGACCAGAATAACCCCCCAAAGTTGCACCGTCACGACCCAGCCTACAATCATACGGTCCTCGAAATAATTCTATTCGTTCATAATTTGTAGTTGAGAAAAAACTTCTGAACAATATAATTATGTTACAAAATGATCAGTTCAGTTGTGTGGATAGAAATACGCGATTCATCGTTGGGAACAAACAGACGAAGGATATTATTACGTCTTGTGTTTTAGTGGGAAGACTGTAAGTTGACTGTAGAAACTTGGAAAGTAGAATCACCCATGACCCAAGAGAAATTACCCTGTTTCTCTTGGGTCATGGGTGATTCTTACTGCATAAATAAATTGAAAATCTATTTAGCCCGTCAGATAGACTATTGAAAACAAATAAATAGGTATTTTTTGTTTTTAAGCTATTGCATTTATCGCAGGTTCTGACGGCGGTGCGGGCGGCGCGGCGACCGAATCAAGAAATTCCCAAAAACCTAATGAAAAATACCTAAGTAAAATACCCAACGCCACGCATCGTCTAACGTCGTTTCAGTTCGGGAGACGGCAATCATAAAAAAAAAATCCGTCATAAAGACAATTTACTTTTCTTACTGATTCTAAACGGCCAGCTACAAAAGGAGTTTTCACAATGAAACCTACTTATAAAAATCTCCTACAACAAAGGAGTTCTGTATTACAGTAGTGCACCACAAACATTTTAAATAAATGATATTCTCGTTAAATATTCGCGGTAGGCGATAATTTTTCCTTTTAAAATAAAAAAAAAATGTTATGCAATAGCTTCACCGCAGCAGTCTTCGAGTGCCACATGTATTTTAATTTAAATCTTTGATTATTGACACAGATAAAACACTTCGTGACGTCATAACGCCTGTAAAATTATACCGACCGAGTGACGATTTTTGATATTTAGGAGCATTGTATCTCAGTCAGTTTTGGTTAACGTAACAAAAAAAAATACGAATCAAATATTTCATAATAATCTATCCTCCTCTCCTCTATTCCTAGTGTGGGGTCACCGTTGTTATTTAAATAATTTTAAAATAATGAATAACAAAATTAAGTATTTCTTGTTCTTTCCAGTTTTTGCAACATAAGTCCTATTCGCGAGAGCAAAAATAAGGAGCTGCATTAATTTACTAAAATATCAAAATAGATTTTGTTTGAATTTTTTAACGTTAATCATTTGAATAAATTTTTCTAAGTCGTCAGTTTCCGTCTTCCTTATTTATACGTTTTTCTGCTTTATTCTGCCCTGTCTGACATTACCTTATCATTTCCCCTTTTTTCTTTCATATCATTCAAATGATTTCATATCATAACAAATGATTAAAAAATGTATAAGATTTTAACTAATAGTTTACTGATCAGACAACTGGCCCTGAGTTACCTATTGTCTCTAAGCTTATTTTAATTAAACATTTCATTTTAGTTCTAATTAAGTCTCTTTTATGAATATTTGGTTTGCAACATTTGTAGTTTTATCCGGTAGTTAAGTTTATTAATCTTGTAAATAAATAATTGATATTACTTTTACGGGCATTTGAAAACGGTCATTATGATCAATTCTGTATAATTAATTTATGATTAAATTACAATAATGACATAACCATTAAACAATCACCATATACCTACTACAATAAAGAGTAGTTGAGCAGCGAAGAATTAATTACCTAGAAAAGCTAAATAAAAACGGAGATAATTGGCCATTACATAAAAATAATCCTAGCCATTTAACTGAATCAACAGACGTGTTGCATGAAAACCATGTTCTTTTTCCCTTATCTCACGTTGTAACCTGCCATAGAAATATATCAGCGAGCATTTCTGTTTTTATTCGCTTATATCATTTCCTCAGGTCTTATTTTCCATCGGTAGGGGAACAGTGTATAAGACGGGGACGTTAATAATCGCGAGGTATAATGGGGACATCCAGTCTTTAGGCATACTTAACACAACACTAACGTAGAGCAAGCGCCATCAGGACGTCATTTGCAAGCGGCCAGACGGAAATAGCGTCCTGTTGGCGCTTGTGCTACGTTAGTTTTGTGTTACGTTTGCCTTATGTGTGTGATTTCCCATCATACCTCGCGTCCCCGTCTTATACACTGTTCCCCTAAATAACGTAGGTTGTATTGTAAAATATGATGATTATTGTTTTATAAATGGAGTTAATGAGTTATGCATCACTGAAATGTGGTGTTCTTCTGATCTTCATTTAGTTAAATCGGTTTGACAGCTTTATTTCATTTATGGAATTTCAAAGGAAAAAGTACACTACACCCTTTTTTAAGTTCTTCAGATGATTTTCAATGTCCTTCTCAATTACTCTTTCGTTTTTAAAGGATTTTGTGAAAGAAAAAATAAACTTCTTTATTCTAGCCTGCCAGGGTCGCGGGACTTATCTCATTACCGTGACCCGTGAACGTAAAGGGCTATTGAAGGACACCGTGGATTTTAGTCAGTACGAGTCTGACAGTCCCTCCCGCCCTGGCCTGGGTCCCGGACTCATTTCATGATTTTACCACGATAAAAAAAAGGTTTAGTCGATGTGTTTCTACCCAATTCTAAGGACATTTTCAATAAGCATTGATAATTTGATTTTGGATGGGCAAATAATTTAATGTTTCATCATCACCATCAGTATACATAATGTTCCCACTGCTGGGAAACAGGCCTCTCTGTGAGTGGGAGTGGGCTATAATTCAACTCGTGGGCCAGAGCGGGTTGGTAGAAATTACATGTCTTCACATTTTTGACTGTACACCGTTTGGAAGCAGTGTTGATGAAATAAATTACACTAAGTAATGCACCTGGCTGTGTTCGAACCGACTATGCCATTTATGCGCTTTAATTTTATGTTTAAATATAGCAAAAGCTTCAAACATAGTGTTAGTAGAATCTAAGAAAACAAAATGAATATAACCCAAGTCATTTCACATATGCATAATTATATTGCCCGGAAATTGCATTGACAATTGTGTCCACATCGATCATAAAAAAATCGAATAGAATAATACAATTCAACCATGCCATGTGTACCTGCCAATATTGTAAACTAGTTGTAAATAAAACAATAACTTATTCAATACGATTCAATTCAACTAGCCGAAGTAATCAGAAAAAACCAAAGAAAATAATAATTTTATTTAGATTGCCAATAAAAGTGTGACTAAATGAATTTCACGAAATTATTCGGACTTAGCTGTTTCGAAATTCATAAAATTGCCGAACATAACAAGATATCTTTCTTTTCTATAATCGGTATTCAATATTCGTTCACTTCCAATTCAATTGTATTAGCTGAGACTAATGTAATTGGTACTTTTAGTACGCTCACCGTGACTTGCGGTGATTCGCCGTGCCGTAGGTAGGCGTGTGTGGTTTCGTCGCGTGGTTAATTTGGGCCATATCCTTTACAATTACATGGCTACTAGCTTATCCAGTCACTTCGCCTGCATAATGCTGGGTAATCGCCCGACGAAGTTTTCGATAATAAATGAGCTTCGACCAAAACTCTGCCACATTTACGGCGTTGGTGGTGGCTTCGGACAGGTCCCTTAAAGTGCAGGTGGAATTCCACAAAATACGACTGGAAAGGTGGACCATCGTTTATGATGAGCCTCAGCAGTCGCACCCTTCTTCGTACAAAGTACCCCCACCGACCACATGACCAACCGGGCTTCGCAGTCGGTTTAAGGTTTTCCAAGTGCACTGCGAGGATCGCCCGGAGGACACGGTGGAGCTTAGGGTGCAGGACTGCGCCCCGCTTGGGAAGACCACCGCCGTGTCCTCACGACCGGCATTGGTCGAGGCCATATGCTGCGAGCCGAGACGGAATGGGAAGCGGTCGCCTCCTTATGCGAAGCAGTCATGCTAGCGATGGAGGAGGCGGAACGCGTAAGGGAGAGGACAGCGTCCACCTTACATCCCAGCCGCAGTGGTAGACCCCCACGGCGACGGACGTCGCTAGACGATCTCCGGCCACCGCAGGCGCGGGCATACGGGCGGCGAGTAATGGGCGACTCGCTGCCCGACCATGGACCATGCCGGGTCGACGGCGCGAAGAGTGTCAGCACAATGACGGGCCAAAGCCTGCCGGGGTCTAGGGACTAACTAATAACCGTGATCCCGGAACGTAGAGGGCTATTGAATGACGCCGTGGATTTTATTCAGAACTAGTCTGACAGTCCCTCCCGCTCTGCCCTGGGTGGGAGGACTCATTTGATGATTCTACAATGACAAAAAAAATATAGGCATTTGGTGGCCTGCTGGAAATTTTCGTGCAGGCTCAGAGTAGAGATCCGGAGAAGAATATCTAAAGAGCCACAGCTGCGTTTATCCCGTACTATGTTTCTGTGGAATAGATTCCGAGTTCCACGCGGGCGATGCCACTGGCATTAGCTATATAGTGATATCATATTCTGTTTATCAAGCTCAGTAGGATTACTTTTTATTAAGTTCAACGCCCTGTTATTATTTTTGCCATAACTACTCTATTATAATTATAATATATATTATATCGAATAGTTTGCAAATAATGTTCATAATTATAAATACTTAATACAGTAAGCAGTACGCAATATATTTACTAGTTAATTAATTAAATTTCCTGGTAAGCGAATTGAAAACCGGTGGTTGCAGTTTTGTTAGGTACGCTTTTGCTAAAGCCGGGCTTTAATAATGAATTTACATTACAAATTATTATAATATTTTGTTAGTATCATATTCATTCAAAACTGTTTGAAGCATAAATTTACAGTTTGTGATATTTTAATCGCACTACTGCAGCCCGAGTGAATTTGAGATATTCTTGTTATTCAGTGGAAGTAAACATGGTCACCACAATTTGATGTATGAATTCTAGAATATTCAATTTCAACAATCCAATAGCTCTTTGTGAAATTTTACAATTGAAGTTACACCACTTAGTCTTGAAGATTGTTTAACGGCCAGTCTCTCCTGCAAAGACTCTCTCTTCTGCAAAGGATAACGCTAAGGGTAAGGCTACATAAAGCTTCATAAGTAAGAACACAGTGAAGAAAAAGAGAAGAGTTACGACAATACAGGCCTTTTTCAGTCACATTTTTTTTGGGGGTTGATATTCATAAAATGGGTTCTCTTGCTTATAATGGAGCGGAACTACTTTCAACTGGTCCTTGCGTTCCAGGGTCGTAATCTCTTAAAACATTTTCGCAAGCACAGCCACATTGTCTCTGATATCATCATTTAAATAAATCTAATGTAATGGAAATAAAAAATATTATGACTGACGGACGAAGAAATCTGTAAAGTTCAATTTCAATTTTCATAATTGTGGTGGGTCCGGGAGTGCGCTCCAACTTTTGAATTTCTGTGTACTTATATACATTGAAAGTTGTACGTTAGTTTCAGCAAACAGAAGGCAATAGTTTGAATACTAACGCGTTTTGATTGCTATGAAGTTTATATATCTTATTGGTTAAGTATTTCAGAAAATTCATGTGTGTAGTTATTACTCGCAATCCTTGAATGACCAGGATCTTTTTTTGACATGGTAAAATCATCAAATGAAGGACTCATTTGATGATTTGACCCACGCAGGGCGGGACGGGAGAACGCGGGATGGCAGGCTTTGGCCTTCTAAGGAGGAGAGCCCCGTCAGATTTCTGACAGCTCTTATGACCAGAGCCTCAAGTCTGCTATTTCAATAGCATACTTCGTGTCAAAATGGATTCATTGATTTTATTATTACTGATTTTGTCAAGTTGGGTGGGTCTTCATCGTTTGAGAATCAGGCTTTTAGAGAGTTTGCCATTATGAGAATTAGGCTTTTATAGTATTTGCCATTTTGAGATTGCGATTCGGTTGCCATTTTGCGAATTAGGCTTTTTGCGCCTACACCAATTTGAATTCAGTTGAAATATCGCGTGCAATGAAGTCAAACTAGCTTGCAACTCGCGCGCAATTTCTTGCACCGTTTAAATGATAGCCACTAAAAACATTATGAAACCACAATTCAAGTTCGTCTAAAAATTGAGCTTTCCATATTAATAAAAAAGTAAACAGATAGCATTCCATCTCCAATCAAAGTTGAGACACGCTAAAGTTCCACATCACGCTCGCTATTGTCCAGAGGTCAGCACAATAGGTGCTGCGGTGTTAGACTACTAGTGTTACAGGAACAAAGATCTGTTTGAGGTGTTCAGAATGGGCAGTGATTGCTCCTTGTTCAGTCCGTAACAATTATTTGGTGGTTGGTCCAAGTTATCGACTTAAGGAGTATATTGATTTGTACAAATTGCATACCTATCTTTTGTAACATTCGGTTAAATATACTTAGATAGCTTTCAACTGACTTCTTACCAAGCTATTTTCCAAAGACAAGGAAGGAAAGCGAACTTTAACACTAAAAAGAATTTTCCAAATTGGTTCAGGCGTCATCGAGAAATCAGGGAACATACGTAAAAAAAAGTTCTAAAGACCTCCTCTGTTCTTCGAAGTCGGTTAAAAAATGGGTTCAACCAAGGACACACGGGTCGACTTTTAACTCCGCGTTGTCTGTGTTGCATGCCTATATTCAGACTGGTGTTGGTACGAAAAAACGTTAGATGGAGTTTGAAAGTGAGTGAATTGCTGGCATTTCCCTTGACTTCAATGGGGCTTTCGTGCAAATAATGTAGTTAATATAGAAACCCAAAATTATCTTCTTTTAAATGGGCATTGCTGAGGTGGCGCAGTTTTGTGCCAAAAATAATTCGATGATACCAAGAAGAAAAAGAAGAAAACTACAGTTAGAAATAAGAACATTATGCAAACCAATTTGACCACTATTACTACTTAAATAAGTCACTAAATACGGAACTTAGGAAAGTTTTGTTACCAGTGGTCTTTATCTCATCAATTGCGTCACACAGAGCTGTGAGATACAAATCCGATTGAATATCACAAATGAAGACGCGTCGGCTCCACAGCGCGTAGACGTTTGCTCATTTATCAAATGATGGCAGAATGTGACGGCCATGACTCAAAGATATGCGAAGACTGGATTAGAAAGTTTTGGTTGGTTCGTTGGATATTTTTTTAGGAAAGTATTTAGTTTATCAAACAAGTAGTCTATGCAAAAATGAATAAGTAACTGTGTTGTCTATATCATTTTTCAATGTAAGTGTCGTGTCAAATAGCTGCATAAATCCTGCAGTTCTTAATCTCTGTCCAATCTAGAAGCAAAGATGAGACAAAAGATGGAGCAACACAGAAGGAGCTGAAACTTAGTCAACTGTTTAACACCGGACTCAGGTAGAATATGACTCGTAAGGTTTAACACCGCCTGTGGAATCATACGACCATTTAACTTCCTGATTCACCAGCTTAAATAAAGATGAGAAAAATTATAATTTTGATCTTCATGCATTTAGTCACGTTTTAAGAACTGTTTCTGGCACAGTACAACCAGCTTATAAGTTACAAAGAAGCTTCAAGTTGATGTTGCTACCAATAATATTTGTAAGTTCATATCCAGACAACTCACATCCAAGCCATAGTCCAAGTGATGATTCAGCAGTATAGTAGCGATTGAAATGTTACCGCTCACCACTTTACCGTGCCTCCTTGTCATCATGCGTGATGCGTCAGAAACCGCTGTATAACTACCAAATCCTATAATGAAGATCAAATGTATTGTTTCTTCAGATTTTCTATAGGAACAGGTCATGTTTTGTTTAATTTTTTATTTAATTTTGTTTGACGTTGAACAACTGTAGTTTGCTAACTAAGTATTTTTGGAACTGTTTATTGATTGGAATGTAAAGGTTAAAAGTGCAACTGTTGAATCTATGTAACGGAATTTGAGAGGATATTGTAGGTGCCACCGGGGCTCAACAGTAGCTTCTCATAGTATTGAACCTGTAGGTAAAATGTCAAGGTAGTGAAATTCGAATATTTTAGAAGCATAGAATAGAATGATAACCTAAAGATTCATCTAATGAGTAACCATGCAGTACTTTGAGAGTAATATCTTTCCATAAAAAACGACTGCTTCGAATATGCATTAGGTATATTACTATAAGACAATTTTTAAAACAACGTATGAGAAGCTTAGTAACCGTGTTTATTTTAATGAATATAGACTTAAATTTCTTAAATGCACTTGGTCAGTTTTTTTTATATTTTATAGAGTAAAAACCCTTTGTAAATTCAAAAGGTTTGAACTCGAAGTAAATGCTTTGATTTTGATTTTGAAATACTGGTTAAATATCCGCTGCAAGTCGACTCTGTTTTATTTATTTAGGAAAAGCCTTAACAAATTGCATGTACAGCAAAAACCACCTGACAAGTCAGGTTGCGAAAAAAAACACAGAAAAATAATTTAAATCAAATTACGGATTCGACCTATTTGGTAACCGCCCCAATTATTTATAAGAAAAAATCAACAATTTAATTTGATAATTTTGTATCATTAGTGGGCAACACCGGCGCATACGTCACTTCCCGTGTCATGGCCGACTACAGATTCGGTGATAATCATTATTGATGATTGCGACTGTATAGATACTTTTTGTTGCAACAGTTTAGTTAGTGGAAGAAGTCACGAGCAGTAGCGATTTAGTATCACATGTGTGGATTTTTGGTACAGTTAATTTGATTTACTTTACAAAATGGTTGTACAAGAAATCTGGAAACTGGTAAATCCACTCCTTTCCCTATTTTTTTTATAAGACGGGGACGTTAATAATCGCGAGGTATAATGGGGACATACACTCTTTAGGCATACTTAACACAACACTAACGTAGAGCAAGCGCCATCAGGACGTCATTTGCAAGCGGCCAGACGCAAATGGCGTCCTGTTGGCGCTTGTGCTACGTTAGTTTTGTGTTAATTTTGCCTTAGATGTGTGATTTCCCATCATACCTCGTGTCCCCGTCTTATACACTGTACCCCTATCGTGAGTGCGTTCACGAAACAACTACTTGTAGATCGTACAAATGTTTGTTCCGTGCGGAGATCAACCCACTGAGCCTCTGCGCCAACCGTTGTTGTCAACACTTGCACTGGGAACTATCCCATTGCAAGTGATTGACAACACGGTTGACTAACTTACTAAAGTTAAAGGCGGAAACACATTATTAAAATGCAACGTGACTCGATGAAACGCGGTGCGTGTTGAGTCGAATGAAATGTATTGTTTTCTGTAGACCAGTATCACACTATGAACATCCGATGCGACGCCATGCGCGCACACGCCACCCGATCCAGACGTCCCGGGTCGGTGTGTTGCTGATGGTGGCGGTAAACACGCCATCCGACATCATCACATGTAGTGTGTTTCTAGTCCAGACCCGACGCCACCCGTCAGTTGTTTGAGAAGTTTAGTTGTTGCATAGTACAGAACCGTACACGGTCACTGCTTTACAGAGCCTGTGTACAGAAATTGCGAGCGCATCGTGGCATCGCGTGTTGGTAATATGCACGATACTCATGGGATGTCGACACATTGCGGCGCTTCACGTTTCAATAGTGTGTTTCCATCTTAATTGTTATGTACAAGGGTTTTATTAAATCAATTGATGAAATTAAGTAAGTTAAGTAACATAATGAGCATTAAAAAACATAAGTGGCGCGCTATCGACAAGATTAGGCTAATCTTTTCGTTAGTTTATGAAGCAACTGTTTCTGGTTTTGATTGATGCCCTTTTGTGCATTTCGCCTTTGACTTGGACCAACCAGTTGTATCGAAGATAGTGCCAACTCACCACGATTTGACGACCATACAGACTTTAAGCAGACATTCCTCTATATAATAAAAGTTAACGTGTTACCTCTTGATTGACCGATTCACGTATGCATGACAGCTAAGATTTTGAAGACAGGTAGCTTCTGGGCATTTTTTGTGGTTCTATTCATTTAAGAACTAGATTTTAGCTAGACATACAACTTGTTAGTCTTTCTGTAGCTTGGAAGTGGGTTATTAAATAAAGAAAAAGAAATAGAATTTAGTCTCATCAGGTAACCGTGACCCTGGAACGTAAAAGGCTATTGAAGGATCACCGTAGATTTTAATCCGTACAGGTCTGATAGTCCTTCCCGTCCCTCCCTATGGCAGGACTCATTTGATAGCATGCAGGATGGATTTGATAAAAAAAATAACTAAATAATAGAATGTATTAGACTGACATAAAATTGTAGAAAAAAATATCATAACATTTCAGACTCCTACAACTTCTAATAATGAACTTTCACACAAACTATCAACCCCAAAATAACCCCAGAGGAGGAGGAGAGACGGAAAATAAAACTCAAGTAAAGTTTTAGAACTTACAGTGTTTTATTTAATAGTATTTTACATATTAATACTAATATAAATACTACAATACTAAAATTATATCTATACATATAATAAATCTGTTGAAGGGTCAATTCTGTACATTGAAAATATTGAAAAAATAAATAGCGGGGGGTGTTGCTGGATCGATACCAAACCCAAATATGTGATAAAAAAATTTTTGTCTGTCTGTCTGTATGTGCAGGCATCACGTGAAAACTAACGGTTCGATTTCGATGAAACTTGGTATAATTATACCTTATTATCCTGGGCATAAAATAGGATACTTTTTATCCTGAAAAAATACGTAGAAAAAAAAACTTATTTTTCAGTTTTATTCATAGACGTTGTTCTGTAGAACCGCGAACACACGTTGCATTACCCGTAGTGGATTCAGCGCCGTAACCTGGAAAGTCGGATTTGGCTTGAACCGTTTGCGGCACACGCGGGCCACGCCTCCCCGACTCCTATATCAGGAACCGCGTTCCGCGCCGCGCGATGCATATAAATTCTGAATTTTGGACGTGACGTGACGTGACGTGACTGACGTGACCAGTGTGGCGAGCGGTCCGGTCGTCCGTGGAATTAATATTGTATGCGTGTAATTTTAAACCGTGCTTTTCAGCGCGACCTTTTTGATTATTGTTCCGATCAGTTATTTGTAAATACAAGGTCGGAATTACTATGAAAAAAAATACTTACTACAGAACGCGAGCTCAACAGCAGTAGCTCAATAGAGGGATCTCCTTAATTATTATAGGCTTAGCCGTATTTGGGTCCAATAGATATTTATAAGATGTCATTGTCAGAGTTACTCAAAATGGAGAAATAAACCATCCACGCGAAGACCGACATCCGCGCGGACGGAGTCGCGGGCGGAAGCTAGTACAAACTATAAATACTCGTAGTAGTATGTACAAAAAAAAAATAACATTCAAAAGGCGTCAACAAGTAAAGTTTAATAGCATTTCCCAGTCAGAAAAGTTAAGCTTTTCCATTAATATTAATTTGCCGTGTGTTTGCTGTAGAACACACTGCATGGAAAACTCGCTGAAGCGTCGCCCTTTCAAAGGAAAATACCATTTCAATCAGTGGACAGTACAAATCCCCTTCATTTTGATAATTAATACTTGTAACATAAATGCTACGACAATTTAATATTTAGTCAAAATTTAATTTCATGTTATGAAGTGCTCACCGTGTTGCAGCTTAATTGATTGCAAATTCCAGAACCGTGTTTATAAGAAGCACACAAACACTTGATAAGAAGGATAACTCCAAAGGTTTTTTTTTCTAGTTTTATTATGTAGGTATATATCATTATTTTGTACTGTTTATTACAACATATTTTCAAGGGAATTTAAACGAATTCATGTTTCAATTTATGTTAGTGTTAGTGAACAGGCCCCGTATCTTCGTCGACGGACTGAGAGAGTAGAACTCTAGGTCCGTAAACAATTTTATCCGATGAGCTGTTATTCAAAGGATGTGTGTTTTTGTGCGATGCGCAAGAGTGGCGTCTCGGCCGGCGCCTCGTGCGACGTATCCTATTACAAAGGACAACCCGAATGCGTTACCAAGTGTCGCGCAGGAATGAGATCGTGAGTGATCTGTGTTCGTGAACTATTTTGTACTCCATATAATATACATTACTTATGAACCCGTCAATGACTTAAGTCATTGGCGGGTTCATAAGTAATCCATCTGTCAACTGTCACATGAAAATGATGACGTTTAGAAATGAAATACATTGTGCAAATTATTTTTTAATAGTAGGTATATGTTTAATAACTTGTTAAAGTTATTTTCATGTGATATTTGTTAATTTTAAAGCATGCAAGTGTTAATTAGAGGCATAAAACAATGGATGACAATAGATGTAACTTTTAGAGATTTAATTTTTCAAAGAAATAATAAAATAGAGGTATCTTATGTTGTTCCAGAGTCAGCCAGAGTTTCTAAAGTTAATTAGATCTCTTTACATAATTAGGTACTGATTTTCTTGATGTGCTATAAAAAGCCTATTTTATATACGCGATATCAACATCCACAGTGGAGCAAGAGCCGATTAAAATAAAATGTTTCGATATGCTTTTTTCGTTTAATCGATACAACCAAATGCTTTCATTTTTATACATTATATGGAGCATATCGATATCGTTATAACATTTTTAATAGGACCTTATTGTTCTACAATGGTATTGTTATAATAATAAAAACTCACTTCGACTCGAAAGTGAGTTTTATTAGTAGAGGACAGGGTGACATATTGTAGCAGACCGTTCCTTCAAAAATGGGTGTTATATGTCATAATTTATGATACATTCGCATTCTGAATAAAAAAACATACACCATTAAGCGCCTAAACGGTAAACCGAGGATTTAGTTACTTTCCGAAGAAGCTTTGAATACAAATATTACTTGAAAGTTTTTAAAATCGTAAGCTGTGCATTTTGAACTTTATTTTCATAGTTGTAAGATAACTGAGAATTACAGACAGTTCACTTATAAATTGGTCAGTCTATAATTCATTAGTTTGTGTGAGGGTCGCTCATGGTATTTTTTGAGGCACAATTTTGATTGATTGCAATAGGAAGTCAGCGGGTTCGATTTAGCTTTGTGAATAATATTTAACATGTTTGTATTGGAAACCTCAAACAAGATGTGAATTGTGGGAGTTAAGGTGGTTTTTTTTTGGTTGGGTAACAAATTGAAGTGCTTAAGTTTCCTAGTTTTCTACTCAGTGTAGGTACCTAGTACTTTAGTACCAAGTGTGTGAGTAATTTGGTTTGTCTATACTCTATAACTCTAGAATTAGTTGCCCCCTTGCGGCCCAACTGTGGCCCAAGATTGTCAATCTTATATAAATAAATTTTCTTTACGTTTTGCGGCTCGCCGTTACTATTCATTTTACCATTTTGGTGCTTGCCTATCAAAAGGTTGCCGACCACTGCTCTAGAAGACAGCTACAACTACTTAAAGAAAACAATTTTTAAAATTACTGCCGATAAATTGTTTCAAGCCTAAAGCCACGAGAAAACACTTAATTTCATTAGTAGGTACAAACAGGCTCCTATTCTACAAAGGACACTGACAATAATTCAAGAACCAGAATTACACATGAATCTTGTTAGAATTGATAGGGCGATGCGGCTAAGAGAAACGCGACATAAATACGCAAAATTTATTCCATCCAGTGTATTTATGTACGTATCTTCTAACGTGTATTCCACTGTTCAAGACTAGTATCGCATTTATGTTTGGAATCAATCGCAGTTAATCGTATTTGTGCACACACAGGTCGTTGGCATCGGTGTCTTTAGAACAGTATGTCTGGAAAGTTTGTGAAATATCCAATTAGATAATTTGTTTGTGAGAGAATAAACTTATGAATTTGTTTTAATTGGTTTGAAGAGTACTTATGCTAGATTTTTTTACTAGGTATAGTTTTACCGTCGTACTACAAAAAACAGTTCTCTTAAAACATAGTCTTTATTTAACGTTGATATTAGGGTCATTTGCAGTTACACGTTTTAAGACAATTTTTCAACAGATGTTTATTTTTTTGTGGATTGGGTTTAACTTTAAGTAAGTAGATTGTTTAAAACATTTGCAATACCTAACTATCAGTATACGGTCGATAAGTATTTGAAATGTTTAAGTTGCAGAGATTACTGAAGATCAAAAATATATAGTCAAATTGAGAACCTCCTCCTTTGTTCGTCGGTAAAAAAAAGGGAATGAAAATCTAAATAAATCAAAATTGTGTAAACACTACCTACCTAATATGGAATCTATCTGGAGCTATTAAATTCTTAGAATGATTAAAATCTTCATATTCTCTAACTAGCATGGATTCTCATCAATACAAGTAACGGTACCAGGAGGCCATAAACTAGAGTTGATCATAACTCACGGGGCCTGAAGGTCGAAGTCACCTCGGGGCAGAAAGTCATATGTGGGAGATATTACCTGTCATTCATTGTTGTTTCAATACACGTCGTGTACTAGGAATCCACTTTAGATGATTTGTATCGTGTTGGTATTTAAATATAATTTTGTGCAGATCAAAATAGAAACTACCTATCGAAATTATTAAAAATTAATTACCTACAATGGACAATTTATTATGTAGGGGAGGTAAACCTAAGACGGGTAGCCCGCCTAAAACGGGTATGCATTTTAAATTACGTGTCGTTCTTGCAAATGAGAGTGTGTGGGTGCAGGACGGGGCTCCTCATAGGGAGAGGCGACGCACACGGATCCATGATGAGCTATACAAAAGTTTATCGTGGTTTCGCTTTATGTGATAATTCTGCACATTCAAAAGTAAATATACTGGTAATTTAAAGCTTGATGTGTAGCGATTTGTGTTATGGATAAGTATGAGTACGCAGAATTCCTCTAATTTATCATCATCATCAGCCGATAAATGTTCCCACTGCTGGGACACAGGCCTCCTCTCTGTGAGAGGGAGTGGGCCGTAATCTATCACGCGGGCCCAGTGCGGATTGGTAGATGTCACATGTCTTCGAATTTTTGGTTCTAGGACATGCCGGTTTCCTCACGATGTTTTCCTTCACCGTTTTGAGAGCAGTGGTGTTGAAATATATTACCTACACAAAGTAATGCGCCTGACGGGGTTCGAACCGACGACCTACTACTCGTAAGTCGAGGCCGATACCTCTTTTATAGTTGACCAAAAATAGACATACCAGGGTAACAGTGCAGGCCAGGGTTCTAAAACTAAATGGTACAGTTTCAGGGACAGCAAAACTCGACCACATGCTTTGTAAGGCTGCTGGATCCTGGAGGACTTTGGAGAATACAATGTCCCGTGTCACAGATCACATCGACTTCTTGAAGAGAAAAGTTTGTGCATGGGCGAGTCGTATTCGGTGATTTAGTAGATCTCAAAGAATCGCTTTTTAGAGCGATTCAAAATAGTAAGTCAAAGTATGGACTCGTTTCTAATAACTTTCGACGTTGTTCTTTGGAAATCAAACAGTAACTTTTTATGTAGGGATTCATTTAGATAGGTAGGCTAGGTATCGTAATCTCGATATGGTAAAACCAAGATCTCCTAATTAAATGGAAAGACTTCGCATCCAAATTCGAGAGCGATTTCGCAAGATGCAAGATTGTAAAGGGACCATGATCGTACCACAAGTATAAAATAAAAGCCCGTAAACTATTTTTATTATTTGCCACCGACTTCCGAAAGATAAGTTATTTAGAGTATACATCAAAGGTTGGTAGAAAAGTCTCAGTCTTTCTTTTTTTTGAGCGTGGTAAAATCAACAAATGTGTCCTCCCACCCCATACTGTCAGACATGTACTGACTAAAAGCCACGGTGTCCTTCATTAGCCCTTTACGTTTCAGGGTCACGGTAATGAGATAAGTCCCGTAACCCCGGCAGGCTTTGGCCCTCTAGAGGGGGGAGGGGGGGGGGGCGTCATCTTGCAAAGTCTCAGTCTTAGGAAAAAAAGATTTTAAATATAGTTATGATCATTAAAGATATCCTGTAAGATCCTGCGAAAGACACATTGAACCTCGAAAATACTACCCGCAAACTTTTAACTCCAAGATGCGCTAGACGACTTGTATAGATCTGTCTCTTTCCCCCAGCCTAAACTGGATCGCGTTAAGAGCTCGTGGTAAGGCTCCAGGTCTTCGTATTTTTTTTCACGCCGTTATCGATAAAACCGTATCCCAGGCAAGAGATGTTTTATTTTAATTACACCACAAATAATAAAAAATCATTAATATTTTCATTTCGTAATAGTGCCATTATTTTTCTGCGTCTCTTATTGCGTCAAATATTTTTTATCATCCACCTTGGTAGTTAATATTTTAAGAGTTAGATTAAAACTCAGATTAACAGGTACACTCAGCGCTATAAACTCTAGATCGTTTACTGTGGTTTTTGGTTTAGTAATAATTATTATAATTAAGAATTTACGATTTTTGAATGTGCATCTTGAGTGTCGGGTCACAGTCATCGGTTTTTAGACGTATTTAACGTAATGTTTTGAATACAGAATTAAATTATTATTACTAATTCACTAAAATGAAAATATTAAAATGGTATAGGTATCTTCTCTTCTTTCTTATTAATTTTTTAGATAATTTTCCGTCTTATTAGAAAATTTACAACAGAATCAAAGATTCAGAGATAGTTACAGGTTTTGTTTCAGGTGTTTTAATTTACCTAAACACCAATAAAACGTGAGTCTAATGTTTGACCGCAGACATAGGCTATTTTACTCAAAAAAAATATTTGTCCAAAAATAGATTATCAAAAATATTTAACCAGTATATATTTTATCTTTTGTTACATAAACAAAAATTGATGACGATACAACGCTTCTAGGAATCACAAAGCGTCACTCGGTCGGAAAATTTTACAGGCGTTATGACGTCACAAGCCCCCTCTCCCGAATTTCGAAGCGTTTTGTCTTTGTCAATATTGATTGATTTAAATCTGTGAAGCGTGAAGGTCAAGACCGATTGCGATATAACACATATGTGGACGCCCTCTGCCCCGTCTAGGGGACATAGGACTTTAAGTCAAGTAAGTCAGTTACTCTATGTGAATATTCAGTTCTAGACCTGGTGACCTACCACGAGCTCTTAACGCGATCCAGTTTACGCCCAGGGAACGAGATGGCGCTAGACTACTTGTATAGCCCTGCCTCTTTCCCATAGCCTAAACTGAATCGCGTTTAGAAGTCGTGGTAAAGCCTCTGGCCAGTCACAACTCGCCACCGCTACAGGCAGATGGCGATTGGAGTGGTCACCACACTCTCAAAAAATCGAATAATCTCTTTCCATCTCCAGAAACCCACCAGTGCGAACACCAAAGGCAATAAAACGTTCTCTCATAATCCTAAGCGAATATTTCCTTATTTGCATTTCGAAATGGAATCGACCCACAGTTTATTTAGCAGCCGATATAATTAAACAATCAACGTTTAACACTGCAGTTGTCTCGTAAATCATAAATTATTTCTCCAGTTAATATAAAAGTGGGTTAGGCTTACACCGGAGCGAGCGGAGACCGCGAGCGAACCGAGCGAGTTCGGTGAATCGAGTGAGAGACATTTAATATTAATTAGTCTTGGAATCAGTGTGGTTCTAATTGATATTGCAAACAAATTAAACTTCAGAGTATATTTTATATACCTAGACCAACCCTAGGTACGCAGCCATTGTCACTAAAATAATATTTTTTGTAAAAAATAACTGAAGAGAATAGCTATGAAAAATTATTAACAATTTTCTACTCGTGTCGCAGTGAAGCTTTAAAAAAAATAAACGCAGCTCTCAACTAATTTATTTTCAACTGACTGAATTTTAAAGCGTTTGCGCTCGAATAAAATTTCAACTATTTCAAAAATTAAGCGCAAACATATTTTGTTCGCTGTTCTGAATAAATATGATTTATCGCGCTAATCTCAGTAACTATTGTTTCAAATTAAAAGAAAAATACTTCCCTGGATAGTCTTCTTCTCGGAGAAGGCTTAAAATCGTGCTACGGCTAATAGCAGCTGAGCAACGGGGAAGAAACCAGAGCCCTTATCACGAGTTTTCACTATTTTACTTTACAGCGTCTTTCCAGTATTACTGCGTTTCTTATATGAAAAAACGTGGGAAAAATGGAACAGCGCCTCTGGTGTACGAAGAAGGAACTAATTTTTTCCTTGAAATTAAATGTCAAAGTTCCAGTTTACTTTACGTCACAATAAGTGAAAACTCATGATAAAGGCCTCTGGAAGAAACCGCTAGTACTATACTAAACTAGCTGTTCCCCACGGTTTCACTCGGTTCTCGACTCCAAATAATCGTAGCGTGATGTTTTATAGCTTATAGCCTTGCTCAATAAATAGACTATCCAACTCAAAAAGATTTTTTTCAATTCGAACCAGTAGTTTCTGAGAAAAGCGCTTTCAACCAAACAAACTAAAGTTTTTAGGGTTCCGTAGCCAAAATGGCAAAAACGGAACCCTTATAGATTCGTCATGTCTGTCTGTCTGTCCGCCCGTATGTCACAGCCACTTTTTGTAGAAAGTATAAGAGCTATCCTGTTGAAACTTGGTAGGTAGATGTATTATGTAAACCGCATTAGGATTTTCACACAAAAATAAAAATAAAACAAATTTTGGGGGTGCCCCCCATACTTAAAATTGAAACTCAAAAAATTTTTTTTTCACCAAACCCATACGTGTGGGGTATCTATGGATAGGTCTTTAAAAATGATATTGAGGTTACTGATATCATTTTTTTCTAAACTGAACAGTTTGCACGAGAGACACTTCCAAAGTGGTAAAATGTGTGTCCCCCCCCTAAGCTGTAACTTATAAAATAAGGGAATGATAAAACTTAAAAAAAAAATATAATGTAGACCTCAACAAAAACTTCCAACGAAAATTAGTTTGGATGAGATACAGTAAGCAGTTTTTGAGATATAGTACATTTTCAAAAACCGCAAATATAACTTTGCCATTCATACAAACACTATGAAAAACAAAGTTATTTTTATTGTTTGTGTGTATTACTTACTAATCTCAATATAATTATATCCCTAATCTATGCTTGCTACTACAGAACTCTTCATGGGCGAGTCCAACTCGCACTTGGCCGGTTTTTTTATAATATTACGAATATTAATGACACCGAACGGTGTAAATAGAGGACAGCAAAAGTTAATAAGACATTTGAAACGAGAATTTCTAATTTTCGCTGCGCCTGCGATGGGCTGTAAACCTGTGGATCCCTATTGCAGGCAATTGCCTAATTACAAGCCAACAGTTAGGATATTTGTGTATACCTATAGTTATGAACCTTAGAAATTATGCTGTGAAAGTACAGAGGCCTTATCATGAGTTTTCACTTATTGTGACGTAAAGTAAACTGGAACTTTGACATTTCATTTCAAGGAATAAATTAGTTCTTTAATCTTCGTACACCAAAGGCGCTGTTCCATTTTTCCATACAAGAAACTCTGTAAATACTGGAAAGACGCTGTAAAGTAAGTATTTAGTATTTAAGTAAAGTAAAATAGTGAAAACTCGTGATAAGGGCTCAGATGAGGCTCATGACTTTTCAAGCAAATTTTTTGAAGCCTTCACCATATTTATTGCATTTGGCTAGTAAATTGTTGTAATAGTAACTTAAATGTGTTAGTCATACAACTATTTATGTTCAAATCATAGGCGAGGATGCTGGCACTCCAAACACAAGTTGAATCTTACTTTGGGTGCCAGAGCTCATCGTAAACACTTTTATCTTCCTGTTTGTAACGGGTTGTTGTAAATTTGCCACAGAGTTAATTTGCCCCATTTTTTTAAAGCTGTTACATTGATATTGAATTCGCCACAGCTAGATAATGTTATTGTAAATTTGCCATATGATTATCCTCATTTCACATAATTTTTACTGAAGGCGGCGGCACCAACACCTCCATGATACTGTTCTCCTAGTACTTTCTGTTCAGATTCCACATTAAGTATGTCCTCGTTTTCCGCGCGGAAAAAAGAAATGGGGCGAATTTACCATAATTAACAAAATTAAAAAAAAATCATAACTGTGGCTAATTTACACATAGGTACTCGTACTTTTTTTCGTGGGGAATAACTTTGTGGCAAATTTACAACGTCCCGTTGCGTTGTTACTACTTATATTGTTTAGATTTAAGAGTAATTAAACTAAACTAGAACTTTGATGTTAATTTGAGGGAAAAAAATTGTTCCTCTTTCGTATACTAGAGGCGCTTTTTTCATTTTTCCGTACAATAAACGCAATAAATACAGTAAATAAAATACAGAAAATTTGTGGTAAGACTTCTAAAGGATACTACGCCGGACTGTCTGTGAAGGTAGGTAACAATAACCCTGGAACGCAAAGGACAACTAAAAGAGCTGGATGCGTCTTTAATTAGTAAGAGTCTGTAAAGATGATTTTACCATCCAAAAAAAAAAAAGAAAGCAACAATCATACCTCCACCCAACATTAAATCGCGTGACCGCACAACGTAAACACACTCCTAGGCAATGACTCAGTGACGTCACAGCTTCAGACTGTACACTACTACAAAATAAAAATAAATAAATCAAAACCAAATAAAAACGGCCGGCATAGCAGTAAAGCAATTAAAAAGCAAACAATCAACGTTTACAACGGACTCGGGTCGTCCCGTTCTAACCGATCATAAAACGGGGTAGTCGCTGGAAAAAAAGAGAACCTATAATTGTTCAGTCGTAAAAACTCGGGAACTGGTGATGGTAAAACTCCATGGCGAATGGACGGAGCAACTGATTTTTTTCTATAAAAAAAACACTGAAGTATGGGACTGCTGATTTTGAAGGTTAGAAATCCAATCAGAGTAGATACTTCGATTTTTTATTTTTCAGAAAACGTTCCCACTGTTGGGACACAGGCTCCCTCTTTGTGAGAATGAATGGCCCGCTCCGGGCCAAACAGGCCCGAAGAGTGTTGGTATACGTCACGTCTTCGAATTTTTGGTACTAGGACATGACGGTTTCGTCACGATGTTTTCCTCACCGATTTGTGAGCAGTGGTGATGAAATAACAAACAAAGTAATGCGCCTGGATGAGTTCGAACCTAGTAGGTTAGAGAAGTTTAAGGCCGAAATAAATAGTCGAACCTAAGCCATAGTGGGACGTCAAATGTCAATCATTTCCATAGAAATTACTGACATTTGACGTAGCCAAGCACTGACTTTGGCTTAGGTACAACTATTTATTTCGGCTTGTCGTAGACTTGACCGCTTGTACACTGCTCTCCACTTATAATATGTATAGAACTGTAAGAAGTTTCTAAATGCTAAAGAATACTTGTATTTTTTATCAAAACTTGGCGTATTACATTTACTTTACGTTTACGCCGCGTAGGTACACGTGCAGTGCCTCAGGACAAATTTTAGAATTATGTAGCGTCAGATAATATTTCAGGCAATATAACACAGGAATTTTGATTGTAGTTTTAACTATAAAGATATTGTTGAAATATCCATTGTTGATTTTGCCTTTGCTCAGCAGTGGGACAATATAGGTTAATAAAAAAAGTTATTTTACTTTTAATTTAGCTTCAGAAAAACACTTCTCATTTTCTCGTTTCTCTTCTCCTACTGAAGGTTAGGAGGTGTTCGTTGTCACGCTATTTTATTAATTAAAATAACAGGTCCCTAAGCAAATTATTTGCCTGTTGGTCTAGTGGTAAGTGACTCTGACGTCGTGGGTTCGATTCCCACCCAGGACAAATGTTTGTGTGATGAGCGCGATCATATTTGTTCTGTGGTCTGGGTGTAATTTATCTATAATATTTGTGTATTTAGAAATATATAAGTATGTTTATCAGTTGTCTAGTACCCATAACACAAGTTCTGCTTAGCTTGGGAATAGATGGCGTTGTGTGATAGTTGTGGAATATTATATTTTATTATATTATATTACTAAATCGTCACTAATCACTACCAACCAGCCTACCGCAGTGCACAGCTAACATCCCTTTGTTGGAGCAGCGACAACCAACAAATCGGTCCATTCAGAGAGACAACCGATACTTCGAAAGCCGTCAACAACTCATATATTTGTCATCCACACAAAAACCCATTTGTGCATTGTTAACATGCATACATATTATTTATCGCCCGATGTCCAAGTCTCCAGGCATAAATACTAAAAACAAAACAGTACCGACATCGAAAAAAATGATTAACATTGAAAATGAAGTGTTAATTGTGTAGAAACATTGAAAAATGATCAACATATGTTATATAAATAACAATAAATAAAGTTTCGAAATACAGTTTAAATAATAATAAGTGCAAGAGTGAGGTTCGAATAAAAAAACAACGTGTTATTAATTTCGTGGTTGTAGAGGTGTGAGCTTGTAGCACAGCGATATGTGTGGAGTTGCCTTCAGATTTATTTTAAAGTTGCATTTTTTTTTATTCATTTTGTGATTGATTGTTTAATTTTAATATAAGTATGAAGTAAAATAAATTACTTATTTGTTTTTTTTTCAAATCCTGATTTAATTTTGTGAAAATGAGTTTCTTCGTTACACTTTTACGCTAAAATGGCTTTACCGGTTTTGATGAATTTTGGGAGATGCGACCGTAATATTTTTTCTATAGACGAGGGCGTGGCAGCGGCAAAAGCTTGTAATAGATAATTTTAGATTTTTTGTTGACTACAATCTGTTCTTGTTGTTTATAAATTCTGATTAAAATCAATATAATTGTTTTAAAATACGTAGCCGTGGCATATATTACATTTTTTTGCCCAAAAGTCAAAGATCCCGATGGTATTAATTTTATTACGACAACTCCTGCTTGGACATAAGCCACCTCTCTGTGAGAGGAAGTAGACCATAATTTATCACGAAAATTTTATTTTTAATAAAATTCATTAAGTACAAGTTAGTGGTAAAAAATCTTGAGCTAGAGATTTTTTTACCACTGACTTGCATTCAGAAAAGAATTAAAGAAAAAAATACTTCGTCTCCATAGATTTCCCAGTCCGTTCTTCAATTCCGAACCAGAGTTTGACTTACGACGCAGGTCTAAATAACTGCCGGCCACTCATTACATTCCAACTCGCTATTTGCATAACTATTGGAATCGAACCTGGGACCCGACGGTGTGTGTTTAGCCTGATGAACGACCTGTGGACGTTAAACGCGTTCGCTGTTTCAATGCAATTCTTTTTTTTTGCAAAGTTTATGATCATAACATTTTTTTCCAATATATCAAAGTACCTTTGATTGGTAAAAGTTGATGGTTGTGAATGTAGAAGATCATAAAAACAATGGAGTACTGTAAGGAGGATGATATGGCTAAGAAGGAGGTGACAACATGACGAGTACCTAATAGAGATCCTATGGAAGAAGAGAGAACTCAGATATGGTCTTATATTTGGTATTTTTATTTTGGTATCAGTTTAGTGCAATAATTTTCGTTACAGTTGTGGCAGATAGAAGACGACGTGAAGAACTGGACGGGTTCCTTCCGAACTAGAAGGAGGAAAGACAGTGTCGTGAAAGGAAGGAGTGGAAGGAGATCTTTGCCCAGGAGTGGGGCAGAGATGAGTGGGGAAAAATATTGGCTTAAATTTAGCCTTCTTAGAAAAGTTTTGACAAAATGGTAGGCGATTAGTTTTGAATCTTTGTAACATTATCTATTGTGAACATAAATGAAAAATCAATTGCCACAAATATGATGGATTAGCACTTGAGGGCAGCCCAACCAGAATATTGTTCGTACGAAAGAAAATTTTTATTATTTTTGCAAATTTACACTTCATTAGTTGCCGTGGGAAGCCCGTGTTCCGCTGAGACGACTCACTACTGTAATATAAATGATAGTAGTGGTTTTAATGAACTATCAAAACGAACTAAAGCTCTTCATGCAATTTGAAAAACTAAAACCGCGATGTACCAATGAATTCCTGCTAAAAGTAGATTACAAACTCCTTGTTTTACATAAACATTCGATTTTAATTTACCGCATTTTTCGTTTCGGGCAACAGCAAATGTTTGGTTAAAACCTTTTAATAGACTCAAAACGAAAACATTTCTGTTTAAATGAAAATAAAATGTGTACCGAATGTTGTTGAAATATTAATTTTAAGTTTTAACAGGCCTGAAAAAGGGACTGGGCAAGTATCATGCCTTGACGGGCTTGTGTATCGTTAGACTTGAACTCTGTAACCTAAGACGGGGGTCGCAAATCAAAGATGCTGAACGCTTTGAATGGCTTCATCACAAAGTGGCCGGAAGAAGCGTAACACCGAGAGAAGTAGAAGGAATGGCACCATCTCCTTTTTTGGTATAAAGCCGACAAACAAACATATGACCCGCCTGGTGGAAATTGGTAACTGTAGTTTGTATGTCCTGGCGGGACTTGCAAGGGCATTATGGACTTGGAAAAGAAAGAGCAACCGAACGAACAAGTCGGAATTTTAATCAGTAAAGTTATTGTCAAATAGACAGGCGAATCGAATGCGATCTGAATCCTGTCATATAGAAAGCGAAAGCGGTTCGATAGTCTACTATGTGACAGGCTTCAAACAATTCCATACATTACAAACATAAACGCTTCGCTTCGCCTGTCTGATTGTTTGACAAATAGCATAAGAGTCTTAGCCCCTTCGTGCACAAGGCGACACAAGTGTCCGATACTTCACGACTTTGGTCTCCAGACGGCAATGGCAATACAAATCCATAGAGGTTCGTACACCACCTATAAATGGATGCACAAGACGTGAGGTATCGGACACTTGCGTCGCGTTGTGTACGAAGGGCCTTATTACAGTCCCTTGCACTCTTCCCAAGGCGTGTCATTTAATTATTTTCATCATCATCATCATCAGCCTAAAAATGTTCCCACTCCTGGGACACAGGCCTCCTCTCTGTGAGAGGCAACGGGCCGTACCTAATCTACAACGCGGACCTCGTCCGGATCGGTAGATGTCACATGTCTTCGAATTTTTAGTTCTAGGACATGGTTTCCTCACGATGTTTTCATACACCGTTTTGAGAACAGTGGTGTTGAAATAAATTACACAAAGTAATGCGCCTGGCGAGGTTCGAACCCACGACCTACAACTCGTAAGTCGAGGCCGATACCACTGGGCCACCACTGCTCAGGCGGGTCTTAAGTTTGATTATTTTACTACCATAAAAAAGCCTGTGGATGCCTGCAAATCCAGAGGTATCGTCATTGCAAATCAGAGGGTGTGAAGAAAGTGGGAAAGAGACACCGTTCTGACATTTAAAGGGGCAATCATTTCAGTGAAATGTGTTTACATTGTAGGTTCCACAGTTGCCGTGATAGTGTCCCGGGACTGTCTTATCAGGTAACCGTTAAGGGCTATTGAAGGACACCGTGGATTTTAGTCAATACAAGTCTGACTGATTCATTTAATGATTTTACCATGTAAAAAAAGGTCCTTCTTTTGTCGGCACAATGATTCTTCAAGATATCTTCGTCGATATACTGGCAACTACTGTATTATCTCAGCAATGTCATGTAACGGCTTTAGTAACCTAGAATAAAGTATTTATCTATGATTAGTATTATGGAAGCAGATATTGGAAACTTTCAAAACAAAAGTTTATCAAATGGTATATGGGCGACACGGGAACAAAAACGTACAAATACGCAGAATAAGTATCGAAAGAAATCCACAAATAAAAATGATTATAAGAACGGTGAAAGTACAGGTTTCGATCTAGTTCAAGTTCATGGAAATCGATGAAAATTTAACAAATGCAAATGTAGTACTTATAGCAATATATAGCATTTATTTACGTTACAGTAGAGAACACTCAACAAAACGAACCAGGAACCTGCATTTTGTTAAGCCTCTTTAGGGCTGCGCGGAATAGTGTCTGGCATCTATTTTTATTGTATGAATTTGTAATGTGTATGAATTTTGAATGTATGATGTAACAAAAGTTCTGTAATAATTTTGGCAATTGAAAAAGAATGTCCATGGAGTTTCTGGTTAACCGTATTTTTTATTTCTTGCCTGTAACTGGCCTACTTGAAATAAAACTTTGATTTTTTTTTTGTCATCAGACTGTATCTCATAAACCGTAATAGATAGAAAAGTAGTTAGTTTCAAAAAAACCGCCTCGACTTAGGTAACACTTTGATTTGTACCCTACTTATGTGGGAATATATAGGCTCCAAGCTACGCTATGCTACGCTGTGCTACGCTGTGCTACGCTGTGCTACGCTGTGCTACGCTGTGCTACTCTGTGCTACGGGTGCTTACGCTACGTAGCACATAACATACTAAATACCGAAGTAAACGCTGACACGCATTATATGTGCAATACACATACAGCGTGCTGGTTACGCTACCAGCAGTAGCGCATTTACAGATTGAATTTTTCAACTGGGAAACTATGAGCAATCGGAAAGTATTGAAAGAAATCTCGTGGCCGATTTTGACTAAAACTGCATTATTGCCCGGCCTGAGAATCGAACCCGGGACCGCAGGTCTGCCTGTCGCGCTTGCAACCACTAGACACACGGACCCACGAGGCTGTTTATAATCCTAATTCTAACTAAAATTGTAAATGCGAGAGTTATTTTGTTTTACCTTTTCACGCATCATTCTGATTTGCACATACGTTGTCGACGGACATAAAGGGTACTACATTTCCCAAGAAAAACTACAATAATGTTCAAATGATAAAAGATGGCGTCACATGTATGTACGATCCGAATCGAATGTCAAATCCTAAATTACCGCGAGTTAAATTAAAGCTTAAATGCAATATACATTAAAGCTTAATTTAGGCTGCAGCTGAAAATCAGCGTCAGGTGGCAAATTGTAACTATGCTGAGCAGAGGCCCATTTAGCAAATTTTGATTAGATTTAAAAAGTTTTCAACATTTAAAATTTTACATTTTAACAAATCTATCCTCGGCAAAACTAAATGACAGTTCAATATTTTTAATCGTAACAAAAAAAGATCGAGAGGCGTAACAAAAATTCTATCAAATAATACCAAAACCAATTTACCCTAGCATTTACATCCTTGATTCAAGTTGCTAAGATACATTTTAGATTGTAATTGTGTGGTTGCAGGCAAGGATGAAATTACTACCACTTTTCTCAGTATTCTGTACTTCAGGGAAAATGCGCTGTTATTCATTTTATTGCTGAAAATTTATCTTATTTAACTGTGTTGGTTGTATTTAAATTTTCTCTGAACGCGACTGTTTGAGTCTAGTTAAAGATTTTTATAAACTTTGTCGTGTCGTGTTGTTATCGTGGGTGTTATAATTTTCTACGCTTTCGGTAATCAAACCAGCGTCATACAGTGAAACAGTGGAATAGTTCAACCACTGCGTTAACCATGGCATCGAGTCGACAATAGTTACTCAAAACCTTCCTCATCATTTTTGCTATAAACAAGTATATTACAGTATAAAAAAACTCAGTTTAAACCGAAACAATGAATTATGCTAGTATTAAAGCTGTCGAGAAATAACACATTATAATAACAGTAATTATTTACCCTCACGCTTAGTTGCAGGGACGAGTAGAACTTTAAACAGTAGCAACATTTCAGCACTATTATTAAATCTCGGTCCTAATTTAAACAAAAATATGTTGCAGACAATTATACAGGTGCGGTTTTTGCAAAATTGACCAACAAAAAAAACTGACCGTGTCATTGTTATCTTTTAGGATTGTACGCTCGTTGTATTTTAAGTATAGCCCTAACATAACACTTTGAAACTATTTTGGGAGTGGGGTTCCGTACACTGGCTGATGGGGGATTAAAAATTACTACTAACAACCAAAATTAAATTCACAGTTTTTTATTAATTACAGTTTTAAACACCTGGTATTATTGAATGCCAACCTGAGTTTAGAGCAAAGAAAAAAATATTTTTCACACCACCTGCTCGAAAATGTCAAATTATATGTCAAGCAACCTTAACCTAAAGTGAGTCATTAGTGGCCGAGGGCACAGCCGGTCAATAATGTTGTACTGGATTTCATTATTACCCGCTGGTCAATAATGTGATTTGAATTTGGAATATGTTTATAAACAACAAACACCCTTTGGTGCCAGAAAGTTTTTTTTTTTAATTTTCTTTTCCCTTTTGGGAAGACAAAGGGATCTATCTAGCCCATGCAGCCTAGTTTTTTTTTTTTGGTTCTTTTCGTCCCTCTTTGGGGCAGGCAAAGGGAGCTGAGCCCATACAGCCAAGTCTGATTTAGTGTGCCAGAAAGAGGAAAGCTATTCTCGAAACCCTTACTACGCGTGGATGATATTCTCGATTTCCTAAAAAATCATAACGATTGCTTCTTCATATCGTTGCCATGTTTTCGAAGACATAATATTGTAAGAATAATTAGATAACTACCTACGAACCATTTTTTAAAAGGAATGAAATAACATTAAAACTAGTTCTAAATGTTATTCTTACTGTTTTTTTATTTAATAAATACTTTGTTTTTCGTACTATGGCTATTATTTCCTCACAGTAGGTGTAAAAAGTAGAGTATCCTCCTCTGGGCTAAAGGTGTCTTTGCCTTGGGCTAGCTTGAATCCCTCGCTGCATTCAGGATTCTTGTATTAACTCCCTCGCTTCGCTCGTGAGTTAAACTCTTAACTCCCTCGCTACGCTCGGGAGTTAAATCCCGAATCCTTCATTGCGCTCGAGATTCAATATGACGCCCGTGACATAAGACACAACTTTAGCCCCTCGGTGCATAATATACTATTGTGCATAATAAAAAAAGGTCTCTTATTTAATACATACTTAGTTACCTGTATGATTTTGATTAAATCCAGTTAATGATACTAGTATTATGCTACATAGCAAAATACGTAACATACAGAACACAACTACAAGAAACACGAAGCTAGCAGTTCCCGTTCAACTACAGAACCATTTCAAAGGTGTCTATTTTTTCCCCTCGCTACCGTAAAACTAAATCTCAAACTATACCGCTCTTATAAAAAATTGAAACATTTATTACACACTCGAACCTCTATTATTTTGAGTAGCAGAAAAAATATAACACCCCAATAGTCCAATAAAAGTAGGATTTGGTCTTTATTTCAGATATTAATAGTCAAAGTTTCTCGGAAGGTTGGCTCTCTGTTCTCACGGCATACTGACATGTAACCGTTTGATTGAGTTAACAGTAATAAATAGTTGATTACAGGGCAGGCGCCGTCGTCGTAAACGTATATACTGTGGTTTATTATTCACGTAAAAATGTGGTTGTAACTTTTTGGACGTTTTTTGAATTCGCTCATTTTGTTGTATGACCTGCGACGTGAATGATCGGAGATTTTTATGATAATAAAATTACATTTTTTATTGATCAATGGTATGAATACTGGGGGCATGTAGTGGATGCCTGAGAGTCGGTTGTACTGTAATGAAATTCCTGGAGGGGATGTACATGCGATGCTGGCACTCCATCGCACATCAGTTTTTGCAGGAGTACAATGTCACTCGTCGCATCGACCATTTAGTCGTACACCAGAGCGTCGTTCGAAATATTCACATTAAATTATATGACACTACATTACATTTTACAATCATTCTGATGCACTCTGATATACTGATAGCCAATTATAGGTTCAATTCAGGTGTTAAACATTGATATAAAAAACGTGTATGATGCAATAGGAATATTGAAGATACAAGAGCTAGTAACTAACAAGTACGGTATCTATGTGCTTACATATTTCAGAATGAAAAGTTCCAGGAATAAATGCTTTGCCTTCCGGGGTCGCGAAACTGTCTAAACAGGTATCCGTGACCCTGGAACGTAAAGAGCTACTAAAGGAAAACCTTGCATTTAGTCAGTAGGAGTCTGACAGTCCCTCCCGCTGTACCCAGTGCGGAGGACTCATTTGATGATTTTACCAAGATAAAAAAGGGGAAAAAGCATTGAAAAATAAACGTATTAGCGATACGATAAGTGCACCATTAAACCTTTTCATTACATTTTGTAAAAAGATTCAAGGTAAAAGGAAACATAATTTCTAGATGCATTACATCCTGGACTTACTCAAACTTTTTGAACGATAGTCATTACAGTTATGACTTTCGTTCAAAAACTTCGGAAATTGTTTTTGAAATCCCAGATCATAAGCGTTAAGTTTGTAATTACCCCGGTAGGAATGCTCTCTGGCACATTAGTGTTTATGTCAATAAAACTGATCGAGTGTTGCCACAACGTAATAGAACTGAAATGATACTTACTTGTACTGTTTAAATTAATAATCTAATAAATAATAATGTATTTTTTACCAGGTTTGTAGCAATGTAGATTGCAAAGTCTTGACTGGCCTGTTGGTCTAGTGGTTAGTGACTCTGACTGCTATGCCGGAGGTCGTGGGTTCGATTCCCACCCAGGACAAATGTTTGTATGATGAGCACGATCATTTGTTCTGTGTCTGGGTGTAATTTATCTATAATATGTATGTATTTAGAAATATTTAAGTATCAGTTGTCTAGTACCCACAATACAAGCTCTGCTTAGCTTGGGACTAGATGGCGTTGTGTGATAGTTGTGGAATATTATTATTATTAAAGTAATGAAGTATTCTTCAATTTTGTGTCCAACTAATGTATAATATTCTCACTGCTGAATGGGCATCCAACATGCTGGTTCAGGGTAGATTCAACTCTGAATTTTGGACTGCAGGACCGTGCGGTTTTCTTGACATCCTTTGTCGTTTGGGAAGCAGGCATGTTTTTTTTTACCTACTTTTCCCACTGCTGGGTAAAAGTCTCCCCCATAGCCTTCCACTCTTCCCTTTGTCCAACTTTCTCCGACTCTCTCGCATAAACGAGTCCAAGTCGTCACGCCAGCGTTTTCTAGGCCTCCCTCGGCAACTACAATGATAAAAATAATGACACAAATCATTCCTGTATTCCAGCAATGGGAACAATAGAGGCTAATGCCATAAGCATTAGCATTAATGCACCTGTTCACGAGAATCGTAAGCCCTCACCAAGCAACAACTGTTATCAGAAAAAAAACAATCTGCTAAAAACTGCGTTGAAAAATGCTTTGGAATTTACAATAAAACCAATAACGCTTTCATAAGTGTACCATTCAATTTAATAGCTACAGAACCAACGCTTCAGTTTACTAGAGGCAGAACAACTTAATTACCTTAACCAAACTAAAGTTTAATATCAACTATTTGTTAGTCGATTTACACCTTTAAGCGATCGCTCGTTAACAGACTTTATTGGTGTTCATAAAGATTATATCGGGCATACTCGTATACCGAAACTAGTATTCCGCGAAACATAAGTTGTACAAGTTAGGACTCTCGTACACAACACGACGTAAGTCTCCGATACTTTACCAATTTGGTATCCATTGACGCGTGCCGCCTTTGTATGAACCTATGTGCATTTGTATTGCGATAGTCGCCTAGATGCCAAAGTCGTAAGGTATCTGAGACTTTAGTTAAGAGTAAGAAGGGGCTTAGTCCACCTCTGATATTTTAGACACGTTCAGCCTTATTACAAAAACTAAATAAACCTTGGTTGAAACCTGGTCTATTAAGTCCAGGCTTATCTGCAGAACCATGGTTTAAATTTGTCCGTATTAAAAAACTAAGATAAAACGTTGACTTTAGTACCGTCATTTGAATGATTTTCTTAACAATTAATTCCACCATGTGTAATAACAATTAAATCTAACTGATTTAAATCCATTTTGGGTGAAAATAACATCACAATGAAAAATTTGCTATGAGAAACTTTGAAACACCTTTGACAGCTACAACTGTTAATAACGTTTGTGTAAACCGTAGTTTTACAAGATTTAAACCTGGGTTTTTAGTTAAACCCCTTTTTGTAATAAGGCGGGTTAAGTCTAAAGCTAAAAGCTCTTCTGATTTCTTCTACGTTGCAATATACTTAGTTGAAAACTTCTTGATAACTTTAACTTCAAAGTAAAGGCCATTTTATCACAAATTATATTCTAATTTTTAACACACGTCAAGTAACCTTGGCTCCAAACAAATTGGCTGGACAACAACCGCGTTATTGTTCCCTAACTTACATTTTAACACCTCACAGGAGTACAAAACTTTGTGAAAAACTTAAGTAGCACCAAGTGTGAACGATTTCGTAGCACCTGTATTTTATACAAAAGATGGTATTGTTGCATTTTGTTTTATATTTGGTTAGTGAGGGGGTGCTAATGTAATGTTAATTAAGGGGCGTTGAGACTGACGCAAGCCGGTCATGAATAGTCGAGGAGTTAGCCGTTGTCGAGAGAGCCTCGAAAAGACGTAAGTTTTTTACTGATTTATATGCATGTTGGTGTCTGACAAAAGGTTTTAAACACCTGACGGTTAAAAAAAATGTTCTGAGATACTACGATCTGATCATGTTCGCAGGGCAAACATTGCTAGTAATTGCCCGAAATAAAGATGTTTGGAAGGACGGACTTTGCCCAATAGTGGGACACAGTATAGACTTTAAAAAAATGTATTCGGGAGACTTCGGCAATCATAAAAATATCCGTCATAAAAATTTACTTTTTCTTACTGATTCCTAACAGCCAGCTACAAAAAGAGTTTTCACAATGAAACCTACTTATAAAATTCTCCTACAACAAAGAAGTTCTTTATTACAGTAGTGCACCACATACATTTTAAATAAATATTATTCTCGTTAAATATACGCGATAGGCGATTTTATTCTTTTAAAATAAAAAAAAATGTTATGAAATAGCTTCACCGCGGCAGTCTCCGAGTGCCACATGTATTTTTTTTATTTCTTGCCTGTAAATTTACTGGCCTACTTGAAATAAATGCTTTGATTTTTTTTTTTTTGATTTTGTCACCAGGCTGTATCTCATACGAGTATTCCGTAATAGATATAAGTAGCTAGTTTAAAAAAAATCGCCTCGACTTAGGGAACCCTTTCATTTGTTCCTCTACGTATGTTAGAAGACAACTAGGGTCAGTTTGAGTCGGATCAATGTGTCTGGCGGAATATGTTTAAAAATTTAGCTTTGAGAATTCGAGCGATAGGCTCCAAGCTACGCTGTGCTACGCTGTCCTACGCTGTGCTACGCTGTGCTACGCTGTGCTACGCTGTGCTACGCTGTGCTACGCTGTGCTACGCTGTGCTACGCTGTGCTACGCTGTGCTACGCTGTGCTACGCTGTGCTACGCTGCACTACACTGTGCTACGCGGCAGTCTCCGAGTGCTACATGTATTTTAATTTTCATAAAACACCAATGCAAACTACCATGCATTAACATTAATACCCCGTAAAGGGTGAAATCAAACAAAACATACAGAAGTTAATACTCGGTTGAATGGGGCCACCATTGCTCTGGACACATTTTAATACCTTTGAATTCAGAATCTGTATCATCTAAAAAAGGGCATTCGATCCACCGTCAACGTTTATCCGATTTTATCTGCAAAAATCGTACTTATTGCAAAGCAATAGCGTGTCTTCCCATTTGTTACCGTGAAGCATGGAATAAGGTGTATTTTGTACGTAATTACACCATTTAACCTCTGAAATTTTCATTCATAATTGCTTCATAAAATGAAATGTTGAATGTCGTGTTCATTTTATGTATGGTTTTCGTATTAATGATACTCACAGGTTGTTTTTATACTTTAAGTGGTATTTATAATAAGCACGAGAGCGCGGTGCAAATGTGATTATGAAATTAATATTTCAAATTGTCATTTCAAATTATTTTACATGGCGCGTGCGCTCATGCTGAAGCCTTCTTGTAATAACGTAATTAAACAGACAATATTCTACCAAAATATGGTGTAACCTGAGTACATACAATAACTAGTAATCCAGAGGCGTTAGCACAAGATTTGTTGAGTGTTTATTGTACGGAAAATGAAAAAGCAGCTCTAGTGTACGAATGAGGATTTTTTTCCATTAAATTAGCGTCGAAGTTCCCGTTTAATTTACGTGAAAAGTACCTACTCTTAAAATTGGTATTATAATTTTGTATAAGGATTCAAACTAAACAATTATTTTTTTAGTAGTAGTGTTTAACATATTATATTCTCTTCATCAAGAACAACAAATTCAAGTAAACTCAACTTGATACATCGCAAACTCCGAACGACGCAAGGCCCAAAATAGCGCAGTATGGTCTCCGTCTGGAATCGAACCCCGGCCTCTTTGATCTGCCGTCCCCTTTGTAACCCTACCCGGGACTGCTACCTCTCCACACCTGAGATTATTAACGACCGATGACTGACTGGGGTTACTGAAATAACAGGAGAGCGCAGTCATCAATCATTACCGGGGAAGCAGGAGTTAAGTGAGATGTGTTTGGCGCAATTACATACTCGTATTGTGACGCCTTTGTACCAAGCATGTGCTTCTGTGGGCTTGACCACAAACACTGCTCTGTACTTGTGACGGGAAGAGCAATTTCTTTTAAATTTAATTGCCAGGCTGTTTTCTACCCTAATATTTTAAAGAGGAAAGATTTGTTTGTTTGTATTGAATTGGCTCCGAAACTACTCCACCGATTTCAAAAATTCTTTCACCAGTTGAAAGCTGCTTTGGTCCTGAGTGACATAGGCAATAAGGAGGGGGGAAGAGCGGGCGAAGCCGCGGAAAAAAGCTAGTTTGTTATATACAGGATCTTTCTTTTAAATTGGCCAAAAGGGAGAAATCCGCATCCCTAAGAGGTACGGCAAAACTTTCTCAAGAATCTTTAGCTCTTTTTGATGTTGACAATTTTGGCGTTTTTATTTTTTTGGTCAAGTCCACAAAAATGAGTGAAATTGACCAATTTTTTTTTTTACCTATGCCGTTCGACTCTGTTTCATGTAAGGATCATTTCGTGTCAATAATGCACACATATATTATAAAAGCAGAAGAGTTTGTTTGTTTGCTTTTGCATACTATAATTATGATATTGTGCATTATTGACATGAATTTATTTAATCGAATTTGTAGTTTGAAAACAGTGGCGGCATTATTTGAAAACTATAAATCCTAAGACATAAAATAAAAGCGTTGTTTTATTTTTGTTTTTATCAATGTTAATGGAGGAATAAACAAATAAAGTTCCCCTGGAGCATTCCTACTTTGTATAGAAGGAAATACCAAACTAAATTAGTATGAGAGAGGAAAATCTCCCTAGACAACAAGCAAGGGTAACAAAAGAACGTGTTTCCCAAAATGAAACTTTTGATACTGTTCTGCATCCACAGTTTCTATTCATAATTATTTGAATGTGAACTTGTATGTATAAACTCGCCACACGTTCCATAAACCTTATAAATAGAGTTGGTTATTAGAAATAAAATATGTTTTACTAGGAATTTTGCCTGTATCATGGATATTCGTGTATTTTTTTTTTTTATTATTATAATATTTTATAAATTATGAATTTCTATGTTTGTAAACCCACCCATGACACAGGAGAAAATCCTAGTGTGGGCAACGTTTAAAAAAAAATTGTTGCTAGTTCGAAGTCTTGAGACAGTTTTCGTTTTCCATACAATTTGCAACGTACAGACGCCAGCACATCAACCTACCTTAATCTGTTTTTCTTTAATAGATTTTCAACCTTACTTGTATTACAATAGAGTGGAAGGTTAGTGTTCGATTAGTAAGATTTGGCAGATTGGGTACGAAGTACGGATAAGAGGCTAACCCCTCTGAACAATGTAACATCGAAATTATGTCAAATTCAATCAGCAGTACTTAAGGTATGGTAAACAGATTGTTTACCTTATTTATACGTACCTATTGGTTTGATAAATTGACGTCATTATACCTAAAGGTATAAAGGAGAATGAGCGTTCATGGTTTCGCTTTTTGAAGCGTATGGTCGCTTAAGCAAATCTATTAATGTTATTATTTTAAATTTGTTTTAGCATTTTCACTTAAAATATTTGTGGGGTTTTTATTTTCAATATTATTAGTATTTACTATGATATTTTTGTTTCGGTATAGTGAAGATCTACGTTACCAGAATCGATTAAACAAAGAACAAAGTCGTAAAACAATTAAAAATCTACTAGTGTCCATAAAGACCACCTTAAAACCGGTTATTATTGCTTGTCTATAAACTCTAATATGATTTATTTTATGATAACACATATTGAGGTCTTATAATAAAAGTAAAGATATAATCGATTATTTTAAGATGTCAAAATTGACTGATGTTTCACAACATTATTCCATGAAGTGTCAATAATGTCAATTGTCAAAGTCAAACTCATGATTTTCGTGTTTGTTTGTGATTTCGTTATTACCGGCGAACTACTATTTCTTGCTTTTCTCTGCTAGTAAACTTATATTCGTGACGAGTACAGTTTTAGAATACCTCCACGTTGATATACATCGAGCAATTGGATTCTTTTTGTAGTGCGCTGTTATAGTGAATTTATACGTCTACGTTGATTTCTACTGGATAATAAACAATGTGTCGTGCTGTGTGAACTGTGTTTTGTTATTATCGCATCCACTGCCTAATCGCCAAATAAGATAGGCAACGGATGCTATGGTTAATCTTTTAAATATATGTTGTACATATTATATTGTTTTGACGTCTAATATATCCTCAAATAATATCCTGAGTTAGTAATGTTTTTTTGGAAAAACCCCACAAAATATCAATCTGTATTTAACATTGCTTTCATGTATGTCAATAACCCTTACATGTGTCCAATTTTCACTACTATACTGTGTCAAAAAGGAGCGCAACCGAGTGCCATAGTAGTTTGCTCAATCTCCTTACTTATCGCATTTTTTTTTATTACTTTAGGCTCTATACCAAGACTTTATCCTGTGTCGTGGGAGCGATATGAGAATTTATCGTAAGATAACATCTTAAGACATGAAATATATCTTACCTAAACATCTTAAGATACTAAATGCGTCCGCGGCTGTGGTTAATATTATATTAACATAACATCTAAAGATAAAATATTACAGTATCGTATCTTCGTCGTCTGTGATGGCCTAAGTTAAATTAATATGATAAAATATTATAGTATCTTAGCCGTGTGTGACGCGCTTTATTCGCGCGACTCGTCGCACCGCTCACGTAATGTGGCGTGTATAACGTTGCATTTTCTCACTAAAATTCGAGACCGTCCGTACGCACTCGACACCGAGACGCCAGCGTAACATATACGAAGAGTGTCAGCATAATGACGGGGCCCCCCTCTAGAGGGCCAACTCCTGCCGGGGTCGTGCGACTTGTAGAATAACCGTGACCCTGGAACGTAAAGGGCTATTGAAGAACACCATGGATTTTAGTCAGTACGAGTCTGACAGTCGAGCAGTGGTGGCCCAGTGGTATCGGCCCCGACTTACGAGTGGTAGGTCGTGGGTTCGAACCCAGCCTGGCGCATTACTTTGTGTAATTTATTTCATCGCCACTGCTCTCAAAACGGTGAAGGAAAACATCGTGAGGAAACCGGCATGTCCTAGAACCATCAAATTCGAAGACATGTGACATCTACCAACCCGCACTGGGCCCGCGTGGTGGATTATGGCCCACTCCCTCTCACAGAGAGGAGGCCTGTGTCCCAACAGTGGGAACATTGAAGGCTGATGATGATGATGATGAGTCTGACAGTCCCTCGCGCCCTGCCCTGGGTTGGGAGGACTCATTTGATGATTTTACCACGTAAAAATGTCTCTCGTAAGTATCTCTAAATTATTATTTTTTTCATTGCGTTTTTTCAACAAATTATTTTCTTAAGAGGACGCATTCTTTATAATCCCATAAATGAACTCAATCTATTAAGTGTTATTAACAGATCCAATACTAAATTACTTACACTAAAGAGTTTTAAGTGCAATAAGGCCACTTAGCAATTATAGATCATTAATGTATGCCATCCCATATCTCATTTGCTCATCAAAGCAAACCATAAACTAATTAACAGTTTTTTTTTCAATAAACAACCAATTGAATTCTAGTTACGCTCAATTCATACTCACATAAGGTAAAAACTTCATGAATATCATAATATTTATTAATACAATACGTATCGAAGTATTAATTGAACTATTTCTATTTCTATAGAACTTGTATTCCCATCTCTCCTTAAATAAGCCTACTGCATTTTTTTTATTTTATAATATAAAACTGCCTCTGTAACCTAATCATAGATACTGAATGCTTGTAGGTGACTGAATTAAAATACTAGAAGATGACTAAATTAACAGCTGGTATAATAATAAATTATGTCACCTGCCGACCCTGCCGTATATCTCGTTTTCAGTGTTGCTATGCTCCCGGGGCAATCTCCCTTGAAAATTGTTACTCGAGTTAACGTAAGCACGTTTACGAACATCAAAGCATTTTCTTGTTGGGTTCGTGAATAAAAATTAAGGTAGGTAATATGTTTTATGGCTCATAATACATTTATGCAACAAATATTGAAAATTAGTTCAAGTAAATAGTCTAAACGTTCTTGAATTATTTTCGTAAAGCCATTTATGTGTTACAAGAACTGAATGCAAAAATAAAGTAAATGTCAAATTTGACATAAAATTTCTTTGAAAATTTTCAAGTCCAATCTTTCTCTTTTTTATATATAAAAATCAATTGCTGTTCGTTAGTCTCGCTAAAACTCGAGAACCGCTGGACGGATTTGGCTGATTTTGGTCTTGAATTACTTCTGAAAGTCCAGGGAAGGTTTAAAAGGTGAGGCGGTACGAAGTTTGCCTGGTCAGCTAGTTGTAAATAAAAATAAATAATAAAAATGTATTTTTTATGTCAAAATGTTACTGTCAAATTTCTTTGAAAATTTTCAAGTCCAATTGTAAATAAAAATAAATAATAAAAATGTATTTTTTATGTCAAAATGTTACTGTCAAATTTTTTTGAAAATTTTCAAGTCCAATTGTAAATAAAAATAAATAATAAAAATGTATATTTTATGTCAAAATGTTACTGTCAAATTTCTTGGAAATTTTCAATTTCAATTGTAAATGCATCAATAATAATTATAATTCTAATAGCACAACCAACTTCATCAGAATAACCTTTCCCGGTTTTGGTTTCCAGTCTTATTAGATTTAGGACCAAAATTATTATAAATTACGAAATAAATTGGACTATCTAACTAATTGGTATTCAAATAGGTTCAATTAAAGGTGACTAAAACTGATAATCATCATCATCATCAGCCTATAAATGTTCCCACTGCTGGGACACAGGCCTCCTCTCTGAGAGAGGGAGTGGGCCGTAATCCACCACGCTGGCCCAGTGCGGGTTGGTGGTTGTCACATGTCTTTGAATTTTCGGTTCTAGGACATGCCGGTTTCCTCACGATGTTTTCCTTCACCGTTTTGAGCAGTGGTGATGAAACAAATTACACAAAGTAATGTGCCTGGCTGGATTCGAACCCACGACCTACAACTCGTAAGTCGGGGCCTATACCACTGGGCCACCACTGCTCAAAAAAATAGGCAACAAATCCATTTATTTATCCCACTGCGGCGAATCCAATAGGGAGGGTTTTAATTTTGTTAAATTTCTGTCATCCAAAGGTTGTCTGCTATTAGCAATAAGACCACCCCGTCATTGTAACTTGATTAGTAATATTTTCAAAAAGTTTTGTAACAATTTTGGTGTAAAATAAAGTATATTCTATCTATACATATAATAAATCTGTAGAAAATTCATTTTTGTACATTGAAGAAATTGAAACAAAAAATAGCCAGCGTGTGAAAAGATAAGTAACAGAACCCATTTCCACCATTTTTGAAATTTTTGTCTGTTTGTCTGTTTGTCTGTTTGTTTGTGCGCACATCACGTAAAATCTACGAATTCAATGCTGACAATGTTTATATACAAAAATTATACGCAACTCGAGGTTTAACTTAGTTTTTGTTTCATCGAAATCGGTTCAGTCTATCAAAAGTTATTTGAATTTAAAGTGTTTCAGAAGTAAAATTACGGTCAGTTCACACCAAGACGTGCAGTTCAGTAGCGCGATCTAGCTTAGAATAGCAAAACTACATATTCAAATAATTCATCTAAACATATGTACTTCAACGATAAAACGGTAGATGGCGTTAAAATAAAACCTGAAATAGAGGTGTTTAAATTGAAGTAACATTGTTTTTTCATCGTAATCAGTTTACATCTTATAAAAAACGTAATTTAATTATAGCGATTTTATGGAATCATAGGATAGTCAGGACGGGACAGGACGGGACAAGACGGGACAGGACGGGACAGTACGGGACAGGATGGAACAGAACGGGACATGACGGGTCAGGACGGGACGGGACGGGACGGGACGGGACGGGACGAGACGGGACGGGACGGGACGGGACGGGACGGGACGGGACGGGACGGGACGGGACGGGACGGGACAGGACGAGACAGTACGGGACAGGACGGGACAGGACGGGACGGGACGGGACGGGACGGGACGGGAAAGGACGGGACAGGACGGAATAGGACGGAACAGGACGGGACAGGATGGGACAGGATATTTATGTATGCTCCAGAATGATGGTTCACAGCTGTGTTAATTTGTTCACAATATTGTTAATATTAAATAAGCACTATAGTTCCGCCAGATAAGTATGGAATAAAATAAAATGAGATACGTTGACCCCCGTATTTTGCAATATTTCAAAACCATTCCAAAAAATGTAGAACGACCAAAAGCAACGCATCGTGGTAAGACGCGATCTTGACCTTATATTTTATTTTGTTTGAACGATGGTGGTATGAAATTCGAACGATGCATTATTAGGATCAATGACCTTTATTCCAGACTTATTTGGCGGGGACTATAGCTTATATAAAAGATTGTATCGGTATCCTCCAACACCGCTTCGCACTAAAAATATAGATTGTTAAGTTCCGACATCCACGCGAACGAAGTCGCGGGCACAGCTAGTCTATCATAAATCTAATGCAGTGGTTCCCAAAATTGACTAGACCGTGACATACCTAACATAGCTTCCAAAATCGGGACTCACCGACTCAAAAAAGAGGCAGATTGTGAATGTGGGTCAAATAAGAAAAATATTTAGTTCCAATTGAAAATGTTAATGCTAGCATAGGTACAAGCAATCCTTGTATTACGATTAACATTTTTGATTGAAACTAAATGCTTTTTTTATTGCTTGAATCTATATTGAAACAGATATTCTTCATATCAACGAACAAAAAAAACGGAATTCTGGTTCGGTACAAATACCGGCACGGTTCTTGAGCGCTCGGCGTAAGAGTGGGGATCGCTTTGCGCATCGTACACTTATCGACAAATGAAACGCACAATAAAACAAATAAAACGCACAAAACAACGAATCCCGAGTGGCGGCTATGACGCGATGCGCTACGGCACGCTACGCGGGCTAATCACTACACTTTCCCCGCTCCCGTTCCTCACTTCATCTACCAAAGGGACCTAATAACTTACTCCTGCGCAGGTGAAGGTCAGCGCTCAAGATCCATGCCGGTATCTGTATTCGAGTACGGTGTATTCAGTAAACTTTGGAAACTGCACTGTTCTAGCTTCTAGGCTGCCCAAGCCTTAAATCAATCAAAATTACACCACTCCCAGGGAAATTATTTTAGTTAGCAACACCACATCGGAGCTGTTCCATTCCGGTTTCATGTCGACCGGTGGTTTTTGCGCTCCTATATAAGGCTCGGCCCACAATTGATATTAATTTCATGAGATGGTATTGAGGTAAAAAACCCGCCCCGTAAAGGCTGGCCGTCCTGTTTTTGCAAGATATAATGGCTCCTGCAAAGGCGACTTCCGTGATGAAAGCGGTTGATTGGGGAGTGTCCAAAGAAGATGGGCTATTTGTACTGAGTTTTTCGTTCTCCATTGCTAGGCTGTGTATATTTTATCGACTGGTATTGGTCGTATTGTGCGTAGATTTTCCAATAAGGAAGCAGACTGTATTATTGTATTGGTATGTTGTTAAGGCTATTATTATTTCCTCGCTAATTTGAATTTTCCAGTATTGTTTTTTTACACTTTCTTTTTTTCTTATCCAATTCTGTGGTTTGAAAATAAATTGAATAAAATAAGCCTTCCGGATAACTTTTGTTAACTTTAGATATTATTATGACTGTAGGTAGTGTGTGATGTATATTGTAATTAAAACGCAGATAATTTGCCGTTTAGAGAACTAGTGCCTTGCGGCCTTGCCATTTTGAAAATTAGGTCTTTTCGCTTAAACCATTGCCTGACCATAGCACGCACCCATATCTCTCGTCAACAGCACAAATCTTTCCATATAAAAAACGTAGCTAAGTTATTAAACGTAAACTTAACGTAGCTATGAAGACTTATGGATATGATCGGTGGATATAAAACGTATCCGTAGCAACATAACATAGCACAAGCCAGGCGACAAAGTACCTTAATAAGTGATATTCGTTTTTGCAGAAAATCCGTTTCCTTGCAGAATGTCTGTGTATAATGAAGTATAGATGCAGTGCACACACGCGCAAATACCAATTTCACGAGAGCTGCCCTGCGGGCTTAAAAAGCACTGGCGATACTTGTACGTCAACCAACAGAAATTTTAGGTCAATACGGAGCAGGTCAAACACACTATAGCAGAGTTGGCGTCAAATTGGGTCGAAATTATGATATAAGAGAAAAGAAGGCTATTCCTTTGGAGTCAAGGCCTTTTTCATTAAAAAAAGGGGGCAAGATTGTAGAACATAGTTATGGCTGTAGCATCTACATTATTATCTAGCTGTAGCTACTATTATCTAGTTTTAATAGTGCAGTCACTAATGAGATCTAGAACGCCCTTTGTTTTGTAGCGAAGCATTGGCCTATACGCGACAGTGGCACAAATTAAGGGTCCTCTCGGAAAATGGTTAAAAAAGAGTGCAGATGAAGCAATTTTTCGTCGGCTTTTACACAGAAACTATTCGTTAGTAAACTACCGGATTTAATTCGTAGCCTGGTTTGGCCATATCGTTGTCAAATATTAAAAAAAACACCTTCAAATATTGAGTCGAAACAATTTCAACTCAATTTTTTTTATAAAATGTTTTAAAAAAAATGTAATATCAATTAAAATTAAAACATTTATTTGTTAAAAGTAACAAATACAATACTTGGTTTTGTTACTTTTAACAAATGTGTTGTATTTAAATAGTAATTAAATAAAAATTTGGCCAACTAAAGAATGCGTTTATGTCACCCCCGCACTTGTCCCGTTCTCTCCCGTCGTTTCGTCGAAAGTAATTCTGATTACGGGACCAAATGCTCAAGGTCATTGCGCGAAAACAAGCCTTAAGAGGTAAGTCCAATTGAGGTACCGAGGTGTAAAAAAATAAAATTCGCAAATGAAGTGCGGTAGTCTCTTTTAAATAATCAAAATCATTATTTTTGTCGGTCATCAAAGCCTCGTTAGTCATGGGCAGTCATCATACCATCAGCATCGTTAGCCTGTTCGTAAGTGATGAGTTGATGACAATCACCCTTGTGTCCCCTCTGTGGTTAGAGTAACGATGATGAGGAACGTCATCGGACTGAATAGTAACATGTCGTATTGTACTAAGTTAGTATAGGTAATTGGCAGTTTACGTAATTTTATGATCGTGCTTTTCAGAAACTCTGTTCTTTTGCTGCCGTCAAATTAATAGGTATGTAAATAAATAAAACTTTTTATTGTTACCGCAAAATGTTCTGTCAGTTCTGATAAAGGTCACCTTTTCATCATCTGCTTAATATTGAGGGTCCAATAGAGTCGAACCAGATGCAGCTGAAAATCAGTATTTTACATAGAGTGACTGCTTGGACCTCCACAACCCAGTAACTGGGTATACGATACCTCATGGTAAGACGTGTTGTCAGACTTTTAGAGCTTCTTGCTAATAGTAAAGACTGTCAAAGATTTAAAAATGACAGCCGGGACCAAAGGCTTTACGTGCTTTCCGAGACACGGTGGAAACTCGCTATGACAGATGGTCACCAATCCATACCAAATTGGCATAGAGCGGCTTATGCCGGAAGATCGGCCTGTGAGGCTGTAATTACTTAGCCACGAGTTGCTCATCATTATGAGGAGCTCGTGGCTAAGTACACAATCACACAACCCAATAGAAGACCTTCATTAACAGTTTCACTGTTCGCGCAGCAGACACAATACCTAAACAAGTGTCATGAACCACATGTGATTCATGGGACAGGGAATGGGTTAAGGTAGGATGAAGGGCTTCTATTGGGTTGTTAAGTCATCAAATGAGTCTCTTACTGACTAAATATCCACCCTGTTCCTTTAATAGCCCTTCATGTAGCAGGGTCTCGTGACCCCGGCAGGCGTTTGACGCTACGAGGGTCCCGACAGTTTGTTGATAGCTCATTGAGACACACACACAAATGAGCCCTTTTTTTTGTGTGGTAAAATCATCAAATGAGTCCTCGCGCCCAGGGTGGGGCGGAAGAGACTGTCTGACTTGTACTGACTAAAATCCACGGTGATCTTTCAATAGCCCTTTACGTACCAGGGTCACGGTAACCAGGTGAGACAGTCCCGCGACCCCGGCAGGCACAATACGAGCCCTTCCGCGTGTTGTGCGTCCCAGATATGAACAGTGCTGTTTAAAAAAATAGTTTGAATGTAACTGATCCCAATTGAGGGACGTAGGGTGATTTCACTGGGGTTTCGCTGAGGCTCTACATTTATTTATCACAGTATCAGTATTAGAAAGTAAGTTGTTGTTTTAAATTTAACAGCCAGCTGTTTTGTGTAATGTTTCAGTGGCGTTTGTGGAATGGTGTGAACCATCATGATGCTTTTTTTTGTCTGAGTCTTTTAAATCTCATGTTAGGATGAAACATGACAGTAAGGACTTCTGTGCTCTCATTAATCCTTCCACACGAATACAAGTAACGTTATACCATTATGTGTGACATATATGAAGATCTAGCATATCTGCTTACCCCGCAAGAAAACAAGGATAATGATACACAAGGATACAACAAAGTGTACGAAATCTGTTCACAATATTACCGAGATCATATTTTAAACCTTACGCCTTTGAATTAGGGGGCAGAATTGACGGCATCCGTCAACAGAAATATAATTGTCACTGCATAATGAGATGAAAGCTATGGCGACTATTTTAGGAGGATTGAGACATACGGGCGGGAAATTTAACGAGCAAAATATAATTTCTATTCTTCAGAGGCACCCTACACTCGATTCGCGAAATTTTATGGTATCCGTTTGTGCGTCGATGTCTCTTACACCCTGTATAGTTTAGTATCACGTAGACAGTGTGAATGAGTTCGTATACGTTGCGTAGGCAGTCTTGGAGATACCACGTTTTATTGTTCTTGTGTCAATTTATTCTAGACCAAGTAGGCTAATGGGCGACTCGCTGATACGCCTCAAAGAGCTGTCAGCACAATGACGGGGCCCTTTGAGGGCCAAAGCCTGTCAGAGTCGCGGGAGTTACGAGCTACCGTGACCCCGGAACGCAAAGGATTATTTGAAGGACATTTAGTCAGTATAAGTCTGACAGTCCCTCCTGCCCTGCCCTGGGTGGGAGGACTAATTTGAAAGGCTAAGTATACGTACGTAGGCGCCTACGTCGTTTGTTTTAAGTATTTTCTTGAAATTGTAATATAATAAAAGTAACACTTTTTTTATTAGGTATTTACATAATTATATTATATTTAAAAAGAAAAGTGTCTACAATTGAAATCATCAACATACCAACACTTTTATGATTAAAAATAACTCAAAAAGTTGCCTCTCAAACTTTAAACAAAAGGAAAAAACAGCTTTGATCATACCTGCCCAAGTGCCCATGTTGTTGTGAAAGACGAAATAATTAACATAATAATGATCAGCGGGGTGTGCGAGCTGGCCCAAACATCAGTATGTATCGTTTCTAATTATTATAAATCTGTCGTCGCCAATGCGAGAGGACACTGTGTAGTCTTTTTTCACCCAGCGAGTAATTTCACACGGACAAGTGTTAGGGATGTTAATTAAATGCTTCGATTTTATTATTGTGCACGTCTGTTTTTTATTTGTGTACACTGTGCTTCATGCTCCGTGCTTATTGTGATTAAAATGGTTCGGGAACTCTGCATGTCGTTTTAAAGAATTATTGTTTGTGTTTTTATGAAATGTGTTTTTGTTGTTTATGATGTTTTTCCTTTGTTCGGTTGTGGATCGTTTTTGTTGATTTTGTGAATTTTCGATAAGGGGATATTGTTGTTCTTAATTTAAATAGTTTCGTTCAGAAGGAGTAGTAGGCTATATTTTGCAAAAACGGCTAACTGTATCTCTTTCAAACCAATTTTCGTTGGAAGTTTTTGTTGAGGTCTACATTATGTATTTTTTTTAGTTTTATTATTCTCTTATTTTAGAAGTTACAGGGGAGGGGGACACATTTTACCACTTTGGAAGTGTCTCTCACGCTAACTGTTCAGTTTAGAAAAAAATGATATTAGGAACCTCAATATCATTTTTATCATTATCACCCACACGTATGGGTTTGGTGAAAAAAAAATTTTAAGTTTCAATTCTAAGTATGGGGGCACCCCCAAAATTTGTTTTGTTTTTATTTTTGTGTGAAAATCCTAATGCGGTTCACATAATACATCTACTCACCAAGTTTCAACAGGATAGCTCTTATACTTTCGACAAAAAGTGAACCCTAAAAAAAACTTTTTTTTCCAACCCTGGTTGATAACCCATAAAGCTTCCAGGATGAGATTGCTTCATTTAAAGCCTCATTATGCATCTAGGCTACAAACACATGCTTAAAAAGAAAACACCTATCTTTCTAACAAATTATGCTTTATACAAAGTGCCATCAAATTCTTGATAAAGCTCCAGGTGCCGCTTTCAGAAAAAAAAAAACTATTTATTTAAAATACCAACAACGTGTTATTTTATATCCATTATAGTAATAATTGAAGTATCAGGAGTGCTAAAGTAGCTAATTGGTGTATATAAGAGGCGTTATAGAATGCATGTAATTGTCATGGTATCATGATACCGCGTTGGAGCATGCGTGTTCTTTTCCTGTTTTTTTTATACAGTGCCTACTAATAATTATTTACTCCTGAACTTTTAAAGAACATGACATTAGGGTTAGGGATAATGTAGCTATTTTACAGTATAGATATCGACACGACAGCAAAAATAGCCTGCAATTTTATCATACAACACTAGGGCCACAATGGATGTTTATAGGAACATTTAAAGACTAGTGCAAAAATCAACGGGAAATGACGTTTCTGTGGCCCGGTTATACACGTACTTACGTTTCCGTTAGTTAGAGGCCTGAAAGTTTGACGAGTAAGTAAATTTAATTTAGTCTTTTTTGTAAATGTTTTAGTTTTAATTTTTAAATTTAGTGTGCATGTGTTTTTTTTTTTTAATTGATATTTATTTAATAGTTGTATTTAAAACCAGGAATATTGTATTATCCAGTACTTACTGCGTTTTGAAAGTTCAATTGGCGCTACTCGTACGGTGACTATCCAACTATCTTATCTTGAATAGCAACCGCTTACGGCCGAGCTCAATAACGTACTGAAGTTTAAACTCGGGTAGCTACCAGAGCTTAACTCTTACTTCTGATCTATCTGTTACTGCCGTCTCAATAACAAAATTTGCGTATCGCTAACTTTAGTTAACCACAGATCAGTCCCTAACTGCAGTTTGGACACAAAAAAGGCGGGTTTCTTTTTTTAATGCCGTTCGACTCTGTTTCAGGTAAGGATCTTTCATTGAATAGGAAGAAAAAAACGAGATCTCGGAACATTGGTCACATTAGGAAACATTATTATGCTGTTTTGATTAGTTTCACGTGAGGATGATTTTATTGCATGCTATGGAAAAAAGTTGGCCAAAAAGTAAAAGTATTTTTTCATTTCATCATTAAATTAGGTCTAAAGTTTTACTTAGTAGTAGTCAATGTTTTATAAGATTTGAACCACTCCTGCTACTCAGAAATTATCCTTTCCATACAATGAAATTATCCTTACATAAAATTAGGTAAGTCAAACGGTATCATAAAAAAATTGGTATTTTTTTTGTTCATAAATTGTATGAAAAAATGCATCGTGCGCTCATCAGATTCTATGTATAGTTACCGCCAAATAAATAAAATACACCGGCCACATCTCATTATCACGGAAAAAGCCATTATTTTAATTAAATAAGTTGTAAATACTATTGCTACCAGCAGTTAAGCGCCCGATTTCGAGGGATAGCTAATTTGTAACTGACTGTAATGTAAACAAACTAAAGTTAACTGCCAAAGTGCTATTGAGACGCTCTACGTTTTTTTTCTATAGCTTTACATAACTACGGTAAGCGGCAAGCTCCCCAAAGATAGATCAATGGTAAAGGTAGATATTCTTATCTATCTTGAGTTTATTGTAACCCACAAATGCGGCTACAGCTACTAAAGATTGGTAATTTAACAGATGGTTAAATGTAAGTGCGTTATTGAGATCGGCCGTTAGTGATTGAGTATTACACAGTCCTACTACAAAGTATCGTATCACCCATACCCAGTAATTACAGTCGTGGTGGCTAATATATGTGAGTAGACCCTGTATATAAAATACTGGAATATTGCTGGAAGTGAACCCCAACATCTTTGGGAACAAACGAGACATAATAAATCTACATATACACATACAGCAAGTAAACATTTGCGCGTGAGCAGCGGTGGCCCAGTGGTATCGGCTTCGACTTACGAGTGTTCCGGACGATATACATAAACTTCGACCAGATGTTCAAACCACGGAAGTAAGCATTTTTCATTATGGACACATTAATAAATTCTTATTTTTTATTTTTTGTTAATTTTCATACAAACTAAATACCTAGACGTAAATAACCCGATATGCATGCCTCTTTATCCGAATTGGCAACGTCATTCATAACATTTGGCGGGCTGAAACAAATGAAATGCAAATAGTTTTTGATAGATTTCAAATTAAGATACTTTCTCACTGCATAGCTCAATTAAATTTCATTAAATGAAATTACAAATATCTTTGTAACGAAGCCTTTTTAAGTACTACTTCCTTTGCTGGATTTGATTTGTAAAAGCCATAGAAGTATTTGCTAAAGTTTATGGATAACGTGAAGAACACGGTGTATAGGTCGTGGGTTCGAACCCCGTCAGGCGCATTACTTTGTGTAATTTATTTCAACACTATTGCTCTCAAAAACGGTGAAGGAAAACATCGTGAGGAAACCGGCATGTTCTAGAACCAAAAATTCGAAGACATGTGACATCTACCAACCCGCACTGGGCCCGCGTGGTAGATTACGGCCCACTCCCTCTCACAGAGGAGGCCTGTGTCCCAGCAGTGGGAGCATTTATAGGCTGATGATGATGCTGATGAAACATTTCAGACGTTAGCGTATCCATAAACGTCATGCAAAGGATTGCTTCAATGACAATGAAAAAACCCTTCCTGTTTTTTTTATTTTTAGGTCAATACCAATAGCAGGATCTAAGAGCAAGTCAAGTTCGTATCGTCACAATCCTCACGCTACACAAAACTAATGAAGGAAAATTAGTTCCGTATCTTTAAAAATCGAAATATCACGAGTGCAATGTTAATTGGGCTGGGGCGCTGGGCGGACGTCATCGGACGCCTGGCGCGCTTCGCTGAGTCGTGGCGCAGCCCTCGATTACGACACAGAGTGAACCGCAAATGTCCTAGTGTTGTCCTCTTTCGTTTCTGCCTAGCAACGTTGTGACTCCATGAGGACGGTAACAGTGACAGATGATCCATCTTTTTTTCGTTGCAGGGATGTCAAACCTATTTTATTAGATCAAAACTTCGTCACGTTCAAAGTTTGGAGAAACGTTCATCTTTATAAAGGTATTCTTTTATGGTAGGCTAAAATATGGACTCAACTAAAGAAGATCAGAATGCTGCGTGTGTAAAAAAATACACGCAAGTCTTCTCTTCAAACTAATGATATTTTAATTGTGTTTTGTTCTGATAACAGTTTATTTTTAGTAAAAAGTATAGAAAATGTTTCCTTGCTATGAGTAAAAATGTTCGTGCTGATTTTAAGTGGTGAGTTTTTGAACCTTAAAAAAACTTCGCCCACCTATAACACAACCTACAGCCACAGCCACAGCCCCAACTGTAACACAAGCCCCTCTGTAAGCTAGATTCACCAATACGGATAAAAAAAACAAACGCTTCCTATTCTACCTACACGCAACATTGTAGATTTCCTTCCCTCTATGACGCTCCCATCATTCGTCTGCAAGCGGTCATTAGGCGCGACTAAGTGGTTGGCGCGCCACGTGTCGCATCGCAGGCACGTCGCCTAACGCACGGTATTTTTACCCCACGTTACTGAATGAAGGAAAGGTCACCAGTTCAGTGCTTTATGAACGTGAACTTTGATGGTTGTGGCTTGTTATAGAAAATACAACACGTTTCTTTTTATTTAATGATGTGGGGATGAAGGTTATAACTCCCTTTATTTATTTAGGTCGATTTTCACCTAAGGTAATGTAAGTAAACCTTTGATAGATACATTTATGTCGCCCGAAAGCTCGGTCGAGTCGTTATCGCAAGCGATCCGTGCGAAGGCGCGGCGTAGCGTACTGGTTCCGCAAACCTCCACTTAACCGCGCGGATGAACGGTATCGCATGGAAAACGTCTAAAATGGATATAGGAAGAGGATGTTTGTTTCTTGGCTTTTGAATAGTCATTAAATATTATAAAAGCGCTTGGCTAAATTACATTAAAACCTCACGTTGGAAAATTGTATTGACATTACGTTTACGAGTACATCCCGGCAACTATCCTCTTAATAAAACCCACATTGCCAGCCCAACCGAGGCCCTAAGACGAGTTTTCACGTTTTTGTGACGTGAACTAAACGGGAAAGTTAACTTTTGTTTGATGAATAAAATTAGATTCTCATTCGTGATAAACTTAGATGTGCTTTTATATTTTCCATGCAAATTACGTCTTATTTATTTCAAGGACGAAGTACGGTCAAAAACGTGGAATACGTGCAAGGGCCTGCGTTTATCACCAGCCAGTCACAAATTCAGACTCTGGTTTGCTACTGAGAAATTAATAAATTATAGATAGGAGTAGCAGCTATGACTTAGTTTCTTTAAAAAGATTCACGTACCAAACTTGAAAAAAGAACGTTTAGTTATGATACGGTCTCAGTTTCACTCAATGACACTGAGCCACACTTACGGAAAATGCAGTTATTTAGACGTTTACATAGGAGCAAATGGTGGCCCAGTGGTATATCAGCCCCGACTTACGAGTGGGTTCGAACCCAGCCAAGTGCATTACTTTTGTAACTCTCAACACTGTTCTCAAAACGGTGAAGGAAAACTTCGTGAGGAAACCGGCATAGGTATCCTAGAACCAATAATTCGAAGGCATGTGAAATCTACCAACACGCATCGGACCCACGTGGTGGATTATGGCCCACTACCTCTCACAAAGAGGAGGCCATTGTCCCAGCAGTGGGAACATTTTATAAGCTGATGATGATGGACGTTTATACGAACATTTAAAGACTATTATCGCAAAAATCAACGGAAAATTCCGTTAGTGTGACCCGGCTATGACAGCTAATAGGAAATCTGTAGCCATTGGCAAAACTTTACGTTTAATCATTTGATTCCTATTCTTCGTACAGAAAAGTATTTTAATTCACAGTGTTTAGTATTTTAATTTCTGAGAAGTAAACAAAGTAATATTTATCTTTGTTTAATTCTAAGAAACTTGTAAGTCAGCAAGGAAACGTAGTTACGACGATATCAATACCAGGGTTGACAGTAGGCCATTTACACCATCATTTTAAAAATTGCTAAATAGTCCCTCAGTTTTGAAAAATAATAATGGATACGTATTTCTTCTTTCGTTAAACCAATGCATATTTTCAAAGATATCATCATCATCATAATCAGCCTATAAATGTTCCCACTGTTGGGACACAGGCCTCCTCTCTCAGAGAGGGAGTGGGCCGTAATCTACCACGCGGGCCCAGTGCGGATTGGTACATGTCACATGTCTACGATTTTTTGGTTCTAGGACATCCCGGTTCCTCACGATGTTTTCCTTTAACGTTTTGAGAGCAGTGGTGTTGAAATAATTACACAAAGTAATGCGCCTGACGGGGTTCGAATCCACCACTGCTCCACTACAAAGATATAACGCATCATATTTCGAGAGTGCGTGTAAAAACTGCACTTGCTTGTGACGATTTTCCAATTTTAAAAGTGTCATAGGTATCTCCGTCATTTGTGGATTACGTAACAAAAGAAAAATTACTCGTCAAAACATTACGGACAATTTTTTTTTTTCAAATACTCTATTCTTGTTTAGATTTAGACACATTTAGATGTTGAGTTCAGTGTTACTCTTTTCGGATTAGATTCGAATCAGAACGGATCGCAAAAAGTTGAAAGAGGGAAGGGAAGCCGATGTTCTAAAGTGGGACAAATAGTAATAGGTACCTACTTAAGTATTTGTCTGTGGCACACTATTTAGTGTCTCATCTTAATTACCTACGATTTTTCATCATCAATTTTCCCACTGTTAGAGAGAAAAATGAAATATTTTGATTTTGATCACCCGCGACCAAGTGAGACTTTTCTTTTACAAAGTAACAGAATGCAAAATATAAGCGGTTGCAATAACTTTGTTTAGACCATATCGTTATAAATATTGACCCTTTGCCACTGATGTCGATAGTCCGAGCTAATTTAAACCACATACAAGCTTAATCAATAGTTAACGCGAGCCCTAACGCTGTCGCACACAATTCTCGTTAAAGTTAAAACACAATAATTAATACGTTTGCCCTTCAATAGGTGTTAAAGTTTATCGCTGTATTTTTTTGTGCAACAATCGACGGAAGCCCGCGATACGTTATCGCTTCTAGTGATCACGGCACTCTTTATTTGTATGCTAGCTTTATAACCCGGCTGTGCTTAGGATTTTAATACCAAGTTGTATGTTGTACTCCTTACTTGTACAAGGCAAATAAGTAAGTCAAGCCTCATTTAGACGACGCAAGAACTCGCACGCGACTTGCGGTACATTGCGGACTTTACAGGTACAACGAATTCAGTTGATTAAACAAATACCGCAATGTAGTGAAACTCGCATGCTAGTTCTTGCTCCGTCTAAATGAGGCTTTAGAACAGTGTTTCGAGGATCTTTGTAGGCTGTGTGGAGTCATGAATCATGCTCGGGTCGAGAGACGTCTCGTGTCGTATTCCACGCGCGCCTCATAGAGCAGTCTTTTTTTAGCGTGTATGGTGGTAGCTGTCTGCAATCTGATAGGTAGGTACTTAGAGGGCCAGGGCCTGCCGGGGTCGACGGGACAGGACTGTGTAATCAGGTAACTGTGCCTGGATCGTAAAGGGCCATTGAAGGATCACCGTGCATGGAATACCAATCCATAGAGGTTCGTAGGTTCGTACACAAGCACGCGACAATGGATACCAAAGTCGTAAGGTACCTATCGGAGACTTGCTTCGCCTTTACGGAGAGACTAACAGTCCCTCTTGTCACGGCCTGATGGGAGGACTCATTTGAAGATTTTACTATGACAAAAAAGGCCATATTCTAGGAGAATGTTTTTTGTATAGTGTTGTATTTTGTGTATCATTTGAGCCTTCAATAGCGGTAAAGAGAGTGACAATACGTAAGTCTCCTTGTGTACAATCAAAGGAACTTAAAAGCTTTTAGTACAAAGGATTGTTGCGACTTTTCCAGCACAATGAATAAATACTTTTTTCGTGGAACTACGAGTTCTATTAGGTTCAATTTACATTACCTACTTTAGAAAATCGTTTTTTTTTTATAAAAAACATGTATGAGTTTATTGTAAAACGGTTTTTTTATGCAGTTCAAACTTTACAAAATTGATATAAAGTTCATTATGATTTGTAAGATTTCGTTACTCTCTTTCGTTAATGCAAGCGAATTTTTCGCGCGAGTCAATAAAAAATCAGCTTTAAACAACTCATCATCCATATTCCTGAAATTACCTAAAAACGAGGCTTAGAACCAGACGGGTTTTAAGCCGTTTTTTTTCTTTTGCTAAGCAATCAGGACAGCTAAATTGTAATAGTGTTACTATGTACTTAATCTATACTAATATTATAAAGCTGAAGAGTTTGTTTGTTTGTTTGTTTGAACGCGCTAATCTCAGGAACTACTGGTTCGAATTGAAAAATTCTTTTTGTGTTGAATAGACCATTTATCGAGGAAGGCTATGGGCTATATAACATCACGCTATCACCAATAGGAGCGGAGCAGTAAAGATAAATGTTTCAAAATCGGGAAAATGGATTCCATTTCGAGAGCTTCCGTTGCGTGCGCTGCGTAAACGGTTAAAGATACGCAAAAACAATGTACTACGGAATTATTTCTGATAAAAAGTTCTAAAATAAAGTCCGCGAGAGCATACATTTATCTTTTAAGGTTAAGTCATTTTAACCTTTTTTATGGAAATCAAATTTGACACATCAAAAGTGTCTAGGGATCAAGCATTTTTATGCGGATTTCTTGAGATTGAGATGTGGCTTTGTAATAAATTTATGATTTTATAAATTTATATGGATCCTTTTTGGTGCATTTCATAATTTGAATCAGGAACTGTGAATCAAATTCGAGTAAAAGATGAAAATCAGCTGTCAATACTTTCCCTATAAAAACATACAACGCATTGAAGACATTATTAGTGCTACTGTTTCCCTACTACTGATTAAAACCAACGTTATTATGGAGCGGCGACGTCATTTAAGCAGGGAAGAAATGCTCAGAGCCGTGGGAATGATAGAAGCTGGTTCCCGGCAACGTACTGTGGCTTTAGCTCTGAATACAAGTCAGAGTGTTATCAGTCGACTTTGGACACGTTACCGAAGCACTGGTACCGTGGCTGAGCGCCATGGAGGACGGTATCGCTGCACCACACGGAGACAAGACCGATACATTCCAATCTTAACTCGAAGAGCTCCAACAATAACCGCCATGATGTTAGCCGTGAGGCTTCATCACTCTTCAGGGAACTTAATTAGCGACCAAACAGTCAGAAACCGCTTGCATGAAGTGAACCTTCATTCCCGAAGACCGCTACGGGTACCACGTATAGCAATGCACAATCGTAGGATTCGATATCAATGGGCTCTTGATCACAGAAATTGGGCAGAAGAACAATGGCGTTTCGTGTGCTTTTCTGATGAGTCTCGTTTCGGTATGAGACCGGATACAAGACGTATACGACACTGGAGAACCCCTGGACGCCAACAGCGATTAAAATCCTGCCAGGAAGTCCATCCTTATAGTGGTGGAACCATCATGGTATGGGCGGGTATTTGGATCGGCGGAAGAACTGAGTTGATTTGGATCAGAGGCAACCTCAACGCTCAAATTTATGCTGAGACGATTGTATCAGACGTCATCGTTCCTCTACAAGTGCAAATCGGTCATATATTTTTGCAATAACTTTTCTCCTGATTGATATTATTTAAAATTTTCTTTAAGGATTCATCAAATAAAGTGTTTTCGTTTGTCACAGTAACGATAAAACAAGTCACCTTTGCATTAATAAAGAAATTTGCCATTTTCCTAATAAAGGGATTTTTGACATTTGAACCACTAACACAAAAGTTCGAAAAAAAGACTGAAATAACAGTTTTCTTTAAAATTTTATTGGGTAACTTAAACAATTAATAATCCGTGTTTCTATCGCGAACACTAACAACACAAGAACATCGGTTTGGCATACTCAAAATGAGTTCATCCAAATCACGCTGTGGAATGGCCGCCCATGTTCGTTGCAACAACAAAAAAAGGTCTTCTTGCGACTGGATACCCTCCATATTCGGCAGAGCTCTTCTCTGTAGCATATCCCATGCATGCTCAATCGGATTCAAGTCTGGCGACTGAGCAGGCCAGGGCAGGACATTGATGTTAGCTGCGGCGAGAGTCTGTCTTACAACTCTTGCGGTGTGCGGTCGTGCATTATCATGCATTAACTGAAATAAGGGACCGATTTGCACTTGTAGAGGAACGATGACGTCTGATACAATCGTCTCAGCATAAATTTGAGCGTTGAGGTTGCCTCTGATCCAAATCAACTCAGTTCTTCCGCCGATCCAAATACCCGCCCATACCATGATGGTTCCACCACTATAAGGATGGACTTCCTGGCAGGATTTTAATCGCTGTTGGCGTCCAGGGGTTCTCCAGTGTCGTATACGTCTTGTATCCGGTCTCATACCGAAACGAGACTCATCAGAAAAGCACACGAAACGCCATTGTTCTTCTGCCCAATTTCTGTGTTCAAGAGCCCATTGATATCGAATCCTACGATTGTGCATTGCTATAGGTGGTACCCGTAGCGGTCTTCGGGAATGAAGGTTCACTTCATGCAAGCGGTTTCTGACTGTTTGGTCGCTAATTAAGTTCCCTGAAGAGTGATGAAGCCTCACGGCTAACATCATGGCGGTTATTGTTGGAGCTATTCGAGTTAAGATTTGAATGTATCGGTCTTGTCTCCGTGTGGTGCAGCGATACCGTCCTCCATGGCGCTCAGCCACGGTACCAGTGCTTCGGTAACGTGTCCAAAGTCGACTGATAACACTCTGACTTGTATTCAGAGCTAAAGCCACAGTACGTTGCCGGGAACCAGCTTCTATCATTCCCACGGCTCTGAGCATTTCTTCCCTGCTTAAATGACGTCGCCGCTCCATAATAACATTGGTTTTAATCAGTAGTAGGGAAACAGTAGCACTAATAATGTCTTCAATGCGTTGTATGTTTTTATAGGGAAAATATTGACAGCTGATTTTCATCTTTTACTCGAATTTGATTCACAGTTCCTGATTCAAATTATGAAATGCACCAAAATCACCAAAGGATCCATATAAATTTATAAAATCATAAATTTATTACAAAGCCACATCTCAATCTCAAGAAATCCGCATAAAAATGCTTGATCCCTAGACACTTTTGATGTGTGTATGTATGTATTTAGAAATATATAAGTATGTTTATCAGTTGTCTAGTACCCATAACACAAGCTCTGCTTAGCTTGGGACTAGATGGCGTTGTGTGATTGTTGTGGGATATTATTATTATTATTATGTTTGTTATTCAAATGAGGTCTTTGACAAATCAATTACCTACGTCAGTATCAACAGTGGATATATTTTGATGAAATTTCGTAATCAAATGTGGATAATCCCAAGGGATAATTAACAAACTCCACTCGGGCGAAGCAGCGGACAACAGCTAGCAGTAAAAAGTAAAATGAAGAAACAATCGGAAAACATTTACAGACGGTTTCTGAGAAACTGATATTGTATTTTACTCACAATTCCCTTTGACTTTCCGGAATTCTTAGAGGAGTGATGTCTCTGGATGTTACCGATAAACGGTAACGGATTTGCCATCAATTAGTGCTGTGAAGGAAGTGGATTACGAATTCTTTTAAAATAATAGTTAGCTTTTTTCTTTCGAAATTATTCACCAGAGAACCAGAGTAACCGACATTGCGCGTAGAATAAGCATGCTGAAGTGGAAGTGGCCACGTTTGTAGGACAGATGGTAGATGGAGCAGACATGTGTTAGAATGGAGACCGCGAATGGGCAAACGTAGTCTAAGACGCCCTGCGGAAAGATGGGACGGTGATTTGAAGAATGTGGCTGGCAGCTGATGGATGCTCTTTGACTTACGTTCACCTGTGGACGGCAATAAGCTGATAATTATAGGTACTATAGTGAGCTTTGTATACAAGACAGTCTTGTACAATTAGCTGTACTCACCAGCATTAGTAGCATGGTACCATATTTTGTTGACGGAAGAAGAGACATAATGACAGAACGTAAAATCAAAATTACTTCAGTTGTGACGGTAGGTATTATCCGTCACAACTGCAATACAATAAATTAAAAAAATTGATTTTGACGTAAGTTATGTTCGTACATTAGATAAAGTCAGCAGATTGGGATGGGATGCATTCTTTCTTCGCATCTCTTGCTTCTCTTCGGACGATCCATCTTTATGTGCTGACGCCGCCGCAGTGACGGATGTGTTACGCCAAGGGATGGAATACTATATTCCATTCGTGTAGAGTGTAGTGTACACTCGGCACCGAACCATGATCATATGTATGGAATAAAGTATTCCTGACCCATGAAAAGAAGACACCCTGACCCGTGAAAAGAAGACTTGTCATAAATTGTTCACTGATATGACTTACGACTCTTAGGAACACGACTGTATAAAAAGATAGGTACCCCCTACAGCGGGAATTAACAAAAAAGAAATAATAAATAGCAACCATAATGCCATGTATACTAATGTAATTTGTGATATTAATCAAATAAAACTGACATTTCTTGTGGTGATGCCGACGACACCTGCTTCCAACATTATTTTTTTGTTTATACAAAGCGCTTAACGTCAAATTAATTAGTTGTATCTTTTGATCGAATACATTAGAAACTCGACACACTCGTGTAATACGGGCTTAGTCAAAGACACGTAAAGGGCATGCAATATTATCTAACATCCTTTAAACCGTTTTACACTAATGAATCCTAACTAAATAGGCTGGTGTATGTAAGTACTTAAAAAATCTAATAGTAGGTACATATTAGGTAAGTATATAAAAAAAAATTTGACACGAATGTTTTCTTTTGTTACGTAATAAACAAAATTGACGAAAAAACGACACGCTTTTGAAATTCACAATACCTACATCAAGTCGTGGTGTCATTTGATGCGTTTTATCATTTGACGGCACGTTTGGCGCAGTGGTTGAGCGATTGACTGCTGCGCAGCGTGTCGCGGGTTCGATCCCCGCACGGAACAAACATTTGTAAGACCTACAAATAGTTGTTTCGGGTCTGGTAAAAAAATATTATTGACTGATACAACAAAATAAAAATACGTGACCATTTTTTTAACTCTGGCGGTTTAATTACATTTGTAATTTGTTGATGATGGAAACAAGCCTGCTATTATAAATGCAATAAAATAGTTTATTACCTTTCCACGCCTAAACCACAAAACCGATCATGGTGAATTTTTCATGCACTTTGGCCGCTATCCCACTGGCGGCACTGGAGGGTTGACGTTCCTCTAACGTTGACGCTGCGCAGAGGTGACGTTGACGTCGCGAGTCGCTCGTTGTCAAAATGATAGCCGAAACCAAGGGTTTCGTGCTAGATATTAGACCCCCTGATGCTCGCCGGAAGGCACTCGGTGACGAAGACACATAAGTACTCATTTGGTTAAAATAAGTTAGATTTCGGAAATTTTACCAATTTTGACCAAATCTATGTGAGAGCGAATGTTTTGATCATTCATATAAAATTATACTTCTTATTGTCGCGAATCATATTTTGATCAAGTTACAACTTGTCACTGATATGCAAATTGCAAAAATACAAAAAAAAAATGAATATTGCGGGCTACTACGAAGGAATCACCGTAGCAACGTTGACATGGCGGTTTTAGCTGATGCTCTACTTATTGAAACTTTCTACATTTTATTGCAAAATATAATATTATTTATTTGTAAAAATGGCATGTAAATAATATTTGTTTTTTTATCTACAAAAAGATAAAAAAATACCTTTCATATTTCTTAAGTGTTAGCAGTTTTTACGGTACGAAAATATTTTTTTGGGAAAACATTTTAACAACACTCGTGTGATCTCGACTTCTAAGAATTACCTACTTACTTTTTGTACACATTGTACTTCTAAGTAAAGGTTAATTCCTCAAAGAACATGAAATTTTTTATTGAGTTACTACCACACATTAAGGGTCGATACACACCGAGATGTGACGCTGCGTGCATGCAATATTGAGCGACTCAAAATCAAACTTTATTTACTACACGAAAAGATACACATTTCCAGTATCGTCATTACACCATTGTTGTAGTATTCGGGACTACGAGGAACGATAGACACATCACATCAAGCTACCCCAATGCGTCTAATTTAATACGATTTTCAACTTTACCACAATAATAGAAGGTTCTTTTGTGATTGAGAAAAATTTACAGATTGGTACTGCATAATCCTTCTGGGAAAATTTAAATTATATCTATCTGGGAAAAACATAATAATTATAAATTTTATTGACGAAAATTCAATTTCCTTTTCCATGCTTAATTTTTTTTTAGGCAGCCTACACTGTCCCTCTGCGGGGCAAAGGCCTCCCCCAAGTCTTTCCAATTATCCTTGTCCAGCGCCACTTCGAACCAGCCCTCACGGTATGAGTCCAGCTCATCTCGCCACCTCTTTCTGGGTCGGCCTCGGCGGCGGCGCCGTCCATCTCCAGGCACCCACTGTGTAGCGGCGTTCGCCCAGCGGTCAACGTCCATGCGGCTGACATGACCCGCCCAGAAGGCTGCCAGTCAGAAGTGTGACTGGGCAGTCCCACTTCTGCCTGGCAGCCTTCTTGCCGACGTCCAGAATGTCCGTTTTAGAACGCAGCGTGCATGGTGTTGCGAACTCTGTCCTGCCGTTTGATTCCCAGAATGCTGCGTTCCATTGCCCTTTGGCAGAAATAAATTCGGTAAAATTATAAATACTACTATTCAATCCCACGGTATTCAAAAACTTAACGCGATTGTCACACTGGTGAATATTTTGAACCAATCAAATCAAATCGTGCAAAATCTAATTTTAGGTAAATGCGTATCGATTGTTTACTGCTGATGAATTATGATTGAAACCAATGTCGTCTTGTTACATTTTATTTCTATTTGATTTTAAATTGATTTTCTAGCTAGTATAATGGAACCATACCTTATTATTTTTCCCCTAAGGTTATTTCACAGTCATCGTGTTGCTGTGTTTGTCACCGAAGGTTTTTACTGAGAACTGTTTGTATTCATCTTTGTAAAAGGAACAGCGCTTTCATTTGAAATATACAGGAGTAAACAGTTAAAAGAGCTACCTGTAATAATTGGCCTTGCTTAAGGGAATACATACTAACAGTGTATGTAGGTGCTTATACATACTTTCTTCGAAATGTTTTCATTTTGACGTAAACAAAGTTCTTAGGTAAAATAAAGATTTTCTTTTTTAAATATAATTATGTATTTCTTTGTTTACTTCTAACGATCTTCTTTCAGGCCACTCTTCAAAGGTAAAACAAGTTAAAAACCTTAGAACCTTCTAAATCTATGCAGCGTTTAGCTAGCACTTAGGTAAATCTGGGGGCAAGGTAGTGCCCCCACCAAGACGAGCCAAGTAAAGCGCATGGTTCGTCGTTTTTTTGAACCCTCATAGAGTTGGTTTCCGATGTACCAGATAGTTCATATTCTCAGGATATGATTTCAATAATAGACTTATTAAACATACAAAGTCTCAATAGAATAGCTCTAATACTATAGATTTTATTGATATCTAAAATACATCGATTACGTCACTGACACACAGCGACTCACAGCCAAACATGGATGATCATTAAAATGTTTGGCTACTTCCTGAAGTGCTAGAAAGCTGAAAGGTATGTAATCTAAGTTTCATCATCATCATCATCTCAGCCATAGGACGTCCACTGCTGAACATAGGCTTCCCCTTTTAATCTAAGTTTAGTATACAACCAACAAAAAAATTCATAAAGTTATAACTTTCGCCCCCCGTCTCCTAAAATGGAGGGGTGGAAGTTGAAGTGCTAGAAAGCCGTTTGTTAAGTAAACAAAGTTCAGTATACAAAAAACATCTCCCATCTCCCATCCCCCCATCCCCTAAAATGGGGGGGGGGTCGGAAATTTGAATGAGACCTACACCAATTTTATGAATTCGGACATGAGGTTTACGCGGGACTGTAGACAGTAACTAAAAACCTGTTAATAAGTACTTATTGGAGCGGAGGAATAGAATATCCTATTCTCCGGGTCATCATCGAGCTTCTTTCATTGTCTCAGCGCTCTTCTGGTGCTTACAAGACAGAGAATGGGCTATGAAAACCGGCATTGCTGATGTGCAAGAAATAGGTACTTACAACACAATAAACACTAAAAAGACTGCCTAGCAACTTACAAAAAGAACTGTACCCTGAGCACAAGTTTTCAGTATTTGAGACGTAAAGTAAACTGGAACTTTGACAACTTCAAATTGACAATTTTCAAGGAAAAAATTAGTTCCTACTTCGCACACCAGAGGCGCTGTTCCATTTTTTCATACAAGAAACGCTGTAAATACTGGAAAAACACTGTAAAGTAAAAGAGTGAAAACTCGTGCTCAGGGTACTGAAATCCCACCAAAAACATTTCATGTAAAAGTTTGCCCTGTGAAAAAGATACGCCTTGGCTGTTTTGTTACTTACTTCAGAAACTAAATATTCGCATCACCTCCACGACGGTAGCGAAACGGCAAAGCCATACATATTTACTGATGTGTAGAATTTGTGAAGTTAGGGTCGGTAGAGTTAGGCCGTGTAGATTCAAAAGTTTGGTTCTACATGAAATCTGATATCTTTTTCATAGGGCAAACCTTATGTGGTCGTCTTGGCAAAGTTTTATATGAAATGTTTTTGGTGGATTTTTTTTAAACGATTCCATGTTTTCTCCCTTTGACCGCTTTGTATTTTCTGTTAATTTTATTGGAGACAATGTTTTGCAATCAATTTGAGATATGTGAAACGAGAGAATCATGACTAAATAGGTGCGTCCACACAGAGCGCGCAGCCTCGCGAGGCATTTGCTGTGCGAGGAAACTGACAAGCGAGGCTGCTCACTCTGTGTGGACGCGTCTCTTGTTTTTTGACCGAGGCAAGAAACAATATACGCGAGCAAAACAAAAGCCGACACTGGATGGCTCGGGCACTCGGACGCTCGACCGCGGCAATGCTGTCACTTGCCTCGCCCGAGATACGTCCACACTAACCGAGCTGCTGCGAGGCTGCGCGCTCTGTGGGGACGCACCTCATGAATAATAGAAGAATAGCCAATGACGGTGTGAAATGAATCATTAAGAATATTGCTTATAGTGGCCGTTATATACCCTCTGTCCGTTAATACTTATATCTTTACAAATATGGATAGGTACGTAATTGCATTGACCACTATCTCGCCGAAGACGCGAAGACGTGGTCGACGGTAAAGCACGCTTGCCTAGAAGTATACCATTCACTCTGGATATGAGAACCCCAAAGTTCTTGCCATATTAAAAAAAAACCCTGCTTAAGAGGGCATAGTTGAAAGTTGGAAACGTCGCTGTCAAATATTAACAAGATCTAATTAATTTAGCAATGTTACTGTATGGAAACAAGAAATATGGCTCTGTAGTGCACTAAAAATTGATAAGGGAATGCAATAAGTAATATCGTTACACCGAATATATAGTTTTAGATGTAAAAAAGTATTTGGAAACCTTTCAAATACCTTTTTTACACTTGAAACAGTGACAACATCAAATTCAGTGTTTTAATTGCATTCCTATATCAACTTTGTAGTGCACTACAGAGCCATATTTCTTATTTTCGTACAGTAAATTTACAATCAATTATTATTAAAACTTGTAAATATTTGACAGCTATTTGCGACGTTGCCAACTTTCTGGTTATGCGCCCTTAAAATTCGAAATGCGAACTTATTCACTCATCAGTCATCAGCAGACTGTAATGCAGTAATATAAATCTATACTTATATAGGCACTTTAACCGTAGTACACACGGTCGTCGGTCGCCCGCGGGCCAATACGTCCGTCCCGAGCATGCGACTCCCCCTCGTGGCTCCCACCCTTAAGCCCACAACGAACCTCGTAAAATTTTATACCATTTTGATAAGATTAGTCAAAAATACATATAAATAATTCCACAGTGTTTACGAGGACCGTATTTTTTTATGGGTTTTTAGATAACTTTGACTGTTATAAAAATTCTAGTAGGAAGTGGAATGCGTAGATGGGTTACGCTTGAAGTAAATTCAAAATTGTGAGCAAGGCCGTTGTCAAGGATTTTTGTAGGGTCGAAACATATTCATTTTCAAAATTTCTAAAATGGCTCGTCATGATATAATTTATGCAAGATGATTATACACACATCAAAAGTGTCTAGGGATCAACATATATTTTTGCAATAACTTTTCTCCTGATTGATATTAATTAAAATTTTCTTTAAGGATTCATCAAATAAAGTGTTTTCGTTTGTCACAGTAACGATAAACCAAGTCACCTTTGCATTAATAAAGAAAGGAGTTGGCTAAATGACTGCCCCAGTCATCTATATGACTTTCACATTAACTCGTAGTATTTAAAAATTCATTAATGAATTGTTTAGTGTTTAATAATTTCCTAATACTTATATAAACTGTTAAACATAAAAAAGTATCTGAATTGCTTTCTGTGCTTTTTTTATTGACATGACAAGGCCACGATGAAATAATGTAGACTAGGGAAGGGTCATAAAGCTTTTCCAGATTGTCAAAATGAAACTGTACTTAATCGATTTTCACTAACGGGATTCAAAACGATTTCTTTTCTGAAATAATTAAGGAATGGCGTTGAAAATGCAAGTTTTTGGCGGGAATCGATAGAGTTCAATTCAGTGTCCTATTTAGTTTTTTGTTTTTACGTTACACGTTTTGATTCGGAAAACGAATTACCGTGACCCCGGAACATAAAGGGCTGTTGAAGAACACCGTAGATTTAGACTCATTTGACGATTTTACAACGTAAAGAAAAAGTGATTCGTCCACGAAACTCAACTTTTTGTTTTTTTTTTTTAAACTTCTGAATGTGCTTCTTCGTTTAATCTTAGTTCATATTTTATGTCGAATAATATTAACTGAAGTGTTATCAAACTACTTTCTAACCAATCGATTCTTTTATCGATTCTGTGAACTTTGAGTTCGGTCCCATCTTTAAGAAAAAAAAAACAAACGTCAGATGTCATTTGAACGCTCTGCCGTTTAATTGTTCGTTGTAATTCTTTATTTTGGCTTTTTCTTCACCCCCGCTTGTTTATTGGACTTTCTGTTTGCTTATACCTACCGACCTATCGCCACTCAACACGGACTTGCATTCAATTCATCATGCAATAAATAAACTGTGGTATACCCACGCAAAGATTGCGGCGGCATAGCAAGCAAGCAATGAAGACGTCATTGCTTGCTGTTCTACTCACCATCGTATCACGATGGTTAACAATAGAGGTAAGACATTTACAGATGGTCCTGGCGATGCTCGGCCCAAACCCAATCCCCACACTGTGTCCTCGCAGTGGCGACACGCTTTTATTTTCCGCCCAATCCAACACAAGAACCTCCTAAAACATCCGTGTCCCGTGAGGACCTACGTCAGGCGGAAGATGAGGACGCCGCGGCCCCGATTGCGTTCCCAACAGATTGGTTGCCTTAGATGTCATAATATTTAGATGTAGAGGTAAACAGTAAAGTTAATTCATGTAGGTACTAAAGTACCTAGAAAAAACGTATATCGTTTTTTCTAGGTTCCAAGGAATGCCAACATTTGTCTTGTCATCCTTGTCATGAACTGCTGAATTCAGGAGCAACTTGTGAAGTTCGTATGGCAAAATTCGGTCACGCAACGGTGTGCATAACTTGTGGCAGTTCTGTGAGAAGTTTAGATCGCCATGCAGTAGACAGAAACAATTCAAAGTTGAAGAATTTTATAACATCACACCCAGATTTAAATCATGTGAATAAAATGACATTTAAACATTCAACAGTCTTTCGCGTCGTACGCTTTAAGACTGTGATTTATATCAATTACAGATTATCGAATACCTAAATATAGTACTATTTTTCTTGTTTCATTTCGAAATAATTAAATGTATTTTGAGCTAATTAAAGTGTTCAATAACTACTCGTAGTTCAGAAAAGATTTATCAATCACGACATGCTTTGCAATATGAAGTCCCCTGGCACGCTTATTTGTCAGCCTGTCTTCACCGATATAACTAACAGATTTTGATGGGGTTAACACTAGTAGATAGATTAGTTCTTCTTGTGTGGATGCAATGTTAGCATTATTTGCAGTTTTTATAGTACTTTTAATGATAGGTGTTCACGTTTTTTTTTCAAGATTGCGAAGAAATGACAACTTGTTGAACCTTTTTTTATGTGAAATATTAATATTGAGCTATTCATCGTTATACAGTGCTAGGTCCAATGTCTATAAGTGGCTGGATTCTTGTACATACTTCAATTTAGCCAACTCCTTTGCCATTTTCCTAATATAGGGATTTTTGACATTTGAACCACTAACACAAAAGTTCGAAAAAAAGACTGAAATAACAGTTTTCTTTAAAATTTTATTGGGTAACTTAAACAATTAATAATCCGTGTTTCTACCGCGAACACTAACAACACAAGAACATCGGTTTGGCATACTCAAAATGAGTTCATCCAAATCACGCTGTGGAATGGCCGCCCATGTTCGTTGCAACAACAAAAAAAGGTCTTCTTGCGACTGGATACCCTCCATATTCGGCAGAGCTCTTCTCTGTAGCATATCCCATGCATGCTCAATCGGATTCAAGTCTGGCGACTGAGCAGGCCAGGGCAGGACATTGATGTTAGCTGCGGCGAGAGTCTGTCTTACAACTCTTGCGGTGTGCGGTCGTGCATTATCATGCATTAACTGAAATAAGGGACCGATTTGCACTTGTAGAGGAACGATGACGTCTGATACAATCGTCTCAGCATAAATTTGAGCGTTGAGGTTGCCTCTGATCCAAATCAACTCAGTTCTTCCGCCGATCCAAATACCCGCCCATACCATGATGGTTCCACCACTATAAGGATGGACTTCCTGGCAGGATTTTAATCGCTGTTGGCATCCAGGGGTTCTCCAGTGTCGTATACGTCTTGTATCCGGTCTCATACCGAAACGAGACTCATCAGAAAAGCACACGAAACGCCATTGTTCTTCTGCCCAATTTCTGTGATCAAGAGCCCATTGATATCGAATCCTACGATTGTGCATTGCTATAGGTGGTACCCGTAGCGGTCTTCGGGAATGAAGGTTCACTTCATGCAAGCGGTTTCTGACTGTTTGGTCGCTAATTAAGTTCCCTGAAGAGTGATGAAGCCTCACGGCTAACATCATGGCGGTTATTGTTGGAGCTCTTCGAGTTAAGATTTGAATGTATCGGTCTTGTCTCCGTGTGGTGCAGCGATACCGTCCTCCATGGCGCTCAGCCACGGTACCAGTGCTTCGGTAACGTGTCCAAAGTCGACTGATAACACTCTGACTTGTATTCAGAGCTAAAGCCACAGTACGTTGCCGGGAACCAGCTTCTATCATTCCCACGGCTCTGAGCATTTCTTCCCTGCTTAAATGACGTCGCCGCTCCATAATAACGTTGGTTTTAATCAGTAGTAGGGAAACAGTAGCACTAATAATGTCTTCAATGCGTTGTATGTTTTTATAGGGAAAATATTGACAGCTGATTTTCATCTTTTACTCGAATTTGATTCACAGTTCCTGATTCAAATTATGAAATGCACCAAAAAGGATCCATATAAATTTATAAAATCATAAATTTATTACAAAGCCACATCTCAATCTCAAGAAATCCGCATAAAAATGCTTGATCCCTAGACACTTTTGATGTGTGTAATTCTGGTTGTTTAAATACCTATCAAAGGCACTGCCAATTGGCAGTGCCTTTGACAGGTATTTAAAAAAAAATGCAAATAATTAAATAGTCTCCAAAAATCTAAAAATTGGGTCATAATAACTTTAGCTAGGTTCCAAAATTAGTAGATTTTGTTTGAATGTTTTTTTTACGCTTACAACTTATTAACCTATTTTTTATTAAAAAAACATGTTTTTTTTTCTTATGCCTTTTTGCAATTGGGGAAGGAAGATATTGTACAACATAACCTAAAAAAAAGAAGAAGGAATAACTAATTTAAAATAATAATTATTCCTTCTTTTTTTAGAAAAAGTAGGTTACAAAAGTTATCTGTCATATAATTTTTTAACCTTTAAAATATTATTAACTCAAAGACACTGTAAATAATAGCATTATTAAGCGATTACGCTTCACTGTTCGAAATGGCGATACGTAGACAGTTTCGCCCTCTGTCGGGTTGAAAGGTGAATCGTTACGGCTTCGGAGCCAAACTCGAATCGGAGAGAATGTAGCCGGCAGCTATATTGAACTAACTGTGTTTTGAGTAGTTTCAGACTTGTTCAACTTGGGATATTGAATGGTGTTGCATTTTCTTTGATTTTTAGTTTTTTTTTAATTAAGTATGGCTAATTTTTATTGCTCGCATATTGAGGTTTTGCAAAAAGAAAATGGTAGGTATCAATGAAACAGTAGGAAAATGTTTAATTGGAAAAGGGAACCTGTCCAAATAATTTCTTCTAATTACAATATTATTGTCATTGGTGCCTAACTATTTAATAGATTTTGATGAATTTTCTAAATTATAATAAAACTTCATTAAATATTTTTTATAATCATTGTTAAATAAAGAGGGTGTACAATGTATAGGCTTCAAACTTTTTAATCTTGCATGCATGAATAGGTACCTAACTCAACATTCCATCCACTACCTACACTATTTTACTAGAGTATCATTCAATTCCAGCTTTCTAGTTTTTTTTAATAATTTATGGTATAATATTTGTATACACTCCAAGCCTTACGTTAAAAAAAATTGTCAAATAACATTTTTCCTTTTCTAAATACCGCGTCTTAAGGGCTTCTTTGAATAATCGATCCTCCACCGCAAACCGTAGCTGTATTTACAGTAACTTGTGTAACGCTTTATTCAATAACTTACTTAAACTTTTAAGACGCAACGAGATGCATTGTCCCGTATTGGTTAAAAAACTAAGCTCAAAATACGATATCTAATCGCAAAAGATATGTCACTTTCAAACTGTGAGCAAAACTAAATATCGAGCAGGGCTCCCGAACGCGCATTGCTTCATCCCACTCACACCTACGCGATTAATCTAAAAATGAAAGAGACGCTAATACAGAACAAAAGTTTGGAATTCAAATCACATTCGAAGCGTGCGCACGTGTCATTGGTGGGTTGGTATGAGAGGCGTGGCAACGTCGCACAGCGCCCCTCAGATGTCCGCCGCCCGACAGTCGCGCGTTACATGTACGAACAGTTGAATACTTTTGCGTTCGCTGTCAGCGAACCTTTCGCGACGTTGCCAGTTCGCCGCGAAATAGGAGGTAAAATTTGAAATTGAATTGATTTTGACGTATGATGTGGTAATGTTGGAACAAGTGGACTGTCTTATTGTTTTGACATTTATTAATGGATGAGTTTCGAAAACTATGGTTATGGAAAATGTTGACTTCAAAAAGTTTTCATGTCTGATACTTTAAAGTTAAGTTAAAACTCTTGAATTTTTTATCAGCTGAAACACCAAAACTAACGTTTCATGAATTATTACTTCTACTTAAATCATAGGATCAGATCTGTGTATGGGTGTTTTACTTTTTAGGTTGGTACCTTTGGTTGGTTAAAAAATGTTTTTTTAGTGTTCACGTTTTGACTTAAAAAAAAAGTAAAAGAAAACAAGTATACTTGTGTATACAGATCATTGGTAGGTATACAGGCTAAGTTCTTTCTGATTGGAAAATACATAAAAATAATGTTTAACATTACAACAATTTAATATCTTTACCTACATAAGTAGTCAAACAAGGTTAATATTTTTTACCAATAATTTAGGAGGTTTATCAAAGTTTTAAGTAGATATTTTTAGCTCTAACTTCGACAGACTGAAAAAGACAAATCTTATTTCTAGGAATAAGCCGTTTGGTGTTTATAAACTTGAGAATACTTAAGTAATCTAAGAGTTCTGAACTACCCATGGGTTTTTGAGTCCGTTCAAACTCACACTATGTGTAGGTATACCTGGGTTTCAGTTAGAAAAGCTATGTTTTTTCTTTTGAAGGATAAATTTTTAAGTATTATTGCATTCTTCTTTATTTATGCTGTAAATCAGCTCTAGGTACCCGATGATCTATGAATGGTTTTTATTTCTAGCAAAAACAAGCTGAGAAGCTTTAAGCGGTCATAGGAACAGCAACAGACAGGAAAGTTACTTCTGTTATTTGTAATATAGAATACTAGCCACCCGCCCTGGTTTCACTCAGGTGCAATTTGAAAATAAAACATATAGCCATATAGCTTTCTATAGGTGAAGAATTTTTGAAAATCGGCCCAGCAGTTTTTGAGTTTATTCATTACAGAATAAAAAACACGTGTGGCACTCGGAGACTGCCGCGATAAAACTACTGCATCAATTTGCTATTGCATAGCATTAAAAAAAATCGACTACAGTGAATATTTAACGAGAATATCATTTATTCAAAATGTTTGTGGTGCACTACTGTAATAAAGAAAAACAAATTATAATGAAGATATAAGTAACGTAAGTGGGTCTATTATACACCGTGTTCCGGACGATATACATAAACTTCGACCAGATGTTCAAACCACGGAAGTAAGCATTTTTCATTATGGACACATTAATAAATTCTTATTTTTTATTTTTTGTTAATTTTCATACAAACTAAATACCTAGACGTAAATAACCCGATATGCATGCCTCTTTATCCGAATTGGCAACGTCATTCATAACATTTGGCGGGCTGAAACAAATGAAATGCAAATAGTATTTGATAGATTTCAAATTAAGATACTTTCTCACTGCATAGCTCAATTAAATTTCATTAAATGAAATTACAAATATCTTTGTAACGAAGCCTTTTTAAGTACTACTTCCTTTGTTGGATTTGATTTGTAAAAGCCATAGAAGTATTTGCTAAAGTTTATGGATAACGTGAAGAACACGGTGTATACAGGATTCCCAGGTCTCACTTCCAAACTGGGTCAAAATTTCAACAGGTTATGGGCCCAGCACGCTTCCAGTGCGTCAATCTGCTTTGTTGTAGGAGAATTTTATACCTAAGTAGGTTTCATTGTAAAAACCTCTTTTTGTAGCTGGCCGTTTAGAATCAGTAAGAAAAAGTAAATTGTCTTAATGACGGACGTTTTTATGATTGCCGAAGTCTCCCGAACTGAAACGAGGTTAGAGTGTTAGGTAGGTATTTTTCTTAGGTTTTTTCGTTAGGGAATTTCTCGATTCGGTCGCCGCGCTCAGAGCCTGCAATAAAAGCTATGCAATAGCTTAAAAACGAATCTTTTGTACCTACCTTATTGTAAAAAGATCTCACATATAAAGGCACCTTTTTGATTATGATACATATTTGTTCCAACATTACCTACCTATTTCCACTCAATATTTATGCATCCATTATTGCAAGTATTATTATGCATAATTATTGAAAAAGACTGTAGGTAATTACTTAATAGACATGATTATTATGCTACCTACTACTATTTTTCTTCTGAGACCAGAACAATATAGGCAAATTCTATAGGGAAACACTACACCACAGAGCAGATAATAATAAAAGAGTTCTTCTTTTTAAATAAAACCCCCATCTCTTGAAACCTGGGCCTTATTATCTTTATTAATAACATCTACGGTAATTAATTGTTAGTAGTAATTACCTGAACTACTGGTTGCCTAGTGATGAAAAGGAAATTAATACCCACCCGTAATATCTACTTTTTAATTTCATATTGGAACGCTAATCTAATATGTACTACTTAGTATTAAAAGACTTAATACCTACTACTGTTTGACTTTATTAAAACATTTGATATTCAGTATTACTATATCAAACACAAAAACGCGTTTAAAATATTGTGTATAATGATTTACTTTTTAGACATATTTAAATTATTATACATTACTATAATATAAAAAATGGTATTCACACCATATAAAAATGTACTGTGTCAAACATACGAGGAGTATGTTTGTCACAGTAATTTTTCTCATGTATTTTTTTTCTTGAGCAAGTGCAGTTTTTACACCCACCCTCGAAATTTGATGCGTTATATCTTTGTAGTGGAGCAGTGGTGGCCCAGTGGTATCGGCCTCGACTTACGAGTTATAGGTCGTGGGTTCGAACCCCGTCAGGCGCATTACTTTGTTTAATTTATTTCAACACCACTGCTCTCAAAACGGTGAAGGAAAACATCGTGAGGAAACCGGCATCTACCAATCCTCACTGGGCCCGCGAGGTAGATTATGGCCCACTCCCTCTAACAGAGAGGAGGCCTGTGTCCCAGCAGTGGGAACATTTATAGGCTGATGATGATGATGATTTTTTTTCTGTGCACAAAATTTTGCATAACGTATCACCATAAGTGGATTCTTGTATGATTCAGATTTGTTTTTACTTGTTAGCAGTAAGGCTGTAAGGTATTAAAAAAGTCGGCCTCAGCTGCACGAAATAATTTTCGTAATTTGATTTACTACAGCAGATCTTTGATCAGACTCATTTATAAACCCACTTGACTTCTTCTATTGTACCTAGGTACCTATTCAAAAGAAAATTTTAGATATTTTTGTATGTAAAGCTAAAAGATTGCTCGATAAAATTCTCCCCGGTATAGTACAAGATACTCGTACTTTGCAGGTAGAAGTTCCTGCCGGGGTCGCGGAATTGTCTTAACAGATAACTGTGAACCCGGAAATTAAAGGGCTATTGAAGGATCATTGTGGATTTTAGTTAGTACAAGTCTGACGGGCACTTCCGTCCCGCCCTGGGTGGGAGGACTCATCTGATGATTCTACCACAATGAAAAAAAAAACAGCTAGAAGCACGATTCGTTACTCTTTCATGTGAAAAAAAAATACATGTGGCACTCGGAGACTGCCGCGGTGAAGCTATTGCATAACATTTTTTTATTTTATTTTAAAAGAATAAAATCGCCTACCGCGTATTTTAAACAAGAATATAATTAATTTTATCTACTCTCATATCGTTAAATTCAAAATACAAAACTCAAAACGAGTTTATAATGACGTACTTTACACACAGTATATCGAAATGAAATTAAAAAATTAAATTATGACACTATTTCTCTAACAAAATAATGTTATAATAAAATTTTTTTTCATTACGATACAGATTACAGATCATAGATACATCCTTTTCATTTTTTATCTGTGGCTGCGCGCGCTGTGGCACATGCACGGTGATATCGGGAATTATGGCGCCATAATACTGTGTCAATCTTTATCTTTTATTTGATAAATTCGTGTTCAATGAAAGTAGATAAAGTAGTGTATGAAACTGTACATAACTAGGTATTATACACTCGTGTGATACTTTTAAAAAACTCGCTTCGCTCGTTTTTTAAACTCACACTCGTGTATAATACCCCTCATTATGTACCAGTTTCATAAACTACTATAAAATGTTTGTGGTGCACTACTGTAATAAAGAACTTCTTTGTTGTAGGAGAATTTTATAAGTAGGTTTCATTGTGAAATCTCATTTTGAAGCTGGCCGTTTAGAATCAGTAAGAAAAAAGTAATTGTTTTTATGACGGATATTTTTATGATTGCCGAACTCAAACGATGTTAGACGATGCGTGGTGTCAGGTTTTTTCGTTAGGTTTTTGAAAATTTTTTGATTAGGTCGCCGCGCCGCGCCGCGCTCAGAGACCGCGATAAAAGCTATGCAATAGCTTAAAAAGTCACGTTTAGCGACCACTGTGTCACAACTCACACCCTACTTAAAATCTGTAATGTGTTTGGTGTGCATGAGCATATGCAGAGATAGAATAATCAATTCTATCTCTCTATCTAATGCATAATCAAGCCTTTATTAAATAAATGTTCATATTAGTATTGGAGTCGTATTTCAATTATTTTCCAAATATTAAATTACGCCAATTGATGTAGATCTACCAAATGTGTTGTTTTGTGGTGCTGTAATGAGTCAAATTCACTCGGATTTTCAAAATCGGTTAAGTAAGTAGTTTCAGAGAGTACTTCCTACAAACAATCCCCAAACTTACAAAATTCACCACTATGTAATAATTATAGTATAGAAACACGTATAATATTATTTCTCAATGTTACTAGGGTTTATGCAAAAACATCATGTTTTAGTAAGGTTTTGGGAACACCCCGAAGTTCGTTTTTGTTAGGTTCCTTTAAATCCTGCAAACAGGAAATGAAGCCCCGCTTCGCGGGGCTTCATTTCCTGTTTGCAGGATTTTAGCTCGAAAATTTATTGAGTCATAGCTATTTTATAGTTATCCGTGTTTCACTCAAATTCTCATTAGCATAGAGTTTAGTTTACATGTTGATCGACTGAAAGTAGGAAGGATTCCGTGGTCCAAAAATAAGTTTCCCGGAGAAAATTCCTGATACTAAAAGAAAGTTATCGACTTTTCCTTTCTTTGAACTTGCAGTACAACTTTTTCACTCTATATTTTCCCCAAGGATTTTCATATTGATAGAGACTAGAGGTACTTAGTTGGTAATTCAAAATTTATCTAACTAGTACTTGAAACATGAATGATAAATACTATGTAGATACCTATGTGGCTGTTATGTTCTTCTCAACCGGCTTCAAAAAGAAAAGAGTAGGTTCTCAGTTCGACCTGTAATATGTTTGTATGTATGCTTGTCCGCGATTATTTCGCGTTTGGCTGAACCGATTTTGATGCGATTTTTTACATTTTTTATGGGTTGGACTCTAGTCTAGGTCAGACATGACACAGACAAAGCCTACACGATGAAGCGAGCTTACCCAGAAGAAGCCTGTTTATTCCAAGTTTTATTCCACCAAATACCCTGTGACTAAAAATCTACTGAAGAAAAGTGTGAGTTATTGGCTTAAATCCTTAACTTATTAAAAACTTACGGTATCGTAATCACGGTAAACATACTATGTTTACCGTGATTATGATACCGTACACACACACACACAACATAGGAGTACACACACACACATGCACATTACTCTCGTCACCGCACCTCCACTCTACATGTCTACACTACATTGTAACCTCCATATTTGAATTATTCAATTTAAGTATTGTAAAAAAAATGTATTTCTAATGTGAATTATTATTTTACTTTTTTGGGAAGTCTGGAGCAATTTCTTTGAATTATATATTTCGAGTTGGCCGTAGATAGTTGTGCCACAGTAATTATTTTTTGTGGCTATTTTGTTTTATCTTTGTTAATTGTAAACCAAAGTTGTTTCAAATAAACTTTTTTATTTTTATTATTTTATCATTAACGGCTTTTTATGTGCACTTATATTTCATTAGATTATTCCCCACACTCAGGATACATAATTAAAGATACAATTTTACAATTTACAATTTTTTCCCGACCAATGACCTTTCTTACTGAGAGTGACTACAATGTTTCTTTCTGGTGAAATAGATGACATAAATTAAGAAATAGATCAGTACAAGTAGATACATTAAAATTAAAAAAAAAATAATTGCGGATTATCAACCGCAATCAGTGTACAATGCAATTATTACTTTTTTTTATTAAAATATTCAGTATCTAAACAGAACTTATTAAATAAAGAGCACTCTTGGTCACACCTCATAGAATATCACCCTATAGCGTTTCGTCGATAATATAATAGATTCAACTGAGCACCCACCATCCATCATTAATTAATTATTGCAGCCAATTTGAACTAATATGATATTGTAGTACATAATCTACAGACAGTACCTACATCTAGTTATCTCAATCTGTCAAACTTGAACAGATTTTGCACTTAATCTAGATTCTTCTACTATACCTAGAAGGTTGTTTTTCGATTGGGAAAATTTTATAAATACGAAGATGGTTAATGTGTTGACATCTGTACATATAGAGGTTGTCAGAAACATAGATTGAAAATAATAACAGCTATAAAAGTGGGTCAAATTAAGATTCCAAGATTTTCTTACCTATACATAGCTACAAGTGAAGCTAATATAAGTAATTTAATGAGTATTTTTTTTTGGTCTATTGTTATAAAATATTAAATGAATGCGTAGTCTTTGTACAATTAAAAGATTTTACGCTTTATCATTTACAGATTTAATATTCACAATAAATGTGATATTTTTGATTCTCTCGAAAAGGTAAATCTACCACTAGGTACCTCATTATCATCAAAATTAATTTTCATAAATGACTCTCGAAATATTTTAATTGTTACCTACTCATACTATTATTTTCTCTTTATTTATGTTTTACTTATAAATTACATTTTTAAATATTTTTACAAAAAAGAAATAAAATACATACTTTGCTACTTTAAAGAGAATCATTCTACTGATTGAGAAATATTAATTCGAAATGCGAAGAGATATTAATTACAAAAAAAAACTATTAAAACTTTGTCGACAGTCCTGTTATAGTTACAACAACGCTTCAATGAATGAGCTTGTTTACTAAAACCTGTCGCGTTCTCCGGTGTAATTAAATAATGACTCGCTTACACTAGTCAAGTTTCAAGTCTCGAACTAGGCGATTATGGAATGGAGATAGTATAGTTGAGGTACTATAAAGCTACTATGAATCTTACGTGTTGAAAGTTGAGAATCTCTATTGTGTCTTTGAAATTGTCCATTAAAAAATTTAAAAAGCTGCTTAGACTCTAAACCAGTGATTCCCAAAGTGGTCCAGGTGGACCCCCAGGGGTCCACGGGAGACTTGCTGGGGGTCTACGTAGGCGTGAACAAAAAATGGGGGTCCATAAGATGTTAATGGGGGTCCACGTAAATTTATCTGCTTTTGATAGTAAAGAGCAAAAATGTAAGCATAGTTTTTATAAGGGCCTACCTACATTGTTTTAAGTACCTAACTAAGCAGATAATATTTTAATAAGGCAAGCGACTGTTACTTGTCCAAACTTGCGTATTCGATATTACCTTCGATCATTAAAATCAACTAGATAGACGGTCAAATATTTAATAGCTTTTCCCTCCTCATACCTTGTCGAAAGGAGTTTTAGTGCCGTTACAAACCTCTTAACAAAAAAAGGAGCTAATTAAAAATCACACAGGATTTGCGGTTATTGCTCACTAAAATAAAGCCAAACATTGATCGTTTGCTGACACTCTATCAAATACTTGACTTACATCCTTCCTATTAGGTAATTAAAATTATGACCTGAACCTATATTACCTTATTAATTTTTTCTTGTAATTCTATTCTTTTAATTATTGTTATTGTTATAAAATGTACCATTTTTCGTTTTTATTTTACCTATCGGAATATAGGGACAGAACTCAGAAGCGACACAATTTTTATTTTTTGGCGACTTTATGAATGTGGTAGAAATGTAGCAGCAGGGGGTCCACCGAAACCAGTAAAATTTTGAAAGTGGTCCACGAGAAAAATAAGTTTGGGAACTACTGCTCTAAACCATGAAAGCATATGAATCATTGTCAAACAGTGTCAAAATACACTTGGCGAATTCCAACTCAAGTAAGAGCTTCGTTTTTTACTGGAATGCGGTAATTCCTGGGTGAAGATTTCGCTCTATCGAACGAGCCCAAGTCGTTCATGTAAACTCAAACTGATAGCTACACTGAAAATCGCTTTTAGTTTTGAAATTACATTTTGTGAAAATGATGAATTTTATTTCGAAGAATTTGGTGTGCTGCATCTTATTCGTTTTGTAACATGCTTTTTTTGTTGGTGGAGACTGGACTGTCAGATTTTTGCTGATTAAAAGCCCACACCGCACAGCCAGCTACGACAAATATATGTAGTACCTCCGTTGTTAGCATGAAGTAATGAGTCAAACTCGAATACGTCAAAACGTAAGATTTTGGCAAGAAATGATTTTGCCACGAAAAATGTTAGCCACTCGCCAGTCGAGTAACTCCACTCGTGTAAATGCTTCCTTATTGAAGGTGTGCGTTCGTCGATTTATTAAACGGTCGAGTTAATTGTTCACACAATTGCACACGTTTATTGAAAGGCAAGCTTTTATTTCACGATTTTTTGCTAATTGGTACATTCGTTTGAGTAACTAAATGGTTATTTGATTTTGTCAGGACTTTTGATATTTTAATGGCAGTGTTTAATTATGTATGCACATGCAAAAGTACACTTTTGAAAAAGAAGGATGTTATATCATCGGTTTGTTTATAATACGGTGGTGGTTGGTGCGAATGAATGGTCATTCGCAGCAAAAAAAAAGCATTTGCATAAAAAAAAGCATAGCAAACGTAATTATAAATTTGCATTACCAACGAAAATAAGGTACACATGGGTGTACAGACCTACCTTATTTTCGTAGGTAATGTATATCATTAGATAGTCATTAGTAATGACTCATTACCATCTATATATATAAAAGCGAAAGGTCACTCACTCATAGGACACGAAATCTCAGAAACTACCAGGGCTAGGGGTTTAAAATTTTGCATAGGGGTTCTTTTTAGGACGTAGGCGCTCGCTAAGACGGGATTTTGCGAAATTCCACCCCTAAGGGGTTGTTTTTGGGGTTGATAGTTTGTATGAAACTTTGTTACTACAAGTACTAGGATTTTAAATTTTGCATGCGGGTTCTTTTTAGGAAGTAGGTACTACTTACGAAAGGGGTTTCTTGAAATTCGACCCCTAAGGGGTTGTTTTTGGGGTTGATAGTTTGTATGAAACTTTGTTACTACAAGTACCAGGAATTTCAAATTTTGCATGCGGGTTCTTTTTAGGAAGTAGGTACTACTTACAAAAGGGGTTTCTTGAAATTCGACCCCTAAGGGGTTGTTTTTGGGGTTGATAGTTTGTATGAAACTTTGTTACTACAATTACTAGGAATTTCAAAATTTGCATGCGGGTTCTTTTTAGGAAGTAGGTACTACTTACGAAAGGGGTTTCTTGAAATTCGACCCCTAAGGGGTTGTTTTTGGTGTTGATAGTTTGTTTGAAACTTCGTTATTTTAAGTGCTAGGAGTCTCAAATTTTGCATGGGGAATATTTTTAGGATGTTCACTTTGACGGGATGTTGCGAAATTCGACCCCTAAGGGGTTGTTTTTGGTGTTGATAGATAGAGGTCTCAAATTATGCATGGGGATTCTTTTAAGGACAAAGATGCTCACTAGGACGGGATGTTGTGAAATTCGACCCCTAAGGGGTTGTTTTTAGGGTTGATAGTTAGGAGTTTAAAATTTTGCATAATGGTTTATTTTGTAATTACCTACTCACTAAGGCGGGTTTTGCGAAATTCGACCCCTAAGGGGTTGTGTTTGGGCTTGGAGTTTGTATTAAACTTTGTTACAACAAGCACTAGGAGTTTCAAATTTTGCATGGGGTTATGTTTAGGACTTTAATGCTCACTAAGATGGGATTTTACGAAATCCAAACCCAAAGGGTTGTTTTGGGGTTGAGAGGTAGAAGTTTCAAATTTTGCATAGGGATTCTTTTTAGGAAGTAGATGCTGCCTATGACGGGATTTTCTGAAATTCTATCCCTAAGAGGATGTTTTTGGGGTTAATAGTTTGCATGAAACTTCGTTATTACAAATGCTGGGAGTCTCAAAATATGCATAGAGATTTTTAGGATGCGGCCATCGCACACTTTCGGGCATGCCGTAATCACGGCGGGCATGCCGCAATCACGGCGGGCATGCCGCAATCACGGCGGGCATGCTAGCGAAGGAGGAGGCGGGACGCGTGAGGGAGAGGACAGCGTCCACCTTACAGCCCAGCCGCAGTGGTAGACGCACACTGTGACGGACGTCGCAAGACGATCTCCGGCCACCGTAGGCGCGGGCATGTAGACGGCGAGTAATTGGCGACTCACTGTCTGACCATGGACCATGCCCGGGTCGAAGTCGCGATATGTTCCACGCGCGCCTCACAGAGTGTCAGCACAATGACGGGGCCTCCCCTTAGAGGGCCAAAGCCTGTCGGGGTCGCGGGACTAACGAATACCGTGATCCTGGAACGTAAAGGGCTATTGAAGGACACCGTGGCTTATAATCAGTACAAGTCTGACAGCCCCTCCAACCCTGCCCTGGGTGAGAGGACTCATTTGATGAATTTAACACGATAAAAAAAAGATGCTCACTAAGACGCGACTTTGTTCTTGATAGGAGTCTCAAATTTTGCTTATGGGTTTGTTTTAGGACGTAGGTGCTACCTCAAGCGGGATTTTGCGAAATTTGAACCCCTGAGGGGTTGTTTTTGGGTTGATAGAATTTTTGTTGGATATTGATTTAGATTTTCCAAAAGTATCCCATAAGGAGGGTTGGCCGGGTGTAGAAATTCACAGATAAAAAGTTCGAAATACGCGCAGACGAAGTCGCGGGCGAACTGCTAGTATTAGATATTTCCATAACAGTTTCCGTATTAAATGCTTAAACTAATACATAAATAGCAAGCCCAGAGCCGCTACTCACCGCGAAACCTCGTCCATTTCAATAATCGAAGTAGCTAAATTAGAAATTAATTTGCAAATACATAGACCATTGGAACAAATAGGTATTTGACGGTACTAAATCTGGAATTCGAATACAATTCTACTTTATGTATCCAAGCAAGACTTATTTTTCTAAATTAGAAATTAATTTGCAAATACATAAACCATAGGAACAAATAGGTATTTGACGGTACTAAATCTGGAATTCGAATACAATTCTACTTTATGTATCCAAGCAAGAATTATTTTTCTCCATATGTACAAACTATTCGTAGGAGAACGTTTATAAGACGGTGACGCGGGGTATAATGAGAAAACACACACTTACGGTAAACATAACACAATACTAACGTAGTGCAAGCGCCAACAGGATGCTATTTATTAATGGCCGCTTGCTAATGACGTCCTGTTGGCGCTTGCGCTACGTTAGTGTTGTGTTAAGTTTGCCTCGCGTCCCCGTCTTATACACTGTTCCCCTACTTTTCTTCTACTAGGACTCTTCTCGAGGAGACTTTTCTCTGTGGGAGTCAATGCGGCGGAATCAATCCACGATGTTCCTTCAATACCCCTTTACGTTCCATAGGGTCACGGTTTTCTTTTTGAACTTGCTAAAGATGTCGGTTTCTTTACGACGCGATTTCTTACCAATTTCAGAAAAGTAGTTAAAAATTGCCCAAGGATTGAATGCAGTTTTATTACACAAGTTGCTTCTGACCGTGGCAAAGCCAGCGGGAAGCTCAGCTATTTAAAATTATTCAATGAGTTCTGGATCTTGTCATCCAGGTTATAAGTGATGTTTATTCATTGAAATCCGGCAAGTGGTTATTGTTTGAAATAGAAACAAGCATGACCACAAGGACACGCCGCAATCGCAGTGGTAAGACCCCTCTTTGAGCAGTGACTGGATAGGCGTCATGGCGTCCTTACTTACCGCATGACACACGTGCTCATCGGAGACGGAAGTTTCGGGAGGTACCTGTGTCGGATAAGGAGGAAAGAAACGCCTGGGCGTCACCACTGCGAGGATCGCCCTGAGGACACGCGTTGTGTTCGACGCGCGCCTCAAAGAGTGTCAGCATTATTTAGGGGGCCCCTTCTTAGAGGGCCAAAGCCTGCCGGAGTCGCGGGGCTTACCGAATTACTGTGACCCTGAACGAAAGGGCTATTGAAGGACACCGTGGATTTTAGTCCGAACGAGTCTGACAGTCCCGCTCTGCCCTGGGTGAGAGGTTTCCCTCATTTGATAATCGTACCACGATAAAAAAAAAGCATCCGCACCAACTTTCACATTTAGGTATGACATGTTTCATAAAATGTATAAACATTTCTCAATTTCGCGGAATGAGTTTAAAAATAGTCAAATAAAAGTTTGTTACTTTTGCCTTGTAAAAACATAAATAACTTCAGTTACAAACAAAGAATAATAAAACCAAGTAGCCCCAGGGCGACAGATATGCTGAAATTTTACATTCTAAAAAATATACAAACTTCGTTCTAAATACTAAAAGTGACTGCGGAACTGCACTTCAACTGAAGTAATATTACATTTAACATGTTTTCAGGATAACAACTTACCAAAGGAAACTAAAAAAAAACTTACTTAGATATTTTTTTTAAAAAAGCAACGTAATTATCCACATATTTTATACGAGATACGGCGAATGGGACGAACCGTGAATGGGACGAACTGCGAATAGGACCATCTGGGAGTGGGACAAACCATGAACAATTTCCCAATATCCCGCGACATGTAGGTATTCCAGACAGCCAGAACTCGGTAGACTGTGACCTCACATGACCTGCGGCAATGTTACGACTCAAACTAGAGGACTGACTTTGGGAACCAATACAATTAGTGTTGCCAACTTGTTGGCAAGATTAACCAACCAGCTACAATCATAGTTACACATTAATCGTCGGGCGCAATGATATATTACGAGACAAATTGAGGTAGTTATAACAGGTATATAACTGCTGAGACTACGAGTAATAGAGTATGGAATAAGGAGACAGACCAGCAACCCCAAATAAACTGACAGCAAGTAAATGTTTTATTTTTGTATTATCGTGGTAATATCAGCAAATGAGTCCTCCCAGCCAAGGACGGTAAGGACTGTCAGACTTGTACTGTCCCGCAACCCTCCGGGGTTGCGGGACAGTACAAGTACAAGGCTTTGGCCTTTAATGTCAAATTGCTAACAGGTAAATGATAATGATGAATTTGCCATCACCATTAACATTTTTCTGTCTTTATCCAATTCTACTTGGAGCATGATGGGTATGACACACGATGGCATTAATTATAACACCTTGTATCTCCATATGCCTTCTGTAGTATAGAGATTTTAAATCGATTAAATTTGATAATTACGAGTAATAGTTTATCTCAATCGCAATATTGATCTCGATCGACGACCGAATTTACCAATTCCAAGTCTTATAGACGGCCAATTAAGCAACCGTCGAAGTCATGGGCCCAGATTTGGATATTGGCACCGTGCCGGACTTTAAATCAGATTTTTTTACAAATCACTTAATTTTGGATTCCATTGAATATGACGTAATGCGAATAGGCAAACGTAGTGTAGAACGCCCTCCGGCAAGATGGGTCGATGATTTGAAGAATGTGGCTGGCAGCGGATGGATGCGGGCTGCCCAGGACCGGGAGAGTTGGCGCTCTTTGGGGGAGGCTTACGTTCAGCAGGGGACGGCAATAGGCTGATAATATAATAATATACTCGTATATTATATCCGAATTCTAGTTTAGAGTAATCTAATTATGAAGAGAAAAGCATTTAGTATTGTGTTTGCTAATGAATAAATTCAAAAACGAAACATTCGATTTTTTATTATAATTATTATCATCTTAAGTTAAATTTGCGACAAAAAACAGGCTATGTCGTAATTAAATATTTTCAAAATTACCCTGTACGAACCTGCGGGTCGGTACTTTATTTTATATAAAACGTAAAAAAATATCTATAACAAAAAATATTCACAGCGCTCGTCTAGAATGCCAAATTGAATACAAGACCTCCCGAGGGATAACTTGGTAACAAATACGGGGTGTATTTGGGAAGTACCGGGAGTGCCGCCCAAACTGAGGAGGGCGGATTTTTCGAACCCCTCATTCGCGCGAAAACTATTGAACTTGCTGAACGTGTTCGTACCCTTTCGGCAAATGGTCGAGGTCGGGTTTTAAAATTCATAATTCGAATTTCACCTTCTTTTTTTATAAATGTGTGAACTCAATTTTTTGCAGTGAATTTTTTGTGCGAAATTTTCGTTCTCAATCGTGACGTTTTGATTTTTTTGTTCATCAAAGTGTTGAATTAATGAATGATTAGTGTATCTGTCACTGATTGTTTACAACAGTTTGTTTATCTGTAAGTACAAGTTTGTTTATTTGTATCGGTGTCGATTGCTGTCCTATTTACGCTTAGGTGGTGTAGCGATTAATTAAGTAAAAGTCGGGACATCAAAGCTTTGAGGGTGTTATGGTTGCGAATTTTAATGGTTTTGCCAAGTGTTTATATTTCTGTATATGGTAAATAAATATGATGTCATCATTATAACATATCGGTGGATTCCTTTGATTACTTATTATTCATATCTTCTAATGTCTTGAAAATTAAAAACATAGGAAGATATTCACGTTTCTGAAGGTATGTCATTATTGTAGATTTATTTGAGCTATATGTTTTAGACCCATTCCTTTTATACATATATTACAGTTTTTTATACATAATTATATTACAATTTTTAGTTGTGAATTGTTCATTTTAAAATGGTATTTTAATTTTATACTTACAGTATGTTTGGTTTCCGATAGAAGGATATTATATACTGATTTTTATCGACAAATCAGCTTTTAAAAATAAATCCTATTATTAACGACCCTGTGATTTATTCCACTGAATCACCCTTAAACGTGTCCATATTTTTGTATTAAAAATAACCGTTTCATGGAATTATTACTGCACTTACCACTATAATATTGACAACATAATATGCGATTTCATTTGCATGTACCTATGTACGGGTCTTGGATTCGAATATAATTTGCTTTTTATTGTATGTACCCCAGTTCGGCCGGTTAAATAATTAAAATGGCTGCAATTCACGAGGTGTAATTTTTTTATAACCAGATGTGTCGATAAAAATGAGAATATGATATTATACTCTTAAAGTATCGATGATCGAAAACCAAACACCATGGGTATAGGGTATACATAAATACGGTACGAAACGTACGATAAAGAAATGTTTCAGTTGTTATAAAAAATATCGGTCTTACACAAATTTTTCACTTTACGTGTTACAATTTTATGTTTTTAAAATCGGTGTGTACTTGTTTTAAGTGTGGCTGTGTAAATGTAATAGATTTATAACCAACACAATTTAATTTTTAAACAACTTGCTTCAAAAATTAAAGCTTAGAATACATTTCACTTTTTTTTTCAAATACAACTCTCAATATTTTACTAATAAATCATGAATTTATTTATTTTATTACTTGAATATTCTTAAATTACATATTCATAACTAAAACATAATATTTTCAAAAGATAGTAAATTAAAACTAAAAGTAAAAAAATAAACACACACACACACACACACAAAAAAGGAAGAGACACCTAGGCGTCAAAGTACATACTCCTCCGCATCGCTGTCATCCGGGAACGTGCCCAGAAGACTGGCAGCATTGCCACGTTGGATGGCAAAGCTTATTCTTTGACCAAAGAAAGAACCAGCCCTCTGGTCATGCGAAGTGTCGACCAATCGGCGAGATATTTCCTTAAAAAGGAGACGCGCACTCAGACCCCATGACCCGAGCGTTTCGACCCTAAACGGCTCAAAACTGTTCTCTTCCTTTTTGTGTTTTTTTTTATTTTTATTTTATTAATATTTTTAGTTTTAGTTTTAATGTAGTAGGTACTTATCTTTTGTAAATATTTAACTTATTTTAAAACTATGAGTACGATTTCTGTGAAGTTATCGGGTTATGTTAGGGATGGGTAAATAAAAATTTGGCCATGCATTTATAAAAAAATATATATTTGTATTAAAAGCTTTCAGGTGTCAAAACAGCCGATAATATTCCAGTAATTCGTTACCCGAGTGCGTAATTGAGCTTGTACTATTTCATTAACAACCGTTATAGTAACAATATAGAATATAAAAGTGTTAAAAATTTATGAAATGTAAAGAATTAACACCTAAAGTGATGCAAGCGCCTGGCAATAAAGACAGAACAATTACTTTTTATGTCTATTTCAGTCACACATGGTGGATTTTACGATTTTTTATGAAAAAATATTTGGTTTTTTGATAGTCTTATTTATGCGGCGGGCTATTGAAATTGACGCTATTATCCATCATCATTAGAATAAACGTTACTTGAAACAGTGCGTTATCTTTCAATACATAGCAAGCTTGAATTGTAATAAATATAGCTAGGTATAGGTACATATATCCTAATAAAAAATGTACAAGTTTTTCCCACGTTTTTATACACTCACTTTTCTTGGTTGTTTGTTTGTTTGTTTGTCGTTCCGGTTGGACTTTTGCAACTCAATTTTGAGGCACTTCCCGATAAGCTAGCAGGCTGAAATTTTGCACACGCTCTGAGTTCTGATGACAATGCATGACTAGCTAAGAAACGTCATAACAAATCCAATATGGCGGCCTCCCCAAGATGGCGGACTGGCTGTTTGAAAACTACCCCTATGATATGGGTATCAAATGAAAGGGTTTGCTATCAGGAATACGAAAAAAATAGTCTCGTGACTTAAATCCAATATGGCGGACGTCCAAGATGGCAGACAGGCTATTAGAAATGCACCCCTAAGATATGGATATCAAATAAAAGGGTTTGCTGTCAGGAATACGAAAAAAATAGTTACGTAACTTAAATCCTATATGGCGGACGTCCAAGATGGCAGACAGGCTATTTGAAATGCACCCCTAAGATATGGATATCAAATGAAAGGGTTTGCTGTCAGGAATACGAAAAAAATAGTCACGTGACTTAAATCCAATATGGCGGACGTCCAAGATGGCAGACAGGCTATTTGAAATGCACCCCTAAGAGATGGATATCAAATGAAAGGGTTTGCTGTCAGGAGTACGAAAAAAATAGTCACGTGACTTAAATCCAATATGGCGGACGTCCAACATGGCGGACAGGCTTTGAGGCACTTCCCGATAAGCTAGCAGGCTGAAATTTTAAGGGTAGCTTTAAACCCGATGAACAAAGATAAAAATAATAAAATGATAGATTTAAAAAAATCTAAAAACCCACGTTTTTAAATGTCCTAAAAATAAGAAAATACCCTACGGGGCTGAGAGAGGGGCCACTCAAAACGTGGGGGCGTATCTTTGCAAGTTACACCCACGATCTATTACACGTCATGTAAATATATCCCATAAATAATCTCTTAAATAATATACGCCCCCACGTTTTGAGTGGCCCCTCTCTCAGCCCCGTAGGGTTATTTTTAAAGATAGATGTTTTGGTGTTTATTTACTTTCTTATATAAAAACCTCTAAACGGATTTGAATAAAAATTGCCACGCAGATAGTTTATAACTTGGAAAAACACTAGAATTCCCTGTATACCAATATTATGTTCTCGTGTGATACTTTTAAACAACCACGCGGGTGACGGGTTCGAATTAAAAAATCTCTTTTTGTTGCTTATTACATTACATTTACCGTAGACGGCTAAATAACACCAAGATACCTACTACTAAAATCAAAAATCATTTATTAAAATGGGACTGATAAATCACCTTTTTCTAAATAATTATCACACTACTAGAACAACTATTTATCGCTGGATTTAAAAGAAAATAATAAGAAACGTGAAATGATTTTCATAACCTCTTATAAAAAAAATAATGACTCATTTTAGTTTTGTGACTCAGAAAATCGTACCGCTGGCAAAAGCTTGTCACAAATACATACCTCCTATGCGGTTCAATTTGGAAGAAATGATTGCTTACGCCATATTGTGACGTCATGCATGCTTTTTTAACAATGGACGCTTTTAAATAAACAATTATCAAATGAAAATAACTAAAACAAGAAAAACAAACAAACACTATTAAAAATTAATGATCACAAAGTATTTTACTGCTAAACGTTATTTTCAAGCGACAAATGACAGATGGAGGTCATTGACTCCTCCCTTCCTAATTGGACCGTAAAGTAATGATGTGATTATAATATTTTAATTCATTCAAATGGATTTGCATTTAGTTCTATCAAAACAACAATGATGACAGATAAACAAATGAGGTTCTGATTTTGAAGTTAAAATTTTGTATGACGGTAATTCAAAACCAATCATTAATACCAACATCCCGGAGGTATTTAGGTATCCTATTATTACATGGGATTTAAAATATAATTTGGCTATGCGACTTTGCTAATTAATTAGTATTTTTTTATTATACAAAACTGAACATTGTCTAGATTACCAGTAGAGGGTAGTTTTAAAAACTTATAATGCCTATCCTTTTTATTTAATTATTTTCGTATTCCTGGCAAGTTTCAAATTTATAAACCTAAGGAATAAGATTTTACACACAAAACTTTTCACCCCCTTAGAAGTGAATTTTCGCAAAATCCTTCTTAGTATGGCCACTAAGAAGGGATTTTGCGAAATCTACAGAAAAATTACAACACCTGTGTAAAATTCAGGTTTCTGTGTTAAGCGGGTTTTGACTGTAGGAGAGTCTTACAACAATTCCCTGAAGCCTTACCACGAGCTCTTAAGCGATCCAGTTTAGGCTGTGGGAAAGACAATATACAAGTCGTCTAGCGCCATCTCTTTCTTATTTTCTTTTTATAATTTTAATGAATTTAATTTGATGAATTGTAAAACTACTATGGATCTTTTAGACATCTGAAATAAATGATTTTAATTTTTTTCAATTTTTAATTTCCCACAGCCTAAACTGGATCGCGTTAAGAGCTGTGGTAAGGCCTCTGTTCTTTTATTTGTTCTAAACGATAATTATATAGACAAGCTGTTCCCCCGCCACTCAGCTGCTTTTGGTCGTAGCGTGAAATTTTATAGCCTTTAGCCTTACACATAAAGAATTTTAGAGTTCAGAACCGTTGTTCCTGAGATTAGCGCGTCCAACCAAACAAACTCTTCAGCTTTATAATATTTGTATCATCATCATCATCAGGCTTCAATGTTCCCACTGTTGGGACACAGGCCTCCTCTCTGTGAGATGATCCACCACGCGGGCCCAGTGCGGGTAGGTACATGACACATGTCTTCAAATTTGATGGTTCTAGGACATGCCGCTTTCCTCACGATGTTTTTCTTTACCATTTTGAGAGCAGTGGTGATGAAATAAATTACACAAAGTAATGCTGGGTTCGAACCCACGACTTACAACTCGTAAGTCAGGGCCGATACCACTGGGCCACCACTGCTAATGCTAATATTTGTATATCTATAGATTTACCGAAGGTCCTGAAAGGTTGACAGTTTGACACTTTGGTAGACGCCACGTGTCATTATTAGGGACGAAACAAATAAAATAAAACTCAGATGAACGAAATCATTGAACTTTTAATGAGCTTATGGACACAATCGTTCTTACCTAACAGAGTCGTTAACGATAAAAGTTAGATTAATTTAACGATTTCAGTTTTACCGTTACTGATTATTTTTACTGCTCCCGCCGTTTCCGGGTTAACATTATTGTCGTTTTGGAATGTACAAATATTTTTTTATCGGTTTGCTATCGGTTTAGTAGTGCAAGTGCGTAGATAGCCTTATCAACGATATTTTTACTTTATAATAAAACCAAGTCTTGCTTACGGTTTTCTTCGAATAACAACAATATTCCTGCAAATTCTGAAAATATAATAAAGAGTTTCATACATCGTTATCCCCACTCTCTCACTCCTTTACTTCAAGTCTTATGCGAACCTGCTGGGGTCGCGGGACTTATCTCATTACCGTGACCCCGGAACATAAAGGGCTATTGAAGGACACCGTGGATTTTATTCAGTACAAGTCTGACAGTCCCTCCCGCCCTGCCCGGGGTGGGAGGACTCATTTGATGATTTTACCACGATAAAAAAAAAATGTCTTATGCGAAAAAAGTAGCATATTTCTGCCTCCAGATCGAATTCATCAAAGATGGTTCAGGAATAAAGTGGAAAAAGCGTTACAAACAAACAAAGTCACTTTCACGGTTATAAAATTGGGTAACATTCAATCGGTCTAATTTTCATCCAACCGTTAACCGTGACTAATGGAAATCTGACAAAATGAGGTACGTTTTAATGTACAAATCAAATGCCCCCGGGTGGGTAAATTCGATAACGTATACATAAACGACCCCACAGGCGAGATCGTGTCAACAGTGATGGTTCTTTCTGTTGTTCATGTGTCAAAACAGTGGCCAAATCATATGAAAATTATAAAACTTTTTTCATTAAAATCTCATCAGAACTTCAAAAGGGATTTTTACTAAGTAGGTATATTTGTTTTGAGTTTTCGCTCTAATATTTGTAATTTAAAATATATTATATGAAACTATATTTAATTTCGTTAAATGTTCAATGTGATATTTTACCGATGAGTGTAGGTTTTTAGTTTAGTTTGAGGCATTATTGCGAAGTTCATAATGTATGTAGGTACCTTACGATGCAGATGGATTTTACTCATGCAGCAAAGGGTGTGTATCACTACTAAAGGGGGTTTCTTTTCTTTCCGGGGTCCTACCAGGACGACTCCATTGTTGAAAAGAGATAGCTATACAAATCATCTAGTGCCATTTCGTTCCCACATTAGAACTACTATCGCTTTAAGACCTCATTGCAGGCCATCAGCTTACTGTACAAGCGATAAATAGCTAGGTACTGTTGTGTTTTCACTAGTGTGTGACCTCAGATAACGATGCCAATGTGGACACATCGCTGCTTAAATTGAAAACGGCCGCAAATCGAAAAAAATTCAAATCGTTTTTAAAGCAAAAATCGTATCTGTTCCGCCTATATTTTCATATTCCAAAAAGACACCCAGTATTTTAGCACTAGAAATGAGCAAATCACACAACCGCCCTTTTTACATTTTGTCACTTAGATGGTTAACTTCAGATCAAAGCCGCGATATTTCGGATTGCGACCCTGCAGTCAGCGGGAGCGCACGTTTGTTATGTGAAAAAGGGCCACATTTCAAAATACAACCGTATTGTTTTAAAATTACATATATAAGTATATCATAATCTTACAAAGAAAAGTATTGTATTTTGTGATATGCCCATTTTGAGTTTGAATAAAACGTTTTTTATTATTATTCTATTAAATAATAGTGCAGTATTTTGGAATGCTTCTGTTTTGCATATAAAATTATGGTGATTGTGCCAGTATTTTTATAAACAAATATGCAAATAATGTTTAAATTTAAAACTTAACACAATAATTACAACCTAAACCAGGCCTGTCTCACTCCCTGTATAAAAACATATTATCTAAGTGCGGTGGATCTACCCGAGTAGGCGATCGAGGAGAAAGGACGAGTCGAGCAATATTAGTCTTCATAATATTAACACTAGTTAGTTACTTTGTTATTGATACTATTGTTTGTATTAAAGAAATTATTTTTTTAGTATTACGAGAGCAACTTGTTTGTTGAGATATTTTAACGATTTTGGTGGCAAGTGGTTGGGAGTAGAAAATGTAAACAACGAACTTTTGAATTATTACAAAATGTGAAAATAATCATTACTGTAAGTTATTAGACATCTACCGGTCCGTGGTCGCCATTCGAGATCTTTTCTTCGCCATTGGTTATCAGTTCTATGAGCAATGTGGCTTACCCATTATACCCATTGCCACTTCAACTCCCAAATTTTACGAGCTATTTCGGTGACTCTGGTTGTTTGCCGAATATCCTTGTTCCGGATTTTATTCCGTAAAGAAACTCCGAGCCTAGCTCTTTCCATTGCTCTTATTATTTTAAGTGACTCTTAGTCTCTCTAAAAGGCCGGCAGTCAACTACCACTTTTCAGGGCCGTATGTCCTCACTGACAACACACACTTTTTCAAACACCCTTGTCGTAAGACACTGTGAGATACTCGACGAGAAGATATCACGTAGCTTCCCAAACACTGCCCATCCGAGTTGGATTCTTCGGGCGACCTCTTTGTTGAAGTTGGATTTAACTGAACAATCTGTCCAAGGGTAATCAATGGCCTATATTTTACAACAATCGGTAAGGGTGCCACATGGACATTTGACATGATTTTTGTCTTTTCCATGTTCATTTTAAGGCCCACCTGTTGGGAAACGTTCGTGAACAGTTTCGGAGAAACAATGTCTCCCTGTCTCACCCCTTTCTGCAATTGGATTGGTTTCGTGCTCTTTTCCTGAAGTCGGATGGACATGGTGCCGTTTCTAAATAAACACTCCAACTCTTCGATATCCCAATAGTCGCTATGACATCGTTGGACTGCAATACTGCCCAGGTTTCGATTGAATCAAAGGCTTTCTCATAGTCCACAAATGTTAGACATAATAGCCGATTATACTCCCCTGTCTTCTTTATAATCTGGCGGAGCGTGTGTATGTGGTCTATGAACTATAATGATACCAAAACCTTTCCGGAAACCGGCTTGTTCGGGAGGCTAGAAGTCACCAAACCTGTGTTCGAGACGGTTCGTATTGACGCTCGAGAACAGCTTGTATGCATGGGACAGAAGTGAGATTGTTCTATAATTCTACAAGGTGTTATCACCCTTTTTTTAGGGTTCCGTTGCGAAATGGCAATAAACGGAACCCTTATAGATTCGTCATGTCTGTTTGTCTGTCCGTCCGTATGTCACAGCCACTTTTTTTCGAAAGTATAAGAGCTATCCTGTTGAAACTTGGTAGGTAAATGTATTATGTGAACCGCATTAGGATTTTCAGAAAAATAAAAATAAAACAAATTTTGGGGGTGCCCCCCATACTTAGAATTGAAACTCAAAAATTTTTTTTTCACCAAACCCATACGTGTGGGGTATCTATGGATAGGTCTTTAAAAATTATATTGAGCTTACTAACATCATTTTTTCTAAACTGAACAGTTTGCGCGAGAGACTCTTCCAAAGTGGTAATATGGCTGCTTTATTTATAAAATTCATAAACATTAAATTTGATTTTTTATAATCAAAAGGGACTTACGTGATGTTATATTTACTGGGTGAAACTTAGAGAAAAAATAAAATAACAAACTAATAGAGGCTTGAAATCTGCATCTGATGATATATAACACATAGATATACAATGTAGATTGATCAAAATAATAACCAAAAACCGAAATGAAAACTTTGACGGGCTCTCCTGTAAAAAAGTCAGATTTCGAATTGCGGCCGTTTTGAATTTAAGCAGCGACATGCTGCTGTATATATGTCGCAGGGATATGATAAAAACAGAGATTTGATCAATGGAAGACCCCGCTATCCCCTTCGTGGTTATTTTTGTTTAAACCACCCAGAAGTAGGAGCACCGCAAAGCGGTGCCCCGTCGACGTTTTCTGACATTTTACTAGAACTTGACTGATTGTTAGTACAGTTTATCGGTAGTGTTTTACGAGTAGGTCTCTATAGCACTTATATAGTTTAGGTTTGTGTGATACCTATAATCTGTGTTGACTGGAATTAGAAGACAAAATTTAATATGTGTTCAATTATAATCCTCTATTTGACTAATTCTCTATTTCATTCGCTTCTGTGTGATAATTATATAGACAAGCTGTTCCCCCGCCACTCAGCTGCTTTTGGTCGTAGCGTGAAATTTTATAGCCTTTAGCCTTACACATAAAGAATTTTAGAGTTCAGAACCGTTGTTCCTGAGATTAGCGCGTCCAACCAAACAAACTCTTCAGCTTTATAATATTTGTATCATCATCATCATCAGGCTTCAATGTTCCCACTGTTGGGACACAGGCCTCCTCTCTGTGAGATGATCCACCACGCGGGCCCAGTGCGGGTAGGTACATGACACATGTCTTCAAATTTGATGGTTCTAGGACATGCCGCTTTCCTCACGATGTTTTTCTTTACCATTTTGAGAGCAGTGGTGATGAAATAAATTACACAAAGTAATGCTGGGTTCGAACCCACGACTTACAACTCGTAAGTCAGGGCCGATACCACTGGGCCACCACTGCTAATGCTAATATTTGTATATCTATAGATTTACCGAAGGTCCTGAAAGGTTGACAGTTTGACACTTTGGTAGACGCCACGTGTCATTATTAGGGACGAAACAAATAAAATAAAACTCAGATGAACGAAATCATTGAACTTTTAATGAGCTTATGGACACAATCGTTCTTACCTAACAGAGTCGTTAACGATAAAAGTTAGATTAATTTAACGATTTCAGTTTTACCGTTACTGATTATTTTTACTGCTCCCGCCGTTTCCGGGTTAACATTATTGTCGTTTTGGAATGTACAAATATTTTTTTATCGGTTTGCTATCGGTTTAGTAGTGCAAGTGCGTAGATAGCCTTATCAACGATATTTTTACTTTATAATAAAACCAAGTCTTGCTTACGGTTTTCTTCGAATAACAACAATATTCCTGCAAATTCTGAAAATATAATAAAGAGTTTCATACATCGTTATCCCCACTCTCTCACTCCTTTACTTCAAGTCTTATGCGAACCTGCTGGGGTCGCGGGACTTATCTCATTACCGTGACCCCGGAACATAAAGGGCTATTGAAGGACACCGTGGATTTTATTCAGTACAAGTCTGACAGTCCCTCCCGCCCTGCCCGGGGTGGGAGGACTCATTTGATGATTTTACCACGATAAAAAAAAAATGTCTTATGCGAAAAAAGTAGCATATTTCTGCCTCCAGATCGAATTCATCAAAGATGGTTCAGGAATAAAGTGGAAAAAGCGTTACAAACAAACAAAGTCACTTTCACGGTTATAAAATTGGGTAACATTCAATCGGTCTAATTTTCATCCAACCGTTAACCGTGACTAATGGAAATCTGACAAAATGAGGTACGTTTTAATGTACAAATCAAATGCCCCCGGGTGGGTAAATTCGATAACGTATACATAAACGACCCCACAGGCGAGATCGTGTCAACAGTGATGGTTCTTTCTGTTGTTCATGTGTCAAAACAGTGGCCAAATCATATGAAAATTATAAAACTTTTTTCATTAAAATCTCATCAGAACTTCAAAAGGGATTTTTACTAAGTAGGTATATTTGTTTTGAGTTTTCGCTCTAATATTTGTAATTTAAAATATATTATATGAAACTATATTTAATTTCGTTAAATGTTCAATGTGATATTTTACCGATGAGTGTAGGTTTTTAGTTTAGTTTGAGTCATTATTGCGAAGTTCATAATGTATGTAGGTACCTTACGATGCAGATGGATTTTACTCATGCAGCAAAGGGTGTGTATCACTACTAAAGGGGGTTTCTTTTCTTTCCGGGGTCCTACCAGGACGACTCCATTGTTGAAAAGAGATAGCTATACAAATCATCTAGTGCCATTTCGTTCCCACATTAGAACTACTATCGCTTTAAGACCTCATTGCAGGCCATCAGCTTACTGTACAAGCGATAAATAGCTAGGTACTGTTGTGTTTTCACTAGTGTGTGACCTCAGATAACGATGCCAATGTGGACACATGCTGCTGTATATATGTCGCAGGGATATGATAAAAACAGAGATTTGATCAATGGAAGACCCCGCTATCCCCTTCGTGGTTATTTTTGTTTAAACCACCCAGAAGTAGGAGCACCGCAAAGCGGTGCCCCGTCGACGTTTTCTGACATTTTACTAGCTTTCGTCTAGTTTTAAAATACCACAGAAAAGTAATTTTTGTCATTTCACTGAACCAATTGAGGGATTTGTTCAAATGACTAGATTTCTTTGATGGGATTTGTCAGATGACTAGATTTTTTTAGGGAAATGATAAAAATCGTGTTGTTATTTTAACATCTCCCGGGATTTGATCAAATCCCCGGTTTTATCATATCCCTACGACATACGAGTATACATGAAGCTGCTGTGCGTTTGGTACCCTGCTACTGGGTTGTGAAGCTCTGATAACCAATTTACAATTCAGCTGTATCCGTTTAGAATTCAATCGATTGGCTATTTGACCTGCACAACCGTAGCATAGCATAATAGCCTGTTCCCACAGCTGGGACACAGGTCTTCTGAAGTCTTCTATAAGTGAGAAGGAGTTGGTTGTAAAGCTGTAATCCACCACGCCGCCCCAGTTTTGGTTGGCAGATGTCACCAGGATTCTTAACAGCGGCTTCCTTCACCGTTTTGAGAGCAATGGTGATAAAGCAAGCTACCTTACCACTGGGTATTACTGAACAACCTGTTAAGCCATCATAGCTTTCATATAGTAAACAATCCTAGTCAGTAAAGCTTAGTTTTATTTGCATCAATTAGTGCTGACCGACCAATCGATAGCGGATTTAATTGTTTTAGAACAAATGAAACGGACCGCTAATTGCATAGAACTTGACTGATTGTTAGTACAGTTTATCGGTAGTGTTTTACGAGTAGGTCTCTATAGCACTTATATAGTTTAGGTTTGTGTGATACCTATAATCTGTGTTGACTTGAATTTGAAGACAATATTTAAGCCTCCTGCAGACACACGCGATTAATCGCGCGGGGCGACATGTCGCGGTCCATTCGCAGTATTTTTAGAGTGGAAATTAGCTTGGCTCGTTGTCGCAGCGCGATTAATCGCGTGTGTCTGCAGGTGGCTTTAATATGTGTTCAATTATAATCCTCTATTTGACTTATTATCTATTTTATTCGCTTCTGTGGAGTGATTTCGTGAAATGAAACGTGGAACAGGATTTGACCAATGAGCGCACGCAGTTGTAGAGTCAGCCGACAGATGGTAGCAACGCTTGTTTAGGTCTGCCTTTAGCTCGGTGAGCAAGGTTAAGTAACGCTTGTGTCGGTCTGTCTTTAGTTGGCGACCAAAGTTTAGCAATTCTTTAGGAAATCTGTCTGTAGATAAGTCTATTGTCTCAGAGTCAAAGTCGTATTGTCCATAAATTATCAAGGTGAGATGTCAGATTTTACACAAACAGCTACTGCACTGAGACATTCCTTTTTACATAATACATTTATAAATTAAAATTTAATGATTAAATTCGACTCAAGATTTTTTATAACACGTTATATTACATTTTATTTTTGATTCTTATCCAGTATTGTGACTATACATGAAATCCTACATTACAAGTTAACGTATTATTATTATATTGTATCTTAAAACAGTCGACATAAAGTTTTACACTTTTTCCCTAAAACATACTTGATGCTTATCACTGTAATTCGGCCTGGTACAGGCAAGAGCAAAAACCATATTATTTTTGAAGCATTTCTGTATAATATAACAATGTAAGCTTTTCCTTTCTTAATAGTATAATGTTTTTTTTTCTCCTGGTAAATAGATATTTGTTTGTCTTGGTAAAGACGTAATTTTTGAGGTTAATCTTCGTTATCACTGACATCTATGTAGGGTTCCCAGAGATAGCTTATTTAACTCTGATTACAGAGACAGGCTTCAACCTACAAAAAAAAGAAACTCAAACTTTGTAATAACAAATAAAATTGGATTGTCAATGGGGATTGTCATCGACTGTACCTGTGTGTACGCCGGTAGGCGGGGCGGAGCACGAGCTGCCGAGCATAAGCAAGCACTTACATCGCTTTAAATATCAATAATTTTATTAAAACAACACGAAAACAACTTCCAAAAATGTAATACTGTAAAAAAAGGCATTTTCTTATTAATATCGAATATTATGCGTAAAGTTTTGTATAATTATAGTTTGAGCATTCAATAAATATTTTAATAAAATCAATAAAATAGCTTCAGAAATAACATGAGCGCTAACAATAAAACACAAAAAATACCTAAGCAAAATTAAATTAGACAGATAAATATTATAAGAATAGTTATCTGTGTAATTTAATTTTGTTATTCCTAAACTTGTCTTTTGTTGAAAAGTTGTATTTTGTTGTATATTTTAATCTTCATCACAACAAAACACTCCACAACGAACAAACTGCATAACACCACTCCACTACTGGATTTGTTGCGCTTTCCATATCGAACAAAACAAATACGATTATTGATAAATGAGGATACTAAACTTATGATATTCCATAAAATAGTAATGTAATCCGTAATATCCCCTCAAAAATGGATTTATTTTCCTCTAATTGGCTTGGTAGACGAAAGTTTCCAAAGTAGGCGGTTCACAATAACTTCAATATGTAAGTACTCTGTAATATATACACATTGCACTTAGAGTTATTTGTATAACCTGCTCAATACTGTAGTTCGAGACTTATCCACTTTAGACTTAAATAAATCGATTGCGGTCTAAAATACACTTGGGGCCAAATAAATTGACCGCTTTCATTGCGCTTCATGTTTAGCATCATTTAATCCATCGATCTGAAACAATATATATGTCGCTTAAAAGCTTATTTAGTTGTATGTTGTCAAATTTTCATTTTATAATCAAGTTTTAAAGCTAGACTTATCGCATTTAATTTGCTTATGACATTTTGATTGTACTCCGTTAAGTTCACAAGACACGGACATGACAAATTTAAGCAAAGAAGCTTTTTGGTACAAATGTGGTTTCGATTGTTTTTCTGGCCTGTTTTAACCCTACAGTTCTACCAGAATAAAAAAAAACGATTAAATAAAATTGTTTTTCAGTCATTTATCCGTTATGATGATTCAATTAGCTTTCAGACGTATGTTTCGTAATATAAAAATGCGTTCTTTAATAATATTGATAATAGGTAGGTACCTATAGTTAATATTTTAGAAAGTGTGAAAAAGGGAAGTGGCTCAATTTATTTTCTCACAAGTCTAAATTCTACAAAGATGCAGTTTAATATTTAAATGTTGTAAAGTTGACAGAGGACAGTAACTGGAGTTACTATCTTAGACTGGCGTGAGCTGCATAAAAATGTTCACCGCTTTTAGGTTCACAATTTCTGCAGATTAAATAACTTTTTAATGCAATGTGCAAGTGTCAAGTACAGACATGGAGGGTACAGTAAATATTTCATCTTTCTTTTAACTAGAAATATTGAAAAGCCTAAACTCAAAGTGAATCAAAAGTGATTATATGGAACTAAACGAATTTCTATGTTTATTTTTGTCGGGTGTAATTTTATCTTGGAATAAATAAAAATTGTTTATTTCCTAATTAAAGTGTCTGATATCAGGTTAAAAATGAAAAGTATTTTTGCATTGCTAAAAACCTAAGGTTTCAAAAAAAAGAAAACTTAAAATTACGTAAGTTTTTAGCATAAAACTGTTGTTCCTAATAGTACATGTATATAAATAAACCTGATACCAATGCATATATTTAAAATTATGCGACGACAGTCGAACTCGAATCATGAATGAAAATAAAAAGAATTCGCGCCATTGTCTCATGGCGGGGTATCATAGGAACCCATTGTATTTACGTATATGTAGTTGGATACATACAATACATACTTATTTGTGCAAACGAAAAATTATATGGAAAAGAGGTTTCGATGTTTATACAAAGTATTAGAAGTTGTGTAAACAAAAGTCGTTAATTTAAAAATATTAATGGAGCTTGATTCCATGACAGTTTGTTTTTCACATATAATACCACAAGAGCTTCAAAATTATCGGGTATTTTCCGATAGGTTCGTTGCAAACAAATGAAGGAGTCAAGTTTTTCAGGTTAAAAAATCACGAGCGCGAAGCGCGAGTGATTTTTCCTGAAAAACTTGACGACTTTATTTGTTTGCAGGGAACCTTGAGGGAAATGCCAGATAATTTTGAAGCTCGTGTGGTATTCAGGGGATTATTTTTCCGTCCCAAATGCGACCCATCTCCAATTTTCACAATTGAATTCAACCTGTCAGTTTGACGTGACGACCAGAGAAAATTTTCAAAAAATTATCAGTATAATACCATGTAGGTTGTACCACGTGACGTCGAATGGTGCAATTCTATTGGTCGATATTTGGGTCGGAAAAATAATCAAACATAAACGGTGTTGTAACTTGTTCAATGATGTCGCAATGAAAATATAAATGTTTATCAAGTGCTTTTCAACATAGAGTAGATGTGCCGATTAATCAGCTATATGAAATCGCCAATATGGAAGAGGCGGCATAATAATGTTTTGTGAATAATATACTTACTCGTATACGAGAAGTCAGTTGTGCAGGTTAGGCTCTCGAGTTTTTAGGAAATGAATAATCTATATATATAAAAGCAAAAGGTCACTCACTCATAGGACACGAAATCTCGGAAACTACCAGTGCTAGGAGTTTAAAATTTTGCATAGGGGTTCTTTTTGGGACGTAGGTACTCGCTAAGAAGGGATTTTGCGATATTACGCCCCTAAGGGGTTGTTTTTGGGGTTGACAGTTTGTATGAAACTTTGTTGCAACAAGTACTAAGAGTTTTAAATTTTGCTTGCGGGTTCTTTTTAGGAAGTAGGGGCTACTTACGAAAGGGGTTTTTCGAAATTCGACCCATAAGGGGTTGTTTTTGGTGTTGATAGTTTGTTAGAAACTTCGTTATTATAAGTGCTAGGAGTCTCAAATTTTGCATGGGGAATACTTTTAGGAGGTAGATGCTCACTTAGACGGGATGTTGCGAAATTCAACCCCTAAGGGGTTGTTTTTAGTGTTGATAGATAGAGGTCTCAAATTTTGTATGGGGATTCTTTTAAGGACAAAGATGTTCACTAAGACGGGATGTTGTGAAATTCGACCCCTAAGGGGTTGTTTTTGGTGTTGATAGATAGAGGTCTCAAATTTTGTATGGGGATTCTTTTAAGGACAAAGATGCTCACTAAGACGGGATGTTGTGAAATTCGACCCCTGAGGGGTTGTTTTTCGGCATGGATAGTTTGTATGAAACTTTGTTACTACAAGTACTAAGAGTTTTAAATGTTACATGAAATATCTTTTTAGGACGTAGGTGATACTAAAGACGGGATGTTGGGAAATTCGACCCCTAAGGGGTTGTTTTTGGTGTTGATAGATAGAGGTCTCAAATTTTGCATGGGGATTCTTTTAAGGACAAAGATGTTCACTAAATCGGGATGTTGTGAAATTCGACCCCTAAGGGGTTGTTTTTGTTGTTGATAGATAGAGGTCTCAAATTTTGCATGGGGATTCTTTTAAGGTCAAAGATGTTCAGGATGTTGTGAAATTCGACCCCTAAGGGGTTGTTTTTGGTGTTGATAGATAGAGGTCTCAAAATTGTATGGGGATTCTTTTAAGGACACAGATGCTCACTAAGACGGGATGTTGTGAAATTCGACCCCTGAGGGGTTGTTTTTCGGCATGGATAGTTTGTATGAAACTTTGTTACTACAAGTACTAAGAGTTTTAAATGTTACATGAAATATCTTTTTAGGACGTAGGTGATACTAAAGACGGGATGTTGGGAAATTCGACCCCTAAGGGGTTGTTTTTGTTGTTGATAGATAGAGGTCTCAAATTTTGCATGGGGATTCTTTTAAGGACAAAGATGTTCAGGATGTTGTGAAATTCGACCCCTAAGGGGTTGTTTTTCTAGATGGACAGTTTGTATGAAACTTTGTTACTATAAGTAGGTACTAAGAGTTTCAAATGTTACATGAGCGTTCTTTTTAGGACGTAGGTGGTACTTAAGACGGGATGTTGGGAAATTCGACCCCTGAGGGGTTGTTTTTAGGGTTGATAGTTAGGAGTCTCAAATTTTGCAAGGGGGTACTATTTAAAAAGTAGGTGCTACCTAAGACGGGATATTGCGAAATTCAATCCCTAAGGGGTTGTTTTCGGTGTTGATAATTTGTATGAAACTTTTTTTATTTATAAGTACTAGGAATCTCAAATGTTGCAACCTTGCATGGTCGTTATTTTTAGGACGTAGATGTTCACTAAGACGGGATTTTGCGTTATTCGACCACTTAGGGGTTGTCTTGGGGTTGTCAGTTAAAGATCTCAAATTTTGCATGGGGGTTCTTTCTAGAACACAGGTTTTTAGAACTAAGAGAGGGTCTCACCCGGCATTTGTCGAGGCCTTGCTGCTGAGCGGCCGCTTCCTTCTGCGAAGCAGTCATGCTAGCGAAGGAGGAGGCGGGTCGCGCGAGGCAGAGGATAGCGTCCACCTCACGACCCAATCGCCGTGGGTGACGCTTATGGCAACAGACGTCGCGAGGCGATTTCTGGCCACCATAGGCGCGGGCATGCAGATGGCGTGTAATGGTGACTCGCCGTCCGATCATGGATCTTGCCCGTGTCGACGGCGCATCGTATTCCATGCGCGCCTCAAAGAGCTGTCAGTAAAATGACGGGGCCCCCTCTTAGAGGGCCAAAGCTTGCCGAGGACGCGGGACTGTCTCATAAGGTAACCGTAACCCTGGAACGTAAAGGGATATTGAAGGATCACCGTGGATTTTAGGCAGTACATATCTGACAGTCCCTCCGTCCCGCTCTGGGTGGGAGGAGTCATTTGGTGATTTTAGCACGATAAAAAAGGGGTTGTTTTGGGATAGTTAGGAGTCACAAGTTTTGCATAGGTTTGTTCTTTTTAGGACTTTTTGTTTTCGGAGTTGAAAAAATTTTTGTTGGACATTGATTTTCATTTACCAAAGAGTTTTCAAAAAAGGCGGCGGCCGGGAGTAGAAATTCACAGAGGCAAAGTTCGAAATACGCGCGGACGAAGTCGCGGGCGAAGTGCTAGTTATCTTATAAATTCGGTTTGCAAAATTATACATTTTGGTATGATTTCTATACTAACATATTGTTTTGACAGCATAATTATGTATAGGTTAAGAAAAAATACGTACCAAATATTTTTTTTTAAATCTAACTGGTGATCAATTAGATTTTTTTCAGTACCTACTCTCAAGAGTTGAGCACTGACTTACAGTCTCCACACGACACACGGACTCCAATTTTCTGAGACATGATGTAAACTTTGTAATATCCTCAGTCCTCAGTGCAACAGAAACGTTTTTCTTTGTGAAGACATTTTGACCTTGGCTCTTTGCTCATATTATCTCGATCGATCTTTTCGAATCACGAATTCACGATACAAGATTGAAACCTCACAAATTGCTCGATTCCTCCGCTTTACCTGAGAACTTTTCAAACTGAATAGCGCTTACCTGAGCTTTTCATTGGATTAAAAACTATCTTTAACGAAAGCTTCTTGATGTTTTCTCTATTATTTTTTTCCTTCAAACGAAGAGAAAATGTAAAATAATTATGCTGTAAAGGAGCGGGAAGTAGAAATACGAGTACAAATAAAATAAGTAAGAAATACTTACAAAGGAATATAAAAATATATTATATCTAAACAGGAGAAAATGTTGAACTGCGAAAATGTAAGCGTTGCAAAATAATTGTTAGTGAACCTGCACATTGCTGCGTTTGTAAAAGCGCGTTTCATATAAATCGATTTTCCTTTGACACGTTCTTCGTTGTTGTACTCTATGATATTATGATAAATGATATTTATTTTGCAAGTTGGTTGTTAAAAAACACTTTTACACGTCAAATCATATTTTTTAAAGCTAGATGTGGCCGGTGTTTCGTACCTGACTACTCTGAGAAGAAACCTCCGAAACAAACTCAGAGGTCACTGTCTCTTTTAAAGACCAGACATTATACTTTTCAAGCCTTACGAAGACCATGTAGGTGTCTGAAATGGTCTTTTAAGAAAAGAACCACAAAGATTTGAGGGGACCTGACCAGTCAGTGCAAGCATTTGTCAGTTATCGTGTAGCTCGACTCATAACTCAAGGAGCTCAACGAAACGACGAATAATACTTACCAAAGACAGGACATTTGGGTAGGCCGCATAGAGTACTCAAATAGTCAGACAGTAAAATTAAAAAAAAAAAAAACACAAGGTGCCTGCATTGCGGTCCTCACATACACAAAAAAAAACATAATTTCATGTCAATTACAAAGTAGGTAATTCATGTCAAGTATAATAAAAATTACAAAATAAAAAAATACGTGTGGCACTCGGGGACTGCCGCGGTAAAGCTATTGCATAGCATTTTTTATCAACTTATGCAATTATAATTATTTATTTATTATATTTATTACTGTACTAATTAGGATATGGTCAGCCACGTCAATCAAGTGAAACGTCAAGAAACGTTCTCCTCCCTCTCCCTCTCCCTCAATAAAAGCATGCTTTCGTACTAGTAATGAGCACGTTTATAATTGCCGAAGTCTCCCGAACTGAAACGACGTTAGACGACGGTGTCAGGAGTTGACAGATGTTGTTGTGATTTTTTTTAGGTATTTTCCTTAGGTTTTTTCGTTAAGATTTTCGCGCCGCGCCGCGCTCAGAGCCTGCGATAAAAGCTATGCAATAGCTTAAAAACCTTCGGCTAATTGATACATATTTTTTTTCGTGGGGAATTAATTTTGTGGCGAACTTACAACAACCCACGTAAACTTTGTGTTGAATACTTCTACAGTATGTACGGTGAACTTTGACAGCTCTCTCAGTCTGGTGCATAAAATTACATTATTGTTAGCCGTCGAGCCTGGCTGCTTCATGTTTTCGAAAAGTAATTAATCTTTGGCCAGCAAACTAAATGTATCCTCAAATAATTTAATCCAATTAATACCGGATTTCTTAAAGTTTTTCAATAGATACGGATGCTGGAACTACTGGTTCAAATTGAAAAATAGTTTTGTGTCGGATACTTACTCTATTTATCGAGAAAGGTATACTATTATAACATCACGGCCAGACTAATTAGGAGCCGAGGAGAGGTTGTAATAGCGGGGAAAATAAGAAAATTGACTACATATTGTCACAATTACTTATCATATTAACATGAGTTAGACCCAAAAAAAACCAGAATAGTGTGAATGTCCCTCAAGGCGATTGCCCTTGCCAAAACTGTTTCCAGTAATACCAGTAGTTACAGTATCTCTGCACAATCGTACCAGTTGCATAGTGTATTTTAGCTTTACTATCGCAACGAAGGGAGATAGGCCATATTTCATATGTCTGATATCTTCGGGCATGCCTATCAATTTAAGTTTTTAACCTAGGCCTGTGCCAGAGTATGGGGAAATTGGATTTTTCCAAAGCCAGCTTGTAGTAGATGTTGTTTGTGAAAAATAAACAATAGGCGGGTTCAGTCAGGAGACGGTGATTGTGTTAAATCAAACTCTAGTCAAGACGATACATATCCTTGGAACTTGGAGCTAAACAAACGAATCAACTAATCTTTTTGTTGACAGATCCTGAGGAATCCCGTTTTGATCCCACAAGGCAAAAAGTGGACACAAACCTATCTATTATGGCTGTACCAAACGGCAACGCCGAGAACACGGTACAGGGTGAATTGAACCTAGTTATTTGAGATACAAAGTTCGGTTCTGCGTGCAGAACGGAGCAAGGAGGCATGTTGAAGGAACGAGAGAGTTCGGAAGACTCCCCCGCGACTCCCGATGAGTGCGCGGGGTGCGGGGGACGAATTCAGGACAGGTGAGGGCTAGATCAAGGATTTATCCTTGAATTTTTGAAGGTCAGACGCCACGTGTATTCACGATGTTTTGCAAACTTTACACTTTCATATTTTGGAACTTTAATAAGATACTAATCTTCATCGGCCATGTCTGGATATTTTTAAAACTTTCTGTTCACGTACTCCGATAGCATCAGTATTATGAAGAAGTTATACTGTAGGTGAAAATATGTTACTAACTTGGTCCAGAATTCACATCTAAGTTTTCTTCGTCAGATATTACCTGCTAGCAGTAGACCGGCAATGGCATGGAACCTGCCTCCGCTGCTGCGAGTGTCGACTGCCGCTGGACACAGAACTTACCTGCTTTTCAAGAGACGGCAATATCTACTGCAAAGAAGACTATTACAGGTAAGCAGTTTAAAAGATGGACTGTCTGTTTTTGTCTTTGTCCCTAATGTTCTTTTCTCCGAAGTTTCGGAATGCGTTAACCTACGTAGGGCGGTGTCTGTGAGAGCGTGGTAGCGAAACAGTCTAGAGAATCAGGTCAAAGGTAATGTGATGTTCATAAAGGTTATCCAAAACTATCGTTTTGAAGTCAGCACAGAATTATAGTGGAATGGCTCACAAAATATTATAATTGTTTGTAATTTAATACAGCGGACGCCGTGCAACTGAAACTAACAAACTATCGATTTTGTCACCCCAGAGACATAAAAAACAACAGGGCTCCATTTGCATCGATGACTCGACGGCAGTTTGTCCACCCACCAATTGCGGTAACATAGAATTTTGGGACTCCGATTTCGTTCGACTAGCTTCCTAAAAATCGAGAAATACAGTCGACAGGACGCGTGTACATTTATAGATTCTAAAACATTGTTTCGAGGTTTAATTTTTCCCTATCATTCCTAATCACGTATTATAGTAATCCATAAAATTAGCTAAAAGGGTTGATTTTTAGATCATGAGTTGATTTTTTTTATCTCTTCGTAATTGACTATTTACCTAAATAAGCTTGCGAAGCGAATTCTTTGTATTGTTGAGGATAAATATCTGCTTTTGCGAACCGCTGTGCGATAGCTTTACCAAGTTAACAAATTTCAACGTCGTTATCTGCTCTTGTTGTATTTCTAGGCAGGCTGAAGGCGGTTATTCGTCGTATACAAAGTGTAGTTAAGAGTCTTCATGTTTGTTGTTGGATTTATTTTTAAGGTAATTAATGTATACGTATGGTCCATAACCAAAAAACATTTCAGGTTAGAACGCTATTAATTAATTACTCAAAAAAATAAAAACGTCATCATCATCATCAGCCGGAAGACGTCCACTGCTGAACATAGGCCTCCCTCCCTTAGACCGCCACGCCGAACGACAATTCGCCACTTGCATCCATCGGTCCATCGCCTTAAAAAATAAAATATTAACTTTTATTTATTGTATTACTTTCGTCCACTGACATTTACCAGATAAAACAGTAAACGAACGCCTTACTACTATTTACTTAAAAAAAAAAAACTATTCGCGAACCTTAATTAATTATGATAATCTAATAATTACAAGTTTCACGACGCGACGCGTGGTCAACGTTTACCGCGTGGTTGTCAGTCCGTAGGTGATACGTTAGCAATTAGGGAGCAAAGCCATGCCGTCACTCAAAGTCCACCGCACTCGGTTGTTCGCACACCTGTCCACTACCTGTTTTTCTAACCATTGCGTCAACAGCATAAGGCGGTATTGTAAGTTAAACGAAAATGTTTATGTTCATTGTTTATAATTCTTTGGCTCGTTAGTAGTTGAGTTTATTTTGAATTTGCTTTATGGGTGTGAGTTATTAATTTTCTTAAATTATTTGACGAGAAAGTAATGACTCTAATCATTATATTTTATGAAGGACTGCTTAGTAATGTTATGCGTTGTTTTTATTAATTAACAAGGACGTAAGACTTAAAGGCTGTATGCCAAAACCTTAAGGCGCCGTCTCCACGAGCGAGAGAATCGCGGCGATATTATCGTCGTGCCACGTATTTCCATAAACTCTCTATGTACGCGTCTCCACACGACGATGTTATCGCGGCGAGAGACTGTATGGAAATACGTGGCACGACGATAATATCGCCGCGGTTCTCTCGCTCGTGGAGATGGCGCCTTAAGTGTGAAGTTCAATAGTAAATAAAAAATAATTAGGATGATGTGACATTTATATAAATTGACCAGTACCCTTAGCACGAGTTTTCAGTATTTGAGACGTAAACTGGAACTTTGACAATTTCAAATTGACAATTTTCAATGAAAAAATTAGTTCCTTCTTCGCACACCAGAGGCGCTGTTCCATTTTTTCATACAAGAAACGCTGTAAATACTGAAAAGACGCTGTAAAGTAAAAGAGTGAAAACTCGTGCTAAGGGTAGGTACTGTTTAAGCTGATTTGTGGTGTTAGATTTGAAAAATTATGCCAATAGCAAAACGATTTAAAAATATGTTAAACATGGGTAGTGTGGAAAACAAAATTATTGTTTACAGATCAGATTAAGATATTAAAATTTAGTAAATCAATGTGGTATTAAATAAAACAAATTAAACAACTACTTATATCAAATCATAACCTTAATTTCGTATTCAGATAATTTACTCACAGAAATATCGCCTGTTTTAAAACAGACATAGCTTTGCAGGAAAGCCATTGGAAATACATAACACAGTTCTGAATAAAAAATACGCACGAAATCAAATGCGGAAAGTGAACTCTAGCCCTACAGACAAAAACATATTACATTTTTGGGCAGTCGTGTTAAAAGAGTCGGGGCCATATTCCGTCACTCGTTTTTTTTTCCTTTTATCAACTGGTGTTCAGTTTATTTTTTACCAAATTTGAATGTAGGTACACTCATTCGATAGGTATAGAAAAATATCTGAAATAATTTTTTGTTTCAGTTTTATTTTTCCTTTCACTGGGAAATACCGTAAGTTTCGGTTATTTTTCAACTGGAAACAAATGTTTCCAGTTGAAAAATAACCAATAATATATAACAAAACAAAATGTTTTGTTATCTATTAAAAACAAGCAATAGGCTAGTTGCCCTAAAAAAATTAATTAGTCCGTCTTCTAGATTATTCAAAAATAAGGGACACGTATTTTTTTATTTGTAAATTAGACGAAAAATTACAAAGATATAGCCTATTAAAGTTACGTGTGACGTCACGCCGCGTGGTATTTTTCGCGCGGGGTGACGTCACACGTTACTTTAATGGGCTATATCTTTGTTATTTCTTGTTTAATCGAAAAAAGAAAAAATACGTGTCCAATATTTTTTTATAATCTAAAATACGTAATAAATAGAATGTAATTATTTTGACCCTGGAAACTACCCTATTTTCTGCAAGAAAGAACATTGATATACGGGCAATCTACACTAATATTATAAAGAGAAAAGATTTGTTTTTTTTTTGTGTGTGTGTGTGTTTATTTGTAATGAATAAACCCAAAAACTTCTGAGCTGATTTCTAAAATTTTTTCACCTTTAGAATGCTACATGCCTGAGTTGTATAGGCTATACATATATCATGTCCACCCGTGCGAAGCCGAAACGGGTCGTTAGTAACAAATAAAACGGATAGGTAATCAATAGATTGAGCATAACAATATTGTACAGGATAATGGATATTATGGTACTTAACAAATTCAGACATACCTACAGAAATCGGAAAGTTCAATATCGCCTGGCCGAGATCTGCAGTTAGAGAGGTATTGACATTATTCCGCATCAATTAATGAGCTAATGAAGCTCATCCAAGTTTGACTTCAGCTATTAATCGGTTGGAGAAGATTATGGTTAATAGTCAGACTAAGTTAAGCCCGTTTTCTATCGGAAAAGAGTAATGACCTGGAAATGGCTAAGTGAAGTGGGCTTTGTTCTCATTAAAGCTGAACATTTTTTAGAAAGTGCTTTAGGTACTCTGACAACTTGCTCTATACTTCTTCAATTATCCCTAAACACAAAAAGTGGTTTTGAACGAACTAGACGTATATATTTAAAGATGCGATTTTTGCTCTCAGAAAAAGTGTTTGAGGCCTTTCGAAACCTTTATAAGTACCTTTAAAATAGAATGTTTAAAGACAAGGAAAATTAATGAGCCAGATGATTTAGGTAATTTTTAGTGCGATATCTGTAATTAGGATTCAACAAGTACAGCTTGGCAAAAATGTCCTGAAACGGTACTAAAAATTTCATCGTTGGCAACTTCACCCACTGTCACGTCTAGTCAGTACATGTAATGTCATTTCATGTTATCGCTGGCTGTTTTTTGTGTATTTTTTATTATTGTGTTGAATTTGGTGAAGCAAAGGGCTCAAAATGAACAGAAAAACCACTCGCAGCGCCGCTAGAGCGAGAATTTATGAGGTGTATACCAGATGTTTGGCGGAATTTGAAGCCGGACAAATTTTATCGAATATCAACGATGTTTATGAAAGAACTGCTGAAATGACAGGTAATATGTTATTTTATTTAAGGAATTAGATATAATATGTTTGTTCAAACTTTCAATAAATAGTATAAACCATTATTATAACTGTTATTTGCATTGAAAAACATTGATGAATTAAAGGTTATGTTTATTTGCAAAAGATGGACGCTCATATAATTTTGATACTTTTTGTGTTACTTCCAGAATAAAAATAACTATTTTTTTTTCTAGGTAAATCCGTAACTATCACACGGCGATTGCTAAGAAAGGGCAAACAAACAAAGGCGTTTTCTACACTCCAGGGAAACAAAGCAGGGTGACCCAAAAAACAGTTGGATGATTTTAACTTGTGCGCGATCAGACAAAAAGTTCAATTCTGTTACACTGTCAAAAAGATTGTAAGTCGAATTTTAACCATTTAATATGATATATAACTAAAAAGATACAATTGATTTTCTATTGTTGCTTCAGCAACAACTTACCTTTTGTCTTTAGACACATTTACTTTGTTATTAATAAAAACCACTTACAGGAGTCATTGACTTTTATTTTCCTCATAATGAAAATCAATATACACACGTACTTACTTGCGCATTACTCGTATCATACAAAAGCGAGCGTGTGTAACGAGTAGAGAAATTTGTTTATTTAGTTTATTTTAAGTTTAAGTAATGTAAAACCCGTCAAAGACATCATCATCTGCCTAGCCTTTTCCCAACAAATTTTGGGGTCGGTCCAGTCTAACCGGATGCAGCGTAAACATTAGTATATTACATGGACCGACTGACTATCTGACCTCCACAACCAAGCAATTGAGTAATACAATACCACTTGGAAAGTCACGTTTTCGGATTTTTGAGTTTCTGACGCACAGTAAAAATCTACAAATAACATACAGGACAATCTTCAATCATGGCTTAACCTTGAAGATTGTCATGAGCGGTTGTTTTATTATTTAGCTCCGAGCTTCTCTAAAACCCGTTAAAACACGTTTAATAAAAAAAAATATTTGAAAAAAAACCAAAGTATCAAGATCATTATTGCCGTACTATATAGGGTTACAATATGTACGATAGAGGCGCCACCATTATTTTCACGACTTTTTTGCCAAGCTGTACATACCGTCTGTTAAAAATCACTCATAAGTTTACCTACTTGCAACGCAAAGCCTCCTGCAGACACACGCGATTTATCGCGCGGGGCGACATGTCGCGGTCCATTCGCAGTATTTTTAGAGTGGAAATTAGCTTGGCTCGTTGTCGCAGCGCGATTAATCGCGTGTGTCTGCAGGAGGCTTAATGCGTTCAAAATGTTCTGTCACCGAAAAGAAAAAGGAACGATATATAAATAGTACCTAAGTCAAAGTAGTGATGTAAACTGACTTGAGCCCTTAACTTTCTTCAAGAATTTGGCTATCGATTGCAAAACTTTTGAAATATGACTAGTATTAGTTCTAGAGATTAGAGCGTTCATCTATGAATAGGTATTTCAACTGTCTATAATGGTTTAGGAGATACAGCCTTGATAGCGGGCTCTTAGTAATATAGGCTCCTGTTTTACCTTATGGATACGGAACCAGGAAATGGTTAAAGTCCGCGTTTTCTATTTAGAGGACGATGTAAAATACTGCTGTCAAAATAATGTCAAGCTTTCGGTATAATTTGGCGCTCTAAACACCCCCTTGTTATAAGCGGACATATGCTATAATTGTTTACATGGGGCCCGTCATAGCTGGTGATAACGATTGATTGATTATTGAAGAGGGTGTCTAATGTTAAGTTGTCAAAGGTTGGTTATTGGCCCATTAGGTGCAACTATGGGATGGGACTTGAGTTGAGGTAATATGACCAAGCTGCAACGTAATAAACGGTATTTCTTATTAATTCTTGGGAACAGTACCTATTGAAATGATCTCTTATGAAGTGAGAGTTTCAGACCATTTAATGCAATTGAAATATTATTTCCGTTTAATCAAATTCAATGGAGAGCTTGCTGTGTTATGGAATTTATTGGGAAGAATCCGGCATACATTTTTATTCCGATAGTTTTGGTGCATTTCGAAACATTTAAGAGTGTGTAATAATGCTACAGTTAATATTATTTGCCTTTGCCCAGTTGTGGGACAAAAAAGTTTAATAAAAAAAAGAACCGTAATTGTAACTTTATTATAGAACTGCTTGTTAGTTAATATAACCAACGTTCTACCGGTAAAAATGTTTAAATCCCATCAAAATCATCGGTTTAGTTTTGAAAAACATTCGAAAAACGGGTATACGAACATCTAACTTAACTATAAAGATTATGATGTTGATTCGATTACTTACATACCTACATACAGAAGACATCTGTGTGAAATAATGAGACATCAGTACTACTGAGCCACCTAGCAAATAATGAGACATTAGTACTACTAAGCCACCTAGCAAATAATGAGACATTAGTACTACTAAGCCACCTAGCAAATAATGAGGCATTAGTACTACTAAGCCACCTAGCAAATAATGAGACATTAGTACTACTAAGGCACTTAGCAAATAATAAGACACTACCCAACTAGCAAAGAGATCCTATAAGCAAATATAATGCTACTATGCCACAGAGCAAATAATGAGACATTAGTACTATTAAGCCACCGAGCAAATAATGAGACATTAATACTACTAAGCCACAGAGCAAATACAAGTCTCCTTGTTCCAGGCTTTTCTGCGTCAAGCGTTGTGCCCGCTGCGGGAACGGGATCACAGCGAACGAGCTGGTCATGAGAGCACGGGACCTTGTCTACCACCTGTCATGCTTCACGTGCGTGGCTTGTGGCACGCAGCTGTCGAAGGGCGATGTCTTCGGCATGAGAGATGGCCTCGTCTACTGTCGGCCCCATTATGACAGCGCCTGTCTGGATGACTACTGTGATGAGGATATGACGAGTGTTTATAGGTTGGTTTTTTATTTTCCTTTAAGGTAATTCATAGGGACGGTGCCGCCTTCAAGCTTCAAGTTAGAACAAGTCTGACAGTCCTCACCACTCTGGCGGGAGGACTCATTTGATGTTTTTATCACGCAAAAATGAGACTATTCCTCTGGTCTCCATTGATGTATGAATTAGCCTGGAGAGAGATGCGTAAAGAGCGAGAAGCCATGTTGGTTTAGCCTAAGCTTTTGTCCATGTATAAAGGAGATCAAAAAAAAATGTATGCGTGGTTACAAATATTTTTTAAACAAGAAGTTATGGCACTGGCTTATATAGAAAATTGGGGGACGACCAATCGTCACCATATCAGCTGATTGCTGTCCACTGCTGGACGTAACCAATTTAAACATAATGTATGCATTTCTCCATTCAGGTTCAATGACAGAAAAAAGATCTGTTAAAATAAAAATAAATAGCTTGATATTAGTGTAAACTGTTATTATTATTGCAAAAAAGGGAAATGAAAAATTCAATCTATTAAAATACTTTTTAGTAAGCGACTGGAATAAAATTAATCAGACTATTAGCCCATATCTCAAAAATTTTATGAAAATGAAATAACATTTATTTTAGTGAAAAGGATTTTCATTGTGTGCTGAGTATTGCTGAACAAAATTGCAATTTTAACAATTTTTGAAACAGTTATGGGCTATAATATTATATGAATACAACATACTTAATTTTAAAATAAACTTGTGGAGGATTCCAAAGCAAACGAACTGATTTATTATGTCTATCGACTTAACTCCGGAGCGGGCTTCTGAATATTTTGCCAATTAACCGGTGCCTGCTACTAATAGGCACGAAGAATTTGGAACACAACATTGTTCAAATGCAAATCCGAGAAATATTAATCAAAATTCCAATTCGAATACATTAAATTCTAAATTTAAATTTGGATGTTTGTAATGTAACCAGGTGTCAAGATTTGCACAGCGAAGGCGACTCACCGTCTCAGTACTACAACGGTGGCCCGACTCAAAAAGGACGACCACGGAAGAGGAAGCTCGCCCAAGGCTCGCCAGACGACATGCAAGTCCAGACTATGAGGATGGCCAGTACCGCTCTAGGTGAGTTCAATATTATTACTTTTCCTCAGCCCAGCGAATTGTATCAAATGCGAATTAAATTTCTATCGTGTAATTAAAAAAACTTGCTGAATAAGACGACTTAAAAAGAAGCTTTAAAAAAACTCCCCGACGTTTCCCTTTGAACTCAGCGTTACTTTTAAGAAAATGTTTATTATATTCGCGTCGAGACACAGACGATCCGGCCCCAGACGCTTTACATATTTCATAGAATTCGCGCGCTCAAAATTTAGCAGAAACCTCAGCAGGGAAATCCGAGCGCCTACCCCGATGTCCCAGATGTCAATTCATCCCGTGCCGTAATCACGACTAATGAATAGAAGACGCACTGCCAAAACTGTGTCTGTCCTTTTCTCTCCCGTTGTTTGTCCGTAAGTTAGAGGGAGAAGTATGTGTTTACGTGGGTTGGGTCGTCTGTCAGGGTCGGTTTGGATTATTCTTTATAACGTCGAAATGCGAGGCACTCATTGAGGTGTTTTCAGGTTGTGTTGACTTGTCGACCCGATTAATAATGGCGTAAGGTTGAATGGGGCGCGGGGCTAACGTTTGTTATTTTAGTGTTAAATAATTTTACTAGGCACTGTTTCTTCAAGACATTGTTTCATAGAACAAGACTTGTCTTCCATTTTGAATAAGTATGACTGTTGAATTAAAATCCTTAAAAATTATTCACTATGAGGATTAAAATATTTACGTCGAATTGAGAACCTCCTCCTTTTTTTCGTCGGTTAAATAATAGTGCAGCAGATGTAAAAATCTTATAGTAAACTCGCCTTGAAAATCTTTGAAAAGGAAAACAGCTAGCTAACATACTCTTAAAATGGGAACTGAGAGAGGAATTTATTTTATTTATCCTTAAGTAATAATATGTATTTAGCTTTGGATAGCTCTAGAAACTGTTCATACTGCTCAAATTTACAGGCATTAACTGTCTTATACGTATTTATTTATAGGTCCCTAACCTTTTGAAGATACATACTTACATAGCACAAGACCTAGAGACTTAAGGGCACATAACCAGAAAGTTGGCAACGTCGCAAATAGCTGTCAAATATTTACAAGTTTTAATTAATTTGGCAAATTTACTGTATGAAAATAAGAAAAAAGGCTCTGTAGTGCACTAAAACATTGATATAGGAATGCAATTAAAACACTAAATTTGATGTTGTCACCGTTTCAGGTTTAAAAAAGGCATTTGGAAGGTTTCCAAATACTTTTTTTACATCTAAAACTATTTATTCGTTGTTACGATATTACTTATTGCATTCCTTTATCAATGTTTTAGTGCACTACAGAGCCATATTTCTTATTTCCATACAGTAACATTGCTAAATTAATTAAAACTTGTAAATATTTGACAACTATTTGCGACGTTGCCAACTTTCAGAATAAGCGCTCTTAATATCAAATACTTTATTTTTGTTCTCAAATATCTCCACCCACTACCCCAAATAATGAATGTACAAAGAGGGTATACCTCACCCCATAAAAAGTAGCGTGCAGTGATGATCCCGACCCGACCGAAAAATAGTCAAGAGTTGCACATCCCGCTTTACAGAAAGTACTCGTTAGAATTGAGAAGTTTTTTGTTCGTATTCTGTTTTCTGTTTCTAGTACCAAACCTCAACGAAATAACGGCATTGAATTTTGCAAAACTATATATCCTCTATATTTGTTTGATAAATCATACCGTGCGGTTTTTTGTATATTATTTTCTTCTTCAAACTACAAACACAACTTTGTTAATTTTATTGTTATTTTACCTACTTGTGCCAAAGCCATAGTCAATGTTTTAAACTGTCAAAAATCTTCAACAGTGAAATTAATTAAGTAAAACGTATTTTAGGTATTACTCTACTAGTTAATTTTTCTTCTAACTGTCAGTATTTTGCATTAATGTGATTCCAATTTGAAAATTTAGGTACTCGCATACTGTTAAATTATCCTGTTGGAAAAACTGCTATTCTAATAGTCTGCGTACAGTGGACAAAATCTATAATTGTATACGTCTAATTAACTAATGAAACTATGTAGCTTGCAAAGAAAATTTTCTTCCTTAATTCAACAATCCATACCTTTATACTAAGAATCGGACCATAAACAATTAGGACGAAGCCGATGGTAGTCTCGCTGAATTTTAGATTAGTAATTATTACTATCAACTAGCCTTTTCTAGCGGCTTCGCTCCCGTGGCAGTCAAAAATAATTTTAAGGACACCGTGAATCTTAGTCAGTACAAGTCTGACAGTGGGATCCCGGCCTGCCCTGGGTTGGAGGACTCATTTGATGATATTACCACGTAAAAAAAAAGAAGGGTACTATACATTGGTTTGGTCTGTATATTTGTCCGGGATATAAATGTTCACACGATCACGTCAATTCAACCTTTCGCACGATTTATTGGTTACCTAGATTATGATGCTCCGTAAGTAAGAGTATAAAATATACAATAATATTCATGTCTATAGAAAAGGCATTACAACGTATCTAACAAATTGTAATTGCCGCTATATCTTGAATAATCTTGATAGAGTCACACGCACTCACACTTAATTCTCCCGCCGAAACGGCAGCCATGTTGACACAACAGCGCCATTCGAGTAGCGCGCGTGACGCCGATAATGAGAACTACGGGAGCTCTTGAGGTAGTGACGTGCCTTATCGATAATAGAAGAATTGATCGAGAATATTGCAACGTTTGCTGGCTGTATGCAAAATACTGACATAAAATTAGCATTGTGGGTTTAGATGATAGTTCTTGGGCGTCACTTGAAATTCTGACATGATTAAATAAAAGATGTGGGCCTTACCATTGAAATCTTTGCAGGGAAGTCAAAGCACCTGATAGAATAAAAGTCTTCCTTTCGTCTATGTGTAACTAGGTACCTACTTTTGGGGTATAATGCTAAGTGATAAGTTCTACTAGGCCTAGATTAGTCAATCGATTGACCAGTTCTAGACCATCGGTTCTAACAATATTTTTCGGATCGGTCACTTTAGTTAAATGTCACCTGCCTGATAGTTTTGAAGTTTAGAAGTCACAAATAAGTCAAAAATATCCTACACTTTTTCGTCCGAACTCCGAAGTATCCATTGTGGACTAGCGGCCCGATACGTGCTTTGCTACGTGTAAAGTGTCCCCATTAACAAAATGATCCGCCATTTTTTGAATTAATTTGTTACAAAAAATGTGATAAATGAAGAAACGCTCGACCGATTTTGTGTAAACTTCACATAAACCATCTACTAAATAATCCGAACAAAGCCTAAACATTTGCTTTGGATAGGTGAGCCCGTTCTTGAGTTATCAAATTACAACGAAAAGTGGCATTGATTTTTATATATATTGATAAATGATAAATAGACAACTTAATGACTTACTTTATACCATATTTTTTAAAACCAAATCACGTTCAGAAAGTACTTTATAAACATAACAATCAAACAGAACTTACACGATTTAATAAAAAAAAAGCAGATGCTTAAACGTTTGCCACCAACGAATATGCCCAATAAAATGTTTTTAATTAACCGAATTCGGTGAAAAAATCTATAGGCATCTTTTAAAATGACATATCGATTTTTATCTATGCCCCTTGAAAACAAAATTTAAAGGACTTTTGGCAAAATTATATTACAAGTGAAAAACCACCTTAGTTTCATCTGAATACAGTTCAAATTGTGTTATAGTTTGCTTTTTAAGTGTAAAATTGAGGTTGTCGTTTGTGGTCAAGAAGCAAACAGCGGTTCTTTTGTTTTTTGTCGATCTTACAAAGGATGTGTTATTAAATAGGTCGGTTTAGGGTGTGAAGTCAATAAACAATAAAAAAGTTTTTGAGCTATAATAATATTTTTACCACGACTGCACAAAAAGTTATTTTGTAACCATTCGTTCGATTTTATTGTACTAGACCAAAAAAATATTTTAATTTTTACTTTTACGAAAAAATTGTGTACTTAACCATAAGTTAGTGAAGTAATAGATAAAATTTCGGAAAATAAAAGAAAAAAAGTGTATATGATCATATTATTATTTTATATGATTACTTTAATTTGTTTAGAACCTAGTCTACGTAAGTACGTAGACAAGGTTCTAAACAAACTAAAGTGATCAACAAAAAGTACAAACTATGTAATTATAGAACAAATAGTTTAACTAATGATCAAACAACGCGGCCTGACTGAATATCAAGTACCATTGATCGACAACCACTTCATCTAACTATCGGGCAACATCGATGCTAGTTGCAAATCGACAGCAATAGATAGGAATATTCATTGTTCTGCAATGTACGATATTCTAGTTCGCCATAATCCTGGGCAATTTATAACCGACACTGAAATTGTAGGCAATATGTCTGTTGGAACAGATTGCCAGTCATATACGGATAGGTTACATAAGCAAACAATGCAAGAGCTGCGGGTACAGTATATTAAACTTATTAAAATAAATATTTGTACAGTATACACCGTGACTTTTTAGTCGTCTTACAAAGGCAGCCCAGTTCATGTATCCAATGACTAGAACACGTTTATAATAAAAAAATAGGTATTTAAGAGATTTGAAAAAATTTTAAATAAAATTTTAATTCATTATTATGACGCAAGGAGTAGTTAAAAACACCCTTGTCTCATAGAAAATGGAGATGGAATGATCTGCCTGACTATTGCGCTGGGTAGGTATACTCTACAGCTTGATATGTCAACATTTTCATATTTCTAATGTACCTATTTATTAATAATAAAAAATATTTTTAACGAGTAAAAAAAAAACTAAACTCGCCTAGATGTATTTTAGGTCGGGGACATTACGTGGACCACTTTTGTAAGACGACTAAAAAGTCACGGTGTATATGCTAAAGTCTGTATAGACCAGTATAACTTCCGAATGACGGCACAAAATTGGGTAATTCTTTTTTTTATTGTCTGAAATTTTTTGAAAACTTCAGACAATAAAAGAAAGAATTTTTACTCTTGTCAATGTGAGGCGAGCCGCTAGTATAGTTTATGAAAAAAGGGGGCTAGTATTAAATGTTACTTAGCATTTAAGTTAGCCTGAAATATTAGTTTTAAAAACTAAATAACGTACAAACAAGTAGCGGCTTCAATTTGACCTATTCTTAAATCCGCAGAGCTTACTTTACATTTTTTTTTATCTCCACGCGTAAACTGTACTTCACTATATAAATAATTCAAAGTTAACGAGCGAATAATAACCATTACCGTATTTTCCTAAAAAATGCCATCAGCCAATCATAACTGAATAAAAACCACAATGGATACCCTACCATCAGTATATTATATTACAATTTATACTCCCTAATTAAAATCAAATGGCACAAAAAAATTAATGAACGGGCTCCCCTTCCGATTAAAACAGTTAACAATAAACAATAGTTTAAACAACTTCCGACCACAGAGGGAAGAAAAAATTCGTTAACATTGCTCCATCACCTGTCTTTGGAAATGGCCAAGTGTGATACGAGAATGTTGTGTTAGATTTGGGGAAGCTTTATTTTGTATACAGTAACTTCGTTCCATCCGGGTGTCCCTTGACACCTCTCAAGTTTTTTATATTTATATTAATGGTTGAAGTTTTGTACATAGCCCTTTTTGCGAATTATGCGGACCGAAGAGTGTGAACAGATTTAGGTTATAAAAGAAATACCTACATTCTATTATTTTGAATACTCCCATTTTTCTGGAATCACATCGCAAACATACCAGCACCTATGGATGCGTGCTATGGGACGTCGCTTGCCCACTGTCGATACATACATGGCATAGCACGATCTGCGCATCTTCCTAGCGCAGCTACTTTGCGGCGGCGCATTTTCAGAGCACATCTTACTCGCACCGCTACATAGCGTAGCATCAGTGGAAACGATCACACACACTTTCGTAGCTCAGCTTTTTCATTCTCGCAGCACAGCTACATAGCACATCTCTGGAAAGGCACCCCAAGGCCCCTCGTTATACACAACACGACGCAAGTCTCTGATACTTTTCGACTTTGATATCATTGACGCGTGCCTGTGTAAGAACATCTATAGATTTGTATTGCGATTATCGTCTGGATACCAAAGTCGCACGGTATCTGTTTTTTAGAACATTGGATACGTTCTTGTATGAATGTAAAAAAAATGATCATAATAGGTTCCGTAAGAGCAACACCTTACCCAACAAATAACTGACACGAAATTATGATTGTGAATGTAAAAAAGTAATAAGTCGACTATAACATTGCCAATCACTACTTTATGTAGAAGTTACGTGATTAAAACCTTACATTTTTAACTCTTTGGTTTCGGCAATTTATTATTTCTATGCGTCAACAAGGCATCTTCTATGAATGTCTACATAGATGTATGTAGGTGTCGGATGTTCCTGACTTGATTACGACAAATATACGACTACCTACCAGCATAGCAGCTTTCGTTTCACATCGGTATCATTTTACAAGGTCCGAAATTTTATTGTGGATTCGCTATAAGTTACAAGCGACAGCGAGTAAGTGCTTCTAATCGAACCTAACACAATCTATATTGTGTTTGTTAACTATATGTAAAGTAATTTGCCATCGACACGCTAAGAAGAAGTTTGTTTACTAAATGCTAAACTCATGAAAAAATAACGTTACTTATTTACAAAATAAGGGCCAAATTTTTTAATCTATCAAAATAACGATGTCAATACAGATGATTGAGGAAATATGCTAAACAATTCATTTATTTTTCTGAGATTTTAATGATATCAAATAAGAGAAAAAATCTTAAAAAAGAAAAAGAAGAGTAATAAATACTGCTTTTTCCATACAATTCTGGTCGAAGAGGTAAAGGATGGTCAAAAATGGATAGAAGGGTAAAATAAGTAAATAATGGTTGACGTTTATTATCTCTAATTAATATATAGGATTATAGTGAACAGCACATAATGTGTTGTTCACTAAAGTCTACAATGAGATTGGGCTACACATACGAAAAAAATAAAAAAAACCTGAATGTATTCAAAGCTTTGTATTTTTGGCTATTAAATCACGTCTAATGAGAAAAACAAGTAGTAGATAAATTAATCTGTCTGAATTTGTCTCATGCTAGAAAGTTTTCCGTTTTTCTTTTTTGTCAACTGTCATCTCCTCCCATTCTATCCACCTTTGGTCTTCCCTGTGTTTTTCATTCTTACGTCATTATACATATTTGGAAGATTATCGCTGTTGCTTATCACTTGTGCCATAGTCAAGAGAGCGGCGCCTATCTGTGTAATAAACCATACACTGACTCGGAGCTTCTTTATTTTTTTTATAACCTATCGTTAATATCGAGGCTTTTACAGCTCCGATGCTTTATTGCCGACTTTAAAAAACTGTAGTACTTCTCTTTTTCTCAAATTCGGTAACATGTTAATTTCGACTATAAAAATAAAACATTATTTGTGTGTACGGTGTGTTTATTGTGGAAGAAATCACTTTATTTGTATGACGATTTGAGAACGGGAGAGCATACAGTATTTTCTTGATATTGACTCAAGATACTCGTACTTACATAGGTATATTAAGAAGCTTTCAGAAAACGTGTATAACTGTATATTGAAGCTTCAGAGAAATACTTTAACGACTCAACGTGTGTATTGGGTACCTGTAAAATTGTATTTGTATTAGGTCCCAATAAACAACTATAAGATAAACGTGAAGATAATTTGTTTTTTAGCCAATGAATAATAAAACCTAACGTAAATGCAATGACCGTCAACGTCATCACAAAGAAGTCGCAAATATTCCTGTATTTTTAGATACATCTTACTTTACATAAATACCAAATCTCATGGTCTGAAATTCTGCAGACAAGTACACAAAGTCAAAATTAATTTAAGTTTGTACTCGATCGAGATATTTCAAAATAAACTGTTCCACGAAATTGATATATTATAAGGGAATATAAAGGGGTGGTTTTAAGTTACTTCCCTCATTAACCGTCGGCATTCTCGAGAGCAACATGGAATATTATATAATATGGAAATATTTATATATAATTTAGGAACGGTGGTAGGCCAGAAGGTTCGTTATCGATCTCAAACCCGATTATGCGATTAATGTATCTTTTTTATACACATGATAATAAGGATATTATTATGCAAGATCGAAGTATGCGAGACTAATATTCCTTACTAAGTTGGTACATCTCAGGTCACTAACATTTTTTTTTGCAAAATTATCTTAATTTAATGTTTTTTAAAATATTTTTAATAATGTTTTTTTTTAAGAAAAGTTTAAAACATAAATATTTGTATTTAAATAAATAAACGAGATTAGTTAACTGAAATCTAACCTGTGTACAATTTCAGTTAACTAATTTACGATGAAAGTCAATTGTTAATTTAGTTTTTTAATGTATGTATCTACATATTTTCTTGCGACAATGTTTTTATGAACATAATATTAATCCTTACCCAATTAAAAATACGATACTGTAACGAACCGAAATCCATGATTTAACAGAATTCTGGTATTGATGCTACCACTAACCTGTATCGAGGACATATTCATCCCTGAAGCGCAAAGTAGGTAATATGAACATAGAACAATACTGAAAGACATCGATATGTTGTCTTTACCAATATAAGTTTGTCTACAGGTAGTACCATCATCAGATAACTTCATCTATCCGCGGTAGAATAAAAATAGATTACAATTATTAAATGCAGGTGTGATGTGACGACTATGTTTTTGTTCATCAAATAAGATGAACAATTGAACATGAAGTGTATTTCCACACATCAAGTGCTAAGCACAGCAATTAAGTCGGCTTCACCGAGGCCAAGGCGATAACACAAGTTATTTTATAACTTAATTGTTTTTTGTATCAACCATCGTAAAGTTAAAAACGGCGTCATAAAAATGAACGCAACTGTCCGACCCCAAGTTCGAATCACACAAACCCGTCTAATATATTTAATTATAAATTTAATAATTAGCTAGTTGCGCATCGGCGATTTCGTTACATATAACGCAACCAACCACCCAAGTGTTGTAGCGAGATATTAATAAAAACCAGTGACTTTTTATTACCAGGTCCATTATTACTAGGGGCAGTATGCGTGAAGTTCGTAATTCGGGACAGGGAGTTAATTTGGGACAGTTTTATTTCGAAATGTCCAGGATTATAATGGAGGTATAAGAACGCAATTCTATAATAACGTATTATTATCGTAATTAGTGGTATTTCATGTAGTCTGAATAAATTAAGTAGAAAATAATTAGAGAGATATAAGTAGAGAATAATCTGATGCACTATGCTCAGATACATTTTTTTCTTACGACTTTTATGCAGAATATATACAAAAATGTTTCTTGCTCACAAGCTCATACCTCGAAATCATAACAACAATAAATAATGTACCATAATCCACAGAGCTACACCACAACATTATGGCTAACATAAATAAATTATGTACGAGTAAGGACAGATCCACGCGATCACAAACTTGTACACCCCCTACTTATTGCGTATTATCTATTAGATCAAAACTAGTCCAATTATTGGGACATACATCATTCTACGTTATTTGTTTTGACGCTCAAGTCACTGGGTGCCTATGTCGGCTGCTTTCCATTTCCGTTCCTACTAATGAGTATTAACGATGGCTTTGCTTATCAATTAATAAGGGTTCCTTGACTTTTGTTTAAAAATGTAGAATTAGGTTAATTTTGACAGGCCTTATATTTTGAAGTGATACGGACATATTTTGGTTTTAGAGTTCACAATTGGAGATATCTTTAGTGAAATGGGTTGAGTTCTGTTCACAGCTATCTTTTTTTTATCGTGATAAAATCAGGGAGGGACTGTCAGACCTGTCAGACATGTGCTGACTAAAATCCACGGTGATCCATCTATATCCCTTTTCTGTTCCGGGGTGACGCGACGGTTACCTGAAAGACAGCGCGACCCTGGTAGGCATTGGAGCCTCCGGGGTCGCGGGACTGTCTTAGAGGTCCAAACCTCTAAGGGGGCCCCGTCAATTTGCTGACAGCTCTTTAGGTATAGGTATTCGCAACCGGTGTACTTGTATGACCAGATGAATGAATGTGGATGAGGTGAAAGGAGTATGCAAAGATTGTAGCAGGTGACGGTCTGCCTAAAGTTAAGCCGCGCTTGCCGAGGTTGGTCTATGGATGGGTGACAATCTGTCATAGCGAGCTTCCTCCATGCCTCGGAAAGCACGTAAAGCCGTTGGTCCCCGCTGTCATTTGTAGATCTTTGACAGTCATAACTGTTAGTCCGAAGCTCCAACCGCAGTCTTATAATTCTATCGTATTACACAGATACTGGGTTGTGGAAGTCCAATAGGCAGTCGCTCCATGTAAAATACTGATATTCAGCAGCATCTGGTTCGACTGGAAGCCGACCCCAATATAGTTGGCTAGGCAGATGACGATGATGTATGAATTTGGGAATTTAACCGTATAGTTCGGTACCGGGTCCGAAACGGCCGCGACAAGTAAACCTACGCTGGCTCAGTAGTGGGTCCGAAATGGGCAGACGTTGTAGTCATACGACATCCTCATTAAAAAATTAAAAAATATAATATTCTCTGCGTTAAATCCTATGAGTGCGCATTAATTAAGAATGTTAAATAAAAATCTGATTTGTTCACGCCATTAAAACTTCTTCATTTACAACGCATTTTCTTAATTTACCATTACACAATCCAAAAGTGTAAATACCTACGATTTACGCCATTTTGATGGCAGTGCTGGGTTGGGCTAAAAATCATAAAAAATGTGGTTTCCGGATATCCAAGGTATCACTATAGAAGGGATGAATAACTCGTCATTTAGTATTGTAACGAATTCATACGTAATTCAACATAAATTAGCAGTGGTAATGAAGATTTTGATATCTGAACTCGAAGTTTCGCGCCAATTGTGTTTGTTTACATTTTTATTTATCACTTGGATCACACACACACGCATAAACTCAATACCAATTACGATAAATATCATGCCAAATTTTATAAATAACGTAAAAAAGCCCAGATCTTAGCTTAATTCTCTAATACAGGGCCAAAAACACGAATTTTTCATTACCACTACTCAATTTGTATTCGTAATCAACAACCATGTTTTTTTTAAAATCGTACCCCCTTACTTATAAAAACTTGTGTTGCTTAGCTACCGATTAAATATCACCTGTCCTTGTCATTTCTATTTTAATGAATAGAGATGGCAAGTGACTTAAGAGCTATTTAAGATAAGTAACGTCTAATCAATGTTTATAAGTAAGGCCCGTAATGATGTGTGAAAGCGAGTATTCTAATCGATTCCATAATTGAATTTTTTGTCAACTCGAGTGAAATAAATAAGGAATTTAAGAAATCGATTCATAAAAATTAAAATAAATTCGTTTTAAGCTTAGAATACAATTATTATCCATTCTATTCTTTTTTAAAGCTTTATAATAATTTTACGTGCATTGTAATTACCAAAAAAACAAAAATAGACAAAGGAACAATGTCAGTAATAAATGTTTGAATGCGCGCCAATTTATTAATTCCAAAATTTGAATTAGGAATGCGCTCGCTGATGTACTCGCTATTCAAAATAATAACATTTTAATTTATTAGCTATTTTTTAATGTACAGACGCCAGGCAGATCAACCTACCCCAATCTGTCAAATTTTACCAATCGAACATAGATCTTCTAATATTGTGATAAGGTTGAAAATCTATTAGTTTGTCAGATTGAGGTAGGTTGATGCCAGCACATCAACCTACCTCAATCTGTCAAATTTCTTCAATAGCTTCAACCTTATCACAATAGTGGAAGGTTAATGTTCGATTGGTAAATTTTGACACATTTGGGTAAGTTGACCTGTGCTGGCATGCATACAGATCAATACTGACGATTCGTCAGTATCGACACCAGTATAATAATATTTTTTTTATTTAGGTATTTGTTAAGGATACTTTAGATGTGATGCTGTCGCGACTTAACTTCAGTAAAACACACTGTTATAGTTTAAAATCTTTTGATGATTCTCTTCCTGGGTGGAGCGGAAGGAAAAGTCAGAGACTATTACTAGCTAAAAATACCCTGTTCCTTTACATGCCTTTTGCGTTCCAGGACCGCAGTACCCTTTCAATGGTTTCAATACAATTCCGTGAGCCCGGCACGCGTTTGGCACTATTATGGCCTCGTCAGTTCGCTGATAGTTCCTTGAAGGTCGCTTGGAACACGACGCGCATTCGTCTCAGGCCTAGTCCTTGATCGGACGGTGAGTTACCCAATACTCGTCGTTCGCAAGCCCGCAACTACAATCGCAAAAATTAAGTCTGCGTCTTTAGATTTTTGTAAAATCAATTTGCTTGTCAGAAATCGAGCTTGTAAATTAAAATAAGAACACACTATTCACTATTCGATAGGGTCGTTGTTAAGGATCAAATTCGGTGAAGTATTAATCAATAATTTAGGGCCTTACTTATAAACATTGATTAGACGTTACTTATCTTAAATAGCTCTTAAGTCACTTGCCATCTCTTTTCATTAAAATAGAAATGACAAGGACAGGTGATATTTAATCGGTAGCTAAGTAACACAAGTTTTTATAAGTAAGGGGGTTAGTCATCGTACGCAGATCAAAATTCGCGCCAATTTACTTAAAGTTCGAATTTCAAAAATTTCGTTATGTATTTGAATTTGAAATGAGAACACGATGTAGTGAGCTATGGCCATTAACTAAAGTTTGAATTTTAAAAAACCTTTTGCCATACGTTTGTCGCATGTAATTCCTTCACATAACATTGATGGTTTGATTGCTGGAAATTAATATGTCAATTTAATTTTTATGCTGTAATTTTATTTTTTATCAAAATCAGCCACGAGACTTCTTTCAGTATTTTTCGCTATTTCTCATAGATTCTAATTTAGCCATTCACGCCCAGTTGGAAATTCAATTTGTTTATTACTGCAAGGAATCATTTGGAAGTACTCCCATCTCTTACTCTAGCATGTAATCCGTACCCGGTGTTAGTTTTTCCACGTTTTTTAGATTCGTTTTTTATAGTGAAATAATCAGATAAATTGAAATTAATTACCGAAGACACAGTATGGGTAAAACTATATGGTAGAATTTAAATTTAGAAGACACACACACGTTTGGCTTTCATTGAAATACCGATATTTATTTCCATCGAAATCATGAATTAAAAATTAAATAATTTATTGTGTAATAAAAAAATCATCAAACGAAATAATACTCAAAATACTATAAAAAAGAATCTTCAGGTTCAGTTTCATAGATGTATTGCATGGACTAAGCTAACTATAGTCAAATAAGCAGATAAATCGGTCCATGCTCTATGTCTTGTTTTACTTTTTTTTCCATGTTCGATTATATTGCGAGTATCGATTAGGCTGAATGAACCTTTTAATCGTTATAATGAATATTGGGATTACGGCAGCACTAAGAAGTGTCATGTTGCAACATAGTTTTCGGTCATTTTTATCAAGACTTTGTTTCGTTATTATTATGAAATTATGTATGAACACTGGCAAATGTAATAATGCATGTAGTAAGTTACTTTATTTATTTCACTGTATAACCGTTTTTTATCACGTGGGAAGCTTGTTTATGTACATATTTTCAGCACATCTAAATTATCTAGTTTTTGGAATGATGTAGCATTTTGTATGTTACACACATTTTAAAGTAGAATCACGCAGTTTTAGTGACCTCAACACGTTCTTAGAGATATTGTTCACAAACTTATCGTATGAAATAGCTGTAGCAATATAATTTTGATTGAAAATCGGATGCTGAAAATGTACAAAAAATCTTGAGTGTCGTCTTAAATTTCGAATCACCCGGTCGACTCAGCTGATGTGTCATGTGTCAAAATGTTGTCGTGCAGAGTGGTTAAAAGGTTGTGTCAATTTCATCAGATGACTAGCGTTCCGCACCGGCTTCACTCGGGTTCAAATGTTCGATAGCGGTGTTTTTACGCAGTCGTTCGGTAGTTAGGTATGCGCATACAAACATTTTGGCGATCAATTTCTATATACCAGCTTTTCCCCGCGGTTTCACCCGCTGCCCAGCTCCTATTTAATTGGTCATGGCATGATGTTAAATTAAATAGCAAACTTTCCTCGATAAATGGACTATATCAAACGCAAAAAGATTTTTTCGATTTGAACCAGTACTTCCTGAGATTAGCGCGTTCGAATACACTCTTCAGCTTTATTCTATTACTAGACACAATAAATAGATTTGGCCATTCTTGCAATATCGTTTTATTTATTGAAATACTGTTAGTACAAATTTGTTCCATGCTTCATTTCTCAGGCCCCGGAACCTTACTTCCGCTATTAGCTGAAGGTGTCGTGGTCTGTCGATTGTGACCACAGTCGCCCACGATCCTTACTTCCTTTCTTGGTCTAAAAACTTGAGGATGTGGGTTCGAGATGCTGCGCTTCAAAATTGGTAGTTCCTCGATTAGATTGGTCGTTATTTTTATGTCTCGTTATGGGGTTTGGGTTTTTTTTGATGCTGACACGTTTTGCATTTACGTATTTTTGTTCTAATTACATAGACACAGGTTTATTATGGATTTACCTTAGATACATACTGTTGGCGACAGGTCTCGTAGAATAAGTAGCCCATAGTCATATGTAGCTTAAGTAACATCAGACTTGCATTGTACCTAACATTTAATTTCAGAATGTCCTAAATGTGAATGTGTTATATTGTATTTACCTGATGTCTTATTTTGTATTTTATTGATAATAAATAAACGTAAAAACTATCCCGACACGTGAGTTAGCGCAGCACTAAATTAGTAACTTGTGTCCCACCCCTACGCTTGGAGTAGTGTTGCCAGGTGTCCCGATTTGCGCGGGACGTCCCGATTTTCAGGGGTCTGGGGACGCGTCCCGATTTGAACCTGATCGGGACGCTAAATGTCCCGATTAATCAAAAAATTTAAAAAATGTACCTATATATATAAATGCGCTACGTAATTTTTTTAACACGGAACGCCATCTATTGACTTTGGATTTGTCGCAGGGAGATGAGGATATACATATATCAGTGATTTCACGAAATCCCGGGAGATGTGGAATATTCTTTTTTATTACGTCTTCTTACTAAAAGTATCTACTGATATGACAAAAATACTAATATAAAGTCAGAGATTTGTCATTTCACTAAACTAAATGTAGTGAAATAAAGAATACTGTTGATGATATTTCTGTCTACAGCATTTGAAGGAATCTAACCAAAACCGTACCTCGGGGTCCCAATGAAATCCGTTTTCTTCTCGTTCAAATGCACAAGTTCAGCTGGTATTTAAGTAGGAGTGTACGAAACGGGGTACGGAGATATTAATAAATGTCGTCAAAGCGACTGGGGGCACCCCGACTCGGACAGGTTAGGTTAGAACGGCGGAGTAGTGACGACCCCGGCATCCCCTAAAGTACTAGTAGTCTAGCAAGACTGATTACTTATTATGTAAGATTAAATAGAACTTAAAACCCCTTATTTTTATGCTATTGCATAGCTTTTATCGTGGACTCTGAGCGCGGTGATCGAATCAAGAAATTCCGTAACGAAAACACCTAACAAAAATACCTAACACCCCGCATCGTCTAACGTTGTTTCAGTTCGGGAGACTTCGGCAATCATAAAAATATCCGTCATAAAGACAATTAACTTTTTCTTGCTGATTCTAAATGGCCAGCTACCAAAGGAGGTTTTCACAATGAAACCTACTTATAAAATTCTCTTACAACAAAGCAGAGTGGCGCAGTGGAAGCGTGCTGGGCGCATAACCTGTTGAAAATTTTGACACAGTTTGGAAGTGAGACCTGGGAATCCTGTATAGAAAAGACCCACTGATATCTTCATTATAATTTATTTTTCTTTATTACAGTAGTACACCACAAACATTCTCGTTAAATATTCGCGGTAGGCGATAATTTTTTCTTGTTCTTTTTCTTTAAATTGCTATGCAATAGCTTTACCGCGGCACTCCCCGAGTGCCACACGTATATTTTTTTTTCGTGTACTGTCCCGATTTGCAACCCTAAATCCCGATTTTTTTGACCTCATGTACCGATTTACAACAAATCGGACCTGGCAACACTAGCTTGGAGTGTTGCCCGCGCGACATAACGCGCAGGCGTGCCAGTTGTCTTCCGCCCACGGCCGCGAAAGGTGTTTTGCATGCGCCGCTAGCGCACGCGACGGGACAGTTTTCCCATCTTCATTAAACCGTGGTTTTTTCTCACCGCCGGCGCCCCTATCCCCTATAAAGCTGGTCCACCGAGCCGGACCTGGGGAATTTCGGTCTGATTCAAGTAATTAGTGTCTCACTCTCGACCACGTGCGTCGAACCAAAACCTGTGTGCAGGGATGTCGCTGTTTCGCACACCCCCGAAGGGTGTTATAACGCGTAGTAAACGCGCCACGAAGCAGCCGACTACTACAAAAAGTGAACAATTACTCATAAAATCCCGTAAAAGGCTAGAATTCGAAGCAGCTCAACTTAAAGCTAAAATCGACCTTGATCTAGCACAAAAATGTGCTCAAATTGAAAAGGATTTGCTCGTAAAAAAGCTAGAGGTCGACATAGCAGAAATAGCGAGCTCGAAAAGTTCCAGAATGGTCGAGTCGTGGCTAGATAAACAAGATGGCGTCGCATCCATCGCAAACAGCGATTGTTCAAAAAATGGCTGCCCAGTAAATTCACCACCGAGGTGTAACATGCAGCAACAATACTTCGTCGGCGAACGCCCTCAACCACATGGCGACAGTATCAGCCAGTTAACGGAGGCATTGCAACAAGTTCTAACAAGATGCAACATGCGCAGTGACAACAAAGAACTCTTTGCGCGCCTAGCAATATCGAAAGATTTACCGGTGTTCGACGGAGACCCAACGCAGTGGCTGCAGTTCAAAGAGTCGTATATCGAGTCGTCACACGTATGCAGATATAGCGATGCAGAAAATATATGGCGGTTGCGAAAATGTCTTCGCGGTGAAGCAAAAGAAGCCGTATCTTCCCTTCTTATCGGTAACACGACGCCGCAAGCTATAATCGACACCTTGGAATTACGATTCGGCAGACCCGAGTGTATAATTTATAAAATATCCACTCAACTTAAGAAAATTCATCCACTTCCGGCTGCATACCACACTGAGATCGTGAACTTTGCAATCAAAGTTAGAAACTACGTCACAACTGTTAAAGCTATCAAGCTGCAGGAATACCTACAAAGTCCGGAAACGACGACAACAATTCTGTCAAAATTACCGCCCGCTCTTATCAATAAGTGGGCCGAATATACTTACGCCAGACAAGATAGCGCCATACCTAAATTGGAATTATTGTCAGAATTTTTATATAAAGAAGCAAATATCATTGCAACTTCAGGTGTGAGTTTCATACATAGTCAGAACGACGTAAAGAAGAAATACGAGCATAATAACAAAACTCATTCAGTGTTATCGTGCACCACTACTTCATCCGATAACAAGTGTATGTTCTGTCACACTTCTCCAACGCACGCTTTAGAAAAGTGCCGAAAATTCAAACACGCTATGAGACGTGACCGCTGGCGATTTGTACGCGCCAAACATCTGTGCTACAAGTGCCTGAGCACACGGCACGATGACCCCGCCTCGTGCAGCGCTCCTAACTGCAGCGAGTGTGGACATCCACATCATCATCTGCTTCATTGGACGAAGCCTGCCTCGACGGAGACATCTGCCGCGCGAACGGCGGCGGCCGTCGCGCAACCAGAGACCGCGCGCCCCGCGCCTGACGCAGCCCGCGTGGTCCCACCAGCGACACCTGACGAGTCGCGACGCGATAGCGAGGATACCGTCGCTCACGCTCATACAAGTGCATCTAGTGTTAGTGAATCAGTGCCTAAAGTGTTATACACCGTGACTTTTTAGTCGTCTTACAAAAGCAGCCCAGTTCATGTATCCAATGACTAGAACACGTTTATAATAAAAAAATATGTATTTAAGAGATTTGAAAAATTTAATAATAAAACTTTAATTGGTTATTACGACACAAGGCGTAGTTAGAAACGCCCTTGTCTCATAGAAAATGGAAATGGAATGATCTACCCGACTATTGCGCGGGGTAGGTATACTCTACAGATGGATACGTAAACATTTTAACAGGGTGTTTTATATTTCTAATGTACCTATTTATTAAAAATAAAAATTATTATTAACGATTTAAAAAAAAATAAACTCGCCTAGAGGTATTTTAGGTCGGATACATTAAGTGGACGACTTTTGTAAGACGACTAAAAAGTCACGGTGTATATTAAAAGTAGTGCCCGTAACTGTCCATGGACCAAAAAACAGTGTTCACACGCACGCGTTACTAGACGACGGTGCCACCGTCACGTTAATCTCTGCTGACCTCGCTGATCAGGCGGGACTCCACGGTAAGACCGTAACAATGCGCGCCCGCAGTGCATGGGACTCCGGTGAGCTTGTATGCGAAACCGAAAACGTAAGTTTTGACATTTCTAATAACACAGGTGATCGTTTCAATTTGTGTGCGCGTAAAATGAAAGAACTTAATTTACCTACTCAACGTATATCGTGTATGGACTTTAGTAATTATTCTAAGTATAGTGACTACGATTTGTGTAAATGTGACGCACAACCTAAATTATTGATTGGCCAGGATAATTATGATCTTATTGCTCCTATCTTATGTGTAAAAGGTAATAGGAAAAATGAACCTTATGTTACAAAGACACAGTTAGGTTGGTGTGTACATGGTGTTGTAAACAATATTGTTATGATGAACATGTCAGCTGATTGTAAAACGAGTGATGACAGCTCACAACATTGTTGCGATTCTGAGTTGAATGACCTCATACGAAAATCATATGCGTTAGAATCGATCGGTTTATCAAAACAACCGCGACAGAACGCGGACGAGTTGCGTGCTGTTACCATTCTAAATAATACATGTGAATTAATTGATAACCAATGGTTTGTAGGATTGCCTTGGAAACATGATAACTTTGTTATGCCTGATTCTTATCAAACGGCTCTTAATCGTTTAAAATCAGTTGAAAGAAAAATGTACGCCGACAATACTTACGCGTCGCGATACCGGGAACGCATCCAGCATTTATTTTCTAATAATTACGCCAGGAGAGTAAACGAGGGGGAGTCTAGCGACCATATTTGGTACCTACCACACTTCGGGGTCGATAACCCCAATAAGAAAAAGTTACGTTTAGTCTTCGACGCAGCGGCGAAAACACAGGGATGTTCCCTCAATGATTTTTTATTAACAGGCCCTGATCTGTTACAGTCTTTATTTGGAATTATGTTTAGGTTTCGAGAAAATAAAATTGGAGTTATTGCCGATATAAAAGATATGTTTCTACGGATTAAAATTAAATCAAAAGATCAACACACACTTAGGTTTTTATTTAGAGACGAAGCCACCAAAAATGTCAATAAATACGCTATGACGTCATTAATATTTGGTGCGAACTGTTCGCCGTTTATCGCGCAACATATAAAAAATAAAAATGCATTACGCTATAAGGATACTTACCCAACGGCTGTCGATGCTATATGCAAGCAGCATTATATGGACGATTATATCGATAGTATATCTGAAACCGACCTTACAAAACAAATGATTAAAGAGGTTTCTTTTATCCACAAGCAAGGTGGATTCGAAATACGCAACTGGGCTAGCAACGCACCGGATGTTCTAGAAAACGTGCCGAAGGAAGCTCTGAGTGACAGTGTCTGTTGCGCCTTCGATAAAGGTCAATCGGAACGGACACTCGGTTTATTATGGTACCCGGCTAGCGACGAATTAGGATTTGACTTGACCTTGAAGCGTATACCTCAAGATATTTTACTTTTGAAACAAATACCGACTAAACGTGAAATGTTACGTATTGTTATGTCCATTTTCGATATTCACGGCTACTTAGGCCCGTTCACGATTAAAGGTAAAATATTAATGCGCGAAATATGGAAAAGTAATATTGAATGGGACGATAAACTAAACAATGATTTATATGATTCATTTCGAAAATGGATTGATCAAGCTCGGGAAATAAATAAGATTAGGATTCCGCGATGGTATTTTTCTAGTGACAAGGAAAGCGAGAGTTTAGTAAGTTTAGAACTTCACTTATTTTGCGATGCATCGCTGAGCGCGTACGCCGCGGTTGCTTATTGGCGGCGGCTAAGTAGTAATGGACGCGTTACTGTTTCGTTTATCGCGAGTAAATGTAAAGTTACTCCCTTAAAACCTGTTTCCGTGCCGCGACTTGAATTACAGGGCGCCGTGTTAGCATGTAAATTAGCTAATAGTATAAAAGAGGAACATAGATTTCAACCGAATTCAGTATATTACTGGACTGATTCGACCACAGTTTTACATTGGATTAAAAATCAATGTCGTACTTATAAAACTTTTATTGCAAACAGACTTGGAGAAATAGACGAGTTGAGTAGAACCGATGAGTGGAACTATGTGCCCACTGCTCTGAACGTCGCAGACCTGGGGACAAAAAATAATGACCACGTATTGAGTAGTTATTCCGAGTGGTTCACAGGACCGTCGTTCTTGTCCCAGCCGCGTTCTTGCTGGCCGCAACAACCTGAAATAAAAACGATTAGTGATGAAATATTAGAAAAAGTACACGTCGTTCAAGATATTAATATAATAAGAGACTTACCTGTTCCCGAACCAAGACGATTCTCTAGTTGGCTGCGATTATTACGTAGTACTGCAACTGTTCTATTGTTTGTTGAAAAATGTAAGAAAAGTGAGATTAAAGTAATTAACGAAAAATTAATAAATCAAGCCGAACTATTGTTACTTCGTTACTCACAAGAATGTTCTTTTCCAACTGAAATAAATTTGCTTAGATTAAACAAAGAAGTAAATAAAGATAGCCGTTTGAGATCACTCACCCCGATATTGGACAAAAATAATTTGTTACGCATAGGTAGTCGTATCGGTAACGTTAAGGATGTAGATCAGCTCACTAAATACCCAATAATTTTAGATGGAAATGAGTATATCGCGCGACTTATCGTTACTCAATACCATATAAAGGCCGCGCACTCTAGTAACGAAATGGTAGTTAATGAGTTGCGTCAAAAATATTGGCTCATTCGACTAAGACCTACAGTTCGCACTATATCTAAACAATGTTTAATCTGCCGTTTTAAAAGAGCCATGCCGTCGCCGCCACGCCTAGGTGACCTACCCGAATGTCGTCTTACACATCACCAAAGACCATTCACCATGTGTGGAGTAGACTTATTCGGGCCTATGGAAGTCACGGTCGGTCGGCAGAGGGCGCGCAGGTACGGCGTACTATTCACGTGCCTCACGGTGCGCGCGGTCCATATTGAAGTAGTTCCTAATCTTACCACTGATTCCATGATAATGTCTCTACGTCGAATGGCCGCTCGTAGGGGTTGGCCACACACCATGTTTTCCGATAACGGGACTAATTTGAGAGGGGCTAACACAGAAATGAAAAGGGCTTATAAAGAACTACTCGATAGTCAACAAACATTAACAACTGAAGCCTTAAACAAGGGAGTCGAATGGAAGTTTATACCTCCGGCCAGTCCACATATGGGTGGGGCATGGGAACGTCTTGTTAGGAGCGTTAAAACAGCTTTAAACATAGTACTAAAGGAAAGAGCTCCGAGAGAAGAAACTTTGCTTACTTTATTGTGTGAAGTTGAGAACATGATAAACGGGCGACCCTTAACTCATGTTTCCGTCGACCCACGCGACCCAGAGTCTCTAACACCTAATCATTTTCTGCTAGGTTCTTCATCCAATCTCCCACAAATAGGTATCTTTGATGACGGTGACTTACACCTCAGAAAGCAATGGCGTATTGCACAACGCCTAGCTGATTTATTTTGGTCTAGGTGGGTCCGAGAAGTATTGCCCACACTAGCGCCCCGCAAGAGATGGGACCGCGAGGGTGCACAGTTAAAAGTAGGTGACCTAGTAGTTGTAGTGGACCCAGCTTCCCCTCGGAATGTCTGGCCAAAGGGAATCATTTATCAAGTTTATCCGGGAGCTGATGGACGGGTAAGAACCGTAGACATCAAAACAAAAACGGGTATCATGAAACGGCCGGCCACACGAGTAGCTTTCCTAATGAGTTGTGAGTGTCGTGACGACACTGAGGGGGAGGATGTTGGCGACAGGTCTCGTAGAATAAGTAGCCCATAGTCATATGTAGCTTAAGTAACATCAGACTTGCATTGTACCTAACATTTAATTTCAGAATGTCCTAAATGTGAATGTGTTATATTGTATTTACCTGATGTCTTATTTTGTATTTTATTGATAATAAATAAACGTAAAAACTATCCCGACACGTGAGTTAGCGCAGCACTAAATTAGTAACTTGTGTCCCACCCCTACGCTTGGAGTGTTGCCCGCGCGACATAACGCGCAGGCGTGCCAGTTGTCTTCCGCCCACGGCCGCGAAAAGGTGTTTTGCATGCGCCGCTAGCGCACGCGACGGGACAGTTTTCCCATCTTCATTAAACCGTGGTTTTTTCTCACCGCCGGCGCCCCTATCCCCTATACATACCATGCATTATACTAAAATAAAATAGACAATATAATATGTACTACCACACGATAATGTTTTATGTACTTACAGACGCCAGCACATCAAGCTACCACAATCTGCCAAATTTCTTCAATAGATTTTCAACCTTATCACAATAGTGGAAGGTTAATGTTCGATTGGTAAAATTTGACAGTTTCGGGTTTCCCAAATAGTCAAGGGTAATTTTGGAAAGCACCTCTCATCTTATCTTACTAATATTACAATCTAAAAACCTACTAATATTATAAACGCGAAAGTTTGTAAGGAGGGATGGATGGACGGATCTTTGATACTCTTTCACGCTAAAAGTACAGAACGAGTTTTAATGGAATTTGGTACACAGAGAGTTTATAACCTGGATTAACACATAGGATAGTCTTATCTTATATCTTATCCCGATTTTATTTTCCAATGGGATAATTTACAAGCTGTAACCGGCGATGCCATCTGCTAGTAGTCCATATGATTGTCAGCCAAGGTTCACCCATTGCCAAGTACAGGCCTCCGCCGTATTCATCGAGTCTTCGTCGTGATCCCCCATCATCCAATAATAAACGATTCTCAATTGTTCCAGAGATTCTTCACCGCGGTGATCTATCATCATCCATGGAGTCTTTGGCCTACGACTCGTCAGTCGCCTCTCCGGGCAGCGTCTCCAGCCACACACAACGCACCAAGCGCATGCGGACCAGCTTTAAGCATCATCAGCTCCGCACCATGAAGTCCTACTTCGCAATCAATCAGAATCCAGATGCTAAGGACTTGAAGCAACTGGCGCAGAAGACTGGACTGTCTAAACGAGTTTTGCAAGTAAGTTTGAACTTTTGATCATTCAGTGTGGGAACGAGATGGCGCTAGACGACTTGTATAGCTCTGTCTCTTTCCCACAGTGGAATTACTCTCTCTTTAAGACGTTATTGTAGGCCACCAGGTTTTATAAGAACTGTCAACATCGTGAGACGATAATGAGAGATATCTTTAAAAAGTCACAAATACATTCTAGTGAGACCCAAATCTGAGTCAACTGGGTAAACTCAATTAACAAAAGTCATGTCATGAATTATTAGGATTTTATTTCTATTTATTTTATATGTTATAATATTGTTTAGTTTATTTTATTTGTATAGGTATTATATGTAATAGTATTAAAAAGCATCGTATTATAATTTTTATTTTTAGTTTGTTTAGCTTTTTTTTACTAGTTTTTTTATTGTTATTTTTTTTTGTACCCTACCACAGTGTTGTCTTACACCCAAAGGTTGACTGGTAAAGAATGCCTTGTAGCATTAAGTCCGCCTATGTACCATGGATTTGTACATGAAATATAAATAAATAAATAAATAAACCTAAGCATTATTCGCTGCGACAGTGCATAGAAGCACATGTCTCGCTCTTGTAGGTATATTATATATCAAGTAGTATCAAGTTCCGCTGCTAGAGCGACAAGGCAAACGGCAAACAGGAATCCTTAAAAGATTTTCAACATAATACCCACGTTCATAAAGTTGAAAATCCATTAATGACTACTGAGCGATAGCGAACGGAACGAACGAAAACGCTCTGTAATTTCCTGACCGCTAATCGCTGTCGTTGTGGGTAGAAGTTCATATATATTCTAGGATAGTGAAATTGGCTTTGGTATGAACAGTAGATAATATTTTACACATGATACCCACTCGGTTTAGTCTACCGTAGATGGTAGTGAATACAACTTAACTGGCGCTCTCCGCGGTTTAGCCCCGTCCGCGGTGCATCCGCGTGTCCTTATAGTATGAATCTGCAAGCACACGCGGGCGCACTTTGGACGGGTTTCACAGTCGACTGCCGCCCGCCGCCGGTTTCGCACGCGCTCCGTACATTTTTTCCTTTATTCTCTCGAGCAAAGATTTTACATTTTTGTTTGTTTGGGAAGTGACACTTCTGTACGTAGTACTATTAAGTATTCTGTGCCTTAACTATGACGTAGGTACTAATTATTCAAACACAATATAAATAAATATTCATGTAATGCTTTCCCTCTTGTCTCAGGTATGGTTTCAAAACGCCCGCGCAAAATGGCGTCGCAACATGATGCGTCAGGAGTCAAGCAGCGGTCCTGGCCACACTAACGGGTCAATCATCCCTGGATCGGTACAACAGCCCAGCGTTGGACCCAGCAACATGCTGCTATCAGAACCAATGCAGCCGATGGATGATATGAGAGTTCATACTCCTCATCCACACCCGATGAGTTTTAATGAGCTCTATTGACACATGCAGAAAGATTATTTTCAAGCGGGTCCAACTTTTGGAGCTGGATAGGTTTAGAAAGAAGGTTCGGTATAATGGGAAAGAATGCAATATCTGAGGGAGAGTGAAGAATCAGGACTGGCTGTTAGGAATAAGGGTAACTTTAAAGAGAAAGAAACTGTGTTTTTTTTAATGGTCACTTTTTAAGAGTCTAATTTAGAGATTTGAAGACCTATTGTTAATACTAGGACAAGAAAAATATCATATCAAAAATATTAAATAGTCAAAGGTATCGCTATAGGTCATTCTTATAGTCCCGACTGTTTAATTACAGTTTTTTTTGCATCATAATTATAATTACTTATGTAACTATGCGACCACGATAAAATGAAACTGTGATGGCGCCATATTCTTACGAAATGCACGGTTTTCTAACACGCGTAGGTACCGTCAGTTTCAGATAAATCTCACCCCCGTTGGTAGTGATGTCATTACCAATAGGGGTGAGGTGACTTTTCTCTTAAATAAACAATAATCAGATGAAAATAAAATCAATATTATAGAAAATATTGTTAAAAAATAATTTGCAATTTTAATAAATTATTTTTGTATATTATTATTAGGTATGTTAATTTAGTACTTAAATGCATGTAAACATTTTCTTAAAATTGAATAAATTGTAAGACTTTATTTTTGTTTAACATAATTTTCAACATACAGTTGACAGATGAAGGTCATTGGCGTTTTTGTTCATATCGTGGTTACTAAGTTGAGCATTACTTAGATGTCATTTAATTCTACTGATAATAACACTTTAATCTTAATTAGAAATTAATTGACAGAATCCAAAATATTGTTCAGGTTTACCCGTGTAATCTACATATTTAGAAGCATAAGCAACGGTTAGAGGTTCGATTAGTGTAGGATTATTATCTTTAACTTAAAATAGTTCCTAATAAACATTTTGTAGTACCTTTTTTAATCAAATGTTTAGAAATAGTAACAGTAGAACGCTCTCATGATGTAATTTTAATATATTCGATAATTTTGTAAATATATTACGAAAAAATATGTTTAGTGTAGGTTGATTGATTGATTTGAGGGTCCATATTGGCTCACCTAAAGTTGTTCACCCGAAATTGTTCTTCCTAACGATTTGTAATCCGAATGATCACTCTTCCTAAAATTTTTCATCCTAAAGTTTTCAGTCATACTTTTTGTAGTGCTACCGGCGATATTCATAACACTCATGTTTCCGAAAATTATAATTAATAATACCTATCATTATTGAAAATATATTTATACTCGGACTGTTTTCTTTCATAACGCTTTTATCCCTAAACTTGCGTCGATGGTAGATGGTACCTTGGTAGGTGGTAATCAGTAATATACTCGTATGCTCGCCCTTGCATCCTTAGTCAAATTGCCGACTACCACCTACCAAGGTAGCACGACGTTATTTTAACTAAGCTTATTTTTAGCCACTGCAGATTTTGTATTTTCAAAACTCGAACAAGTTTACGTCCCAACAAAAATATTACAAAAAAACAACGTACGTATGTATTTATAAATGATTTGTACAATGCGAGACTTTTACGATAATAACTAGGTACAAGTACACTCAGCAAAACATTTATATGCAGGCAACAATTTTAAACATTATTCCAGGTTTTAATGTGTCTGCATTTTGGGTTCATGTAGCATACAGCCAAAAAGTGCATACATACAGCATATAGCACGTACATATACATGAAAACCTTCCGAAAATTGCTGCCTGCGTATCTAAGCCCCTTCGTACGTTACAAGTGTGTGTCCACCAGTGGCGTAGGGTAAATATTCTTGAAAGTGAAGCCGGACCAAAACGTGAATTCTAGTAACTGCAGCTTTGGCCTAATATTAGCCTTTTTAGTTTAAATATTCAACCCAAATTCTTGTCAAATACCTACATATCTTTCTTACATATGAACTAGAATTTTATTATCCGTAGCACCGGTTATAACATCGCCCATGTACACAATAAGCTAAAAATGCTCATAAAATAAAAACTACTGAACCGAACTATGATTTTTTATGGGACCAAATGGCAGGCGTCTTCGCCATCAGACCCCTAATGACAGTTGCAACCCGTCTAGGTGAAAAGTTCTTATCAATACAAATTAATCAAGCTCAAACACAAGGTAGCTGCTGTGAATCGTTGAGGAATTCCATCAACTGTCTCTCGGCTCCATCATCAGATATTATACTCCAGACCTATATTAAATTGTGGTGCTTTGAAATACCTACTTACTTAATGAAAAAACTTACAAACACACTAGTCGCCCCTAAGATTTTTGAAAAGATCCACTCGATTTCTCTGGTCTTGCATCATCAAACTCTGATTTTCTTATCATGGGACCACATTTGGAATATCTCTTTCCAAGTTCCAACAAAAAAAAGATCATCAAAATCGGTTCATTAACGACGAAGTTATATCGCGAACAAGGAACAAACAAAAATAAAATACAACATTGTACACCGGACCTGGTGTACGAAACGAAATGGGTCACCTCTTTTTTTGTGGCTGGTTATCGAATTGTAGGCTATTTTTGAACACTATTTTAATATTCATGTTCACAAAACCTTATACTAATCGCCTACAGATCTTAACACCGCGATTCAGGATCGTGACGTAATTGCACAACGCCATCTAGTTTAAACTTCGAAACTAACATAACACCGTTTTACGGTGAACATTTACCAAAGAATACAATTGAACTGAACTAACCTTGTTATTACTGCACTCACTACGCAAAACTTATCAATTTCAACAATAATACCAAATCAAATGCAAATGTACAGATGAAAACATACAAAATTATAAATAAGCGCGAAAAAAACTAATGTGAATCTGTCATCCAAATAATACTATCTAAACGAATTACGAAGTCCAGTATCATTCCATCTCATTCTGGCGTACGCATTACATATCTCTGTCCTTATCGTAAGCCGTAAAATCGCGGGTTATAACTTACTTAAACTAGCCGAGTTATGAGCTCACGGTCGCTAAAAGAAATGCAATGAATTAGATAGACTGAATTCCTGGTTCGCGTTGCGGCTTCCTTGCTATTTTGCGCGAGTTGAAATTGCTCGAATAAAAATGGTAGGCGTTTATTTATTTTTTTGTTATTTTCATAAGCAATAATGTTATACTTGCAAAGTAACTTGAATAGGTAATTAATTTGTTTTAATGATAATTGAAAAGATTAGTATTTGCCAAATTGTCATATTTCGGAAGGGAACTCGATAGGAATCGTTTTGTATTAGAGATTCGCTGCTGGTGTCCACACTGGAAGACTAGCGCGGCGGTGGCGGCGGGCGCGGCGGCGGGCGCGGCGGCGGGCGCGGTGGCGGGTGCGGCAGCGGGCGCGTTATGTGTCCACAGTGCCGATCACGCGTTTGTTTTTTTTTTGCGGCGACTTCAGGTGTTGGAAACCGGTTGTACAAATTAGTTTCTATAAATCTTGTTTAAAAAAATTCATTTTCAAATGACATGTTTTATAGGTTGTTTAGGATTGTGGACAACTAAATTATCAACCAATCTACGTGATTTTAGTAAAGTACAGTAAAAATAATTTAAATGTTTACAAATAGGTACGTCTTACGGTAGTATTTTAGTGCATGCATAACTAGATGGCGCTGACTATAAGACCGAAATGGTTTGCTACACCTGCCACCCGGCCGTTATATCTGTTGTTGCCTAGCAACTCCTAGGCTCGCAAAACCGCTTGTAGCCATCCCGCTAGGCGCCCGCCTTAGTCACTTCAGTGTGGCCACGAGCGGCGATTTCATACGTTCAATATTTCCGCGCCCGCCGCCGCCACCGCGCTAGGCTCGCAGTGTGTTTGAGCCATAGATATATTAAAGAAGTTTGAGCACTTTGGTATCCGGTGACTATCACAATACAAATCCATAGAGGTTCGTACACAGGCAATGTATACCAAAGTCGTGAGTTTTCGGAGACTTGCGTCGCCTATTGTACGAAGGGGCTAACTGTTTTTCTGACTGTTCTTCTTTATAACTTTCACAAAGACCGTTAGAAAACCGTAGTATAAATAAATAAACCTGTAAACAAAAACTTCACAATTCCTTTATTGCTCATGTACTCGTAATAAAGAAAATAAACTCTAATTACTGCAATAGTAAACCCTTGCGTAGAAGTTATAAAGAAATTAACTTTTATTTTATCTGTTCAGTATACTTAGAATTAGTTGTAAGTTGTAAATTATAATAATCATAAAACTATTACTAAGATTTTATCTATACTAGAATATATATTCCAGGCGTATAATAATTAAGAGCTATGTAAATAGTTAATTGATGAGTATTAAATTTTAGAATCCAGGCTAAGGCCGGTAAAACCCGTTCCACTGCCAAATTGTAATCATATCCCTAGGTTTCACATTGGTAATGATTCCAGGCACATTATTTTTTTAACTGGTAGCCTACCATGAACTCTTAAAACGTCAGTCTTTAGGTTGTGGAAAAGAGATGGCGCTAAAGCACTTGTATATCTCCGTCTCTTTCCTACAGCCTAAACTGGATCGCGTTAACAGCTCGTGGTAAGGCCCCTGACCTCCCATTTAGATTCTTAGAAATAAGAAATTTGAAAACATCAATTAATAAATTGCAATTTTAATTCGTTCGTCAGCTATGGTTTTGAAAAATTAAGGTCACGTATTTTTTCTTTCGTTAAATCAATGCATATTTACATAGATATGAGACGTCAGAAGCAAGTAAAATTGTAGGTACCTACTTGATTGTGACGTTTTGCCAATTTTAAAATCAAATAAAAAATATCGAAGCTTCGTAATTTTTCGTTTACGTAACAAAAGTTAAATACGTGTCAAATATTTTTTGATAATTAAAACGAATTATAATATATAATTAGTATAATATATGTATATTGTAATTTTTCTAATTATATATTCTATTTTTTATGATCATCGACTTCTACACACAAAAGTACTATAGTGTGACCACAAGTGTACTGCTCCTTCAGTGCTTTCATGGCGGTCTAACCCGCTACATTTTATAATTTCGCCGAAGATTCTACGCCGTAAGCGTAAAACGTAAAGCGTAAAACGTAGTACCTACTCAAGATAAAAAAACACATAGTACTTATTTGCACGCGGTATTAGCAAGTGACATAAAATATCCAAAGATGTTTCGTCTTATAGCACTTGCGATCACACTATAACTGATAGTTTGCTATAACTAACTTCTATATATTAATAATTATGTATCTTTTAAATAATCAATATACACTCTATCCAAATCTTAGTTTGTTATTTTAAATATTTAGATGTATACTTTGAAAAAGCTTGTACATTACAGTCATAAGTTGCATAGATAATTACCTAAATGATAATACTTTATATTGTAATTAGAACATCTTCAATAAGTCTTAGATTTATTAGTGTGTAGACTTTAGACTTAGAAAAACATATTTATACACGAGAATGACATAATATATTGACATCACATTAATTACTGACGTTTTTATTTTTACCTCTTTATATACTTTTGTTGGTTCGTAACATTCTTTCAAAAAAAAACAGAATGCCAGTAGTTCCAATGCAAAAAAGTACTCTAGTTATTATTATTATACTATATAAAGCTCGATTACCACTCACTCACTGACATAATTGTTCTCCCAGATGGTGAAGGGGAAGGTGGGTATATTTTGACAGATTCGTAAACAAGCAACTCTCGTGAGTATGGGAAAAATCCCAAACCTCCCCTTTTCGCCCCCCCTCTCCCCCCTCCACGGCGTATCTCGGAAACTAAGAGACCAGTGTTTTGTTTTTTTACGGATTCGTATAGAGGAGGCTCGGAAAAGTAAAAACCATTTTTCAAAGTTCCCCCCTCCCTTGCCCCTTCTCCCCCCCTTAGGCGGATCTCGAAAGTTAACAGACTTGCAACATTTTTTTTTTCAGATTCATATCAAGGGTCCCAGAGTTGGTCAAAATCATTTTTCCGAACTCCCCCCCTCCCCCTCTTCACCTCTCCCCCCATCGTATCTCGGAAACTAAGAGACCCGTGTTTTGTTTTTTTTACGGATTCGTACAGAGGAGGCTCGGAAAAGTAAAAACTACTTTTCAAAGTTCCCCCCCTTGCCCCCCTTCTCCCCCCTTTAGGCGGATCTCGGAAGTTAACAAACTTGCAAAGTTTTTTTTTTCAGATTCATATCAAGGGGCCCAGAGTATATCAAAATCATTTTTCAAAACTCATCCCTCCCCCATCGTATCACGGAAACTAGGTAGCGGTAAAGCGAAGCGTAGCGTAGCGTAGGGATAAGGTCACGATAGCTTTCCGGTGGCAGGTAGGTCCTGAGTGGAGCGAACCTGCGAGACCGAGTGGAGCGAAGGGGGGAGGTGGCGAGCGAAGCGAGCCGGCGACCTCCGTAGCGTAACGAAGGTTGAGTGGGTGAAGCGTAACTCAGGGGTGACGGACAGCAAACTTTCAAGTTACTCTCATGAGAAGGGCAAAAGTACCAAGCCTCCCCTTTTTGGCCTCCCCCCCCCCTCCCAATCGTATCTCAGAAACTAAGAGACCCGTGTTTTTTTTGTTTTTATGGATTCGTATAGAGGAGGCTCGGAAAAGTAAAAACCATTTTTCAAAGTTCCCCCCCCCCTTGCCCCGTTCTCCCCCTTTTAGGTGGATCTCGGAAGTTAAAAGACTGGGCACATTTTTTTTTCAGATTCATATCAAGGGGCACAGAGTTGGTCAAAATCATTTTTCCAAACTCCCCCATCTCCCCCTCTTCACTCCTCCCCCCATCGTATCTCGGAAACTAAGAGGCATGTGTTTTGTTTTTTTACAGATTCGTATAGAGGAGGCTCGGGAAAGTAAAAACCATTTCTCAAAGTCCCCCCCCCTTGACCCCCTTCTCCCCCCTGCAGGCGGATCTCGGAAGTTAACAGACTTGGAACAATTTTTTTTTTCAGATTCATATCTAGGGGCCCAGAGTATATCAAAATCATTTTTCACAACTCATCCCTCTCCCCCCCCCCCCCTTCGCCCCTACCCATCGTATCTCGGAAACTAAGAGACGCGTGTTTTGTTTTTTTAAGGATTCGTATAGAGGAGGCTCGGAAAAGTAAAAACCATTTCTCAAAGTTCCCCCCCTTGCCCCCTTCTCCCCCCTTTAGGCGGATCTCGGAAGTTAATAGACTTGCAAAGTTTTTTTTTTCAGATTCATATCAAGGGGCCCAGAGTTGGTCAAAATCATTTTTCAAAACTCATCCCTTCCCCCCCCCCCTTCACCCCTCCCCCATCGTATCTCGGAAAAATTAGGTAGCGGTAAAGCGAAGCGTAGCGTAGCGTAGGGATAAGGTCACGATAGCTTTCCGGTGGTAGGTAGGTCTTGAGTAGAGCGAACCTGCGAGACCGAGTGGAGCGAAGGGGGGAGGTGGCGGCGACCTCCGTAGCGTAACGAAGGTTGAGTGGGTGAAGCGTAACTCAGGGGTGACGACAAGCAAACTTAGAAGTAACTCTCATGAGTGGGGCAAAAGTGCCAAGCCTCCCCTTCTTGGCCTCCCCCCCCCTCCCAATCGTATCTCGGAAACTAAGAGACCCGTGTTTTGTTTGTTTTTACGGATTCGTATAGAGGAGGCTCAGAAAAGTAAAAATATTTTTTAAAGTTCCCCCCCTTGCCCCCCTTCTCACCCCTTTAGGCGGATCTCGGAAGTTAACAGACTTCCAACATTTTTTTTTCAGATTCATATCAAGGGGCCCAGAGTTGGTCAAAATCATTTTCCAAAACTCCCCCGTCTCCCCCTCTTCACCCCTCCCCCATCGTATCTGGGAAAAACTAGAAGCGGTAAAGCCAAGCGTAGCGTAGCGTAGGGATAAGGTCACGATAGCTTTTCGGTGGTAGGTAGGTCCTGAGCGGAGCGAACCTGCGAGACCGAGTGGAGCGAAGGGGGGAGGTGGCGAGCGAAGCGAGCCGGCGACCTCCGTAGCGTAACGAAGGTTGAGTGGGTGAAGCGTAACTCAGGGGTGATGACAAGCTAACTTACAAGTAACTCTCATGAGTAGGGCAAAAGTGCCAAGCTCCCCTCCTTTTTGGCCTCCCCCCCCCTCCCAATCGTATCTCGGAAACTAAGAGATCTGTGTTTTGTTTGTTTTTACGGACTCGTATAGAGGAGGCTCAGAAAAGTAAAAATATTTTTTTAAAGTTCCCCCCTTGCCCCCCTTCTCACCCCTTTAGGCAGATCTCGGAAGTTAACAGACTTCCAAAATTTTTTTTTTCAGTTTCATATCAAGGGGCCCAGAGTTGGTCAAAATCATTTTTCAAAACTCCCCCCTCGCCCCCTTTTCACCCCTCCCCCCATCGTATCTGGGAAAAACTAGAAGCGGTAAAGCGAAGCGTAGCGTAGAGTAGGGATAAGGTCACGATAGCTTTTCGGTGGTAGGTAGGTCCTGAGCGAACCTGCGAGACCGAGTGGAGCGAAGGGGGGAGGTGGCAAGCGAAGCGAGCCGACGACCTCCGTAGCGTAACGAAGGTTGAGTGGGTGAAGCGTAACTCAGGGGTGACGACAAGAAAACTTACAAGTAACTTTCACGAGTGAGGAAAACGTGCCGAACCCCCCTTTTTCCACCCCTCCCCCCCTCCCTATCGTATCTCGGAAACTAAGAGACCCGTGTTTTGTTTTTTTTACGGATTCGTATAGAGGAGGCTCGGAAAAGTAAAACCATTTTTCAAAATTCCCCCCCTTCTACCCCCTTTAGGGTAATCTCGGAAGTTAAAGGACTTGGCACATTTTTTTTCAGATTCATATCAAGGGTTGATCAAAATCATTTTTCAAAAGTCCCCCCTCTCCCCCCCTTCACCCCTCCCCCCATCGTATCTCGGAAAAACTAGGTAGCGGTAAAATGAAGCGTAGCGTAGCGTAGGGATAAGGTCACTATAGCTTTCCGGTGGTAGGTAAGTCTTGAGTGGAGTGAACCTTCGAGACAGAGTGGAGCGAAGGGGGGAGGTGGCGAGTGAAGCGAGCCGGCGACCACCGTAGCGTAACGAAGGTTGAGTGGGTGAAGCGTAATTAAGGGGTGACGGACAGCAAACTTACAAGTAACTCTCATGAGTAGGGCAAAAGTACCAAGCCTACCCTTTTTGGCCTCCCCCCCTCCCCATCGTATCTTGGAAACTAAGAGAACCGTGTTTTGTTTTTTTACGGATTCGTATAGAGGAGGCTTGGAAAAGTAAAAACCTTTTTTCAAAAATCCCCCCCTCTTGCCCCTTTTCCCCCCTTTAGGCAGATCTCGGAAGTTAACAAACTTACATTTTTTTTTTCAGATTCATATCAAAAGGCCCAGAGTATGTCAAAATCATTTTTCAAAACTCCCCCCTCTGCCCCTCTGCACCCCTCCACCCCATCGTATCTCGGAAACTAAGAGACCCGTGTTTTTTTTTACGAATTCATATAGAGGAGGCTCGGAAAAGTAAAAAATTTTTCAAACTTCCCCTCCCTTGCCCCCTTCTCCCCTTTAGGCGGATTTCGGAAGTTAACAGATTTGCAAAATTTTTTTTCAGATTCATATCAAGGGGCCCAGAGTTGGCCAAAATCATTTTTCAAATCTCCCCCCTCTGCCCCTCTTCACCCCTCCCCCCATCGTATCTCGGCAAATTAAAAGACCCGTGTTTTGTTTTTTTACGAATTCGTACAGAGGAGGCTCGGAAAAGTAAAAACCATTTTTCAAACTTCCCCTCCCTTGCCCCCTTCTCCCCTTTAGGCGGATCTCGGAAGTTAATAGATTTGCAACATTTTTTTTTCAGATTCTTATCAAGGGGCCCAGAGTTGGCCAAAATCATTTTTCAAATCTCCCCCCTCTGCCCCTCTTCACCACTCCCCCATCGTATCTCGGCAAAATAAAAGACCCGTGTTTTGTTTTATTACGGATTCGTATAGAGGAGGCTCGGAAAAGTAAAAACCATTTTTCAAAGTTTCCCCCCTTACCCCTCATCTCCCCTTTTAGGCGTATCTCGGAAGTTAACAGATTTGCAACATTTTTTTTTTCAGATTCATATCACGGGGCCCAGAGTTGGCCAAAATCATTTTTCAAATCTCCCCCCTCTGCCCCTCTTCACCCCCCCCTCATCGTATCTCAGCAAATTAAAAGACCCGTGTTTTGTTTTATAACGGATTCGTATAGAGGAGGCTCGGTAAAGTAAAAACCATTTTTCACAGTCCCCCCCTTGCCCCCTTCTCCTCTTTTAGGCGTATCTCGGAAGTTAACTGATTTGCAACATTTTTTTTTTAGATTCAAGGGGCCCAGAATTGGTCAAAATCATTTTTCAAAACGCTCCCCTCTCCCCCTCTTCACCCCTCCCCCCATCGTATCTCGGAAACTAAGAGACCCCATGTTTTGTTCTTTTACGGATTCGAATAGAGGAGGCTCGGAGGAGAAAAACCAATTTTTCCGAAGTTCCCCCTCTTGACCCCCTTCTCCCCCCCTTTGGGCGGATTTTAGAAGAGGCTTGGAACAGTTTTTGTTCAGATTCATATCAAGGGTCCCAGAGTATGTCAAAATCATTTTTCAAAACTCCCCTCTCTGCCCCTCTTCACCCCTCTCCCCATCGTATCTCGGAAACTAAGAGACCCGTATTTCGTGTTTTTACGAATTCGTATAGAGGAGGCTCGGAAAAGTAAAAACCATTTTTCAAACTTCCCCTCCCTTGCCCCCCTTCTGCCCCGTTTAGGCGGATCTCGGAAGTTAACAGATTTGAAACATTTTTTTTTTTCAGATTCATATCAAGGGGCCCAGAGTTGGTCAAAATCATTTTTCAAAACTCGCCCTTCTGCCCCTCTTTACCCCTCTCCCCATCGTATCTCGGAAACTAAGAGACCCATGTTTTGTTATATTACGGATTCGTATAGAGGAGGCTCGGAAAAATAAAAACCATTTTTCAAAGTTCCCCCCCTTCTCCCCCCTTTAGGCGGATCTCGGAAGTTATCAAACTTGCAACATATTTTTTTCAGATTCATATCAAGGGGCCCAGAGTTGGTCAAAATCATTTGTCAAAACGCTCCCCTCTCCCCTCTCCCCCTCTTCACCCCTCCCCCCATCGTAACTCGGAAACTAAGAGACCCATGTTTTGTTCTTTTACGGATTCGAATAGAGGAGGCTCGGAGGAGAAAAACCAATTTTTTCAAAGTTTCCCCTCTTGACCCCCTTCTCCCCCCCTTTAGGCGGATTTCAGAAGAGACTTGGAACAGTTTATTTTTCAGATTCATATCAAGGGTCCCAGAGTATGTCAAAATCATTTTTCAAAACTCACCCCTCTCCCCCCCTTCACCCTTCTCCCCATCGTATCTCGGAAACTAGGAAGTGGTAAAGCGAAGCGAAGCGTAGCGTAGGGATAAGGTCACTATAGCTTTCCGGTGGTACGTAAGTCATAATATGTGGAGCGAAACTACGAGACCGAGTGGAGGGTAGGTGGGAGGTGTAGTAACGAGCGAAAATTGATAAATATCCTGTTGCGTCCCGTCGTAGAGCCATTGAAGATAGAGCCTCTACACATTGTTTACTTGCTGGTAATATCATTTTACTACAAAATTTTCAAACACATTTGCTCAGAGTATCTTCTTTTAGAGACACAATTTTCGATTCCTGCCACACATAAAATTACCTACCTACCTACTTTAATCGTATTAGTCCGTAGAAATGTATGATAATTGATATTACATTAACTTGGAAAAAATATTTTGAATTTCGCGCCACGCCAAAACGCTCTGCATCTAATTAAGTACTACAAAAAACTGGCCAAGTCCGAGTCGGACTCGCGCACAAAGGGTTCCCTACCATTATTTTTTACAAAATTAGACAAAACGCGCAAAAAAGAAACACGTTTGTTGTATGGGAGCCCCCTTAAATATATTTTTAATGTTATTATTAAAGTAAAAATACAACTGAATGATGATGAGTATTTTATTTTGTGAATATTTCAAGTGCCTACCTGTTGCCATCGAGCAAAAACGGGCAAAAAAATATCGTTTGTTGTATGGGATTAAATACTTTTTTTATTTTGTTTTTAGTATTCGTTGTTATAGTGGCAACAGAAATACTTACATAATTTATGAAAATTTCAACTGTCTAGCTATCGCGGTTCTAGAGATACAGCCTGGTGACAGACAGACAGACAGACGGACAGACGGATAGACAGCGAAGTCTTAGTAATAGGGTCCCGTTTTTATTCTTTAGATACGGAACCCTAATAAAAGGCACGCATGCTCATTCGCAATGACAGTGACAGACAAATTCAGACAATGACATTCGTCTTACTTACGTTTGTTCTATTGAAATACAATCGTTCGTACAGGATTGGTGGTCGTAACACTATCAACAATAATTATATTTCAATAAAAAAAATAGTATGGTACTTATTGGTATTTAAAGCATAATTATATTATTACCAACTGCAGTCTAAAACTTACATTTTCAAAACTTGACAGCACAAAAATATCACCATCTTGACCATCACATAAAATTAAAACAGTGAAATAATGTGAATTACTTAAATCAGTTATCATTGTGTAAGTCTGAAGCTTCATTAAAATTGAAAGAAACTGCTCAACTTTTAGACAAGTGGTAATTATCACTGATATCTTTGGTTTGAGCTTCGCTATGGAAGAGTAACAGCATCCAAATACTATGAAATATGCAAAACAGTTGATGGTTCTCTGGTTGCTGTGATTTGCGCTTTTTATACCTATAATATATAATAATAATAAATGTTTTTTTTAGCAATTTTTTTCACGTGGATTCATGGTCACCCCATTCGTTGTACCTAATGTATGATATTTTTGATCTAATTTATCATAAAAAATACTAATACAGCAGAATCGCAATTTATTTATAACGAATGTACTCTTAAACATAATTCAGGAAGTCGAATTTTGTAAACAAACATGTCATATTTAAAAAGATATAGGCGTCTTTAGAGGGCCGTGCTGAATGAACTAACTATGGTTTATTTTTAAAATTTAGCAAGTTGTATGAGAAACCAATGCGTACATAATTATGTTACTTGCCAAACATCATTTATTATTTACTTAACAGTTTTTGGCTAAGGTTGTGTTGTCTTTTTTAGATATTTTCTTATGATTTTTTTTAAGCACGGCCCCCTCCCTTCATCAATATATTATTTGTTATTACGAATTCACATTATAAGTTGCGGTACATATAAAGTGTTAATAGAATACATTCCTTGAGTCTAAGAAAATTTTTTATACACTATATATTTTTCAAGTTACACGCCAAAAAGGAGGCAGTGCCAGCCAAACGTTTTCAGCATGCCCCCCTTTTTTTGCATATTTCTTCAAAAGTACAGAGGTATATTGAAAAAGAAACCGGTACATATACTCCTGGATAAGCGAGTACATTGAAATGGTGTACACCTAAACCGCAAATTCTGGGGGGCCTAGCGAGGCAAACGTACATACTTATACGTACCCCAGGCGAAAACTTATACCAGCGATCGACCGTAAACGGGGCAGATTAAATTTTAGTCCGTTTAATTTTTCACCTCGCGGTGTGCTTGAATGTTTGACGTGTTTGACGTTTATTCAGTTTAAATTTTAAACGCACCCCTGTTTAAGAAAAAAAACTTTTAAAATATTTTTTTTCTGTTTTCTAAGTCTCAAAAAAACTGGTCATATATTTTTTTAGATAATCGAAAAATTATTAATCATTTAAGACTTAAATAAAAAAAGAGTCGACTAGCTTATTAATTCCAACAATCAAACAATCGACCAAAGAGTCCATCAATTTGAATTTTGAACTTGGCATTGAATTAAAAAAAAAATACATGAAGAGCGGCAAAGTGAAGCGTCTTCGAGGTTTCTGTTGCAAGTTGATATTGATTGATAATTATTATCAAATTAATTAATTTCCAACATGAAACAAACAAGTATTGAAAAATTATCAACTGTTCCGCGTCGCGGAGGCACAGCTGTGGAATATTCAGAATGTCTTATTTCTGGTAAGTTTCTGGATAGTTCTGTTATGTGAATAACGTAACCTTAATAGCAGGCTTCCAAACCTAGGTACTGGCATCTCGGGAGCTTTGGAACATGCACGTTTGTGTTGCAGCTTGTAAAAGGTCTGTCCAACGCGTAGGTGTTCGACCGCGTGACCGCTTGCCCCTGGACGACAAGTCATTCATTCAGTCATTCAGTTCATTTCGAACAATGTGGCCGAAGTATTTGAGAATTCGCATCTGTACAGTCGATGACAACCTCTTCTTGATTCGAAGTTCCTCCAAGATCGAGACATTGGTCCTAAATGCCGTCCAAAGGATCCGCAGCAGTCGCCGCCAGCATCACATTTCGAGTGCATCGATTTTGCGTCGGTCTTTGAGGCGATCCGTCCATGTTTCTGCGCCTTTTTTTTTTTTTTTTTTTTTTAGGGTGGCAAAATCATCAAATGAGTCCTCCCGCCCTGGGTGGGGCGGGAGGGACTGTCAGACTCTTACTGACTAAAATCCACCCGTGTTCCGTCGGATGCCCTTTACGTTCCGGGGCCACGGTATCCTGGATTAAGAAAAATCCGCGACCCCGGCAGACATTTGGCCCCGTAAGGGGCCCCGTCGGTGACGCGTGAAACACGACGCGCCACCGACCCGGGCTTGGTCCTTGGTCGGACGGCGAGCATACCCATTACTCACCGTCCGCAAGCCCGCTCCGCCGCTGTGCCCTCTGCTGTTCAGAGGGACACGCGTTGGAGCGTCCACCCGACAGGCTATTTGCATACGGGCAAAGAAACCCCTTAGGCACACAGTGCCTAAGGAGAGTTTTTTGCCCGCATCCCAGGGTGCACCGGCCCGAAAAACTGGTCTTCCCCCCGGACGTATCCGAGAGGGAACTCCAGTCCACGGGCGCACGTGGAGGTTTCCTGTCTTAGCACCCCATGTTTCTGCGCCTTACAGAAATATTGGAAAACCAAACTTCTCATCAGGCGGACTTTTGTGGTTTTGGTGATATTATGATTGGCCCACACACGACCCCGCGAGCTGCTTGCAGCTCGCGCAACGCGCAAATACTAGTCTTATTATAAAGGCGCATTTCCATTAGGCTAGTCATGCATACAAGTTTGACGTCGCATTCATGTACATTTAAATAATACAACATCAAGCTACCTACTTGTAACTTGTATACAGGTTTGTTTAATTTGCATATAATTTACAACTTATATATGTAAATAACTTGTGTAATGGAAATGTGGCCTTACTACCCTTTGAAGCCTTTTTCACCAACTCCTAAAAAAGGAGGTACTCGGTTCGACCTGTGGTATGTTTGTGTGTATGTATGCCCGCAACGAATACCCCGTGACATCGTCTGCATTGACGTTATTGGTTATTTAGATAGATAGCACATTTTCAAAGACGTTGCATATTCAAAACCAACTTTTTGTTAGTCTATAATGTCAGTAAAAAAAGTTGTTTATTTACAAATCTTTATTTGCCACACTGACACAAATTATTGCATCACCATCACTTTGCACAAAGTGCCCAAGCTTTCTGGGAGGGACTCCTCGGAGAAATAAGAATAAAATAAAATAAAAAAATATTCAAAGCTGTATATGTTGCTGTGTAACAAAATTTTAGCAGTCAGACGGTACCCTCAGAGCAGAGTCTAAGGCTTAAGACAGACGAGCGTAAATTTTTGAGTTGTGACTCGCGCAATTTCATGTTCTGCTAATACCACGAATTTTGCATCGCTAAATACTTTTTCTACGTAAACGATTGAAATTACGCGACTCAAAATCAAAGAATTACGCTCGTTTGGCTTGAGCCTTACTCACACGATTAATTTATTTGATTGAAGAATAAAGATAAACAAAAGCGCATCAATTCTTTATTTTTTACACTTTGTCCCACACACTAGGAATTTCTCCTATCTATGTCGTGGTTGTGCTTAGAAACATGTAAACTCAAACACACAAAAAGCCAGACCCCTAACAACTACTTGTAGGTCAACAAAATATTTTTTGGTCCGTGCGGAAATAGAAGCCGCGACACGCGGTGCAACAGTCACTGCACTAACCTTGCCTACCTAGCCATCTAGCCATTTCACGCTTAAAAAAGTTGCAATAAGTTCAAATAAAATATCAACACTGGCCGAATAGATTTGTGTTCTAAAATAAAAATGGCCGAATGGAATGCCATTTAAAAATCGAAATTTTGACAGAAGTAAAATTGGCGGCAATAATTTTCATTATTTTAACCACTCTGCACGACAGCATTTTGACACATGACACATCAGCTGAGTCGACCGGGTGATTCGAAATTTAAGACGACACTCAAGATTTTTTGTACATTTTCAGCATCCGATTTTCAATCAAAATTATATTGCTACAGCTATTTCATACGATAAGTTTGTGAACAATATCTCTAAGAACGTGTTGAGGTCACTAAAACTGGGTGATTCTACTGTAAAATGTGTGTAACATACTAAATGCTACATCATTCCAAAAACTAGATAATTTAGATGTGCTGAAAATATGTACATAAACAAGCTTCCCACGTGATAAAAAACGGTTATACAGTGAAATAAATAAAGTAACTTACTACATGCATTATTACATTTGCCAGTGTTCATACATATTTTCATAATAATAACGAAACAAAGTCTTGATAAAAATTACCAAAAACTATGTTGCAACATGACACTTCTTAGTGCTGCCGTAATCCCAATGTTCATTATAACGATTAAAAAGGTTCATTCAGCCTAATCGATACTCGCAATATAATCGAACACGGAAAAAAAAGTAAAACAAGACATAGAGCATGGACCGATTTATCTGCTTATTTGACTATATTTAGCTTAGTCCATGCAATACATCTATGAAACTGAACCTGAAGATTCTTTTTTATAATATATTATTTTGAGTATTAAGTATTTCGTTTGATGATTTTTTTTATTACACAATAAATTATTTAATTTTTAATTCATGATTTCGATGGAAATAAATATCGGTATTTCAATGGAGGCCAAACGTGTGTGTGTCTTCTAAGTAAATTTAAATTCAACCATATAATTTTACCTATACTGTGTCTTCGGTAATTAATTTCAATTTATCTGATTATTTCACTATAAAAAACGAATCTAAAAAACGTGGAAAGACAAACACCGGGTACGGATCAATGCTGGAGTAAGAGATGGGAGTACTTCCAAATGATTCCTTGCAGTAATAAACAAATTGAATTTCCAACTGGGCGTGAATGGCTAAATTAGAATCTATGAGGAATAGCGAAAAATACTGAAAGAAGTCTCGTGGCTGATTTTGATAAAAAATAAAATTACAGCATAAAAATTAAATTGACATATTAATTTCCAGCAATCAAACCATCAATGTTATGTGAAGTAATTACATGCGACAAACGTATGGCAAAAGGTTTTTCAAAATTCAAACTTTAGTTAATGGCCATAGCTCACTACATCGTGTTCTCATTTCAAATTTTTATAATCACCTCGCGGTACAAATACATAACGAAATTTTTGAAATTCGAACTTTAAGTAAATTGGCGCGAATTTTGATCTGCGTACGATGACTAAATTATTGATTAATACTTCACCGAATTTGATCCTTAACAACGATCCTATCGAATAGTGTATAGTGTGTTCTTATTTTAATTTACAACCTCGATTCCTGACAAGCAAATTGATTTTACAAAAATCTAAAGACGCAGACTTAATTTTTGCGATTGTAGTTGCGGGCTTGCGAACGACGAGTATTGGGTAACTCACCGTCCGATCAAGGACTAGGCCTGAGACGAATGCGCGTCGTGTTCCAAGCGACCTTCAAGGAACTATCAGCGAACTGACGAGGCCATAATAGTGCCAAACGCGTGCCGGGCTCACGGAATTGTATTGAAACCATTGAAAGGGTACTGCGGTCCTGGAACGCAAAAGGGATGTAAAGGAACAGGGTATTTTTAGTTAGTAATCATCAAAAGATTTTAAACTATAACAGTGTGTTTTACTGAAGTTAATAGCGGCCATACACCATACTGCCTATCGTACAATCGGCATGACGATCGATTTGATCAAATTGGCAGTGCGTCCATATACACCATACACCATACTGCCTATCGTCCAATCGGCATGACGATCGATTTGATCAAACTTCAAATCGGCAGCAGTGATGCCAACTTAGCAACTTTATAGCTAGATCTAGCTATTATTCGGTGACCGACAGCTACAATTTTATAAAACTTGTGGCTTAACTTTTTAGCTACCTACTTGTTTACCGACTTGTTTTTTTACCAATTTATCCCACTAGTGGGAATCAGTTGGTAATACAAGTGAAGGTCGGAAAACATTTGCTTATAGTTAAGCAAATGTTTTCCGACCTTCAAGCGATTTTCGACTTTATTGACATTTATGCAAACACCGGATTTTAATGAAGGAGCAATGTTAGCTAACGTGAATGTGAGAAAAAACAAACTAAATTTTGAATGTCAATAAGGTCGAAAATCGTTTGAACCTGTTTTTTTAACTTGCTTAACGATAGCAAGATAAAAAAGGTTCAGGCTATTTTCGACCCTCCACTCCACTCCACTCCACTCCACTCCACTCCACTCCACTCCAGTCCAGTCCAGTCCATTCCATTCCATGGTAATACACACATTACCCTCCTTTGCGTCGCGCAGTCTGTAAAAAGTGTCGTTACATTTTTTTCCGCCTAGCCCCCTTTCGCAACACGCCATAGGGAACTTCGTTCCAAAAAAATATACGTTTCGAATTGAGAACCTAATCCTTTTTTTACGTCGGTTAAAAAGTAGCTACCGAATATTAGCTAGATCTAGCTATAAAGTTGCTAAGTTGGTATCACTGCTGCCGATTTGAAGTTTGATCATTCCGATTTGATCAAATCGATTTGATCAAATTGGCATGGTCAAATCGATTTGATCAAATTGGCATGATCAAGCCTATTGTCATGCCAATTTGATGAATTCCACGCCCACACACGGTCAAATCTAACTGATCAAATCGGCAGCGTCATGCCGATTGTACGATAGGCAGTATGGTGTATGGCCGCTATAAGTCGCGACAGCATCACATCTAAAGTATCCATAACAAATACCTAAATAAAAATATTATTATACTGGTGTCGATACTGACGAATCGTCAGTATTGATCTGTATGCATGCCAGCACAGGTCAACTTACCCAAATCTGTCAAAATTTACCAATCGAACATTAACCTTCCACTATTGTGATAAGGTTGAAAATTTATTGAAGTTTTGACAGATTGAGGTAGGTTGATGTGCTGGCATCAACCTACCTCAATCTGACAAACTTTAATAGAAAATAGCTAATAAATTAAAATAGAAAGAATAGCGAGTACATCAGCGAGCGCATTCCTAATTCAAATTTTGGAATTAATAAATTGGCGCGCATTCAAACATTTATTACTGACATTGTTCCTTTGTCTATTTTTGTTTTTTGGTAATTACAATGCACGTAAAATTATTTTATAGCTTTAAAAAAGAATACAATGAATAATAATTGTATTCTAAGCTTAAAACGAATTTATTTTAATTTTTATGAATCGATTTCTTAAATTCCTTATTTATTTCACTCGAGTTGACAAAAAATTCAATTATGGAATCGATTAGAATACTCGCTTTCACACATCATTACGATTAAAAAAATAACATGGTTGTCGATTTCGAATACAAATTGAGTAGTGGTAATGAAAAATTCGTGTTTTTGGCCCTGTATTAGAGAATTAAGCTAAGATCTGGGCTTTTTTACGTAATTTATAAAATTTGGCATCATATTTATCGTAATTGTTATTGAGTATAAGCGTGTGTGTGTGATCCAAGTGAAAAATAAAAATGTAAACAAACACAAGTGGCGCGAAACTTCGAGTTCAGATATCAAATTCTTCATTACCACTGCTAATTTATGTTGAATTACGTATGAATTCGTTACAATACTAAATTACGAGTTATTCATCCCTTCTATAGTGATACCTTGGATATCCGGAAACCACATTTTTTATGATTTTTAGCCCAACCCAGCACTGCCATCAAAATGGCGTAAATCGTATTTACACTTTTGGATTTTGTAATGGTAAATTAAGAAAATGCGTTGTAAATGTAGAAGTTTTAATGGCGTGAACAAATCAGATTTTTATTTAACATTCTTATTTAATGTGCACTCATAGGATTTAACGCAGAGAATATTATATTTTTTTATTTATAATGAGGATGTCGTATGACTACAACGTCTGCCCATTTCGGACCCACTACTGAGCCAGCGTAGGTTTACTTGTCGCGGCCGTTTCGGACCCGGTACCGAACTATACGGTTAATGTCACAAAAGTTTAAAAATGAGCTTTGATTTTAAATTGAAAAAATAATAAAAAACTAATAAGTAAGTGATCCTTCAAGACACGGTTAATCGATTTCAGAAGCGGAAGGTAAGTAATCCGGAGATTTTGTTTATTATATTTATGTTGTTATGATTTGAAATTACATGCTAAGATTCCATGGATAATCAATTTACCGATGTATCTGTTGATACGTTGTTCAGTCGAGGTACAGGTATAAGAAATTAATAACTAAACAATTTATGCTAGATAACTTATTGATGCAGAGGCGGCCTTACCCATTGCGAGGCCCCGGGCAGCAGGTCTTTGCGAGGCCCTTTGTCGTTTATAAAAATTTTGTGACGCGAACGTAGGTCTGGTTGTTTGGTTTAGGTATTTGTCATGTTTGAGGAGAAATGCTCAAGATAAAGCATTAAATAAAATTTGAGTTTTAAAACATTTTACATTTAGTACAGAACTTTCAACATCCGTGTTTAAGTTAAATCTAGTAGGTAGTTCTAACATTTGCAGACTTTTTTTAAAAACGTTGCCCCTCTGGATTTTCTTCCTGTATCGTGGGTGCGTTACAAACATAGAAATTCACAGTCATACACTAACACCCAGACCCGGAACAACTACTTGCAGATAATACAACTATTTGTTCCGTGCGGGGATCGAATCCGCGACACGTTGCGCAGCAGTCGATCGCTCAGCCACTAAACCGAACGTCTCGTCAAAATGTTTATGATGTTGGTCCAATAATAATCCAAGTTTGAGACGTCGAGCACCGAACGCAACTTTGTCAAAAATCCAAAAACACCAAAACATTTTGGTATTTTTGGCGATTTTAACACTAAAGGACAAGTTTTTGATAAAACTTAAGCACAACGTTTTGAAAGTAGAATAAATTTGCTGCAATATGAGATTAAAATGGTTTCTGTAGATTCAAAAGCTTCCAAGACTATTAAAATTAATCTTTTTTTCGAACTTTGCAAATCCTGTCAATTGTTTAGACACATCTCGAGCAACTCTAGTGGCATCTCAAATCAACGTTATTTTATTTACAACAAATGTGGAAGAGGCAAAGCAACATAATTATGTCATGTATTCCAACATCGCTTCTTCAAAATCCCCATTGGAACCAGAGGTTTTTCTCCATCTAGACTTTGGCGATACGAACCCAGGGGTAGTTTTTGATAGTACCTAGGTATCTTCTGTTATTAACGTATCTCCTTTCTAAAGTGGACTAAATTAATTTGCTTGATGATTCCCGATGTCCACCCCCAATTTGTCCACCACTGGTAGACAGCGAAACTTTTTATACTAAATTTTCCCTCTGTCCACCCCAGGGTGGACAAAAAGAAGATTTTATATAAAAATCTCCATCCCATCGCCTCCTCTTACAGAGATGAGGCCTGTGTCCCAGCAGTGGGAAGTGGGAACATAATAGGCTGATGAAGATGATGAGTGACTAGAAATATCTCTGTAGACCTAATAGTCTCCGAGATAAACCCCTTCAAAGTTTTTATTTTTTTCTAAAAAAGTTGCATAGTTTGAAAACATCCCAACTGATGTCATGAGAATATGATGTTTTGCCTTTCCACATTTGTTATTAAAAATAACGTTAATTTGAGATACCGCTAGAGTTTCTCGAGTGGTTGTCTTAAATATTGCAAGAAATTGCGAAGTTATTTTGAAAAGTTCTATCTCGAAAACTACAGGGTCTACAGAAATAATTCGATCTCATTGGTCTTAGTCCTGTAGGGTCAAAAACGCATTTTTTTAAAAGACCGAAATTTTCGCGTTTTTTGTTTACAAAGTAGCGTTTGGTGCTTGAGGTCTCAAACTAGGATCAGTGGCTTAGCGAGACTCTAGGAAGGAGTCAGACGCATCTGCGAGGCCCTTTTCTTTCAGGACGAAAAATATGACTTGCCTCCGCTGCTCGCGCGATATCCCCTTTTTGTAAGATGACTTGGTTAATGTCAGCGGCATTGCGAGGCCTTTTTGACTCTACAGTTTCCAGTTACAACGTAACCAAGTTATCTTGCAACATTGGGCCTCGCGCAAGCAGGCGAGGCGCTAGACCTAAATGTGATCAGCACTTCGAAGCCTCTTGATTTCAGTTCCCACTCATCGGATACCACAAGTACCAATACAATTGTAGGTCATGTTAATTTCTTATTAAAAGTTAAGTAGCACTACTTTACTGACTGGTTACAAACTTGATCATCGAATGTGATCGCCGTTGTCAAGATTTATTTCTTTTTTTTCTCTGAGCGCGAGGCCTCTTCAGTTGTGAGGCAGAGGGCTAGAGTTCGCTTCGCCCCCGCCTAACTACGCCACTGACTAGGACTATTAATTAGGCCAAGATCACAAACAATTAGTCTGCAAAATATCTGAACTACCAGATTTAATGTAAACTAGCCCGTACATTCAACCGATAAAATTATTGTACTACTTAAAAGATTTACAAAATTAACGAATTCTGAGACGATAAATTTAAAAATCGATGATTACGATTTTTCCTAAACCTAAAATCTTGTTTAATTTACCGTTATGTTATAGACATAATGAGTACTTAGTTATGGTCAAAATCAAAAGTTTTAAATTAAAAATAACTATTTTTTCTTTTGCTTGGGCGCGAGGCCCCTGCAAGCGCGAGGCCCCGGGCGGTTGCCCGGTTCGCCCCCCCCTAAGGCCGCCACTGTATTGATGCGCATGCGGATGGCGAGTAATGGGCGACTCGCTGTCCGATCATGGACCTTGTCTGGGTCGACCGCGCGTCGAGTGACGCGCCCCAAAGAGCTGTCAGCAACATGACGGGACCCCCTTAAAGGGCCAAAGCCTGCTGGGGTCGCGGGACTATCAGGTAACCGTGGCCCCAGAACGTAAAGGACTATTGAAGGACACCGTGAATTTTAGTCAGTACAAGTCTGACAGTCCCTTCCGTCCTGCTCTGGGTGGGAGAACTCATTTGATGATTTACCATTGTAAAAAAAAAGATTAGTTATTGATATATTATTTTTTTCATATAATTCGTCTGCATATTACCTATAGGCACAGTGTACATGTAACAAAATTAACAGCTATACCAAGAGTCTACGACAAGCTTGTTGAGTTTCAACAAAAAAAAATACAGACAAGTTAAAATCTCCTTTCAGTTAAAACTTCACCTTTAATTCTGCCATAGACTACCGGGACGCATCGACTGTCATAGCACGTGTCATTTTAATTGCATCATCGCTACAAAACGCACAACAAATCATTACACATAATGCGGACAAAGTCGCCAGAGAAGAGATCTCGACAAAAAGCAGTAAGGCAACCAACTTACAGGGTCGAGACCGATAGGAACCCGGAAACCACGCCGCAATATTTTCAGGTACTGGTAGCGTTATAAATTATTTATCGAGAGGTCTGTGAGACCACGCGTCTGGATAATATTCGGACTGTTCTATAAGGTCCTTTTGACCTTATAGCCGCAATTTCAGTAGAGGACATTTGTTCAGCGACTATGTCGCTCGATACAAAATTCACGTGTGAATGACGAATGACGTCGGGCAACATCGCGCGGGACATTGACGGGTCAGGCAACTTGTTGTAAGTTGACTCTAGTAGAAACTGGACAATGCGAACAGGGGAAATGTCGAGCCACATTGTTCGACAAAGTTGCAGAGACACGTTTAGGCGCGATTGGTCCAATTCGCGATTGGTCCAATGTTCAACAAAAGGTCCAATTCGCAGTTAGTCCAATTCACGATTGGTCCAATTCGCGATTGGTCTAATTCGCGATTGGTCCTATTCGCAGTTGGTCCAATTCGTACTCCTTTTAATTTTCTCTTATTGAATGAAACCCACGTCGTTCACGTGTAGGTACTTACTGTGGTCCTGAATTTTCTGAAGGACAATAAAGCCAGTTTTATTGGTTTGGTATTTTTCTGCCAAGTAAGACAAAGGGAGACTTCTTTTGGCACTGGTTGGGTATTTTGATCTTATTAATCTTTCAAACTAAGCGGTACGAACCTTTAGCCTTTCACAGCCTTTTTTATTTTTTTCGTGGTATACTTAATCATCAAATGAGTCCTCCCACCCAGGGCAGGACGGGAGGGATTGTCAGATTTGTACTTTGTACTGACTAAATTCCATGGTTTCCTTCAGTAGCCCGTTACGTTCCGGGGCCATGTTTACCCGATAAGACAGTTCCGCGATCCCAGCAGGCTTTGTCACTCTGAGGGCCCCGTCTTGTTGCTGACAGCTCTTTGAGGCGCCCGTGGAACACGACGCGCCGTCGACCCGGGCATGGTCCATGATCAGACGGCGAGTCGCCCATTACTCGCCGTCCGCATGCCCTATGGTGGCATCAAAATATTTACTTGTCCCACCTTTTACCACACCACGTGTGGTCACACCACATGTAATCCTTTATTGGTGGTTGTTACGTTTTTGTTGAAGACAATGCTGGCTTTTCACATGTCGGCCGGGAACTTGCCGACAATTGTAACTTCAGCCGCTTTACCGCTGCGGCTTTTTATGAAGCAGCGACTTTTCCGCATATGGAAGCAGCTGTCACTTTGAAATGGGAACTTGAAAAAAGGATCTTTTATTTTTGGTTGTGGAGTCTGTTTTTGACGCTATGTTTTAAGATGTTTCATTTTATAGATATCCGTTAATGTTTTGGAAGGCCGCAAGCTAATGTGGATGAACCCGACTACCTGCAATTCTTACGTTATTGTAGTCCTTGGAAAGAAGAAACACAGGACTAGCATCCGGAAGAATATGGAAGAACCGTATTACAGAGAGGTAAGTTAACAAATAAAATTACTTCTAATCTCAATCACTAAACTGTACGTTTCATCCATTTATTCACTTCGAACAACGTTTTGTTTCTTATCATTTAAAGTTTTATTTACTAAAATTCAGACGAAATGTAATAATTTTATTATTGTTCCTAATGATTGCAACATTACTGTGTCGGTAAAATAAGTGGTTTCGTGCTACGGCTATAAATAATGATTTCATTATAAGTTAATGTCACCGTAAAAATAAATAACCATACGGGTGTAATAAAATGTGTGTATGAAATTATGTTATTAGCCATTACGCTTATTTACTCTGCGGGGTAAGCAGAGGTAATGAGCCGAGTGTCGGCCGTCGCGGTGGTCGCCTACCATGGATTGGTGCACATCCATTGCTGATAACCGCATACTACTTCCGAAAAAGCGTTAACAGATGATTTACTTTTAAACTCGTTTGGTGTATTAAAAAACAGTAACTAGCCTGGTACATAGTATGGATAAAGATTAAGATAGAATAATTGCAATTTAACATTAAATCTTACTTTTTACGACCATTATAAATCTTATATCTATTTCTATCTACTACTAGGTTAGTATACCTCTACCTAATAGTGAGATAGATAAGAGAACTACTTTTCCTATGGACGACTGAATATGGAATTTTTTATGATTGCCAGTAAAGATCACGATCATAAAGCCTCCTGCAGACACACGCGATTAATCGCGCTGCGACAACGAGCCAAGCTAATTTCCACTCTAAAAATACTGCGAATGGACCGCGACATGTCGCCCCGTGCGATTAATCGCGTGTGTCTGCAGGAGGCTTAACTGGTTATTATATTATTACAATATATTTTTGATAATTTGACATACCTACCTACAATTCGTTACTGCCGGAGCTGGTTTTTTTTTCTATGAACCGCGTAAGCTGTCCTTTGTAATGTTCTTGTCCAATGATGAATTAAACTTTACTTAATACTTGATTAATTTTAAAGGTTGATTGTAGTGAAATAGTATATTGCTATCCAAGGGGTGAAAGTAACTTTTTTAGCCCTGAGACTGGGTTTGGCGCCGGAACGAAGTGAGGAGGCTAATAGTTCGAGGGACTAAATAAGTCTTTTACCCGAGTTAAACACTCACATTACGAATACGAGGAAATTAAAAATAAGAACATCTATTAGCTAAGGAAAAAAATTGTAAAAAGAAGATCGGATTGCCCCTTTACTGCACGATTTTCATTTTCACCCTTTAAAAAATGGTAAAGATTATACCCAAATCTATTTTATTTTAAAGAAATAACACAGATAAATAACTGAAACTAAATTATAATAAAGTCTTAGTAAACTAGCTAAGTAGTTATTGCTTTTCCCGAAATCATAAGGGATCCCGCACAATGTGCGAATAATCACCATCATCATCATCTTTCTGTCCTTATCACATTTTACTTAGGGTCGGCGCAACACGTTTTTAGTAAATGAATGTGTTTTTTTTTTAAATCCAAATGCGACTACTAACCAATTGTAATTTAAATAGTAAAAGTTCCGTTTAAGAACTTTATTCTCAAAATACTAAGAAGGGTGAATAAATAATGAAGAATAACCCTTTAACAATATTATCACTGTTTGATTAATTAATAATAAAAAATGCGTATTATTAACATTTTAGTAAACTACAATTCGTGTAGCTTGCGCCCTCTGTGATGACTGTTTTGTAACTCCAGTCACTTCCGCGCGTGATCACGGTTGGACAATTTGACAGTCACCAGTTTCCAATACATGGAGATAGATGTCGCTTTTAACCAATTGACACCGGTTGAGTAAAATCATAGAACACCTACTTAATGGTAAATTAATGTGAATAATAAATACCTTGTAGTTGTAAATAGGCAGATATGTGTACTTAGCAACGCTGCCGTTAAGGGACGACATTTTTTTATTGTAGTAAAATCATGAAATGAGGGACTGTCTGACTTGTAGGTACTGACTAAGGGTCAATTCAGACCGAGACGCGAAGCGACGCGACGATGCGCGCACACTTTTAAGAGCCATTCAAAATACGCATTTATTTTCTACACCAAAAGATACACATTTCATTGTGAGAATTTAGAATACGTTGAGATGCGCAGCGATGCGCCGCGCGACGCCTCGCGGCGCCTTGCGGCGCAGCGCGACGCATCTCAAAGCAGCGGTGCTGCGCTGCGCCTCTCAAGGACTCAGGACGTAGCGCGGCGCAGGGCGGCGCCGCTTGACGCCGCTCGCGGCCGCTCCACGATGCGAGGTGAAGACCGGGAGCTAGAGGTGACTAAGTATGCATAATTGTGAGTAACGAATTTCGCCAACCGATTTAAGTTAAGAAAAGGTCAAAGAATAACAATGTAGAACTTGCCGGTCAATTTTTTGGTTCATTTTTTTTCGCCCTCTTCTCTTAATCGTAAACGGAATGTATTGAGTACATGATTTAAAATCATTTTAATGATTACTTCCGTAATAGGTAATTTATAGAAAAATCAGATCACAGCTTATTGCGGGACAGATAAAGCGCATAATAATATTATGTTTATGAATTCGGTCATAGTTGCCGTCACTCGGATTTTGCATACTCAACTACCTCTAGCCCCTGGACTATGTAGCTGAGGCCGCCATTTGCAAATGGGACTGCGGGAGGACGCGGGGCGGGGCGGCAGCACGTGGAAAATCTAGACACGTTCTGCTGCACCGCGCGGCGTCTGGATGCGCCTCGCAACGTTGCGATGCGTCTCGCGGCGCAGCGAGGCGCATCGCGGCGCCGCGTGGCGTAGCGCGACGCAGCGTGAAATGACAGGCCTCTTCACCAGGGACCGGATTACCGTTATTTTTTGTATAACGTTACGAATTATCGTTATGGTAACGATAAAAATGTACCGAAATTAATAACGATACCCGTAAGTCCGTTAACGTTACTTAGTAACTAAAATTAGTATCGGTAAAAGTAACAATACATATACCGGTAATTTATATGCCTATCTCTTTCTAACGATGTCGGTTGCGCTAAATTGCGATGTAATTTATTTACAAAATTTTGGTCGCACGCATCAAGTCGCGTGTGATGTAAGTTCGCAACGTCGGACGCCGCCACCCCCATCGTCTTTCTTCACCAAAATTGGCAACTTCGTGTACCTAATAAAGTTGTTAATCTATCAAACAAATTTGACAGATTGTGGTAACATGATGACCTTGACGTGCTGAGCTGTGCTGTGCCGTACCTACCTATCATTATCACAGTCGATTACACGTAGCTGCATACAATTTGACCTATGCAATTTGTCTTTAAAATCTTTTCGTAGTGAAAGAGTAGGTATTTAGGGACATGTGGCCGACTGTAATAATGATTTTAGAAAATTATAAAAGTCCCATTGAGTGTTTTTGAGTAGGTAGGTATAGTTCTGTACAACAAGGTGGGTCATCATTATCTAACATAAACTGCGCAGAACACACTTAGGTGGTGCGCTCGCGGCGCCCGCGCGCCCCGCTGATACCTACGTATCAGCGGGGCGCGCGGGCGCCGCGAGCGCAGCGGATGCACCGTCTTGCTTGACTGTCACTCACAGGCCGCAGCGCACTTCCGAACCTCTAAAAATACTTACTCAATGGGACTTATATAGTCGAAATAGATATTTTAATTTAGTTAGAATGACATAGATTAAGTAGAAAGCTGGGTAGGTAGGAACTTACGTTTAATGTTTTATTGCACAACTAGTGTTTGCCCGCGGCTTCGCTTGCGTTAATTTAGAATTTGAGAAACAATACGGATCGTGTAAGTGGCGCCATCTGGAAATTGTAATTGTTTTTTTTTTCTCGGCAACAGCTCTTTTCTGTTTTTCGGGATGAAAGATACCCTATATACGTGTCTATACTCCTAACAACGTATATGTATATGCAAAATTTTGGGACGATCGATTGAGTAGGTAGTTTGCGTGAAAAGGTAAAAAACAAACATAATTACTCACTTGCATTTATAATATTAGTTTAGATCAATTATGTTATAGGTACTTACATTCATAGTTTTGCATAGGAAACGTCCTTGTTTGAGCAACATTAATTTCAAAGATCCGTGTTTAACATAAGACTATAATTTTTTGGTCGATTTACAGTATCGCTGCAATTTGTTAACGCAATTGAACGTACAATAGCATTGGTCTTCCCCCTTTATTATTTATTTTATTTGACATTTATTAACAAGTAACTTATGACTCAAAGTGTTAGTAACAATATTTCTTAATCACTATGTTAGTAATCCTAATCTACACATTTTACGAGTACAGTAGTTTTTAGCAAACCGCTTGATACCTTAAAAATAGCTTATTATTTGACTCGATGTTCGAAATCTTGTTGTCACTTAAAACAGAATCTATGCACTGGTTTGAGCACTAATTCAAAACACAAATAAATATAAAATAATACAAAAGATTTGGTCGCGGGTACGTCCTTTTAAACTACGTCCAGCTACCGAAGGACGGGCAGCAGCGTCCTTTGCAAACTTTCGGTGATCTTATTGCGATCCCCAAGCCGCCTGCCAAGCGTGGGGATTATGGCAACCCCCCCCCATTATGATTGACAACAATAGCACACGGCCCCCAGTCCCCAGCAGCTCCGCTATTCCTGGTCTGGGTAGCGGATCGGGTAACGGCGGAGCAGGGGGTGCTAAGAATCCCCGGCAGATGCCCCGCTACCACCCCCAACGGACTTTGGCCCTGGCAACACACAACATCCGCACACTGAGGACCGATGAGAAGATTATCGAGCTGGAGGAAGAATTGAGCAAAATGCGCTGGGATATCTTGGGATTATCTGAAATCCAAAGAGAGGGTCAGGATACGATAGTTCTAGATTCCGGCAACATGCTCTTCTACCGGGAAGGAGACCGTAAATCCTAGGGTGGTGTTGGATTTCTCGTCCGCAGGTCCCTCATCAACAACGTTGTGAAAGTCGACAGTGTGTCGAGTAGGGTAGCATACATTATACTCAGAATAACCAACCGGTATTCGTTGAAGGTCATACAGCTATATGCGCCGACCTCGACACATTCTGATGATGAAGTAGAGGCATTGTATGAGGAGATATCCGAGGCCATACATACCTCCGAAACATACTTCACCGTTGTTATGGGGGACTTCAACGCGAAGGTGGGCGCACGGAATGGCGATGAGTTGAGAGTGGGGCCATTTGGGTATGGGAAGCGAAACCATAGGGGCCAGCGACTGGTCGACTTCATGGAAAAGGAAGAACTTCATTTAATGAACTCCTACTTCCAGAAGCGGCCATCCAGGAGGTGGACGTGGATGAGCCCCGATGGTACTACCAGAAATGAGATCGACTTCATCATGACGACCAAGAAGCGAATTGTCGTGACGCCCATGTCGTAACGCCCTGCTCTACTATGTAAGTCCTATGGGGTATGTTATATAGTTGTGCCTCGGGTTCGCTTACATAAGCAGGCGTACGAATGCTCTTCTGATCTTATCAGGGTAATAAATAATTTGAGTATCATACCTCGCTTAATTGTTCTCGTCCCTATTTCACTTCCTTCCACAGCTCTTTCACCTGCCCTTGCCTCGCCTTTCAGCCAAGCTGCTAGCCGCTGCCGTTCACCATCTGTAGGTGTTAATGCCCGTTGATACTAACTACTTCTGTACCACGGGCGAGGAGAAAGGTGCATGATCGACGCTGCGGACTGGCCCGTAATCATGCCACCTCTCCCAGGCTGTAAACATAATCAAGCATTAACGACACACTCATGCATGGAGGCCAGTATGATCAGGTCATACATTCCCAACTTTAAGCAGTTGCTCGGGTTCAAACCCTCACACTCTCCTGCTTCTCAAGCAGTTGCTCAGGTCCGAACCTTCTCTCGGTTAACCCTCGCACTCTTCTGCTCGTCTTATGGCAAACACGTTAGCCGACTCTTATATCAGGTAGGCGGGATCAATCTTCGCCCTGCTGATCTCTTATAGGTAACGTTACCCCGTGATTATAATCACCCGTAACTTACCAACTCTTTAGGGAACCTCTCTGACATGCATGCAAGCTAGTCTTGCCTTACCTCCCCGTGCTCCACGCATGACCAGCTCGGCACCGACTTGCCTCACCCCCAAGCGCTTCACATGAGGCCGGCTCGACACAGACTCTATCATTACAGCGATACTTAACTTTAACCACGTGCAATATTTCTCTAATTAGCAACTACTCAGGCACACTCAGAGCTACGTCTACTATCTAGATATAGTACTTAGTTTTATGCTATTTGGCTATAAGCTACTTTTACTCTTTCTACTTAGCCTTTATTCTACTTAGCTCTTTCTACTTAGCCTTTATTCTACTTAGCTTTGTATCAATCCGTCCAACACGCGGCCCGCTCGACTTCCTCAGGAGACGCCAACAGACAAAATGGCCGTCTCTCTAAAGATTCGCTTATAAGTTCAGAGACGAACTTACCATAGACAAATATCCTGTCTTCATCATAGAGTAGATGGAGACCTCGTTGTGAAACGTCGCTCGATAGGGTTAGTATTGCCAGGTAATTTCTATTATTTACAATTATTATATTTACATTCGCGTCACGACGCGACACTCCCGGCCCGGAGGCCTGGTCAGAGCATTGTTACGAGGTTGCGCGTCCACTCCCTTATCTTTTCTAAAGCTCTAGTGGCTGCGCTTCTTCTCGGTTTTGTTTCCTCTTTAGAGTTAGGTATTTCATCTGGAGTGTTGCTGTCGGATTGTTTCTCTGACCTATCGTTTATCTGTGTATCTTCTGACCCTTCAGCTCTCGTATTAATACTGTCATGATTTATAATTTCAATTGGGGTTTCTATTTCTATTGGAGACTCATTGGGACCTTCTTTTGATAGTGGGTGTTCTTCGGGTTCTTCCCATACTATCTCTAGAGACTTGTTTGCATCGCCGCATGTGTTGTTAGGCTCGTTTTCAATTATGTCATTATCATCCATCTCGAGAGGGTAGATGTGGGCTATGGATCGCGTAAATTCCTTGTCTCCTATTTTGATTTTAGCTACTCTACACAAACCATCTGCTCCTCTAAGTAGGCATGATATCTTCCCTACTTTCCATCCTTCTCGATTCTTTGTTTCTCCTTTAATCTGTACAACTTGACCGATTTTGGGTTCTACTTTAACCGTCTTTCTCGGTTCTTTGTGAGAATGTCGATATCTCTCCCTTAAGCTTGGTAGGTATCGGTTTATAAACATTTCTTTGAATTCTTCTTTTATTATTATGGCTTTCCTCCATCCTTTCACTAGTTCGGTTTTAGTTACTGTTCCTATTATTTCTTCATCTGTATTAGATGTTTCCATCGTTATACATTTTCCCACCGTGAGAAAGTCTGCCGGTTTTAAAATCTGATCCAATTCTGAGTCTACGCTGGTAAGTGGACGTGTGTTTATTACTGCTTCTATTTCTTTAATTACTGTTGCTAGCTGTGAGTCATTTAGTAGATGTTTCTGTAGTGTTCTTTTCATACAATTCTTGATGATTCCTACAAGTCTTTCGTAGAATCCTCCGAACCAAGGTGCTAGTTGTGGAATAAATTTCCAACGAATCTTTTCTTTTACACAATATTCTTTTGATAATATTTCAGCTATTAGTTTAAAGTAGAGGGCGTTATCGGAGGTAACAAGAGTCGGTACCCCTCTTGTTGCTATGAACCTTCGCAAGGCTAGTAGTCCCTCTTCGGCAGAGAGGTCTTTCACCACTTCTAAATGGATTGCTCTCACTGCTTGGCATGTGAAAAGGCAAATCCATCTCTTATTGGGACCCTTCTCGTTCACTAAGAGAGGGCCCATGTAATCTATTCCTGTAAAAGTGAAAGGCGCGCTATAATTTACTCTCTCTGCTGGTAAGGCTGGGGTTGGTGGCAACTTGAACGGTCCTCCTCCGTGTTTGACGCACCTCGGGCACTTTTTAATTATTTTTAATACTTTGGCTTTTCCTTGTGGAATCCAATAGTTTTGTCTTATCAGGCTTAACGTATGGTTAGCGCCGACATGGTAATTCTCTTCGTGTGTTCTCTTTATAATGTCGGTGGTAAAGTCGCATTCTCTAGGTATGAGTATTGGGTATCGTTTATCGAATGACCAGTCAGCATTCTTCATGCGTCCTTCGCATCTTAGTAACCCATCGATATCTTTGAACAGTCTTAGATTACGGCTCAAATCTGTTTCTGTTTCCTGGACCTCTAATGGAAAGTATTCTTTTTGTAATCTCTTGATCTGTTCGATCCTGTTACTTGGTATATCCTTGTTGTCTATTTCTTTTAGCTTAGTGATGGATTTTACTTCACGTTTCTTAAAGGGTTCTGCACTCTCTCCGTTCATCGGACCCTCCCCACAAGTTGGAAAAGAAAGTGTCTCTTCGCCGCGATCCGCAGGCCACCACTTCGGCTCTTTCAGTAGGAAATCTGGTCCTTTCTGCCATATCTCTCTGTTTTTATTCAATGTGGGAGGTCTGGTTGCTACGTCGGCTGGGTTTAATTCAGATGGAACATATCTTACGATTAATTCTCTGTTTTTCTTTATTTCTTCGATACGTCTGGATACAAATGGAGGCAAGAGCTTGTCTGACTTATGCCATGCTATTACGATCTTACTATCTGTCCACAATGTTTGACTAATTAGTTTTATCTTGAGTTGTTTCATCACAAATTTAATGAGTCTACTTCCTATGAGTACTCCCAGTAGTTCTAAGCGTGGTATCTTGAGGTTATCTTGATCTTTTATTGGTACTAATCTGGATTTTCCTATGATGAAATGTATATTTTCTCCATTCACTATGTAAACTGCTGCTGCGTATGCTTTCAAAGAAGCATCAGTAAAGCAATGTAATTGGTATTTTCCTGTATCCGTTACATAACATCTGGGTATGAATATTTTGTGTATTTCTTCTAACTCTTCTCTTATCTCATTCCATTTGTCATGTAATGGCTCTGAAAGTATCTCATCCCATTTATATTTCTGTTTCCACAGATCTTGTAGGAATAACTTTGCTGATAGTATGTATGGAGTGCCAAATCCACACGGGTCGTAGATTGATGCAATGACCTTTAGTACACCTCGTTTATTGTTTGCTTCTGTGTTGACATCGAACTTGAGTCTGAGTGTGTCTTGTTCTAGATTCCACTTCAAACCTAAGATTTTAGGGTTACTAACTTTATTTGTATCCGGTATCTGTTTCATAAATTCCTTTGAATTGGAACACCAGTCTCTTATATTTAATGAAATTTGTTGAAAGGTGTCTTTGGTGGCTCTATACAATTCTAAGGCTTCTTCTATTGTTGAGGTGCCCGTAATGAGATTGTCAACATATATGCCATCTGCTATTTCTTTAACAAGTTGTAGTTGCGATCTATTGAGATGGTGTTTGATAGTAGCGTTTAAGATGAATGGGCTTGATATTATACCAAAGGGTACTCTGCAAAATCTCATGCATTGTAAGTTTTCTTTAGTGACTGGTTTATTGATATCTTTAATCCATAAAAATCGTGTCACATCTCTGTCTGCCTCATGTAGTGCAATCTGTAGGAAAGCCTTCTCCACGTCTGCAGATATCGCAATTCTATGATGTCGAAATCTTATCAGCAGGCTTGTTAAGTCTTCCAACATTAACGGACCACAGTAGAGGCATTGATTGAGGCTTTTGCCTTCGCCGCTCTTCGCAGAGGCATCGTACACGATCCTAATGGGTTTTCCTTTCTGAGCTACGCAGTGGTGAGGTAAGTAATGTACTGGGTGATCTTCAGGAATCGTGGGTGTTTGTATTATTTCTATAATACCGTTCTTCACTTGATCCTGAAGTGTCTCATCATACGTTTTAAGGGTTTCTTTATCTAGGCGCTTCATCAAGCTCACCAGCCTTCCGTAGGCTAGGCCATAATTAGATTGTAGAGCTGGAGGATATTCATTCCAGGGCCAAGCAACGGTATATCGACCATCGATAATACTAGTCGTTCTATTGAAATTATCGACAGCTTCTTCTTCTCTATTGGTTTTCGGAGAGTCGTTAATTCCGATGGATTCAAGTTCCCATAGGAATGAGATTTTACCCTGGTCAATAGGTAAGTCTGGTGGATCTAATTTTGTTTCTATTGAGCTTTGAAAGTAAGTAAGTACCGATAGTGTCTCCGTTGGTTTAGTTTCCAATTTCCCAGATAGTATCCAACCGAATTTAGACTTCACTAAGTATAAAAGCCCCGATGAAAGCCCCGATGGTACTACCAGAAATGAGATCGACTTCATCATGACGACCAAGAAGCGAATATTCAGTGATGTCTCTGTGATCGCCAAGGTAAAAACCGGCAGCGATCACCGAATCGTCAGAGGCACATTGAATATCAATGTGAAGCTTGAAAGGTCTCGTCCGGTGAAGTCCACGCTCCGACCTGGTCCTGCCCACATCCAGAACCCCGAAGACTTTCAACTTGAACTGCACAATCGCTTCCAGTGCCTAACCGAATGCGAAACTGTGGACGAGATTAACAATGGGTAGGTGGAAACTGTCCAAGATGTGTGGTCCAAGTTCTTTAAGACCCCGCGCCGCAATAAGCCTCAAAAGTTCTAGAACGGAACCATCAAGTTGATGCAAGACCGGGCCGAGATGAGGCTGCAATCTTCAGCTGATATGTCGGAATATGGCAAACTCAATAGACGAATCTCTAAATCAATGCGACGTGACCTGCGTGCCTATAGTGCGGCACGGATCAAAGAGGCAATCGAGCGGAACCAGGGCTCAAAAGTCTTCGCAAAGAATTCGTCTATTGGGCAAAGCCAAATGACAAAGCTGAAGATTAACGACGGCAGCATCATTTCGACGAAACCGGAGATCCTGAGAGAGCTTGACAGGTTTTACGGACAGTTATACACATCAACACGACAACCCAGTGTCGGTAAAGTTCGAGACGCAAGAGCTAAACCAACGACCATTTATATCTAGACTCCTAATCACAGGCGACCGATGTCTGTCAACACATTAGGTAAAAAAGTCTTATAACCGTCGTGACTCGACCACTCCTGTAAGTCCCCTCGTCGCACTGACCTTGAGTTAGCCAATCAGAACGCAGTATTAGCGAATCAGAACGCAGTACCCCGTCCCCCTCGCTTACGTCGTACCTCAGCGACTTGGCAGAATAATTTTCGTTAGTCAGATCGTGCATGAGGCGTCTAGATATAAATGGTCGTTGAGCTAAACTGACTCGACACTACACTGAGGATAACCCGGACATCAGCCTGTACGAGATTAGAATGGCTCTTAAACAGCTAAAGAATAACAAGGCGCCGAGTGAAGACGGAATCACAACTGAATTTCTGAGAGCGGGTGGAAAACCGGTACTTCTGGTCCTCCAGAAGTTATTTAATTCCGTCATACTCGAAGGTACTACGCCAGAAGCATGGCACAGGAGTGAATCTTCAAAAAGGGTGACAACACCTTGTTGAAGAACTACAGGCCAATCTCACTTCTGAGCCATGTATACAAGCTGTTCTCAAGAGTCATTACGAACCGTCTCGAACGCAGGTTTGATGACTTCCAGCCTACCGAACAAGCCGGTTTCCGAAAAGGTTTTAATACTATAGACCACATACACACGCTCCGCCAGATTATACAGAAGACAGAGGAGTATAATCGGCCATTATGTTTAGCGTTTGTGGACTATGAAAAAGCCTTCGATTCAATCGAAACCTGGGCAGTATTGCAGTCCCTCCAACGATGTCATATCGACTATAGGTATATCGAAGTGTTGAAGTATTTGTATAGAAACGCCACCATGTCCATCCGACTTCAGGAAGAGAGCACGAAACCAATCCAATTGCAGAAAGGCGTGAGACAGGGAGACGTTATTTCTCCGAAACTGTTCACGAACGCATTGGAGGACGGTTTCAAGCTCTTGGAATGGAACGGATTCGGCATCAACATCAATGGCGAATACATCACTCACCTTCGTTTTGCCGATGATATAGTCATCATGCCAGGATCGTTGGAGCACCTCAATGCTATGCTCAGCGACCTCAGTATCGTTTCCCAACGGGTCGGCCTTAAAATGAACATGGACAAGACGAAAGTCATGTCGAATGTCCATGTGACACCCGTACCGGTTGTTGTTGGGAATGATACTCTCGAAGTTGTAGACCATACCTTGGACAGATTGTTGAGTTAGGTAGGTCCAACTTTCGGAGGGGTTCAGATTGCTGTCGAGTCCACCATGAAATATCTAGGATTGGTGCTCGACAGCCGTTGTGATTTTGGCCCCCATTTTCGGCGGCTGGTGCCCAAGTTAATGGGCGCAGCGGGTGCGCTCCCAACGCTGCTACCCAACCTGGTGGGCCCGAGCATCGCCTGTAGGCGGTTATACGTGGGGATCGTGCGATCTATGGCCCTATATGGGGCCCCTGTGTGGGCGGCTGACTTGACGGCCCGACATATTGCAGTTCTGCGAAAACCGCAGAGGGCGATGGCCGTCAGAGTCATCCGAGGATATCGCACGATCTCCTACGAGGCGGCTTGCCTGCTGGCTGGATCCCCGCCCTGGGACCTAGAGTCGAAAGTCCTCGCGACCTTCTACAAGTGGCGTGAGGAGGCAAAGGCGCGAGGTGAGAGACTGGTGCAGCAGCAAATTACGCTGCGCCGGTCGGCGCTTCGTGAGGACCTGGTGGCGGCATGGCGGGAGAGGCTTTTACGTCCTTCCGCTGGTCTCAGTACGATCGAGGCGATCCAGTACTCGACGATTGGCTCGGAAGGAGGCACGGCTCCCTGACGTTTCGAGCGACACGGGTACTCTCGGGGCACGGCTGCTTCGGGAAATACCTGTGTCGAATAAGCAGGGAGCCGGACGCTCGGTGTCATCACTGCGTCCAATGTCTGGAGGATACGGCGCGTCATACGCTGGCCGAGTGTGTCTCGTGGGACGAGCCGCGCCGTGCTCTCACTGCAAAAGTGGGGAGCGACCTGTCACTGCCGGCCATTGTTAAGTCAATGGTCGGAGAGGCAGAGTCCTGGGACGCAGTGATTTCCTGCGAGATGACATCCTCCCAGAAGGAAGCGGCGGAAAGGGAGAGGGAGATCTCCAGTGCTCTCCCATACCGCAGCAGACGCACCGGGCGTCGAAGGAGAGCGGACAACGCTCTCTTTCGGCCTCCATAAGTGGGTCTCGGGGTGGCAGATTTGGGGACGTCTGCCATCCCCCACTCAAGTGGACCCGAGAAGAAGGCAGCGCGCAGTGTTCCGCGCGCGCCTATCTAAGTGGTAACGGGGGAGAACACCTCACCCCAACCGGAAGGGGCCTGCAAGAGGCGAGCCGGCACTAATCCGAGGCAGCGGAAGTAACATTCACACCCGCAGCTCCGGACGCAAGTGTGCGAGTGAACACCGGGGTGGTTTTAGTCAGTCAAGTCTGACATGCCCCTCCGCTTTTCCCCAGGCGGAGGAAGTCCTATGAGGATTTCCACCTCGAATAATAAAAAAAGGTAGGTCCAACTTCGAGAAAGAGGTCGCCCGAAGAATCAAACTCGGATGGGCAGCGTTTGGGAAGCTACGTGATATCTTCTCATCGAGAATCCCACAGTGTCTCAAGATAAGGGTGTTTAACCAGTGTGTGTTGCCAGTGATGACATATGGCTCTGAAACGTGGTCTCTGACTGCTGGCCTTTTAGAGAGACTAAGAGTCACTCAACGAGCGATGGAAAGAGCTATGCTCGGAGTTTCTTTGCGGGATAAAATCCGGAACATGGATATTCGGCGAAAAACCAGAGTCACCGACATAGCTCGTAAAATTTGCAAGTTGAAGTGACAACCGATGGGGAAGAAAAGTTCTCGAGTGGCGACCACGGACCGGAAGACGCAGCGTAGGCAGGCCTCCCACTAGGTGGACCGACGACATCGTGAGGGTCGCGGGCAACCGATGGATGCAAATGACGAACTGTCGTTCGGCGTGGCGGTCTAAGGGGGAGGCTTATGTTCAGCAGTGGACGTCTTCCGGCTGATGATGATGATCACCGGGTGCCGACCTACCTCCGTCGTCCTCGACGGACTACCTGACGGACAGAGCCGTCATCTACCCCGGTCACCGGGGAGAGTGGAACCGGCGAGAGATGTCGTGCGGTGTTCCACAGGGGTCGGTCTTGGGGCCGGCCCTGTGGAACATCGGATATGACTGGGAGCTGCGTGGCGACCTCCCCGACGACGTCAGCGTAATATGTTACGCTGATGACACGCTCGTCCTGGCGGAGGGAGAGTCGCATCAGGCGGCGGCCGACAAGGCGACGCAAGTGGTTGCGACAGTCGTCGAAAGGACCCGGCAGCTGGGACTCGAAGTGGCGCTGCACAAAACGGAGGCCATGTGTTTTCATGGCCGCGTTAACGCGCCATGGTCTAAGTCCCACATAACGGTGGAGGGGGTTCGCATTGGCGTTGGGAGAACGATGTACCTGGGACTCGTCCTCGACAGCCGGTGGAACTTCACGGAGCATTTCCTTAGTTTGGCCCCAAGGCTGAACCGGCAGCAGCCGCCCTCAGGCGACTCCTGCCCAATCTCGGCGGGCCAAATGCCTCCTGCCGAAGGCTGTACGCCGGTGTCGTGCGGTCCATGGCCCTCTACGGGGCCCCCGTGTGGGCCCTGAGCATCCGGACGCGACCACTAAAGTTGGTCGCTTGCCAGAGGTTCATGGCTATCCGGATGATCCGGGGATACCGCACGATCGCCGGCGAATCAGCCAACCTCCTTGCCAGATTGCTGCCCTGGGATCTGGAGACGACTGCTCTCCAGCGCATTTATGAGTGGCGCGTGGAGGCGCAGCGCCGGGGAGAATTCAGGGCGGTATGGAGGGAACGACTGTCGCATCCGAGGTCCGGGCACGCGGCACGCGGCGGTAAAACCCCTCTTTGAGGAGTGGCTGGAAAGGCGTCACGGCGTCCTGACCTACCGCATGACGCAGGTCCTCACTGGACACGGAAGTTTCGGGAGGTTCCTGTGTCTGATAGGGAGGGAAGCAACGCCTGGGTGTCACCACTGCGAAGATCGCCCGGAGAACACTGTGGAGCATACGGTGCAGGACTGCGCCGCTTGGGCATAGCACCGCCGTGTCCTCTCGGCGGCGATAGGCGGAGACCTCTCGCGCCCGGCATTGGTCGAGGACATGCTGCGGGGCGAGACGGAGTGGGAAGCGGTCGCCTCCTTCTGCGAAGCAGTCATGCTCGTGAAGGAGGAGGCGGGCCGCGTGAGGGAGAGGATAGCGTCCTCCCTCCACCCCAGCCGCACTGGAAGTCGCCCACGGCGTCGGACGTCGGCAGACGATCTCCGGGCACCGTAGGCGCGGGCATGCGGGTGGCGAGTAATGGACGACTCGCTGTCCGACCATGGACCATGCCCGGGTCGATGGCGCGTTGTGTTCCACGCGCGCCCCAAAGAGTATCAGCATGATGACGGGGCCCCCCTCTAGAGGGCCAAAGCCTGCCGGGGTCACGGGACTTATGTCATTACCGTGACCCCGGAACACAAAGGGCTATTGAAGGACACCGTGGATTTTAGTCAGTACGAGTCTGACAGTCCCTCCCGCCCTGCCCTGGGTGGGAGGTCTCATTTGATGATTTTACCACGAAAAAAAAAGAGTCGAAAGTTTTCATCAATATAAATGAATTAAGTCCAAATACAAGATAGCTACTATAAACCGTTGACGAGTTCCCTGAATTGTTCTTCGTCTTTATCATCAGATCCTTAATGACAATTACAACCCACCTAGGTGTAAAGTTCTTATCAATATAAATGAATTAAATCCAAACACAAGGTAGCTTCTGTGAATCGTTGAGGAGTTCCCTCGACTATCTCTCGGCTCCATCATCAGATCTACTCCAGATCTTTATTTAATTGTATTGCTTTAAAATAATGAAAAACTTACAAACGCACTAGTCGCCCCTACAATTTTAGAAAGCTCCACTCGATTTCTCTGGTCTTTCGTCATCAAACCCTAATTTCCTTATCATAGGATTTTACCTTTGAAATATATTTTTTCCAACGAAAAGAGAATCATCAAAATCGGTTCTTAAACGACGAGTTAACCGTCAGACAAACTTAAAAAAAAAACCTTACCTATCTGCATGCCAAATTTGAACTTTCTAGGTCCTCTAGAACTGGGTTATAGTTTTGATCTATAGGTCAGTCATAAAAATGACGATTTTTTGACGTTAATATCTAAATAACCGTTTGAGATATATTTATAAAATTTGGTACACGTATTTATCTCGCCAATCTCAAAATATATGCCTAGGTTAAATAATTTTTGAGTTATGAGGGGCTAAAAAGTGGCTCCAAATGGTTCGTGTAATATTACACACTGTAAGCGCGCCTGAACTCGGCTAGCCACGCTCTCGCGTGTCTAGACCCTATTAATTGAAGAGCAGTTTAAGGAATATTTGAGGAAAAATTGAATAAATATTATCCAGTGGTTAATCCGCCAACTCAAAACATACATTTAAAAACAACATGATTCAAAATTGCTCATCTCCCAGTGACAATAGTGTAATAATACATAGCCTATTGACAGAAGCATATTATTAGGAATATTTGAGGAAAATTTGATGGGAAAGTTTTCAGTAGTTTAGGAATTAACGCAAAAGAAAAAACCCTAAAAAAATCCGGAACAAAAAAGTTGATTTGTCATCAGAATCGATCCTTTATCTCGAAAAAAAATACAAAAAGAAAAAATATTCAATGTACAGGAATGACAGCTCTACGATTTTATTATATGTATAGTTATAGGTGTGCAAGTAGATTTATTGTTTTCTTTAAACATTTTGAAATACTGATAAGCTCTGTTGCACTTCTTTCGGCCCATAATAGTATTTTTTAAACAAACAACTAATTATAATAACAGAACAACAGAATTAATCTAATAGAGATATACCTACTAATTTGGCGTACGCAATGTTTGTGTGACATCTGACTGAAATGCGCGTAAGCGGCGCGCGTTACTAGCTGTTGCCGCTCTGATTTGTAGAGCCGAACGAAAAGACGCGCGGCGCGGTTTGGCAACGTCGCACAGTGAATTAACGTTATTAGTAACGATAATTAAATAGCGGTAAATCCTATAAATTAACGTTATGTTTAACGTTAATATTTAACGTAACATAACGTTTATGTTTTGGTAATTTTACCGGTATTTGTTTGGTAACGGTAACCGTCCCTGCTCTTCACACATCGTCGCGTCGCTTCGCGTCTCGGTCTATACTGACCCTAAAATCCATGTGATTCTTCAATAACTCTTTACGTTCCATGGTCTCGACTACCTGATGAGACAGTCCCGCGACTCCGGCAGGCTTTGACTATCTAACCGTCGACCCGTGCATGGTCAATGATTGGACGGCGAGTCGCCCATTACTCGCCATCCGCAGCCCGCGCCTACGGTGACCGGGAATTACCTCACGACGTCCATAACCGTGGGCACCTCCCGCGGCGGCTAGGTCGAGAGGTGGACGCTGTCCTCTCCCCCACACACAAACACTTCTTTATTAGTGAGGTTCTTTAGGTGTGGACTACTCGCAACCATCATAATATAATTATAATATTTTGCACACCTGCCATGGTAAGATAATAGTCTTATGAACTTGATTTGAAATTGTCATTCTAATATTTATGAACTACCCATAATCCGCAAATAATTGATTGATAATTATGTATTATGTCCACAGGGCCTACAAAAGTGGCAAATTTTAAAGGAAAACGTATCTCGAAAAGAAAGTAAAACACATTAGTATTACACAGAATATTTTTATTTACAAATTATGTACAGATTTTAACTTAAAAAGAGGACAATAATATTAATCTTAGCCTAAGTAAATGTTAAATAAAAATCGAAAAAGCCATCGCTTGTATCGTAATGTACAACATTTAAAGTCATTTATTCAAATATGGGTAATAATCAGGCTCCTCGGAGATTAGTTTTAAGTGTGAGCAAGATGTTTCTGACAATATTGTCTGCCATCTTTACACTGAATACTACAGAATATTATGTATGTACAGATTTTAATTTATTAAAAATAGGACTATAATATCAATCTTAGCCTAAGTAAGTTTAAAAGAAATCGTTTGTATCGTAATGGACAAAATCAAAGTCTTTTATTCAAATATGGGTAATAATCAGGCTCCTCGGGGATCAGTTCAAGTGGGCACAAGTTGTTAGTAACAAAAACAATATTGTCTCACTTTTTAACACAACATTATAAGTGCATGGCCGTGAGTGCTTTTTTATTTGATCTTCTACGTTATTTATTCTTCAGAGCCTAGTTACATTTCACCGATCGGGTGCTTGGTTTCAGCTTCATGCATAAATCAGCGTTCTGGTTCCCCGAGGAACTGTTTTTGGCATTTTTGTAAGTTATTTATCTGCCTTTTACTTGCAGTTTTCTGCACAAATTTAGAGAAAATGGTTCGTCAATTTCAACACCATAGTAGCCAGTTTTGTGAGTGATTCAATTATGAATAACGCATACGTAACGCGATGGCTAACTATGCGCGATTACTAAGTCCAAATAAATAAAGAGATGGTCTTCGAAGGTATTCCTGGTGTGATTGTATTCCCAAGACTCTTCAATTGACGTCATGTAGTGGCACTGGCGTCAGTGGATGTCTGAAAACAAGAAAATATGTCTCTATAGTTGAAATTTACCTACTTTTCAGGTTCGATTTGTGCCAGTTTATGTGTGAGCTGTTGATATTTTCTTTTTAAATCTATTTGACAGAGCTTATCTCTGTTTGGTGATAGAAAAATGCATGTTATTTTTTGTTGTTTCCAATGAGTAAATTGTAAAAAAAAATTGCAGGAAATCTACAGTGAAATTTCTTCAGAATTATTAACAGAACGTGGAATTCATTTAGATAATTATACAATCACAGCAAACTTATTCAAGGTGAAATGTTAACTTACCATTTTAATTATTTGGATCTGATTTGTAATCTTCCACCTTGCAACCATCTGAAAAGTTAGGAAGTTCTATTAGTATCAAAATTTTCAATCTAAGTTTCTTTCGGAGACCGTCATCAGAAGGATGTTCGTTATGTTTTGTCTGGACATAATTTTGGTGTTTAGGACATCTTAAATAGTACCTACTTACATCGCATGGCCACGTAATTAGCACATCCTGAGCCAACAAAAGTAGAAAATACTTTGCATTATAGATTTCATTTTAGGAAGCTGAATTGTTTCTTTGGCAGTAATTACGAGTACCTCGAAAATAAAATTAAAATTTTTTATTAGCTACAAGAAGTAAAAATGGGTTATTAGTTGTTTGCGGTTGCTTTGGTAGAAGTCGAGTAATACGTCAATATTAATTACCTGTCCCAGTTGTCTAGTTGTTTTATTTTGAACTGTACTTTATCTAAGTACTCGTAGCTTGCAGCTATACTTGCTCTTCTTATCAAATGTCCCTGGTTTGCAAAAATGCATGTTTTGCTTACTACGCTTTGTTTTACGCCAGTTTTTAGCTCCTACGTAATTTTTCATTCGATCCAGCTCTTCTTGCTGCCCGACGACCTCTGCCTTTCACAAACAGTTTTCTGTGCAAACTGTGGTTCGTCAATTTCAGCATCGTTGTAGCCAGCCCTGTGAGTGATTGAATTAGGAATAAGGGTTACGTAATGCATGGGCTGACTATGCGCGATTACTGTCAGCACTTTTTATAAGTCCAATCGGCTCTGCAATCAGGATGACGAACTGACATTTTGAACTGTACAACGTGCTTGCTCTTTTTATCAAGTGCCTCTCATTGCGTTCTCTTTAGCGAACTGTTCAATGTTCAAGATCAGTAGCTTGCAGTCATACTCGCTCTTCATTTATTTTCAGGGGCCTCCTGTTGCGTTCTCTTTAGCGGACTCTTCAATGTACAAGATCTCAGTAGCGTGCAGTCATACTTGCTCTTTTTATCAAGTTTCCCTCGTTGCGTTCTCTTTAGCGAACTGTTGATTGTACAAGATCTATGTAACGTGCAGTCATACTTGCTCTTCTTATCAAGTGCCCCTTGTTCCGTTCTCTTTAGCGAACTGGCCTACCATGACATATTAAAGCGTGAGTAGTTCCGGTCAGGGAACGAGATGGCGCTAGACGACTTGTATAGCTCTCTCTCTTTCCCACAGCGTAAAGACTTACGCTACAAGACGTCATGGTAGGCCACCTGTTCAATGTATAAGATCTCAGTAGCGTGCAGTCATACTTGCTCTTCATATCAAGTGCCTCTCGTTTTGTTCTCTTTAGCGAACTGTTCAATGTAAAAGATCTCAGTAGCGTGCAGTCATACTTGCTCTTCTTTTCAAGTGCCCCTCGTTGCGTTCTATTTAGTGAGCTGCAACTGTTCTTGCACCTTTTTATGTTTACGATTTCCAATATTGTAGTATTTTGTTTCTCATGGCTGTTACTTCTAGCACAGGACACGGTAGAAGAAGGACGAGTTCTTTGTGTCGGTGATGATACCTGCAAAGATGATAAATATTATATTACAAACCGTTGCGTACGTTTTTGGTGGCAAGCAATTGCATGCCAGCATTATTTTTATTAGTGTTTTTTTTTTTTAATATGTAGTTTTATCTTTCTGAATATAAAACCTATTATCTTTTTATTCTACTTCTACCTTGAATTGTGGTAGTAAATGGTGTAATAATAAATTACTGTGTTATTTTTTCGGTTCGAGTCCTGGCCAGGAATATAGATTTTTAAAAAATCATAATTAGTTATGCATAATTAGTTTTCATCCATATCGGCCTCGAGACAGTATTTTTCGATAGTCCGCATTGTTTCGGAGGGAGAGGGAGAGGGAGAGGGAGAGGGAGAGGGAGAGGGAGAGGGAGAGGGAGAGGGAGAGGGAGAGGGAGAGGGAGAGGGAGAGGGAGAGGGAGAGGGAGAGGGAGAGGGAGAGGGAGAGGGAGAGGGAGAGGGAGAGGGAGAGGAGAGGGAGAGGGAGAGGAGAGGGAGAGGGAAGAGGAGGAGAACGTTTCTTGACGTTTCACTTGTTTTCTTTAAAAAAAATACTATGCAATAGCTTCACCGCGGCAGTCTCCGAGTGCCACACGTATTTTTTCAATTTTATAAAATATGTATCTCAAAATCAGACTACCCGGGTTTTAAAAATAAAACTAATTTTTGTAGAAGTTCATAAATTATGATAATTGTTGTCTATAAAAAGCAAAGATTTATTTTGATGCAACATGCTACGGGACTCCATCCATCCGCGATTTTTTTATTTTATTTGTATTCAAATAATGGACGTAACATTTTTAAATTACTATTGAAAAAACCCTCTAAACAAAAATATTTTACATATCTCTTGCTCTGTAAGTACACCCTTACACCCCTGAATGCCGGGGTGTATGACTATCATTACAGCATAGGTTTTGGAAT